>OY720452.1:18105952-18830952 GCA_963082715.1 Harpalus rubripes
TGATCTATAGAGGTGATGGCGGTGGTATGAAGTGCTTTCGAAGTACCTCGTCACAAACAATAGTCGCGTTCTTTTTACCACTTTTTACATGAGATCTCAGTTCGTCTCAGCTCACCTCAGTTGCCTCACTAATTTTGACCGTTCTTTTTATCCTAAAGGAGGTGAGTTTTTAATCTTAAATGAATGGTGGGGATGAATGTTTTGCTGTCACGGGTTACATACAATTAGTTTGGTTATTGTAAAGATTATTTATTCATTCCTTTAATAAATATTATTTTTATTTAAAGAATAAATAAATATGCAGACATTTCCGTAGAAAATAATATAGCAAAGAGGCGTAAACTTCATAGAATTGAAAATTATGTGAAAGTTATAGTACCGTTCAATTTAAACAACATTTTAGAATGTGTCGCACTAAATGTTATTATGTAATTGACAGAATAACAAAAGCCCAAATAATGCCCACTCATAGTTTTTTCGTGGTTGACCGTTGAACAGCTACTGTCAACTTCAAATCGTACACACGTGGTATACACAGAAGACATCCAGCGACATCAGTCGTTCAAGTTACCAACAAAATTTATCTTTTGTCGTTCTTTTTACTTCATAAAAATCTCACTTGATCTCAATTCAGTTCATGTCAAACTCATCTCATTTTGAGTTGAGTTGAGATGCGGCAAATGATAAAAAGAACGCGACTAAAGCAACTTACCCCGCAGTTTACGTTAAGTTACACTCCATGTAAAAATCTATTAGTAGTTTTTCTTAGATTTGAATAGCAGGATTAACAAAAAGCTATACAACCCTCGTGAAGAAACGAATTCGTTTACTTATGTGCCTTGCAAATTGGCACATGCGCGAGTGAAATTCTTAGTTTCTTGTATTCTAATAAGTATATCTACTATTAAATGTTAAGTAGGCCGCTTTTAACTATTTTTCCTGTTGATTGAATGTGAAAATGAGTACGACAGGATATAGGATGCAAAAGTGTTTTATTCGAATCGAGAACAGCAGCTTTATGCTGTTCCGAAATTTTTAGGACTTGGGTTTTGTGCGTTAGCTTAGATTATGCTAAGGAATATTTGGAAAAGTCATAGCGCCACATGCCACATTTAGCTATTTTTTTATGTGATTGGATATGGATATGAAAGGTTGCAAACATGCGAGTTTTGGTGTTACGTTTCTGGGTACTAATTTGTTAGGCAAACTGTTAAAAATATTTTTATTGTACACAATAGACCTTTTCAATTTAACGGCTATCTCTTTCTATCGCTGCAAATAGTAAGAAAATAATTTATTTGAAAGAAACAGTTAACTTTGTATATTTTAAAATTAATCCCGGTGAAGATAAGTGAAAATGTTGTCTATTTTTAAATTAGTAGTACTAATTTAAAAACGCCATAAAACTTCAGTAAAAAATTCAAGTAATTTTAATTCTGGAGATTTTAATCTCAGCAATGTGGTATCGTGCACTTAATTAGCTATTACAAGAATTATTACTTTTTATTTCGGAAGTACCAGAGATACGTAGATATATTCGAATTAACAAGAAATATGACTAAATGCCAAATATTATTTGTTTGAGTGGAAAAGTCAAATAGAAGCATTGTTTGAAGAAATGGGCTTATTGATACCATATATCGATATTGTCTCGCTATCGACACATTTTTATAAAGTATTAGGATTAGGTATATCAATATAAAAAAAATTATATAAGTAACATTTGTTATGTTTCGATAAACGAATAACAAACTTTTATTATGTTCCTAATCCAGGCTAAATATATACGTTTCCGAATTTTTGTTTTATTATTATTATTATTATTATTATTATTATTATTATTATTATTATTATGTTATACACACCGGCAAAATTGGGGGAACATCAAAAAAGCTAAGTATTTAAAAAAAGTTTGAATCCTCAGTCTTTCAAATTTGTGTTGGTAATTCTACATCTACCATAAATAACAAATAACCTAAATATAGCCACCTTTAATAAAGATTGATTATCATTTATCGAGGTGTTAAATATTGCTCGGTCTGTAGGTTTATTAAATATGGGTGTTTAATTCGTGTTCATCAAGGTTTAACAATCATTTCTGCTTTTGTTGTCGTTTCAGTTTTAAATAAAAAAATATTTAAATAAATAAATTTTTCATTTTTAATTATTAATTAATAATTTATTTGATTTCCTCGACTGGATAAATGAATGTTGGTAAAGGCGGAAAAAAACAAATGCTGATGAACATTAAAACAAGTTTCAACAAATTTTCTTAGACTGTTTTTATTCACCTTTACCTACATTAATTAATAATAATTAATAATTTATACATAATGGAAAATTTAGTTTTTTAATTGAACTAAATTTCGCAATATTTATTTATTAATTATAATTTAATTATTATTTGTTACAACTTAAAATAATATTTTCCATTTTTCTACTTTAAATGCTTAAAAATTTTAAGTAGGCTTTGATCGTTGTTTTTATTTATTTACCGCCTCCGCCTGCTAATCGGTAAGTGATTCACATCACTTACTGTTCAGTAATTCGTAAATAAAGCCTCCTGCATTGGAAACCCTATGGGTAAACATTGAAAATTTTTTGATGTGGCCAGCATATTTTCTTAATTAAGATGTTTCCATGTTTATAGCACAGCTGGCTGTTTTATGAAATTAATTTCTTTGTAATTTTTTAACTCTATATCCATTGAATATAAAGTACAAAATGTAATCAAATCGTATATAGAATAAATTATTCTTTAATATTTATAATAACTTTAACTCGAACTTTAATTATGAAAAAATAATATTTTTCTTCAAGCGTATTATAATATTCATATTATGCTCCTGTACACACACTATAGAAGATGTTCATTGTCTTACTAGTACAAAAATGTTGTTATTGTTGTACTAGTAAAAAAATGTTAGTGTCTTAGTTCAACGCTGGCGGCAGCAGTTGTCACAACAACGCGGATTATATTGAAAATTGTTATTTGACAGTTGTATCGTTTTTGTTTTGTAGTGTACACAGCCAGCTTTGGCTGAAATTGCAAACACTACAATTAAAAAATTCCAAAAAAAATGTCAAAAAATTCTTTGAAACACTTGAAGAAAAAATAGTATATGTCATTCGGAATAGAACGCCCTTTTTGTGTTTTACCCAGCTTGCCCAGCCTCGGCTAGCGCCTCGGCCACAATAGCTGGGTTCAACACAAAAAGACCGCTTTCTACTCCTAATAACATAATATACTATTAACAGCGTTTTTTTTTTTAAGAAAAACTGTTAAAATCTTCAAATTAGGGTACTTTCGGTCGGCCAATTATAACCAAAATCTAATCAGCTCTTCATATGGATGTAAAGAAGAAGAATACGCAAAAATGATAATTTTTGGAAAGGTGGTATTGGAGTTATGCGATCCGAAAGAATCGTCACACTCATATATACATACATACATCCATCCACACATCCATCCATACATACATACATACAGACATCATCGTAAAAATAGTAGCATCGTATTCTAGGGGCTCTAAAACGTGCTTATTCATTAAAAACTCATCATCGAATTTTTTGACTAAAGACAATATCTTCCTTACATAAAGCTGACGAAAGGTAAAAAATCGATTGTGCAAAAAATTATTTGGTACATTCAATAATTGTATCATAAGCCGCAGAAGGAGAATAATTATTCGTACATATTATGTTTCCTTTTTTTGTTCATATATACGTTTATTTCTTTTTGGGCATGTTATTGTGTTATTTGTTCGATGTAGAAGTATATAAGTAATTTATTTTATATCTAAAGTCCTCTGACCCAAGTGCATCCATTTCAAGTAAAAATAAAACACTTTTCTTATTTCATGTACCAGACAGTTTGACATGGTATGAAAAACGTTTTACTGAAGGGCACATGACAGGCTTGATATATAGTGGAACGAAAGTATGAGAAAATTAAATTTTTGCTTTACATCAATATTACTATAAGTTTATCTTATAACAACATCGATAGGTTTAGTATGATAAATAACGAACGAAATAATATAAATATAACATCTTTTACTTCTAGACTAGAATGGTAATAAAATGTAATAATTTCTGCACATCAGTCAATAGATTTATTTATTTTCGGCCGCTTCCTGTTTCGACACCTCTTGTAAAATAGTTATTTATGTACCAAGTGAGTAAAGTATATCTTTTTCGCGAGAAGGAAAATTTGCCGAATTTTTTTTACGTCTGCAATGGGAACGTGAAAAAAAGTGGCATAGCGTTTCATTATTTCACTCCGCAGCGTTAAAAAAGTGCACTTTTTTCACACTTTCATGTATTAAAAAAGGCATACTTTATAAACCCATTTTAATGAGAAAAAGAGTACTTTTTTAACAGACGTAAAAAAGATATTTAAGTATTATTCGTCACTGTTTATGCGATAAAGACACAAGAAAGGTGCCGAAACCGGTAGAGGCCAAAAAATAAACAAATCTTTTGACTGATACCGTGGAACACACCTTATAAATGTAACATTGAATTATAAAAATATAAATGTAAGTAAATTCGAAAATTTGAAATGCCACAAAGTTATTAGAAATGTTATCTAAAAATTGTAAAAAAACGTTTATAGATTATTTAAATTATTAATGGGAAATAGATAATAATTTAAAATTACCGGTAATTTTGAGATAAAATTGTTTACCAGTAACTTATGGGTAAATTACCGATAATATTGGCAATTTAAATTTTCACTTTATTTACTGCGTAGTTAAGTAAATTTAATGATTTTTATTGGAATAAAATTGTAGTTAGTAGTTATCTACACATTATAAGTCGCTTGCAGAATTTAATTCATTCTTTAGAAAATAACAATTAATAAATATTTTAAAGAAAACAAAACAGTTCTTTTTATAATAAATGCTTATCAATGTATGCAATTAAAAAATACTGTTGTGGTTGGGTATTGCACTCATTGGTTAATGTGATCAGCCGCTTAATACAAGTAAAACTTGAGGAATTGATACAAAATGGACTTTTGTTACGTGTTTTACGTTGTGTATTCGATTATTATGATCAAATGAAGGAGATATTGCGGCGAGCCATAGAAGAAAATAATATTGACGAAGAAAATTTTTGTATGCTAAATGTTTTCTTCTACCTCAAACCAAGAAAGATTATCGACAAAGAAAACTAATTAGTGGTTTTTATTTATGAAGTTAAATAAACATTAGCAGGGTTGGCCTGATTTAAATCAACTGAGTTTTAAAATAAAAATCATTGATTTTTTTAAAGTTGAAAAAAAGATTCAAATTAGAATTAATAGTTATTTATGTACCAAGTGAGTAAAGTATATATTTTTTCACTCGAAGGATTTGAGCACTCGCACTCGGCTCGTTCGGCAAATTTTCCATCTCGTGAGAAAAAAGATATAATTTACTCACGAGTTGTATACAATTTTTTTTTATGTCTGCAATGGGAGCGTGAAAAAAAGTGCCGTAGCGTTTCATTATTTCACGCGCAGCGCTAAAAAAGTACACTTCTTTCACACTTTCATGTATTAAAAAAGGCTTACTTAATAAACCCATTTTAATGAAAAGAAGGGTACTTTTTTTAACAGACAACATTTTATGGATAAATTTACAAAATTATCTATAATTTAAATCATACAGCCTGCGCTTTAAACAAAGACAACTACTTGATTAGACAGTAACTGACAGATAAATGTCACTATCAAAGAAATAATCATTCCAAATTAATAATAGTAACGTTTTAAAAAGAAAATAGTAAATAGAACCATAGTTATATGGAATGGATTTTAATACAGTTTCTAGTATAACTAAATAACTAAATTAAACAGCGGGAGGTGTTGTGTTGGCCACATCAGATTTTTATTTTTGTTAGGTTGTGTCAATTTGAAATGTCATATGATTCAATGTCAATCTGTCCCGAAATAGATGAAAATATTCAGGAACCATGGTGTACCTGAAATCAAGATAATGTTTTTTTGGTTGACTTACGGAACATAGTATAATAGTACTTTAATATAAGTCGAAAAAACGGTGACTTATGTGTCATATGTCAGTTGTCATATCAGTTCACGATAAATTTGTTTCGTTTTGTGGAGTTACGGTGCAAGTCTTCAGCAATATGGACAAGAAACGTACATATTACAGCAAAGAAGAAAAAATTGCTATTGGAAGTTGTGGAGCAATATAAAGAGATCAGCGAAAAAATAAAAACTAATGCGGTGTCAAATATACAAAAGGACAATAGGTACTTGAATTTAATTGCCGCAACATTTAATAAAAAATTATTAAATGTATACAGAGATGTGGCAAGCCTACGAAGAATGTGGGCAAATATGAAGACTGGTGCCAGGAAGACTTCGGCGAAGGAAAAGGTTTTTGTTTATAAAACTGGCGGTGGTCCACCTATAAAAAATATTGACAGAAAATCTTTGTCGTCATATAATTGGAACAAATCAATTCTGTTATACGAGTATATTTGTCGCAGGATTCTAACATTTTCGACAATATCGACAAAATCAACTTCGTCCACATTACCCACGACGTTAACGTCGTCAAATTTAGGGAAATGCGATAAATTCATATCGAATCCTGTTGAAACGAATACAAACATATAAACACTGACAAACACAATAACAGCTTTGACATATTTTACGCTATTGCCAATGTCATTTGACATAAGTTAAGTTCGCATTTAAATTTGCTGGTGGCACGGAAATGGGATATAAGACCTACTTACAATTAAGCAGCATTTCAATAATCAACAACTAAGTTACTATGGAGAAACCGGGCATATAAATTTTAGTGCAAACGCGATTTTAAATTTTAGTACATGCAACGTAACGAAAACTTTCAATTAATATTTAAACAATCTTTTTTCACCAATACCCATTAATTTATATTTTCCTTTTCTTTATCTAAGATAATTAAATTTTGACTAAGGTATCGAAAATTGCAATTTTCAATGTCGTATGGTTTATATTTATAATAACTGGAAATTGATAAACAATTCCGGTGTGTTATCGTTATCAATGGCATTTATTAATATCAGAAGGGAATTCCATAATCGTCAATTTAACAATAACCTTAATTTAGATATTGTTATAGATAACAACAATGTATCTAGGATTTTTGAAACTAAATTTGTAGGTATGCTTATTAACGAAAATTTAATTTGGAACTCTCAAGGAGTATATGAAGAAACAAAACTTAATTCGGTATGTTTTTCAATTTAGGCATTTAAATAAAGTTCTTACCGAAGAACAGTTAATTGTATTTTATCATGCAAAAGTAGAATCTGTGATACAATATAGTATCTGTTTTTGGGGTGCTTCGGCTGCGATGCATGGGGTTTTCATCTCTCAAAAAAGAGTTCTTCGGGTTATGGCAAAAGTAGCTCAAGATTTTTCTTGTAGGTTACTCTTCAAAAAATATAAAATATTTACTGTCACTTGTTTATACATCTATGAAGTGTGCAAGTTCATTTATTGCAATAAAACGTGTTTTGAATTAAATTCGGACCTGCATCATTTTAACACTCGTCAGAAAAATAAATTCCATACACCAAATACTAAATATAAAATTGCAGAAACAGTTCCCCGCATATTAAAGGTCTGAAACTATTTAATGAACTCAGTAACTTTACAAATAGCGTAATTTAGTTATTCTTTCATTTCTTTATACTGTTTTGTTATATTATTGTAAATTCATTTATGGAAATAAGTGGAAATGTTATTAAAACGATCAATATTTTAAATTCTTGATATCAACAAAATACGAGTGTCTTTGTTTTAATCGACTGAGATACGTATTCAAATTAGGAATACTTGAAACCACGGTGTATAAATATAAGTATGTACTGTAGGAAATAGTAGGTACCTATCTAAAAATATTTACAAATTATGAATGAATAATTCAAAAATCGGTTGTATTTATTTTCTGGTCTTTGCATTTCTAATTTGATAAATCTATTTAGGTATTGCATTTGACAGCTTTTACTTAATTTTACATAAACGAACAAAAAATACAAAAAGTTTTAACCTCAATATTCAGTACCTCTGTTTCGATACAATATTGTCAATTTTCAGAAATACTGAGTGATGGGCATGAATGGTAATTAGGGGATGACTAGGGAGGAGATGACTAAGCAGTGTTTTATGGTTTATTTTAGAGAAAAATACTTTAAATAACATTTATAGAAAAATTAATTCCGCGCAACTATTATTCGAAATATTTTTCTCTAAAATAAACCATAAACGATTCACAGAGTTAAACACGGCTAGTCATTTCATCACCATTCATGCTATACCCCCCTAACCGCCCTAACTGGCTACAAATTCTTAATTGTTTTATTTAACATTTATCATTTTACATAAAAATAAAAATTTGTAATTATTATGATTAATTGAAATGAATAATATTTGATATTTGGCATGTTTAATTATAGAAAAATGTTATTATTTTGATTAATTGAAATGAATAATATTTTGGTGTGTTTAAGTATACATTACAAATTATATAAAAATGTTACGAATTGTAATATAAACTATATTATTTTTAAATTCTGTTACATGATTTCATATAATTATAATGAACTCACATTATACTTATAATGAACAAAAATAATTTCCCGGAATACTAGTCTTATTTAGGTAATATGATTTTGTACTTGTTTATAACGAACCTCTTTTAAGCTAACGCAACAACGAAGTTCTTATCGAAGATTTGCAATAATTCTTGGTTTATAACGAACTAGGTCACGCAATAGTAAGATAACTTTATAAACGCCGTCAACGTTTTATCGACCTACTTAGGACTTTGTAATGTAGAAAATCACGTAAAACAGGAATTTCATTTATTGCCAAACAAAATTGAAAAACACACCGTACTACCAAAAAAAAATCTGTACAATTAAAATGCATGAGAAATGTATAGGTATCTAACATACCAAGTGTAACACGAAAAGCGGACCACA
Organism: Harpalus rubripes; assembly: GCA_963082715.1. Lineage (NCBI taxonomy): Eukaryota > Metazoa > Arthropoda > Insecta > Coleoptera > Carabidae > Harpalus > Harpalus rubripes. Next base: position 18,114,941 of record OY720452.1, read on the forward strand.
GACTTCTTTGCGCAAAAGTGGCCGATTAATAATTTTAGACAATAATAATTCAAATAAATGTTGTAGAGATAAAATTCTGCATCTAATCATTTATTTTGCACGTTTTGTAACCGAGCAAATTTAACTATAAAAATGCCTATATACATACATACGGTAATGTAACCGATAATAGAATAAAAAAATACCCGTAACTTTGAAATTCAGTGAAAATGAAAACTACACGTATTTTGAGATCTTTATTAATAAATTTTACACGAAACCGTACAAAGAGGGTAACTCATGGCAACCATGCCAGAGGTTGTAGTCGTAACAACTCTTTTGTAAGAGTACTCAACATTTAAAATTATTTTTTGTCCAACCGGACGCGAAATAAGCATTTCGCAGCCGCTATACAGGCCGCGAAATTAAATTTCGCAACCGTTGTTATGGTAACGGCCGCGAAATTCATTTCGCGGAAGTTGTCATGGTAGCGGCCGCGAAATTAGGTAAATAATTACTTTGACACTTGAAAATTGCAGGGTTTTGTTTATCAAATGTTAATCCCATAGCCACCGTGAAAGCTAACTTTCTATATACAATGAAACTGTTTAAAATTAATAAAATTTGTAATTACATATTTTTTACGGTTGCACAAAAAATATTGTGTACACCTTGTCCGCGAAATCCTTTAGCGCCCTCGAGATTGCCTTGCCTCGGCCGCAAGCGGCCTCGGCGACAATTTTTCTCTCGGTACGCTAAAGAGTGATTTCGCGGCCTTGATATACAAATAACTATTATAGCGAAGATCTGCGTATAATGAACACATCTTTGATTGTTCTTTTTTTAAGTTTATTGTATCCGAGTTTGTCTGTATAGTAAAAAGTAAAACTCCGATTAGCTGAACTTTGAATATCGAAAACGCCTGCCAAATGCCGAGTGTGAGAAATAACTCTTAATGTTTTTTTTTCAGTTATCTTACATTGTATTTTTTCCTGAGATTACTATTGTATATTATTCAAGATTCAAGTTTTGTATATAGAATAAGAATCTTTTATAGCTATTTTATTGCACAGGACAGTGCGTATTACGAAGTACTAGGACAATTGAGAAAGTTAAAGACAAGATATAAGATATTCATGTTTTAAAAATTAAACAAGACTAATATTGCACAAATCTGAAATATGTACATATACATGTAAGGTATATTTACCGTCCATATATGAGGAATATACGTGCGTACTAACATGTGACATGTGTGCATTACTAATATTTATTATTTCATTACACATATTTTTTCCATAGTTCATACATTGGAAAGAACAGAAACTTTTCAGGTAAATAACTACGTTTATATGCAGGTTTCAAAATGGTTTCAGTTTTCAGTCAAAATTACGCGAAACTGTTTACATGCAATTTTCAAAACAGGTTTACAGATTGATTTGAAAACAGTTTCGGAGCATGCGCATTTGGCTGATGTAAGGGACAGATCGTCTTCAGTAATTTTTCGTTTTGCCATAATTCCATTTAGTTTTTCTTCTTTGTACCACTACGCATTAAAACTACACAGTTGTCAGTTTATTAGTAGATTAGTAACATCAAGTAACACAAGCGACGAAAACATTATGCTATGTACGCATGCGCAATATCGAAACTGAATTTTAAGTGTTTAAATGAGTAGTTTTGAAATTAGTTCTCAAGTCAAACCCATGCATTTTAGTTTTGGTTCGAGATAACTCAAAACTGTTTTGACACTGTATACATGGCGTTTTCAAAACTAAAAACGGTTTGAAAACTGCATGTAATCTCAGTATATATTAAATATACAGTAGGTGCGTTCGGTAAATGAGTTCTATTCACACTTTTCACTCTGCGCACTCCCAGCGTCGTTCGGTAATTACATGGAGTGATAACGCGTCTTAAAATGGATCGTTCGCAAATGCAGGATGGAGTCAAATGGAGTAAAAAGTGTTAACTCCATAAGCACAACCTCGAAATGCAAGCGAAAATGGAGTGAATACGCGGAAATATTACGTTTTGAGTGCTTAACCTCAAATTTTATCAATTTCAAGAGAATATGATGGCCTATTTTCTATCCAAGTGTAATTAATAATACTGATGAGTGTAGAATCACAAATACGAATGCAAATGAAGACTGTATTAATCTTATCACTGAATAAAGTGAAGAATTTTTTACTTTTTCTAATATCATACTTTCTTCAGAATTAAAAAATAATTATTTTGCAAACTAAATAACTTGTGGATGATTCATTGTTTTTTTTAGCAGTATATCAGATTGTCGAAAAAGAGGTTATTATATTCATGCGCCAAAATTTTAACTCTACTCGTTCGGTTAATCACAAATAATGGAGTATGGAGTGTACCTTGTTTCATCGATACACCCCAACTCCAGCGCTACTCCCACTCCACTCTAACACCGCTCGGTAAATACTCCCAACTCCGTATGATTTACCGAACGCACGTGTCCCATTTAGAGCTGCCACCATTGGGATCTCGAGAGCTATAAGAGAAACAAATGTCGGTTAAATGGAACTTTTTGTGCACCTATAGGGGGCCATCTCAGATGTGCTTTTGTTTTTCCAAAAATTCTTATAGGGCACTAAATAATGGCAGAAAACTGAATTTAGTCGATTTTTTCATTTTAAATTACTTCTATCTTATCAGTAATTAAAAAAAATGTTTCAAATAAGAAATTACATATATTTATCGTATGACCAGTGGCGTAGGAAAAAAATTATCGATAAATTTTCGAGATATAACACGAACTTACATTTTTTTTAAAATGAATCCATGTTTGATTTTTACTTTAGAAAAATACATATTTTTTCTCTTTCTATTGGTATAAAGCTTACTGTATTTTAAAACATTTTTATAATTCAATTTTTAGATTTTTCTATATTTTTCATGAAATTTCCTATTTTTTGTCGAGACTTTCATTACTTTTTCAAAATAGTATTTTTTACTAGCGTAAAATTCTAATTCTATATTTTTAAGTTAACGTACGTAGGTACACCAGGTATGATTTAAAAAATATAAAACACGATAACCCTTATACCATTCGAAAAAGAAAAAAATAACTATTTTATAAAGTAAAAATCAAATATGGGTTCCTTTTAAAAAAATGTAAGTTTGTGTTATATCTCGAAAATTTACCGATAAAAAATTAATTTCGTACGCCACTGAATAGGCAATAAATATATCTAATTTCTTTATTTGGAATATTTTTCTCGAGTACTTTTAGATTAAAAACTAACAGTTATTTGAAAAAGAAAAAATCAACAAAATTTAGTTTTTCATCATTATCTAGTGCCCTATGAAATTTTTTGGAAAAACAAAAGCACATGAGATGTCCCCATATAGGTGCACAAAAAGTTCCATTTAACCGACATTGTATCTCTTATAGTTCTCGAGATAATGGTGGCAGCTCTGAATGGGACATACTGTATTAGAACTTTACAATACAATTTTTTGTTTGTTTCTTGTAAAAGGTTGCGTGCGTCAATTTAGTCAAGGATAAAACCGGTAAGGAAATATTTAATACTATAGCGGCATTCAAATAGGTTAAAAAAATAAATTATTATGCAGAGCAGTTTCAATATCACGCACCATTTATCAGCTTTTTGCCGTTCTGCTCAGATGAATGTGCACTTTATTTCTTCTCATTTCACAGTTTTTCACGAAAGAATTTTTGTTCTCGTGTGATAATTTTAATAGTCGATTTTGTGATTATCTCAGGTATACAACCTTGTTTTTTCTTAGGTCAACCACCTACAGCGGAATGAATAATTATAAAAGAAATGTAGTAATAAATAAGGAATATAGTCCACTCTAAGTACAATGTAAAATTTATATGAATACATACGACCTTTTTTGGTTTAATTTCTCCATTGGAATGTGTGATTAAATAATAATATAAAATGGAGAAATGATAGGATCACTTCATAAGTTTTATTTAGCTTACCAAAGATAACTTAATTGAGGTATATCCATTATTCCATACCTTACTATAGTCGGAACAGTGTAACTTGGCGAGTGGAGGTAATTCACATTATCACTGCGGTAAAGGAAAAGTTATAAAATCCATAGGCGTACCAAAGCAAAATGAAATTCAATAAAATTACGAATATTACAAAAAAATATATTTATTTATATATAAAAAAACGTATTACTAGTATTAGAAATATTGGAATGGATTATTTATACCTAGTTCCATTTAAGCCATTTAGTATTGCAGAGCATAGGGAATAGTTTTGACCTCTCTGATTGGTTGAAATTGGGGACAAGAGACAAGTTTACCCAATGTGATTTCGGCTACTTAAGTTTGCGCTGTTGCCAGCTCCATCTACTGAATGGCTTAAATGGAACAGTGTATAAATCATATTGTAATTAATTATTTTTTAATTTAATTAAGTTCATCTACATCATCCTCACTCTCACTACTAGAGTCTGATTCCGTAGTAGAATCGTCTCCAACATTACAAAGGAATCTATAACTTCCTCTATTTGTCCATCAATTTTCCAATAGTGTGCTTCTAAAGATGTAGTGTGTTTTATAAAATTCTTCCATTTCTCTTCTTTCTCATATTATGCACCTACGCTTATGTATGAATATAACTTCTTGGGTTGAAATGTACCTGGCACCCCGAGTTTGAGTGGATTAGGGTGGAATTTGCTTTGTGTATAAGGCAATAAAGTAAAAGTAAATATTTGACAAAACGCAACTTACGAATAGTAAACTGAATTACATTCTTTTGCCTCGCCAAGTTAAATTGTACGGGCATTAACAAAATCTAGGGATGCGCCGAAACTGGATTATCAAACTTATTGGGCTCTGTAACACGAAGGGGGTGCGGAAGAGATGACTGCTACTGCTAATTCTTACTGTTTGCTCAAGCGATGACACACTGACTGATTTGTGATAAGGAATTTCGTGAAAAGGACTTCTTGAGAAGGAAATACACACATACACTTAACTTTTACACTGATGAACACTACGGACATGAACAAATACTTGTGTTTTAATAACTAACTTTATTTACATTTAAACTAATACAACTATAACTAACACAACTAATACGTTACATTCTGTATACCAGCGGGCGGGCGTCGCCCCAAAACTAAAAGACACTACATGTCCAAAAACAAGACACGTCTGCTATCTTCAGGACAGGGTGATCTTAGGGGTACGGGGTGCATAGGGCATCCAAAGTCACGCACGTATACATAATAATTTCTAGAGTAATGATAAACAAATAAATGTCGTGACTATCATAATACAATTTGAATTTCTAAACTGAATTTTGACTTAAATAGATAAACAGAGTTAAAATATGAATATTGAAACTATAATTTAGAAAAGTTTATAAAAAGTTATTTATCTATTATTGCTCTTACCCTCGCCTTGTCACAGCTCATCATTTGAAAGATTTTTTTTCAACGCCCTCTCTCTGGATATCTACTCTAGTTTACATAACCATAAATTAGAAAATGGTCGTAGGAGTGATAGTGTAACAAACACGTGCTAAATGGATCTTTTTTGAAATCATGTTTGTTTTCGCTCTTGCTGCAAGCTGCAACAGACCATTCATCCACAAATACCCACTTTCTACACTTGCTTCGTAAATTATTATTTCACAGTTTTGCGAAAGTAATGATCTACTCCTGATGTATTCAGAGATCTTTCCATTGTTGCTTATTAATATAGAAATAAATTTTCTTGTTTTTGTACTCAAAATAGGCAACGTAGTTTTCCATTATTTTCATTTTCCATCATATTAATGGATCGCGTGCTTTTTGAAATATAAGTTTGTTTTTATTTTAATTTATGGACACCTGAACAACTGATTTGGTTATAGCTGATGAAAGGATGAAAGAAGAGAAGAAAAGGATTCAGGAATTTTGTATGTCGACACTTCTTGTACCTACAACTGTATACTTCATATATGTATAATATGTTTATTGTGCATTCACGATCGATGTAATAAGTGTTTAATTAGTAATCGTAATACATCGTACAAAACTCGAGCCGTTATTGTCGACTTATGTGTCAACATTCTTTTGCTTATAACTTTTGTGAACAAGTAACATAAACACAGAAATTTGGTTTATTATATTCGTTATGCCAGTGTTTCCTAACCTTTTTTTTAGTCGCAACCCCTTTCTCTAACGATCAAGTAGTCTGCGACCCCCATATACCCCTCACCCTTCGCATTTGCATTAAAAGATATTTATCAAAAAAAAAACAGTACCATTTTGTCAAATACGAATATATCTTTGCGCCAATATAAAAATTAAACGCTGCTAAATCGATACCTGTACCTGTATCTGGGTAATCAGCTTGGAAATTTGAGACTGTATTTTTGTTTAACGGGCAACGTTAAGCTTATTTCTTGTTTTTGTTTAAATGTATATCCACTTGGCGGTAATTTAAGTTTCCGTTTTGATAACCGTGAAGAGATGCAAGTTGATTTTTGCCGCGCTAAAACTAAACTAACTGTGATTTGAGATGGAAATGGAAGTGGAACGAAACAATTTCTAGGACTTGCAGTCTATAATAAAATTTATTCAGGCATGAATAAATTTTGTTATTTACTGTTAACAGTAAAATATGTTAAACCATTTATACAGTTTATTTAAAATAAATTTATTGATTTCATTTATTATATGAAAAATAATTTCTGTAAGAAACTCGTATATACGCGAACTGTATGTACGTTCCTTAGTCAAATTTTTGAGACAAAATTAATAATCGCTATTGAATTTTACAATTGTCTTTTGTTTTTAAGTTACAGACTAAAACTTGTTTTTTGTTAATTCTGAAAATACCTCTTATCTCGCTTATTATCTGAGATACAAAAAAGAAAAATGTTTAAACAATTTTTATTCAGTATTTTATATAGAAGAATGTGGCGGATCATTTGGGTTGTGTTATTATCTATATATGAAACATTTTTTTCAGTTCTAAGAATTTTTGTAGTTAAATAAAGACTGTATCATATTATGACATCCCATTTTAAGTCACTTTAATACCAGGTTTGTTTCAACAATATACCTATAAATAAATATACTGCTGATGCCCTATCTCTCACTTAAGAGGAGTCTGCTACAAACATTATTGTCTATTCTTGTCAGTTAGTGTAAGAATTTCCCTCCCGCTAGTTCCCCTTTCTTGTTCTACACCAATAAAAATCAAAGCAATTTGGCGCTTGCGCGGAGCTATTCTTACAGACAAGTGCAGATATATATGTCTGCACTCGTCCAATGTTAGTCTCACAAATCTCACTCCCACCAGCAGTATATTTTAGTTTTATAGGTATGTTGTTCCAACATACTATCAAATCAGTACGGTACTGTATATTGGAACAGATCTATAGTTTCCACTTATCTAATATCTCAAATCAGAAAATTTATGGATATTTTTAAGTGGTCCGTTTTTTTGCCGGTCAGTATATCTTACCGAAACCTATCGCCGAATACAAAAAACTCACGCCCACAAAACCCGTGCCGAGTTCTGTGCGCTTTTTAGAGATTAGCTAATTAAGTCCAAAATTAATTATTTTGCAATCGTCTAGTAATGTAGGAATCGACTAGACACGTATTTTATAGAAAGACATTTCCAAATGAAACTACGACATAAACAATATCTCATATGCTTCCTTTCAGAAATATTCGCATGAGAATGCCTAAACTGATGTGGTACAGATACGAGTACATAGTTTTAGTTATAACACTGAATATGAATCAGTATTAAAATTTTATGGCACAAAATTCATTATAACACAATATTGTCTTACAAAATTTGCTCGTAATGATGTCCTTGAACCTCTAGACTGTAGACAACATGGCACCGCTTCATCACAGCTGCAGTTGCAACACCGCAGTTTCATTGTAATAATTAATTTGCACAGTGAAAGTTATACACCTTCTCAAGCATTTTGGTTACTTGTCCAATTATTTTTTAGTGTTTTTTATTTAAATTTTAAATTGTTTAATCTCGGAGCATCCTGCTAATTACAATAATAGGTATTACAATTAATCAGTAGGAAATGTATGTAAAAAAATCTGGTGTGGCCAACACAATACCTCCGCCATTTAAAGCCCGATTCACAAAAAAGTTAATCCTTATTTTTGGATTAACGAATTTTACTCTAATTTTGACAGTTTATTTCTTAAAATATACTCTAATCTAATCCAAGTAACTACATTTTTTAAACTCCTCAACGGGAATAAATCCAAGTTACAGAGTGGGTTCACATTCACACACATCCATGCCTTAGTGGGATTCGAACTCAGAGCCCCGAGGGCCTTCATGACATAAGGCGTTGCTGTAACCATTGTGCCACCGGAGCTATAATAAAATGAAGATTAAATTTTAACTACCGGGATAGAATAGAATTCACTAATCCAAAAATAAGGATTAGCTTATACATTTTTGTGAATCGTTAATTTTTATTAATCTAAATACATACCTACATATTTACTTATGCTGGAAACTGTATTGAATTCCTTTTCTATTGTTCTATTTACTTTTTTCCTTTTAAAACGTTCCTAATATTATTTTGAATTAATTAGATCTTTGATAGTGACATTTATCTGTCAGTTACATACATTTGAATAACTGCGTTTTGTTTGTTTAAAGCGTAGACTCTGGGATTTAAATTATAGATAATTTTATAAATTTATCCATAAAATATATAGAAAAAGTATTAATGCAAATCTATAGAAAATTTAATAATCTTTAATTTTTATAATAACATTAATCTCGAAAAAATAACATTTAAAGGTATTTTTCGAAGAAAAACTATTTTCAGCTTATAGTAAAGTGCCATTTCCGGTTATTCGATTTTCACCAAAATCTAATGGGCTCTTTCCAATACAGAAAAAGTTCGAAATACAAGATTTCAAAATTTTCTGAATGATAGTATTTGAGTTAGAGTGGAGGATCCACACACACATACACACAAACATCATCGTGAAAATTGGATTCTAGGGATCTTAAAACGTGGTCATTTACCAAAATCTCGATATGCGATTTTTAGCACGATTCCTATACCTCCCTTACCAAGGGTAGCGGGAGGTAAAAAACGTTTTATATTTTGCCGAATTCGATAGTTCGAGTACATATTATTTGACATTGACTAAAAAGACCAATAAATGATAAATGATGCCTGGTTCCTAGTTTCCTTTTAAAATTCTCACTGTCATTGGTGCTTACTTAACACCGGAGATTTGTAAACTAATGCAAAATATAGAAATGTGTAACATTAGCAGACCTTGCAGTCAACCATAATTAACATTTTTCACATACGGTAGTAATGTTTTTATAAGTATGTAGTAATAAAAAGGTATTTAATCTAGAGTCGGCTATACTAGCATTGAAACTAACATTGTAATAAACTAAGGTACATTATGTTATTGAAAAGTGAAAATGTATATAGTTTGAAGCTAATTTTTAAAGGAAACCGGTGTGTCATTTATTCCCATTTGAAATAAATGTTTACAAACAACAAACTTTAATTTTAAATTATATTTTAGGAATTTACTGAAACAATAATAACAGTTTTCATTTAATGTTGACTTAAATTTTCCATTTACAATCTTGTAATTACGAGGAAAAGTATGTAACAGCAATTTGACAGTATTTTAGAGGTATTTGAAACTCCCGAATAGGTATAGCTCTTGCCAATTTATACCGTTTTAGGTTTGGATATCTGGAGACGTGTGCGAGCAGGAGCTTGGAAAGGCACTCAAGAGTGAAGAACGATCACTCGTATTGGGATCTGGGATCTGGGATTTTCAAATAGGAAAACGCTAACTAGTGGTGAATATTGGAACTACAAACAGTGATATACATGATAACTATTGTTTATTAATTCTGGTAAATAAAGAAAATAAAATTAAAATTAGGTGTTATAAAGTGTATTCACTATCAAATGCAATCTACAACTGCTGTTGATAACAATTCATTATATTTGCTTATTGTACAAAGAATGAAAGATGCCATTGTTTTGCGTCGGCTCCAGGACGATCGCCTCCGATGCCTTACGAAGGATGATGGACACCTCCACCTGCTAGGGTACCGATTTTTGCAGCATCAGCACTTTGCAATAATTACCATGTTAATATCACCGATGTTAACATACATTTAACATTTACATGAAACTACAACCATATAACTACAAAAACTCTACATACTTGAATTATAAATAAAAAATACTAATAAATGAGAAAATAATGTAAAAACTAAAGAAACACAATTGACAGCAATGCTACGCTTACAAATGTCAACAAAAAGTGTACCATTGTTTAATGAGTTCAACGCCATCTCTTGATACTTTAAAATAACAACAGAGAGGACGAATATTTTTACCTCCTGCTACCCTTGGTAAGGGAGGTATAGGGATCGTGCTAAAAATCGCATATCGAGATTTTGATAAATGACCACGTTTTAAGGTTCGTAGAATCCAATTTTAACATTATCATGATTATGTCTGTGTATGTGTGGTTCCAGTTTACGCACTAACTCAAATAAAAATTTGAAACCTTGTATTTCTAACTTATTCTAATACGGAAAGAAGCCATTAGATGTTGGTGTAAATCAGATAACCGGAAATGGCACTTTACTTGAAGCTCAAAATATTTTTTCTCCGAAAGATACCTTTAAATGTTATTTTTTCGAGATTTATGTTATTATGAAAATTAAAGATTATTAAATTTTCAACAGGTCTGCATTAATACTTTTTTATATATTTTATGGATAAATTTATAAAATTATCTATAATTTAGATCTCGGAGCTTACGTTTTAAACAAACAGCGAACACAACTCCTTGGTTACGCAATTCATATCTCAAATGTATGTAACTGCCAGATTTCAATTTAATAATGGTAACGTTTTAAAAAGAAAATAATTATATGGAATGGGACTTAATACAGTTTCCAGCATAACTAAATATGTAAGTATGTATATTTGAATGAATAAAAATTAAACGGCGGGAGGTGTTGTGTTGGCCAAATCAGATTTTTTATATTTATTCCTTGCGGTCTGTTGTAACAATTCAGCCTACTTCCACGGTTTTTCTATTTCAACGTTGTTGATAGTTGAAATTTGAACTTCATGAAATAACAATTTTTAATAAAAATAGATTCTTATTTAGGTACTTATTGGCTTCATATTCAAGGAAGTACAACAAGATGAAATTCTAGAAATTATTGCATGATGTACCAGAATGGGGAATATGAAGGATTATTAGATAATAATTAGCACCGGCGCGGTCGTGATCCATCTACTCTTGAAGCGGTCAGAACGAAGCAATTCAGCGACTGACAGCATACAATTTTGCTTTGTTTGTAAGGACTGTGCCCTGTGCCTATTTATTTTTAAAGCGTTTCATTTGCTTTATGAGTATAGTGGTGGCCGTGGTGGTGGCTCAATCCGACCCTGAATCAAAACAACGGGCAAGCCGCTTGTATTTGTTTTGACACGGTGACTCTTTGGTTTGAATGGACTATAGTCAGACGAAGACCAATCAACCCGCTGATGCGTCATGTGATCGCTGGATACATTTTTAAAAATACTTTAAAACTACTCTATCTCACATCACTCTACTACCAACTGTCGATCTACTGCTCTAGGGTATTTTCATCTATGTTTAATATGTAACTTAAAAGAAAAATATAGCATAGATATTATTGCATAAGTTGTAAAAAATTTACATATGTAAGCGGCTCATTGGAATGTCTACCTACGCCTACGCTGGATCGGCAGGGAAACATACTTTGTTTATATGAACATACTTTGTGTCACAGATATTATTTTGCGTAAGTTTATTTTTATTAAATTTATTATGTTTTGTCTCTAATTAGCTATTTAGGTACGTAACCGATGCTGTTGGATAAGAGCTACATTTAATGATACTGGTATTCACGTATTTTATTTCAGTTTATTTCCAGATTTCAGTGTGAGAACATCGATATTATAGTGATTCAGGTGAGAGAGTTAATCTAGCATGTGTATGATTATGGGTGTGCGTGTGAGCAGTACTGGGTACTGTAGTGGCCGCATCGTGTGAACCCGAGGGTCGCCAGCGTAGCAGCAGGGAAGGCTGTAGTGACCCACATCTGGTGTCGCCAACGGCAGCAGCAGTTAGGGCTGTAGTGATCTGATCCAGTTGGTTAAGAGGAATGTCTCCGGATCACCACCGAAGCGGCAGTGGCTCCGTAGTGGCGGCTCGTGTGAACCCGAGGGTCGCCAGCGTAGCAGCAGGGAAGGCTGTAGTGACCCACATTTGGTGTCGCCAACGGCAGCAGCAGTTAGGGCTGTAGTGATCTGATCCAGTTGGTTAAGAGGAATGTCTCCGGATCACCACCGAAGCGGCAGTGGTTCCGTAGTGGCCGCTCGTGTGAACCCGAGGGTCGCCAGCATAGCAGCAGGGAAGGCTGTAGTGACCCACATCTGGTGTCGCCAACGGCAGCAGCAGTTAGGGCTGTAGTGATCTGATCCAGTTGGTTAAGAGGAATGTCTCCGGATCACCACCGAAGCGGCAGTGGCTCCGTAGTGGCGGCTCGTGTGAACCCGAGGGTCGCCAGCGTAGCAGCAGGGAAGGCTGTAGTGACCCACATCTGGTGTCGCCAACGGCAGCAGCAGTTAGGGCTGTAGTGATCTGATCCAGTTGGTTAAGAGGAATGTCTCCGGATCACCACCGAAGCGGCAGTGGCTCCGTAGTGGCGGCTCGTGTGAACCCGAGGGTCGCCAGCGTAGCAGCAGGGAAGGCTGTAGTGACCCACATTTGGTGTCGCCAACGGCAGCAGCAGTTAGGGCTGTAGTGATCTGATCCAGTTGGTTAAGAGGAATGTCTCCGGATCACCACCGAAGCGGCAGTGGTTCCGTAGTGGCCGCTCGTGTGAACCCGAGGGTCGCCAGCATAGCAGCAGGGAAGGCTGTAGTGACCCACATCTGGTGTCGCCAACGGCAGCAGCAGTTAGGGCTGTAGTGATCTGATCCAGTTGGTTAAGAGGAATGTCTCCGGATCACCACCGAAGCGGCAGTGGCTCCGTAGTGGCGGCTCGTGTGAACCCGAGGGTCGCCAGCGTAGCAGCAGGGAAGGCTGTAGTGACCCACATTTGGTGTCGCCAACGGCAGCAGCAGTTAGGGCTGTAGTGATCTGATCCAGTTGGTTAAGAGGAATGTCTCCGGATCACCACCGAAGCGGCAGTGGTTCCGTAGTGGCCGCTCGTGTGAACCCGAGGGTCGCCAGCATAGCAGCAGGGAAGGCTGTAGTGACCCACATCTGGTGTCGCCAACGGCAGCAGCAGTTAGGGCTGTAGTGATCTGATCCAGTTGGTTAAGAGGAATGTCTCCGGATCACCACCGAAGCGGCAGTGGCTCCGTAGTGGCGGCTCGTGTGAACCCGAGGGTCGCCAGCGTAGCAGCAGGGAAGGCTGTAGTGACCCACATTTGGTGTCGCCAACGGCAGCAGCAGTTAGGGCTGTAGTGATCTGATCCAGTTGGTTAAGAGGAATGTCTCCGGATCACCACCGAAGCGGCAGTGGTTCCGTAGTGGCCGCTCGTGTGAACCCGAGGGTCGCCAGCATAGCAGCAGGGAAGGCTGTAGTGACCCACATTCTCCAGCGTAGCAGCAGTTAGGGCTGTAGTGATCTGATCCAGTTGGTTAAGAGGAATGTCTCCGGATCACCACCGAAGCGGCAGAGGGTCCGTAGTAACTAGCGGTACTGCCCGTAGTTGCCAACATGTGTGTACGGTGTGTGAATGCCTGAACCTTTTGTAAATGATTGCCTCCTCACTGGGTATTTCTCATGTGTTAATTCTTTTACAGAAATAATCACGGCGTGAAAGAGGATTCCGCGTGACCGGGTTCGGCCAGGCGACGGTCATCTAGATTTGTTATTATTTTTGTATTAATACTGTATATACCGGTTTAAGTGATAAATGTGTTTTAATATTCTAATTTTCAGCGCTAACATTTAATCGTCATTTATAACATTTGTTTATACAGCTATAATTTTGCTGACGAGGAGTAGCTAGCTGATGATGACGTGAGCAAGCAAGACCGCCGTGGTAGTGCACTTAAGAACGATAATTTGTATTTTTGTTCATTATTCAATATTGTTAAGAATTGAAGGTAATAAAAGAAATATCATTAAGAGGTATTGTTTGTTTTGATTATGATTATTAGATATTTTCTTGTTGTTGAGGGCGTGTCGGTGAAATAAAATAAATATGACTTCTTTTAACAAATATATTTAAAACATTATTTACCTAGAAGTACAAATTCTTGTGTTGAAATAAGACGATCCAAATGGTCAATTAATGATCAATCAATGGTCTGCAAATAAAGAGAATTTTATGAGCGCTGTGCTCATAAAATTCTCAGTGAGTTCATCCCCAGTCATAACAATATATCAACTCATTCTCAATATATTCATATAATCACATATGGGTAAATAAAATTCTGACGAAATAAAGAACACCTCACTTCACGTACACGTGATTATCTGTGAGGGCTGCGTCCACGCTAAGCGTGAACCTGCGGAAAAGAGAAACCTCGCTCCACACTAATAATGTGAATCTGCGAGACTTGTCACCTTCATGCGAGTGATCTGCAAGGCCGAGGGAGAAAGAATTAAAGCTGAGTCGGAAACTCAGTCTCCGCCCGCACACTCGAATGTGCAAGCGTAAGCTGGGCAAACCTCCTGATTAATTAAAGATGGCAGGCAGGGCACCGTTGGTACCGGACAGGTAAGAGCTGGTAAGAGGTACATCGCTCGGCGCAACTCAGCTGTTCCCCCTACCGCAGCAGGTTCTGGGACAATACCGTTTCAGGGTATTTAGGGATAACACATAAAACCAACAAATATACCTCAATAACTATACAGGTAAACTCCCAAAATTCTCAACAATCACGACACTCAAATCACATACAATTTAACTATTCACAACAGGCGATTGAACTAAACTGAGAGCTAAAAACGATATATCTACTTAACACAAACATATATCTGTGCGTCTTTGTTATTGTTATGCTGACTCTGCGACTAGCGTCTTCGGCAACCGGGCTTATCATAATCAAAACAAACAGTACCTCTTGATATTATTTCTTTTATTACCTTGAAATTCTTAACATGATAAACCTGGTTGACGAAGACGCTAGTCGCAGAGTTAGCATAACAATAACAAAGACGCACAGATATATGTTTGTGTTCAGTAGATGTATCTTTTTCAGCTCACAGTTTAGTTCAATCGCCTGTTGTTAATAGTCATTGTATGTGATTTGAGTGTTGTGATTATTGAGAATTTTGGGTGAATTTACCAGTATAGTTATTGAGGTAGGTATATTTGTTGGTTTTATTTGTTATCCTTAATATCCTGAAACGGTGTTCTCCCAGAACCTGCTACGGTATAGGGAGAACAGCTGGGTTGCGCCCAGCGATGTACCGCTTACCGGTCCGGTACCAATGGTGCCCTGCTTGCCATCTTTAATTAATCAGGAGGTTTGCCCAGCTTACGCCTACACCTGCGAGGGTGCGGGCGGAGACTGAGTTTCCGACTCAGCTTTAACTCTTTCTCCCTCGGCCTTGCAGATCACTCGCTTGGAGGTGATAAGTCTCGCAGATTATTACATTCTATTTATACAAATAAAATGCAAGATTACAATAATTTTGCTCAATGACAAGAGTACCCTCGCGCATAGCTAAAAAGGTTAATAACGTTAAATTGGCATATATTGCATCAAGTAATATTTAAACAAACCTGGTTTGTTACAGTACCAATTCCCTTGAGATTTTCGAATGATTTTTGTGTGTTTATGATTACTCTTTAGTATTAATAAAAAACGAAACAAAACAAAACTTATTTATTAAAGAATTCACTTGATGAAAGTAATTTACAAGCGAAATGGTAGAATATCATAACGGCGCTGTTTGTGTCTTTGTAGAGGATGCAATGAAATGACAATCATCATATCTATCAAATTGGAAAGCGCCGTCAAATTCATTACATAATGTTGCTTCAGTATGACATTGCTTGTATTGATGACAGAAAAATGTATGGGTGCTGGGTGGGTAGAGACGTTTAAAGCAGACGAATATCGAGAACAAAGAAGCAGTTTATTTGTAACTGACTCCACCACCAAAACTTTTTTCCTATTAGAATAAAAGAAGTTTCTGATTATTATGTAGAAAAATGATATGTTTCAATTTTATCAAAACTGAATTATATATCGGAGGTTTTTATAAACAATTCCCTCAATTGACAGTTTTTTAAATAAAAATCATTATTTTTTTTTCAAAGATGAAAAAATTATTAATACAAAAATATGTTCTGTATATAATAATATCTAAACATTAAATGATATTTTTTTTTTAAATTTTCATATAACAGAGGCGCGCGCGCGTGTACGTGTTATATACTATACGTATAAGCAAAAATTCAAATGCATTCTTTGAGGTTTTATTATAGATTTCGTTTGCGTTTATGAAATTAAATATTTATATTGCTTTTAATACAATTAAAAAAGTGCATTCTTTAAAAATAAAAAAAATCATGATTTGTTTGATTTTTTTGAAAAAATCAATGATTTTTGATTTTTTTAAATAAATCATGATTGTCAACCCTGGGTGACGAAGATTCGTGCAAAGTTTGATTGTATTTTGTGGCTCCAAGATCATGCATAAAAAACAACAAGGAATAAACTTTTTTTCTATATACATTACGATACGTCCAAGGCCCAAAATTACCTATTTCATGAACTGTTTTAAAATTGCTTAACTGAATGCGAAATATTATAAGAATTCGCGTTCTGCCCAGCGAAGCGCGAATTGGCTAGGACAAGCTGGCCAGTATTTGAAACGTGTCGTAATTCACACGCGCTTTTATCGTGTTAATAAATTCATTACTTAAGTTTAAGTGAAGTTTTATCAAATGATTCGTAATATTTAGTATTGCATATTGTCAGTGTTCATCTTGTCTACCACGTTTGTGAAATAGCGATGACGCTAAACCCCTTCTTAAATTTTTTATTAATATGTCGAATGACAATAAGGAGGGGGCGTGTAACATTAATCACTATCAGACATTTTGATTTGATTAATGTGTTGTTTAATAAACTTTATAAAATACTTGGTACACTGATTATAATTTAGTCCAATATACGAATAATGCGATAAAATAACAATAATAAAATACGAGTAACCTGGAATAAATGCACAAATACGAAACTAATGGACAGTTCCTAAGCACGCTTCTCTTCTCACAATCACAATGATCAACCCTTCTTCTTCCTCTCTCGAGATTGTAGATCCTTCCCTACCTAGACTCCATCCCAAGCGTGTCGGAAAGTATAAACAATAATATTTGGATGTTTATTTGTTCGGCACGCTCGCGTTTCGTTCGATACGTAACTCTCAAGATCTCCGACAAATATTTTTTTGTAAAATACCAATAATTAATCGATTTAAAAAAATGCGGGTATTTTTATGTATGTTTAACGAAATAAAACATTTAAACAAAATATAATCGAAAGTTTTCGACCAACACTTACCATTTCAGCGATCAGTTATATATATATATATATATACCGTGTGTCTGTCTTAAAGGTGTACATAGGAGATTAACATGGGAAATCAGTTCTTTGCAATTTCCTGCTCGCCTAATTATTTTAAGTAAAAACGGGTCAAATAAAAGTTTTAGGGCATAACATTCTGCATCTAAATCAATAAACAAAATTACCTTTACATGCTTTGTAACGACAGAAATTAATTATGAAAATCTCGAAAATTACGTTGAAAATATCGACATCCATGGAATTGAACAAAAAATAAATAAATGCTTGACGTTTTATGTGTCACAACGTAAATTAACTCATTTGACGTTTCTGACAATTTGATAAAACGTCAAGCATTTATTTATTTTTTGTTCAATTCCATGGCTGTTGATATTTTCAACGTAATTTTCGACATTTTCATATTTAATTTCTGTCGTTACAAAGCATGCAAAGGTAATTCTGTTCATTGATTTAGGTGTAGAAGTTTATGCCCTAAAACTTTTATTTGACGCGTTTTTGCTTAAAATAATTAGGCGAGCAGGAAATCGCAAAAAACTGATTTCCCATGTTAATATCCTATGTACACCTTTAAGATAGACACACGGTATATATATATATATATATATATATATATATATATATATATATATATATATATATGTGTGTGTGTGTGTGTGTGTGTGTGTGTGTGTGTGTGTGTGTGTGTGTGTGTGTGTGTGTGTGTGTGTGTGTGTGTGTGTGTGTGCGTGCGTGCGTGCGTGCGTGCGTGCGTGCGTGCGTGCGTGCGTGCGTGCGTGTGTGTGTGTGTGTGTGTGTGTGTGTGAGATTCACTTTTCGGGTGGGCGACACTGGTTTAGAAGCGCTGGCTTAAGGCAAAAACACTTGACAGTCCTAAACACAATAAAAACAAACCCCCGACCCTTGGATGGTTAGGGCAGTTAGTTGCTGTGTGCTAGCAATATACGGACGTGGGTGAAACTGTGAACAGTGTCAATAAAGAAAAGACGAGATGCTTGCAGTAATTATAGGTGAGTGGTAGAACTCGCTGACATTCTAATTATTATACAGGTATAGTTTGGTGTGGATCACCAGATGCTTGATTGATATGTTATACACTGCTTGTGTATTTAATATGCATGGTGCATGTGAAATATACATTTGTATTATTTGTTTGCGGCCGCAAACTTGTGTAGTAGTTTCTTAATTATCCGAAGAGTTGTCTGGGACAAATCTGGGTCCATGGAGCTTTATGCTCCGAGGTGTGAGAACACCAAATGAGAGGCTGAGACACACGAAAACGTCTGGGACGTAAAGGATAAACCTGGGGTTTATCATGATAGGTCTGGGACCTACATACGTGTGATCGTAAGATAAACTCTCATAATAGGTCTGGGACTTATTGACCTCTGGGAGGTCGAGTTCTGGGAACTCAATATGTCTGGGACATGTGTGAGAGGCTGAGATACATGAGAACGTCTGGGACGTTAAGGAAAAACCTGGGGTTTATCATGATAGGTCTGGGACTTACACACGTGTGGTCGTAAGCTAAACTCTCATAATGGGTCTTGGACCCATTGACCTCTGGGAGGTCCAGCTCTGGGTGCTCAACATGTCTGGGACATGCGTATGTGGCTACGGTACCGCTAGTGGCTCAGAAATGACTATTCACGAGAGACGTATTCCAGCAATTCGTCAATGCACTGAGTGTACACTTTTGCGGATAGGGGTACCGGAATCCACAAGATGTTAGGCCTCATTTAATATGCGGGGCACCTGCCCAAGTATGGCACTTGGGAGCAACCATATTCCTGCTCCCCCTCCTGTCTATCTTATTAGATGATAATGCACACCTGTGATAATTCTTCTCACGGAAGAGAAGAGATAAAAAATTTAGTTTTTAGATAGTCGGGTTTTTACTCTTATGGAGTAAACATGTAAAGAGTCTAGTTTAGTTTGTCACGTCGAGAAGACGTCTATACTCTCCTAAAGATGCATCGGCATCATTATTTTTTAGGTGATTAGTTATCTGTAGTTCAATTAGTAATAATAAGTTGTAAACATGTAAATAAATTTTTAGTCAGTTAATCTCGAGTAATGTCCGTGTCCATAATGTAAGTGTTTATCCCTCATCAGTCAACATGTGAGTGGATAAGTGTGGAAAGTGTGTGTGTTCTCACTTTTCACCAAGTCATGGACGCCAATCATCTAAGCGTCCATCAGTTAGTTATAGTGTCATCGTTGGGAAAACAAGTAAGCAGTAACATCATCAGTTTCTTCCGCACCCATCGTGTTACAAATAATAGTACTTTAAATCGAATAATCACAGAAGATATGAGCAAAACAAAATTTTAAAAACCAAGTCACTTATGAAATGTAACATAGATTGGCAATTCATGAATTTTCAGGCGGGAACAAATAAAATGGGCACTCTGTATAAACACTTAGTAAAAATGTATATTTTTACTCGTTATTTAACGTTAATTTCCATGTAATTTTCTCTATTTTTAGTTAAAATTTTCTTTACGTAAGAAAATAGCGGATGGCGCTTGAGAGCCGACCGTTTTTCTTTTTACACGCAATGAAGAAATAATTTAAATTCGTAAAACCATACATTGTCAATACTAAATACCTATGTTTACCTGTAAAAATGTACGATACCTGAATATTAAAAACTACAAAGTCGATATCAAAGCATCGTTTGATATCACTTAATTCTGTCGAGTTTATTTGATAACTGACAGATGAAAGGTGATTTTTTTTTTTTTTGCTTTATGGACTAGATGTGCTTCCTGACCAATCAGAGGGCAGAATTTATTTCCGTACCGAAACAAACGCTTTGTTATGTGAAAAGGACTATAGTTTGAAATTAAACAACTCTATTTTTGTGTCGGACTATACGTAAATAAATGTCTGAAATGTTTTAATGAGTTTGAAATAACAGTTCATATAGAATGTTCAAGCGAATAGACAAAAATTGTAGTTGTTCTTGCGTGAGGATAATACATACAAAAAATATTTACGACTATTTTTAGACTTTTTAGTTCCATTAGGAAATGTTTATAAATATTTACACTCTTACGATTTACATAGAGTACCTATTGGATGTCAGGTAAATGTATTTTCAACAAGTAGGTAGTAATTTATAGACCGAGAAAACTGATTTCCAATATGCTTTTGTTTCTAGGGTGTCGTGTGACCTAATTGAAAAACAATTTTCCTGTTGAGACACCCACAGCAGACAGAACGTAGCTACTGATGGGTTTATAATAATTTCAATTATCGACAAAATGAAACTTTGTACTCAAACATCGCTTTGATGGTATTTGTAGTATGTAGTTAACGTGTCCTTTGTTTTTAAATAGAGCTAATAATGTATCGCAGCAAGCTTACGGGACTTCATATTAAATATAACTGCGTTTATAGAAACATGTAATTGATTAATGTTATTTTTAAAACAATGCGATGAACTTTACTACAACCTATTTTTAGATGAGTAAATATAGCACAATGTTACATATTCAATTATTGAGCAGATATTTTTAGACATATAACTAGTAAATTGTTTTCTTAGGCCCAATTCTACCACCTCCAGTTACAGTGACACTTTATTAACCATTTGTTACGAATTACATTGAAGATTAGAAGCAATGCGAACAACAGTTTGAACTTCCAGTTAGCCGTTGGTTAGCACTAACTGTTACTTTAACTAAAGCACTGTAGGTCGCGTGCATCACGTGGTTGGATCTAGGCAACCCGCCAGCCTGGTCGACAACAAACCTTTTAAGTGCCTTTGTTTATATTGAGTTTGGTGGATGTTTAGCCTTTTGTATGCCGTTTTGTGCGTTTTTCAGTTGTTGTTCATAACATTTGTGGGGTTGGTGTATTACTACCCAGTAAACATTTTTTGGTTTCTATAATGTTTCTGGAATGTGAACATTTCGAATGTAATGTTATCTTTCTTCAAATTGGTTCCAGAAATGTTGCTGGAACTCCCTATGTCAGCCGTCAGGAACATTTATTGCAATGTTTCAAAATAGTTCTGTAACCTCCCGGAAACATGCATTGCATCAATACAGAAACGTACTGATACCGTTTAATAATATGTTTTCGTACCGTTCATAATATAAACTATTCAACGTTATTGTAATGTTCTATAAAAAAAAAAATGTTTTTGAAATGTAAATAAATCGCTGTAGTACTATGTTCCTGCAATATTAATAAAATAGAAATGGGTGTTTAAGAAAATGTGTTTTTGTTAATTTTATGACAAAATGTGCCACAGTAATATATTATTGCTAAATAAGTAGTATACATTTTATACAAATAGATTGGTGACCCACAAAACTTTCTAGTCCTTTGCTGCAACTGGCCTACGAATCACATTATGGATTACCTTAAGTGAGTCGAGATTAATAGACTGTATTACAAAATTTTGATAATATTTATTTAAAAATCAGAGATGATTAAACAGTTTGACTTCGGTTCTTGCACGTCGGTGTGGAGTTTGTCGAAACCATAATTTAAAATATATATTCTTCGTATTCTATACACTTGATTTGAGGGAATTTTATTAACAGCACCTGTAATGAAATAAAAAATAGATTAACGATAAATCTGTATTAGTAATAAAGCTGGGGGAAAATAATCATAATTTAGCTCAATTTGATGATCGTCATTTATTGTCAATTTCCAGTAAATCTTTTACATCTTGTCTAGTTGAACATATAAATAATGATGTTACTTCTCGTTCCAGTAAAACTTAGAGAAAAATTTAAATATTTGAGCTTCTTTAGACTGGAGACTACGACAGCACGCATTAAATTAAAAAAATGCGTTAACCTTCAAAACTAATATACCTACTTGGCTTTACGTAACTAAACAAAAGATACATACCTTTAAACCATTATATAATGAACTCGTGGAAAATAAAATACACTCTTCAATATTCCATTAGGCATTACATATTTCTATTACACTTAAATATTTGCACAAAACGATAGTCGCAGTAAGACTTAAAACACAAACAGCATGTTACAAGTACAAGAAGAAATGGCGGAACACAAGCATCCACTTGCAGGTGCGAGGTGCGACTGCGCAGTTGTAAAAGTTGCATTCCGTAACGTTTCTGCAATGTTGCCAATGTATATTTCTGCTATAATAGCACACGCAAGACTTTGATACATTTTGAAATAATTATTAATTAAATTATGTTCTGAGGACATCACTGAAACATTTTAGAAATCTTTCCGTATAAATCAAATTGTAAACATTTTTAAAACATTATTTTAAGATTTTTAATAACGTGACATTTCAAAAACGTCTTAAAAACATAACAAAAAAATTTCAGAGATAATCAAATTGAAACATTTTGAAATGTTTCAAAAATGAAACATGTTTACTGGGTATGACTCAACTGATTTGAATATTGTTATATTCTCCCAGAAAATGTTAAAAATACGTATCTTTTATTGATAATCACAACCTACATCCATGTCGTATTGACATGAATACAATGTTTAGGCCCGGAAAATTTCCCAAAACCTTATATTCAGATATTGTAGTGTGCTTTAAGCATAGCAGAAGTTCATATATATTACAAATATTTAAAGCCTATACAAATTTAGAGGCGTATACTCGTATAATGAGTTTTATTGTGGATCAGTCAAATCTATCCAGCGTTGAGAATGAAAGACATCGACTATCGACGTGAAAGTCAAGGTATATTAGTAATATGATTTAGTGCATTAAAAATTATAAATATCAAATTTTTTGGCTGATTACAGGTTTACATTTTCCAAGAGTTACTACTAGCAAACATCATATAAGTATCTTGTATGATTTGCTAATTGGTGAGATTGTGTGAGCTCACTGTGATTGTATAGCTAGCTGACAATGTGAATACTCTTAATATAATTTTATTAAATTTTTAATATTTGTATAAAAACACTTTTACTGTCCTATTTTCTAACATATGCAATTAAATTACTAAAACATGATGGCTACAGGCTACGTTCATTTACATTATAATGACGTATTTTAGTTTAATATTATTTGTAGGTAATATATTAAGCATCAGACAAAATACTTAATAAATATCTACAATAGAGTATCTACAATATTATATTTATTCTTATTTTACCTTCGTAAGATCACTACTTACTTCTCTTTACCGTACCTAACCATTTTAGCTTCCTAAATCTATAATTCTATCTTCAAAATCTGTTTCCGATGCAAATTTATAAAATGATAATTCGTCACTACTGCCACTCGTTTGGAATAGCACAAAACTCTGGCATTTTAAACATATTCCTATATGTCAGTCTGGTTTGTTCCACCAGGCTGCCATTTTTAAATATCGGTGACGTCACATGCACGGGCTCTATAGAGGTGATAGGAGCGAGCGTTACTTGAAATGTTTTATAGGTGGACACGAACGTACATATTCCAAGAGACCCGCCCCAAATGGCCCCCTTTTCTATTTTTACAATACCTAAGGTTGCCATATTTTAAAACGTCCAAACCGGGACCTCCTCTATTTTCTGATTTTAGTGCTAAGATAGAAGGTTAATAATTACTACGTACAAAAATGAAAAAAGTTTTATATTGCAAATATTGAGTCATATGATACAAAATAAAGACAATAAACAAAAAAGTAAATTCTATGTATACAGTATATATTTTATTCTAGTGATGCAATGATTACGAATATTCGTATTCGCCGAATAGTAGATATTTACCGAATATTCATATTCGCAGAGTATCATCACAAAAATTAAAAACAAGCTATTTAAAACTGAACGCAACGCTAATTACGGTTTGGCTGTGCACCGCGTATCCGAACGCATACGCACTATATACTCCTACACTATTTGAATTTATTGACTGGGACTGGGATTCCCCTAGCATTGAATGAATGAACTTGTCGAGTTCTCAAGATGACAGTCGTTACATGTTTCATACAGGGATCGGAACCGCAGAAAAATGGGTTAGGTTTGGGTTCAGGTTCAGAAATGAAAATAAAATTGGGTTCAGGTTCGGTTCGTGTTCAGAATAAATAGTTTTAGGTGGTTCGGTACAGGTTCAGTACCGGTTTGAGCTCGAAAAATTAAAATTATGTATTTAAATAAAACAAATTGTACATACGAGTAAATAAGGTAAATAAAAGGCGATATGCTCAATAATAACAAAATAATATTACTCTATTAGGTAAATAATAAAAAAGATAACAAAAAGAATTATTTACATTGTAGCTGTAAGCTGTAACTGCTATCTCAGTTTGCGAAAATGTCACAGTCTAAAAAAATTTGTTACTCCCAAAAATTTAATATATTAGAAGTTTTTGGAAGTCTTTGGACGTCTTCATCATTTTTGAAAACTATGTACTTGTAAATTAGGTTTGTTTTAATTTTAGTATTTCTGCTTGGACTTTTTAATTACCTCTTACTAGCTTTCAAATAATGAAACAAAATATTAAAAATGTAGGTTTTGTTTAAAGGTAATTATTTCAATACAAAACTAATCTTATGTGTCACAGATGTATTAAAACATTGGTTCAGTGAAAAAGGTTTTTTGAACCCGAAAATAATGGGTTTAGCTCCGGTTCGGGTTCATGTCAACCAAATTAAATGTGGTTCGGGTTCTGGTTCAGGTTCACAAAAAAGGTGGGTTCGGAACGGTTTTCGGTTCGGTTCGGTTTCCGGTCCCTGGATTCATAGCATAACACGAGTTCTTTCATCTATACTTGGGACGGCGAACAGATGCAGCAATAAAATTAATGGGCAGAGCCACGTAGAAGTCAGCTTACACGTTACAAATTAAGAAGTGTGAAAAATGTACAAATTAAAGACGCAATTGAAACTAAAACGACTTCTTATTCATAAAATTCAATATAATGGTGGACCTAAGTACAGATTCCGCTATTACCGATCTCAGTAGTATTCATACAGCTGTGTAAAAACGAACGGTTTACCAATAGCAATATTGGCTCGTACCACGAGCACGGTTTTAACTAAAACGCTGTTTTAAGAAATGCCAAATTTCATTATTTAATAATAATAATAAATAATATCAAATTTATCAAAATATGATTTTAATGTAGAACATAGTTTGTATTCAAACAAATATTTAAAAAAAAAATCATTCTTTAAACATAAAGGCGAAATTAAATATTGAAATTTGAATTTGACATTTCTTAGAACAGCGTTTTAGTTAAAACCGTGCTCGTGGTACGAGCCATTCTATTTAAATTTAGCGCACGTTAGTGGGAGGAGTTTCTTGTGCATCTGTTGGTCGTCCCATGTATAGTTTCGTAGGGTTATTAATAAGGTTATGTGCTCATTATGTAGTTTTTGATTTGTAATACGAACAGCGGTGTATTATTTCTTACCTTGTTGAATTATTCGGATTCGTATTCGCCGAATAGTATGTTTGATATTCGTATTCGTTAAAGTAGTATTTGTTCCATCGCTGTTTTATTGTTTCCTAAACCACTCATATTTTTCACTGAACAATTTCTTTTTAAATATATTGATTATTTTTTATTTTGGAATGGATCTAGATATGTAAGGCTTCTAGCAAGCGATTTCTTTCTTGTGTCCGTATATTATTCATCATTGAGAATATTCGCTCAACAATGGGCAAGGCGCACTATAGATAGTGAAGAACTTATTCGACAGATTGTGCCACAAAGGGATGACAATAAAATTCTTATAATAAAAGAAAAATTTGAAAAAACGGGACATTGTAAACCGACTGGGACACGAGCTTCAAACCGGGACGTACGGCATCCCTAACAATACCTTATTATTACTTTTACATGTAGTTTCAGTTTTTAGTCAAAATTACGCCAAAGTGTTTAGATGCAATTTTCAAAACAGGTTTACAGATTGATTTGAAAACAGTTTCGAGGTTTCGACGCTTGCGCATTTGGCCGATGAAAGTGACAGATCCTCTTCACTCCAAATACTTCCTTTTGTCATTGTTACAATTATTTATTTTACTTCGTATCACTACGCACTAAAACTATACATCTGTCATCTGTCAGTTTATTTAGGTTAGTAACACAAAGATACTCAAAAGAAACACTATACGCATGCGCAATATCGAAACTTTGAACCTGAATTTTGCGTGTCTACATGAGTAGTTTTGAAACTCCAAGTCAAACCCATCAATTTTAGTTTTGATTTGAGAAAACAGGGTTTTCCACGATTTTTGATTTCTTACATGTTAATGTAAAAAATACTAAACCCATATTTTTTTTATTTTGCATGAAAATTTATAGAACGGGAGAAAAATGCAAAAGAATTTAGCAATTTGCCATGACGTCATCCCGTGACGTCACAACCCCAGCAAGACCTGGCCGGCCCTAGCAAGAGAGAAAATTTGATGAACTATGAGATAGAAACAGTTGTGTCATGTGAATTTAGCTAAAAAAATGTAGCACGGGAAAATATAAACATAACCCACACTAAACCTGCATTGACTTGCATCCACGTGTGATTCACGTCAACTGGGCGGTTACTGATTCAGCATGTTTGCTTTTTATTTGTATTCTTAATTAAACGAGTAAGTTTAACACGTGTATTTAACCTCCCAACGTTAGTGTTGCTGCCGAGAAGACGTTTTTCTTGATCTCGTCTCGTCTTGAGTAAAATTTCGAGATCAAGATCCAAATAAATTTCAAGGTCAAATTCTAGTTTCTTCTAAATTGATCATCTGTACCCTGCAATAAATATACACAATATAAACTGAACAATTTTAATCTAAATACATTATACAGTTATAGCAAACTGATAAATCGTTACATAATTACTGAGTTTACATGCAGTTTTGAAACCGTTTTTAAAACGTTTTTAGTTTTGAAAACGCCATGTATACAGTGTCAAAACGGTTTTGAATTATCTCAAACCAAAACTAAAATTCATGGGTTGGACTTAAAACTAGTTTCAAAACTACTCATGTAAACACTTAAAATTCAGTTTCGATACTGCGCATGCGTACAGAGCATAACGTTTCTGTCGTTTTGTGTTACTAACCTTCAAATATACTGACAGTTGTGTAGTTTTAGTGCGTAGTGGTACGAAGTGTAAAAAATAATTGGAATAATAGCTAAACGAAGTATTTGGAGTGAAGAGGATCAGTCACTTACATCACCTAAATGCGCATGCGCCGAAACTGATTTCAAATCAATTTTTAAACTTGCTTTGAAAATTGCATGTAAACAGTTTTGCATAATTTTGACTGAAAACTGAAACCATTTTCAAAACTGCATGTAAACGCAGTAAATGTTGATTTGAATAGGAGAAAATTTATTAGTTTTCATATTTCAAGAAAATAATAATTATTACAGAAACTCTCATACAGCATTTTTTTCATAGAAAACCGATATTTCTGTTAAGTTCATCAAGGTAAGTAATGACCGGTTGCACCAAACCTAAATTAATTATTAAATTTGGCTTAAATCATAACATTGTATCGACATGAAATGTCAAAAGAATTATATTGCTGTCAACTGTCAACATTTTGATTTGCTTTTTGTTTTTTTGTTTAAACCTAGCTTAAAATTTAAGGCGTGTTCGTGCAACTGGGCATAAGACATTACAGATTCATAAATTTATGAATACAAAAATGAGTCGTATATAAATTTATGTATTTGAATCTGTAACGTCTTTCTTACCTTAATGAAATATTTATCTTTATTTCCACCGAATGTTTTAATGCTTAATGTTTAATAATTTATGAATAAGCTTAATGCATTATAACAATTTACTAGAATACCATTTCCAGCTACTATATTTAGTGACTAATTCTACAGATATGTCACATTTTTTACCTTTTTATTCTTAACTCTAGCAAACTGCCATTGCAGCAGTAATTCTTCTTTGTTTTAATATGCCATATAAAATGAAAGGCGGCGCATAGCGATTTCAATGTTATTTTTTTAATACTGCCATATTTCTTTACCTATTCATTTTAGCGCAAAAAGTGTAAGAATATAAGTTGTTCAGAAATGAAAAAGGTATCCTATAAAAGCAACTTACTTACATAATCATTCTCATTTCACGAGATATAAATTAGATAAAATTTAATGTTCTTTTAGAAAACTCGTTAGAGTGCTTAGAATAATGAAACAAGTAACCTAAATAAAATATCCTCTTTGATATTTGTTGTATAAATTCTGATCAAACTGTGTTTATACCTGAAAGAAATTATACAACAAATAAAAAATGTTAAAGTGAATATTTTATTCAGGGTACTATAACATTTTTTTAAGGACATTAAATTTTATTTGTTATTTAACGTAATATAATTTATTAGGCAATAAATAAGTTTTCGTGAACTTTGTCAGATATGTATTAAATGTAAGTAAAATGACATTAAAGTTAATCATTTATGTTGTATGTCCGAGTATGACTCATGGAAAAAAACATTTTAATGTTAATAATTTTATTTCCTTTACAGTAGATTATACCATTTTTGTAGTCATTAGTATTGTTTGTTGGTGTATATATCTTTTTCAATATTGATGTCAAATAAATAATCTTTTGTTTTATACAGTGTGACAGTGCCCAGTCTATAAAGGTGGATTTATGCAGCCTACTTTTTATTTTATTTTTTCTTTTTCTTTTACTTTATAAAAGTTAAATGTGTGTTAATATTATGTAATGCTTTATGTGCACACTTTTAATTTTACTTTAAGACCTTAAGAGGCATATTTACCCCTGTGCTGAAATATGAAGCGAAAACTCTAATAAATTGTTCATCTACTAGAACTATAACATTTTAAAAAATTCAACACAACACAAACTTACTTGCAATATTGACCTGCATTTTAAAAAAATAATTATTGAAATTTATTAGTATTTGACTTTGATTTTATGGGAAATTCGAGAAATGCTGTTTTGCCTATAAAATCAAAGTCAAATATTAATAGATTTCAATAATTTTTTTTTTTAAATATAGAGTAATATCGCAAGTAGGTTTGGGTTGTGTTGATTTTTTTTAAATGTTGACAGTTCTAGTACAGTAACTATTTATTTGAATTTTCGCTTCATATTTCAGCACAGGGGTAAATATGCCTCTTAAGTTGACCAACATTCAACTTAAGACTGTTAAAGTAAAAGAATATCACAACTGCGCATGAGCTCCACTTCACAAACGTCAGCGTGTTGTGTATTTGTTTTTGTGTGTAGGTTTTAGTTTATGCAAACGAAAAATCAGAAAAGAACAAGATTGTATATTATAAGATTTAATTAAAAAATATCCCCACTTATATGATAAAACAGATATTTTATTCAAGGATAAAGTGGCCAAAAAGAATGTTTGGAAAAGTATAGCGTCTGTATTAAATGAAACTGGTTAGTAAATTTACTTATTATGTAATAATATTTTTGTATGCACAAATTATTACATTCTTGTCCATTTTAACAGGATATATTTATCTATTTACATTTGAGATTATATGCCAGAAAAATCACATCAGCACATGTATTGAATGCTTTAAAGTCACTGCATAAAGTACCAAAATTAAAGTAAAAGTAAAAGCGAAAAGAAAAAGTAAAATAAAAAAGTAGACTGCATAAATTCACCTTAAGTCCATATTAAAAATTTGTAAAAGCAGTATTGATTTCCTTAAATGATTGTTGAAAATGTAGGCCAACACCCAATAATCTAAAATCATTGATAGGTTAAATATGCAAATGAGTATTGACAATCATATCAGTACCCTTGATTAATTATGAATGAAAATTTTTTGAAAACTGTTTTAATCTAACACAGTGCAGTTAATGAATATGAGTTATTGGCTGTAAGCTGTAATCGTGAAGACATGAAGTGTCTGCTTTATTATTAATTAACTTACTTTTTAATATTGTGATACATATTGTCCCTAATGATTTATGAACACATTATGTAATAATGTCAGTGTTTACCATAATTATTGAAAATTAACTACATATGCGAGTAGGTCCTAGAAACATAAGCGCCGACTTTGAAAAATTTTGTCGGGTGCACTCATCGAACGAAAATTGAGATTATACACACCGTGATTTTTTTTAAGTGACATGGGTGTATGTCATTACCATAGTTACACTTAAAATGATTGACAGCAATGTATTATCGCGTTTTTTTTTAAACTCGACATAGGGAGTTGTTAAAGTCATCAAACTGTCATATTCCAAAATGATGTATGAAGAAAACATACAAATCATACATTGTAGAAGTCCAATATGAGTTTAAGGCAAGTTTCCGATTTATTTGCTGCTACTTTTAATAAGGCCAACAACTATTATGGAGTTATCAAAGTCATCAAACTGTTATGTGTCAATTTCAGATATTCCTTTTATATTGAAAGGGTATTGTCTTTTTCATTTAACTGTATAATTTAATGTTTCTTATTATTAATTACCTTAGATACTTGTTCTAATTTTCTTTTAATGCTCTCCATTGATGCATCTTGAAATTCTATAATTATTATAGATATTTCTAATAGTTGCTGACTTGGGTTGCTTATTAAAAGTAGCAACAAATAAATCAAAACTTGGCTTAGACTCATATTGCACTTATACGTTATGATTTGTACTTTTTTTTCATACATCATTTTGGAAGATTGATAACTTTGACAACTCCCTATGCCCACTTTAAAAGAAACGCGGTAATACATTGCTATCAATCATTTTAAACGTAAGTATGGTAAGGACATACGCCCATGTCCACTGATAAAAAACTCGGTACAGGAACCTAAGACTTTAAAAAATGTCGAATTTTTGTTTCAATTCCATGACCACCGACCCAGGTGGAGTAGCGGTAGCGCTATCGCTTCACGCTCCAAGGGTCCTGGGTTCGAATCCCGGATAAGGCATGGCTGGTGTGTGCGTCTTTCATAATTTCATCCTCATCAACTACGTGTAAAATGTTAGAAAATATGAACCTTATAAAGAAAAACTGTTTCATTGTCATCGAATCACCACTTATACACAAAAATATATGAAAAAGTGTGTATAATAAATAAAATAAAAAAAATCTATGACTATTGCTATTTTTGAAGTTATTTTCGACATTTTCATATCTAATTTTTGCCGTTACAAACCAAAGCAAGCAAAATTAATTGTCCTTATTTATTAAGATGCAGAATTGTATTGTCTACAACCGTTATTTGTAGCTTTTTTCACCTGAAATAATTAGGGCAGCTGGAAATTACGAAAGTCTGATTATAAATGTATTCGGCTATGCCAGTCACCACCCTATTATCATAACTATACTTGTATATAAGGTGATTGAAAAAATAGGGACATATACATAGCTATTTTCTATATTATAATCAATAGTTTAAAAGTTGGTTAAGAAATTAAATGCCACTTTTTTATGTGAAAAGATCCTGATCAATTAGTAACGAATAAAAATTCAGATAAATAACAATAATATAAATATGATGTTTTATTGAATATAATTTTTGTCAGGTGCAAATCTATACTTTTGCACCCGACAAATTATTTTGTCGGGTGCACTTAACCCCATGCACCCTACAAGTCGGCGCCTATGCCTAGAAATCGACATTATAGGAAATTACTTGTAGGTAAGCAATGGATGTATTTCTGAAAATACTAATATAAAATTAATTGTGGAAGTTGAGCATTTCAATATAGAACTAATTTCAAATTAGGATCTCCATTTAGGAATTTTGGACGTTGCAGTATAAATAATCATTTATTGAACCATATTTGTACAATAGTAGTTTGTAGAAGAAGAGTGGATATGATGTCTCATCCGAAGGCGATATGGGCATTCCACTTGAGTTGAACAGCATACTTTTTCTACTACTAATTTGAAATTTTATTATATTGAACATTATTAATTAATGTCATTTTATGTACTTGTTTTCCTCGGCTTTCTTAATGGCATTTATTATTAAAATTATATTTTATTTTATATACAATGTTTTTATGTAGGTACTACTTACAATTTTTCTAATTTATTTAGCTGATTACACCACATTTAAGTATTATTAAATCTTTCACAGTTAAATCTCACGTCAGTTATCAGAAGTAATATCACAAGGGGGTCTCGTGGCCGCGTGCCTGAGTGTCAGGTTGCGAATCTGGGGAACCGGGTTCGAACCCGACCGACGCCAAATATTTCCAATTTTCAATGGCACAAAATTGACCCCTGTGGCGCACTCTCCATGCCAGCAAATGAGTGCCCGTGGGGTGATGCCTGGTAAGCGCCCGCACGGTGCAAATATTTCCGAAATATTTCATCATTACCGATATCTGTGTACAAAGCAGACTGGCACACCCAGCAATGGGTAATAAGCCGTGATGATATATTTATATATTTTATTTATTTCACTGTTATGTTATTCTCCTCTAAATGACAACATTGAAATGTCAAATGTGACATGTGCACCGTTCTTCTTTTTAATCTTGTAATAAATGAATAGACAGTTGCTTGGGTTACATGACATATGATTTGTAATTCATTGATTTCATATCCACCCTATAATGGAGATGATATTATATCGGTTCAATTAATTAGTATTGCCTACATATCCATTCTGCGAATTATGAAGAAATGATTAGGTTTTCAAATGGGAGTAGAAAAAAATGTTAATTACTATCAAGTAAAAAAAAAAAATTGTAAGTCAATATACAGTGTTTCTATACCTGTGAATCAAGCTTTAAGGGATGAAAATACAGCTAAAAGTAAGTCAAAAAGTCTTACTCCGCATATTCCAATTCTCAAAACTTTTCAATAGCGGAACTTTCCAATATAGTATATTAAATCTTTGACATCATAACTCGAAAACTAACAGTGACAAAAAAATTTGAGCAACGTCATTCGAAAGAATATAAATAAGTGTTTTAAACATGTGCAAATTAAAATCTAGTATTATTTCACACTTGAAAGTTATATGCAAAAATTAAAAACTGCAAAATTTACATTTTACATCTAGTGACCTGTGCACTTTTTTTCGTGAATAACGAGACACCACTAAAATGGTATTCGAATGGGAGCAACTATTGTATAATTTAACCGACTTCGTTTCGCTTATAGTTCTCGAGATCTCCATGTTGGACGAGTTATCCTGAACACCGTGTATAATGCTGACCACATGAGATTTTTAAAAATAATTCAAGAAGCATATTTTTTTTCCTAATTTACCTGTCAGTGCAATCATTTATAAACATTTGAATATATGGACTATATAAACAATTTCTATTGGAATTTCATAACATCTAAATTCATAAAAGACATAAAAACTCTAAACAAACTTAAAATACGTACATTAACGACGTAAAACCAAATATTTAAACATATTTTTTTAAGGAAATTAACTTCAAGTAAAATAGCATTATTTATATAATTAATCATTAACTATGTAATCAAATTATTATATCCATTAATTATTAAGTATTACAACTTGGAATAGGGGATTACATCTCAATCGAATTAAGAGAAATTAGTAAAAAATAGTGAAAGTAGATGCTTAATAATGAATATTAATAAAGAAATAAAATGATATAATTGAAATACTTCGGAAATAAGGGGTTTTTTGTTTTAGCAGCTCGTCACTCATATGGAGTCAATCCATATATATATATATATATATATATATATATATATATATATATATATATATATATATATATATATATATATATATATATATATTATTTTGATTGGCGACTCAAAGACCACCTATAAGTAAATAACGAATACCGAGTTAGGGGCGCAACTACAGCCGGGACCACACATTCGGTATTCGCAGATTCCCGAATATTCGTCTTTCGCCGAGTAATGTTCGTCATTTGGCGAGCATACGTCTTCAGGCATGCCTAGTTTGCCGAACATTGATTAGAGGGTTCTATACAACTATATAGGTAAATATTCGTTCACTTTGACTCGGCTCGAAAAACCGACACGAAGCGGAGTAAAGACGAGCACCGAATATTCGCGGCGAGCAGCTCATCCAGACAATCGACATTTAGCGAATGCTTGCTTGGGATTCGCCGAATGCCGAATATATGGTCCCGGCTTACTACCAATGGAAGTAGAGAAATTCAAATAGCGGAGGCGTGGCTATCAGTCAACTAGTACAATTCTCAAACAGTTTTTATTTGAATATAAATATTTTGCATTAAACTTAATAATTTAAGTACATTTCCAATTATAAATCATGTCGACTTTTACAGTATAATAATATTCATTTATTTTTTATAAATATAATTTAGAAATAGCATATATTTCAAAAACATTTAGGTCCACGAAGAATATAGTTTGATATAAAAACTTATATACGTGACGTCACATTTATATTTTCAAATTTTGGAGGACTGTGACTCGCTTATTAATAGGATTTTTTTCACCGGATTTTCACCGACAGTCTTAGTTTTACTTATACGTTCAGATGAAATTATAAAAAACAAGAAAATGGTGGAATCTCCTATTGGGGTTATTAGCAAAAGGCGATGTGCTCACAAGCACTGACGTGTTATCAGAAGTAATATCACTAGACCTCCTGATTTTATCGATTAATTTTTATTTTGCAAGAATTAGCTTAGCAACAAACACAGAAACAAACTGCAAGGTAAATCCCGACTCCAGAAGAAGGGGTTTTACCTAATATCAGTTTGCTTGAGTGATTTTGCTTAAAAGCAAAAAAGAATGAGTGCTTAAAAATAAAAGTTTATCTGAGAAAATCAGAGAGGTCGTGTGCTGTTAAATTCAAAAGACAACGCAAAGCGAAACAATTTAAATATTATTTTATTTTTAAACTTGAAATAAAAATTAACTGTCACATTAACAGTTATAAACAATAATAACTGTTTATTTACTTGGTAGCGGAAATTTATCGAGGTAACCGAGTTTTATCAGTATAAAACTGTTCCCATTGGTGAATTTTCAAGTGTTTTGCATCTTGATTGGTTAAAAACTAGTCGTAGGAATTTATCGTCGCAAAAATAGTAAAATTCCAATAGAGATTAAAAAACTTGCTCATTTTTATAAAAAAATCTATCGGTAAATTACTGGTAAAAAATATTGTCTGGTCACAAAAGTAATATACTGGTATCTGGGGTCAAATAAAATAGTTTATCACAAAAAAAAACTATTTTAGATAGACTGAGTGCAGCTCAACCAGTCTTAGGGGCAGCCGTCGCTGGTGTGACTAGTATTGTTTTAGCTTTGTCAATCGTTTAAGGATTATTTAAAAATAAAAGATGCGTATAGAATTTATTTTTGTGTAACTTCATTGTTCTCTAAAACACTCCATATAAACGATTGACAGAGCTAAACAATGCTAGTCACACCAGTGAGGACTGTCACGTTAGACTGGTTGGGCTGTAAGTGAACTGAACTTACTCAAAGAACACATAAAGGTTAAATATCAGCTATCTAAACTTCTCTAAAAATATCTACAACACAACACTACTACTAAATGTCACACTATTGAAAAAGTAATTAACAAATTAAATATTACTTAAAAACATTTATCCTTCTTTTGAACTTTGATAAAAAATTCCACTTATTTTATGAACAAGTTTCACAAGTTTCTTGACTAAAACGTTACAAGTTATATAAAGTTTGTATTCGTTTGTATAGATTGTATTCAATTCAATACAAGGTACTTATATTTTTGTTATAATATTGTATTCTATTTATTTTAAATTCGACATATTTTATTCAGAGAGATTTAACCATTGGTTTGTTTTTCAGCACTTACTTTAATTTGTAATTGCGATGTTCAAGAAAGATTTTCTAGTTAATATTCACTCAATAGGCCCCAATAAAATTAAGTTACGTACATAGGTGTATAAAAAATGTATTATGTTCTCGTATGTACGTCAGTAATGTGTTCTTGGGATAAATATTAGTTATGAGTCACCTAGTAATGTTCGTGTATTAAATAATTGTAAACTTCTTAGTTTCAGGAAATAAACTTTTATGAATATTTTCCTCATTATTTCAGAGAATCAGTTGACCTCTAATATGAGTTAAGATTATATGAAAGGCATTATAATACTCGTATATCATACAAATGATTTCTTAAAAATCAATGTACAAGTCGCACTTGTTTTTCGTTGTACCTTTTTCAAAACCGCAGCAATAGTGAACTTGCAATACCGTTTCGATTACAAATGCGGTCCTCAACTTAAAAAAAAATTTATAAAAATCTAAATTGGAAGCTATCTGTTGTTCTAGAGAGTCTTATTATTATTCGTTTCCAAACAGTGGAGTTCGCTAATAATGGGGTCCTCCACTAATAAAAAAAATATATTATACTTCATCTAAACTGAAAGCGATTTGTAGTTTTAGAAAGTTTTTATTGTTATTCGTTAAGCAGTAATAATTTTTTTAATATCCTGTGACGTAAATATATGTAGAGATGATTTTGTTCTCAAATAGTGAACTTCGCTAATAATTGAAGTTACATAAAAACTCTTGTGGTCAATAGTTGGAAATATTCGTGGATAATAAGCAATTTAGGGCCGGTATTTTCACTTGCGAATAAAGGTTCAGATAAATTTATTCTTCGGATAAATATTTTTGTTGTCTTTTCAATTCCAAATAAATTTATTCTAAAGAATAACATTTGTTATTCGCGGAATAAATTATTCGGTAGTTGGGTAGCGAATAACCTGTTTCTTCGTAAGTTTCCACATAGTGCAGGTTTATTAACAAAATGGATATATTAAATATTTTTGATGATTATGATGATATTTTGAACTATGAATTAATAAATAATGTGTGAAATCGATAACACACCATCAGACAGTGACATAACCACAAACATGGAAGAATTTTTGACAGATTCTGATTATGAAAATAATTTATTATTACATATTGGGGATTGCATTTAATCTTAAACGGTGAATAGGTAAATCACTATAAAGATTCTGTCATTTGACGGTGACAAAATATTTTCAAATTTTGGATACTTTTCTAGAATTCAATGAAAAACATTTACTTCGAAGTGAAAGAAATATACAAAAAGTACAAGGACAATTTTACAATATACATATCTCGTATACCACATATGATTACTGCATTAGATAGTACATTTGTTAAATTAAAAGCCGCATTCTTTCGCTGCGCTGGATCAGATCCATCTTACATGGATCATAAATTGCATGTTCTTTCGAATTCTGATCAGTATCCCAAGACTAAGTAATCCAGATCGGTGCCATCTACTCCAACAAAAACTTGGATTAGAAGATCAGATCACTTTAGATTCAAAAATGGCGGAAGCGGTGGAAGAAACTGATAGTCAATCATGACAAGAGGTTACATTTAACCATTTAAGGTTCCAAAAGAAATTATTTGTAGTTAAGATACCTATCACAAACAATTTAATAATCTTTAACATATAGTTTTTCATGTTTTATTTTTATTTTGAACATAAATGAGTAAGTACCTAATGTGTAAATTATTTTTATAGATTTTGGGGGTCGATCGCATTTTAAACGCCAGTTCGCCAGTACACTGCAGAAGCTCAGGAGAAGAATATGATTTTTAGGTTTGTGTGAATATTTACTCACTTAGTGATTCTGTCGAGACGAGATATTTCTCGATTCTCGTCCCATCTCGGACTCGAGATGTCTCGTCTTGACGAGACGAGACAGAATTATAAAACTATCTTACGAAACGAGATATATTTGCTGAAATCTCGATTCTCGAAAACTGTTTGAAGATTTCTCGATTATTAATTTTCTCATTAATTATATTTGTAAGCGTGTGAAATTTAACATATTTTCAGTGATATCTGTCTCTATTCATCTTTGTATATTTCATGGTTGATATCTTAATATTTGAATCAGTTCATTTTCAAGGTTGTTAATTAAAATTCGAATTAGTATAAAACAACTGGACCAGTAATATCTAAAAAATTTGACATATTACGCTAATCTACTATCGGGGAAATAATCATTATCAGTCGTGTTTGAAACAATAACTTGTTTAAAAATTCAAAAATGATGTAACAAACTTTCCTTTATGGACTACAAATTTCTACGCAAATATAGTATCTATTTACGAGTATTTATATTTTGTTTATAATAAAAAACGAAAAGTATTAAGATATCAACTTCTACTTCTATTAATAATTAAGGATTGAAATTTAAAAGGTTGATGCTGAATGCAGTTTCTAAATTTTTATTTGTTATTAGTTTAATTTTAATCTATTATTTATTCTTTACGAGCGTAAAGGCCTTGTGCACTGAAAAAATATTAAGCATTTTTAAAAAAGCGCTAAAGTCGGTGTCATTTTGATATTATGTTGTCATATTTCTTATATTAATTAATTTAAATAAAATTAAATTTGAATCGAGAAATCTTGGCGAGAACCACGTTCGAGATAAGACTCTATTAAACGAGACGAGAGATAATTTTATGACTTTGTGACGAGACGGGACGAGACAATGAATTTGTCGTCTTGTCTCGTCTTAACCGAATCACTATACTCACTGCTTAGAATTATATATATATATATATATATATATATATATATATATATATATATATATATATATATATATATATATATATATATATATATATATATATATATATATATATGCTGTTCAGGATAACTTGTCCAACATGGAGATCTCGAGAACTATAAGCGAAACGAAGTCGGTTAAATTATACATACAATAGTTGCTCCCATTCGAATACCATTTTAGTGGTGTCTCGTTATTCACGAAAAAAAGTGCACAGGTCACTAGATGTAAAATGTAAATTTTGCAGTTTTTAATTTTTGCATATAACTTTCAAGTGTGAAATAATACTAGATTTTAATTTGCACATGTTTAAAGCACTTATTTATATTCTTTCGAATGACGTTGCTCAAATTTTTTTGTCACTGTTAGTTTTCGAGTTATGATGTCAAAGATTTAATTTTTCTATGGACACCATATTGGAAAGTTCCGCTATTGAAAAGTTTTGAGAATTGGAATATGCGGAGTAAGCCTTTTTGACTTACTTTTAGCTGTATTTTCATCCCTTAAAGTTTGATTCACAGGTATAGAAACACTGTATATTGATTACAATTTTTTTTTTACTTGATAGTAATTAACATTTTTTTCTACTCCCATTTGAAAACCTAATCATTTCTTCACAATCCGCAGAATGGATATGTAGGCAATACTAATTAATTGAACCGATATAATATCATCTCCATTATAGGGTGGATATGAAATCAATGAATTACAAATCATATGTCATGTAACCCAAGCAACTGTCGATTCATTTATTACAAGATTAAAAAGAAGAACGGTGCACATGTCACATTTGACATTTCAATGTTGTCATTTAGAGGATAATAACATAACAGTGAAATAAATAAAATAAATAAATATATCATCACGGCTTATTACCCATTGCTGAGTGTGCCAGTCTGCTTTGTACACAGATATCGGTAATGATGAAATATTTCGGAAATATTTGCACCGTGTGGGCCCTTATCAGGCGTCACCCCACGGGCACTCATTTGCTGGCATGGAGAGTGCACCACAGGGGTCAATTTTGTGCCATTAAAAATTGGAAATATTTGGCGTCGGTTGGGTTCGAACCCGGTTCCCCAGATTCGCAACCTGACACTCAGGCACGCGGCCACGAGACCCCCTTGTGATATTACTTCTTATAACTGACGTGAGATTTAACTGTGAAAGATTTAATAATACTTAAATGAGGTGTAATCAGCTAAATAAATTAGAAAAATTGTAGGTAGTACCTACATAAAAACATTGTATATAAAATAAAATATAATTTTAATAACAAACCACGTTCGAGATAAGACTCTATTAAACGAGACGAGAGATAATTTTATGACTTTGTGACGAGACGGGACGAGACAATGAATTTGTCGTCTTGTCTCGTCTTAACCGAATCACTATACTCACTGCTTAGAATTATATATATATATATATATATATATATATATATATATATATATATATATATATATATATATATATATATATATATATATATATATATATATATATATATATATATATATATATATATATATATATATATATATATATATATATATATATATATATATATATATATATATATATATATATATATATATATATATATATATATATATATATATATATATATATATATATATATATATATATATATATATATATATATATATATATATATATATATATATATATATATATATATATATATATATATATATATACCTACAGAATGAACACTGAAAACCGTGACATAGGCGTTTAACATGGGAAACAGTTTTTTTCAAATATCTGTCCCGTATGAGTATAGTGGGAGTTTTTAATATGGTTAGAAAGATTATTTAATTTGGTATCGAATAGTATCTAAATACTCCTAATTTAATGCCTTATTATTGAAATATTTGCAATAAATGCTAGTGGACGCTTATTATAATTTATTAAAAAGAGTAATCAGGGAAACACATTCCGTAGCTGAGATGGTTAGATCGATACATCCTAATAATCATTCATTAGTTCAAATTCGGCACGCTGTGCTTATTATTTTATTTTGTAAAATGTATTTTTAAATAAATTGCAAAATTAACACATAAATTGTATTTTTATATACATTTTACTTTTATTATAGGTACTATAAATTTTCATATTTACTTCTCGTATTTAGTCAATAAAATACTTGTTTTACCAAACAATTTATGTTTTAATGAGTAATTTATTTTATAATACATTTTACAAAATAATAAAATAATATAAGACGGGCGGGATTTGAACACTGGAATGATTATTACGCTCTCTCGATCTAACCAACTCAGCTATTGTATGCGTTTCCATGATTACTGTTTTTAATGTATTATAAGCAATAATTGTCAAATAGTATTATACTTTTGTAAATATTTCAATTCCTGTACTTCAGAGAGAGTTGCGCATGGACAGTATAGAAGTTAGCGATAAATAGTCGGAGGAAATGAAACCGATACCATTTCATCTGATAACAGGATCGCTGACTTCCTTGTAGCTATCATACTGGAGTAAGTCAGCGATATGAACCGAAGTCATAGATAACGCGTGATAAGTCAGAGATACTACTTTTAGTGTGATAAGGCCTTGATACGCCTGTATCACGGTTTTCAGTGTTCACCGTCAGTTAGTTCCCTGACTCTTTCATTAACCGAATTTTACTCAATTAGTTGACAGTTCAAACGATATGCATTTCATTGTTATTTTGTTTCAATTCAATGGCTATTACAACAAATGAGCAATATTTATGAAATTGCAAATTCGATTTCAAAAGTTACAAAATTTGGGAAATCTGATTTAGGCGTTGAATAATTATCTACAATAGAGATGGGTCAATTCCCGAAATTTAAAGATACGGGAAAATTCCCAGAAATTTTCCCGGCATTTTTTTTGATAAATTTTCCGAGGAATTTCCACATCTGTGGCAGTTATGATACTCATAACAATCCTAGGTATGTTAATTGCTATAATTACGTATTTTTTATGAAATAATTAAATTAAATATGAGTATTTTCGCTAAGAATAATAGATAACAAAAGTTGTTATTTCTGTGAATAGCGACGACTAAGTACATATTGTATACATCGTAAACTATCAAAAAAACAGATGTTTCCATTTGGTGTTGTTCTAAAAACCTAGAATAGAACATACATTTGTTTTACATGTTAGTTTTAATAAATGAAGGTACTGTTTATGTAATAAACGTATATCAACTTCAAAGTAGAGCTAAATACTGAAAAATGTATAAATCATTATAGTAATATGTCGATTCCTATCCTTTTAGAGATTGGGAAATACGTTATTCCTAACTGTAATGATGACACTCTTGGGAAATAACGGATTCCACTTCTACCCCACGGGTTGGAAATGTTTAAGTAGGCTAAACAAATTTTAAGTGAGCTGTCAAAAATATTAATAAAATAAAGGTTATAACTCATTGATTTATTTTGAAAATTATTGATTTAATAGAGGATGATTGTGAATAAAACAGTATACATAACCTCGGTGGGAGTTTCATCACACTCGCGCGGTATCTCTCACCTGGAAGCTTCTCCTCTCGGTAATATACATAAGCCCTCGACTGTAGTGAAAAAGCAAAAGGTTAAATATTTTATAAATTTTCACAAGATTTCTTATCAGCCAAGTAAAATTTTATTTGAATGTAAGTAGTGATTAGTGATATACAGTAAAAATTTTAAAGATGCCCGATCAAGGTTATCTGTATCTGCTTTCATAAGTGAACATAATGAATGATTTGGAATTTTAATCTAATCCAGAATCATTGTTAAATAATTCAGAAATGAATTTGATATTTGGCGAACCTCGAATAAAAAAACAGTAATTATTTAATTATATAATATGATAAATAATTAATATTTGTTTCTCGATAATTCATTGACCGATATTTTTTCTGCAGAGGAAATAGTAATTAATTATGATGATGACAAGTTCGTTGTCCGTTCCAACTAGTGATGCCGCGAGATCTCGCATTTTCGAGATCTCGTCTCGAATATCTCGAATTTTCGAGACGAGAATAACCTTATTCTCGTCTCGACAATTCGAGACGAGACGAGAGTAATGCCCTCGAGATTTGCTCGAGACGAGAGTGGAAAGTCGAGATTTCGAATGTATTTTTTTTAATATGCAATTAAAATGTACCTATAAAAGAACAAAATATTCATCGGTATATATAAATATTTGAATTGCCTCTTCATTTACATTCATATTTACTTATTCATTTTAAAGTTATTTTGGGTTTTAGAAAAAAAAAACAAAAGTAATACCCATGGTGTACTCTTCACACCAACTTTAAGTGCCCGCACTATACGAATGTATAATTATAATTACCAATATCTGCGTATAAAACAGATTGACACGCTCGGCAATGGGTAATAATACCTAATCATTTAAATAACACACAGTAAAATAATCAGTTTTAATAAATGGTACCTATTGGTTTCTTTGCCAATTATAAATTCGAGAAATTCGAGACTCTCGAGTCGAGATCGAGAGAAGGCAAGAAAAATTAAAACGAGACGAGATACAGAGTAATCTTGTCCCGAAATTTCGAGACGAGACGAGAGTGGATTGATTCTCGCCGTTTCTCGTCTCGCGGCATCACTAGTTCCAACCACAAGAAATTTCTTACACATGCGCACAAGACATGCGCACAAAAGGGTTCATGAATGCGTACATGAACGCATCCAAAAAGTCGTGTAGGAACAAATCTATGGTATAAGTTTGTCGGTCGAGTCGCGGAACGTTCTGTATAATTTAACAAATAAGTAAC
Source organism: Harpalus rubripes (assembly GCA_963082715.1). NCBI lineage: Eukaryota > Metazoa > Arthropoda > Insecta > Coleoptera > Carabidae > Harpalus > Harpalus rubripes. The sequence goes on from OY720452.1 coordinate 18,158,792, forward strand.
GTTTGAATTTATTATTTTATTAATGGGTATGTTTGACGCTAGTTTGATTTTCAGTCTTTTGAAGGTTAACAGTAAACTGCTGACTAGCGAATCTATCGGAGGAAATATTGACTGGTTTTTAATGAATGCTTTTACTGTAACATATATATTTTTATAATAATAAAAAAAACAATAGTATCTTATGTACCCTCATAAAAACTAAGTAAACAACACTACTGAATTTGACAGAATGGGCGGAACTAAAATCTTAATTCATACAATTCGTAGATGATCTTGAACGGACATCTTTAAAAAAATTGCTGTAGGTATGAGTTTGTTTATGAAATTACACACATTAACATGTCTAGCTACATTGATTAGATTCTTCATACTAATAATATTTGTTGCTGAAACTGAGGTAGTAGTTCATTTTTAGCAAGTGTTAAAAATATTCCCGGATCAAGTACGTCAATAAATAACAAAAATTAGGATTTTTAGTTGTCAAATCCATATCTAATGGATAACAATTTTAACCATTTGCTAAAAATTAACCACTTTGTTACAGAATGGATTCAAAATATCATTTCTGAAGAGTGAAAATGAAACTTATTTGTGGGTACTAATTACTTACCTTTTTTACATAAAGAATTTAGTTCATAAACAGATTATTTGTATTAAAATATATTATTAAAAAATAAGAAGCCGTATCAGACTAAAATTTGTAAAATTTATTGCAAGCTAAACCAATAATATCTTACAAATGGTTCAATTGGTAAGTTACAACTAGCAAAATGTTCCGTTTCAGATCTTGTAATCAGCGAACTTTTAAGGTCGTGTCGTTACTAATAATATCAGATATTACATTTAATCTTGTAAAAGGTTAAACCACGAGCTTTAAATACAAACACGAGATCGATAACCACTTTGCAGAATTATTTCCTGCTTATTATGCTAAAATATCTGTAATTTCGTTACCTCTATCGAGAAACGTTAAAATCTTTTTTTTACTAAAATTCCTCTAATTCTTTTGATTTGGTATCAAAGTCAGAGGTGGTGTTTCACTTGAAACTTTTAACTGTGTTATTGGTAATTTATGCGTAAATTACGTAAATTAAAATGAATAAGTTACATTTAGTTTTTATTTCAATTTTCTGAATGTTCATTTGTTTTTTTACTCTACATAAAAAATAAATAATCAACAATAGCATACCATACACACAGCAATAGAGATAAATATTGCTCACATTCTGTTTTTTAAATTTTGTACCGTCTACTTAGTGACGGTGAAACTTTTTTGGTCGCGCCCGTGAGTCAGAATCAGAATTAAATTAAAAATGTTATAAGGAAAGTAGTAGGAAAAATAACACAAAATTAAATGGGATAGTAATATTTTTAATTAGTAGGATATTTGCTAGTTTTTTTTTTTTTAAATTATAATATTGCGATATCAACATTGTAAGTTGTTGTACTTAATCTCACAATACCGCAGTCGTTTCTGTTGATGTATGTAGCAGAGAAATAACGCAGGGATGGTTTAATTATATATTTAGTTAACAAACACAAACAATACAAGTAATAATACAATTCATATAAATATCATGAATTAACTGTCAAATGGCAGGTGACAACTATATGTTATTTTTTATCACAGGTAACTACTGTTCTCGTTTAGTCGTTGAAGAGAGTGACGCGCGAAACAATGAAACACGCGAGAACAGTGAAGAATCTAAAGCCATGGTTGCCAGTAAGCAGTTTCCGAAGTATCGAAAGAAAATAAATTATACGGCAAGATCCACAAATGAAGAAAAACCCGTATTTCGATGTTTCAAATGCAAAAAGGTTGGACACAAAGCGAAGTACTGCAGACCAGATAGAAGTAAAGAATCCGCGAAATTAACGGAAGAACAAAATGTTTTTAGTGTCGGATCAAAAGCTAACAATCAATGGTGTCTTGATAGTGGCGCAACTTCTCATGTATGCAAAAATTTAAATGATTTTGCCGATATTGAGGAAAGTGCGCGATGTAAATTGAATTTAGCGACTAACTGTTCAGTTGATGTTACGGCGAAAGGTACTGTACAATTTAAAACGAAAGTTTCTGGTGAAGAAAAAGTGATATATTTGCAAAATACTCTTCATGTACCTGATATACGGACAAACTTACTGTCGATTGCAAAAATAACAGATAAAGGACATGAAATTATATTTAAGAAAGACAATGCCCTAGTGCTTGATCGTGCCGGTAATATAAAACTCGTTGCTGAAAGACATAACGACTTATATTTCGTGAATTCGAGTGAACATTCAGCTCAAATCATATCAAACGATTCTAGTAATGATCTGAAAATGAGTCAACTCGAAACTTGGCATAGAAATCTCGGACATCTCAACACTAGAGATCTCACAGAAGCTTACAAGAAGGGCAACTTTGAGGGTTTTGAATTAGACGATATTAACGATATCTTCGACTGCAATGTTTGTTCAAAGGCAAAGATAACACAAACCACATTCCCTACGAAATCCGAGAGAAGAAGCGAACTCCTAGAAATCATCCATTCCGATGTGTGCGGCCCTATACGCACCGAATCTCTAGGTAAGGCAAGATACTTCGTCACTTTCACTGACGACGCATCAAGATGGACAGAAGTTAGATTCATTAAATCCAAGAATGAAGTCTTGGAATGTTTTAAGGATTTCGTCAACAAAGTTGAAAATCAGAAGGGGAAGAAAGTAAAATGCCTGCAAAGTGATAATGGAGGTGAATATATAAGCAACGCCTTTGAAAAATTTCTCAGAGAACGCGGAATTGTTAGGCGATTATCAGTTGCTCATACTCCAGAACAGAATGGCGTTTCTGAACGCAAAAATCGATCACTTCAAGAAACTGCAAGATGTTTACTAATTCAGGCAAACCTACCCGGATCCTTCTGGGCAGAAGCTATAAATACTGCCTGCTATATAAAGAACAGATGTCCTACTAAAACCCTGGGTGGTAAAACACCATACGAAATCTGGAATAACAAAATTCCAAATTTAAAACACTTACGAGAGTTTGGAACGAAGGTTACTTGCTTAGACAAAACACCTAATAAAGGAAAATTCGAACCACGAGGTAATGAAGGAATTTTTCTGGGTTACTCCGATATAACGAAGGGTTACAGAATTTGGCTGATAGAAAAAAGAAAATTAGAAATATCAAGAGACGTTAAATTTCCCAAATTGAAGAATAATTCTCTTGAAGTAAAGAACAACAATCCCCAAGAAAATCAAGATCCTATTGTCGAAGAACCGTCCACGGCTTCACACCCACAATTCATTGAAATTGAAATGTCGACAAATGAACAAATTACGGAAAATAACGTTATTCAAGATGAAGAAAACCAAGCCGAAAATGAAGAAGGTTTAGAGGAAGAAAGTTTAGAGGAAGAAGCTTCAAGAAGAGGAAGAGGTAGACCAAAAATTATAAGAACAGGTCAGCGAGGAAGACCGAGAAAGCAATATAATTTAATATCCGATGTAGCAAGCTCTGCTACGGAGGCAGAAGAACATCTATTTTTATCAGAAATATCCATGAAGAATGCCATGACCGGACCGGATAAAGAAGAATGGTTAGACGCCATGACGTCAGAAATTGTATCAATAATAAAAAATGATACATGGAATATTGTCAGTCGACCGAAAAATCATGACGTCATTGGTTGTCGAATGACATTGCGTAACAAATATAAACAAGACGGTACATTGCTGCGAAGAAAAGCAAGATTAGTTGCACAGGGATTCTCGCAGAAACCCGGAATCCATTTTAATCAAACTTTTGCTCCAGTTGCTCGGATAAGCTCAATCAGAATGATGATATCATTGGCTGCTCGATTCAGTATGAAAGTTCATCAGCTTGACGTAGCCACAGCTTATCTAAATGGTGAGTTACAAGAAACCATATTCATGGAAACACCAAAACAGTTACATGAAATACTGGACAGAATCGTAACGAAATATGATGAAGATCCTGTAATAATAGAAAAGGCTAAGGACATGTTGCTTGAATTAAATAGCAATAACAAGGTATGCAAATTGAAGAAGGCATTATACGGACTTCGACAAGCCGGTCGAAGTTGGTATGCCAAACTGAATAAAACATTAATAGAACTGGGTGCTATTCCGTGTAAATCAGATCCATGCATATACCAATTTGGTGAAGGGGAAGCAAAAACCCTAATAGCCACCTATGTCGATGACATTATTGTTGCTTCATCAGACGAAAAAATGATAAAAACAGTAAGTAAAAGACTGTCTGAAGTTTTTGAAATGAAAGACCTCGGAGAAATTGGTTATTGCTTAGGGATTGAGTTTTCAAGAAAAAATGGAAAATTTATGATGAGACAATCGAACTACATTACAGACGTACTAGAAAAATTTGGAATGAAGGATGCGAATACAGTAAAAACTCCTTTGGATCCAAATGTAAAGATAATGAAACCAGAGAAACCAATTTCTAAAGAAGATGAGAAATTACCATATCGTGAGCTGATTGGTGCTCTTACTTATCTAGCAATTACAACTCGGCCAGACATAAGCCATGCGATAAGTAAATTAGCCCAATTCAATAATTGTTACAACAAATCGCATTGGTTAGCTGCTAAAAGAGTTCTACGTTACCTTAAAGGAACCAAAGATATTGGGTTAACGTACGAATCTAACCATAAATCCATTGCAGCCTACGTTGATGCAGATTGGGGCGGCAGCCTAGACGACCGCCGATCGTTTACAGGCTATTGCATAATTTGGAATGGAGGACCAATTAACTGGGATTCTCGAAAACAGCGAACTGTAGCCTTGTCTACAAATGAAGCTGAGTACATGGCCCTCGGAGAAGCAGCGAAGGAAGCGATTGCTATGAGGAACTTCCTGTCTGAACTTGGACTTATACACCTAGCCCAAATAACATTATACAATGATAACCAGGGCGCTCTGCAGATGGTCGAAAATAACAAATTCTACGCAAGAACTAAACATATCGACCTACGACACCACTTCATTCGAGATGCTCTGAAGGAGAATTTTTTTGAAATAAAACATATTCCATCGGAGAATATGACCGCCGATGTTTTAACGAAAGGACTACCTGCTCCTAAACATTGGTCTTGTTTAGCCAACATGGGACTGCCTAATTTGCTCACTATATAGCTCGTTTCGTCGAGGGGAAGTGTTGGAGATTAACGACTAAACGAGAACAGTAGTTACCTGTGATAAAAAATAACATATAGTTGTCACCTGCCATTTGACAGTTAATTTATGATATTTATATGAATTGTATTATTACTTGTATTGTTTGTGTTTGTTAACTAAATATATAATTAAACCATCCCTGCGTTATTTCTCTGCTACATACATCAACAGTTTCCTCTCTGATTAGGTTTTTTTTTCATTGAGGAAAATACTTAGTAAAAAATTGCTTCTATTTTTGTAAATAATTATTCATATTATTATCTTCTTAAAAACCTATTTTTACGAATTATATTTCTAATTGCAATTAATAGAAGTTCCAAATTTTCAAATTCTTTTTTATGAGTCACGTTAAATTGTAGGATTGGATGTTAAATCTATACATTTATTTCTTTCCAAAAATAGCTATTTATAATGTAAGTGTTAAAATCTCATTTTATCTTGTGAGAAGGGTGATTTAACACTTCGAACAAAATAGAAACTTAACTTTTAACATACCTACAACATTTTATCTACTAACTTTTTTTTCATTTAAATTTGTATTTCTAATTATTTTTTTTACACAAGTCAAAAATGTCGATTTGTTGTTCCATTCGTCATTTTTAAGGCCACTAATTAATTTACTTTTAACACTGGTTTCATATATTCACATATTCAGATATTTTTCTATTTTGGTTCTTTAATATGTATTTTATGAAACTCATTTAGGTGTCATAAAGTACTTCTTTTGACCTTTATTCAACGTAAAGTACTTCTTTTGACATTCAAATGAGTGTACATATTAAACAACCAAAATAGAAATTCCTAAAAATGAAATAACGTATATTTTTAATATTTTTTCACAAAAGGAACAAAATAGAAAAAATGGTATAAAATACACGTATCATAAAACATTTCAAAGCACTTGTCCCCTTAGAAAACTCGCGGCAAGCCGCTCGTTTCTATCAAAGACGCGTATTCTAAAATCATGTCTTGTATTTTAATGTACTATTTTAGGCAGTTATTACATAAATAGTTGTTTTGCATCTCCTTTGGCAACCGTAAAATATCACTTTTATTTTGACATCTGTCAAAGACTACTTTACGGTCGCATTTACTTCACGGCCGCTTTTACTTTACGGCTGTATTTACTTTACGAACTCAATTGTTAAACGTTTGATCAAATAGCAATAAAATTTAGTGTTGTATTACTAAAAATCTTTATCGGTATCGTTGTAGCTCATTTTCTCGCTTAACAAATCAATTATTGTAGCTATTTTATTTTCATTTTTATGTTGTAATATATTTTGACAGTATGCAGATTGTTTTGTGAGTTGTCAATATGATAACACAGCACTCTACAGGTGACATGAATCAATAAGATAACTTTTTGATAGTTTCCTAAAATATGTTGTATGCACCTCGGCTTAAAAGTACGTTTTTAGCCTCATCTGATTTGCTGACTTCATTTTTCGCCACGACTGCAAACTTCTGATTCGGCCAAAAATTATCACTTTACAACCTTGGTACACTTATGGCGAAGGCTCGTGTTGAAAACTTGCTTTCGTTTAGAATCAGTAATTTCTTGCACTTGTTACAAAAATAGCTATTCCAGCCAACGGGAAAGGTAAGTAAAAATGAATCACTTTCCACCTGTTTTGAAGGTTGGAAACGCACGTAGTACTAACCGATTGTAAAAAAAAATATTTTTTCTACAATCTATATACAAAGCACATTTGCGCTCTCTTTTGTCAACGCAAAATGTCACTTTGCCGCTCATGCACGACAAATTAGAAAAAACGCTCGCTGTCCAAATATCTAACTACACATTGTATACAATATATTAATGGCACTGTAGTTACACATTTACCCCCTTCACAAGTCAATCTGACATATAACTGCTCTGTCGGTATATTACATAACCAAACAAAATGCCGCACTAAAATAGGGCATTTATTTACAAACACAAAGTATAAAATGTTTAGATTAGATTGAATCAATAGCTCAAGAAGAATGGAAAATAACGATAAATTACAATTAAATGTAAAATAAATTGTGTGAACAGTTGTGCTGCCACCTGCAAAAGTTAGGCGTGAACGCTCCCAATGGACATCCACTTTTTCACTGCACTAGTTTAATGTACTTGAAACAAATAAATTATACAAAAAAACTTATAATACGGTACCAGATTGTACATTAAATTCGCTAGTAATGATTTCCCAAATTTCCTGCTTATTTTCCCACGTTGTGGAGTTCGTAGTCTTATTTGAATGCTAAATCAGTTAATAACAGAACATCAGCATTGGAAAAGTTTGATGTTCGTTTCTTGTCCATATTTTTAAGATATTATTATAAATATTTGTATATGTGACATAAATGTCAGTCATGTATTATTTTAATTTATTCTATATTTTTACAACTAGATTCCAAAAAAGTATCTAATAACAATTTGCATAGCAACTTTACATTGTAATACCGAAATTTGCTATCTTCCTAATAAATCTATCTAATAAATTTATCGAATAGTTGTTAGGAACATTTGTTAGGAGATTGAAATATCGGGCGTTAAAGTACATAGGGAAATACTAATCTAAACTGTAACTAAAATCAATTGAAAGTTTTGTTGCAAGCCTGGAAAAAACATAAATCATAAATAAATTCCTGCTTATGACAGGGATCAATGACTTGTTTCAATGATGATTACAATGGTATTATCCTTTTCAACCTAATTCCAACATATTTAATAGGACAGGAAATGATTGAAAAATCGATTTCAATTTTATTTGCCTAATAAATATACGATCCAAACATTGGAAAACTCATTTATCATTTCTTCAATTTGTTGTTTTGGTAATTTATCATAAAAACACAATATATTATTTATTCTGTTGAGACGTAATAATTCTAATAACTTGTGAAGAATGTTCTTGTGATAAAATATTTATACTTGATTGTTTTTGTGTGATAAGATACATATGTTTGTTAATAATCAGTCTTGTCTTGACGTTATGAGAAGTTGGCACTTGTGAATGAATAATTTACCTGTGAACGTTGGAGTAGCGGACAGGCAAAGAAACGAGACCAGACATTACACGGTGTAGTATCGTTGTGCTTTGTTGAATAAAGGTCAAGTTCTATTATTTCTGTTACAACAGCCTGCTTAGATTAAGAATAGATGTAGAAAAATATGCAGGGTCAATTATTTTTATGTGCTGCGTGTTTACACTGTCTAGTCTGATGCTTAATAAAATTAATTGCTGGAAGTGATCCAAAGTATATTTGAAAACTAATTAAGTAAATATTATTTTTAGCCACAAAATTTGAAGTACATGGACATGGACTCAGTTATTTATATATTTAAAAATGGTGTTAATGTGCCTAGTGTATTATTAGAGAAAATATATTTATATTTTTTTTCGTTGTCACATTTATACAGGGTGTTGCTTGGATACGGAACACGCTTATTTTCTTTATTATTGGGAATAGAAGAAAATCATTCAAATAAAAGTTGTACTAGATAGAGGGGGACATTTAATTATCGAAGAAAAGAAAATTTTTTTACTAGTGGTTCTCAAACTATAACATAAAGTTATATTTTCGAAGGCCATCATTGGGATCTAGAAAATATAAAAGATACTACTTTGGTTAAATGGGACATGTGGTACACCTTTGGGGGGCCATTTCAGATGAGCTTTATTTGTTTTGAAAAATTCTCATAGGTTACTAGAAAATGGCGGACAACTGAATTTGGTCGATATTTTCATTTTGAAATAAATAATCGAGAAAAGAAGAAAAGAAAATAATTTTTCTATCAGTAAATTTTGGAGATATAACACAAACTTACACTTTTTTAAATACAATCCATATTTGATTTTTGGTCTAAAAAAATATTTATTTCTCTTTCGACTGATATAAGAGGTTTTGTGTTTTGTTTTTACAATTGTTTTCATTACATAACATTTCATTTTGGTAGCAATATAAGAGTAAAAATAAGTAACGATTAGTAATAACATTTGGAGAAAGTACGGAAATTTGTACTCTGGAAATTAAAGAAGCGGTACAAAATGTGCAGTTTGATACATTGCTGACAGAAAAATCTAATTTGAAAAGCGAAACTTAGCAAAATTAACCTCTAGGTCAATAATAATCCATTATCGTCCAAGGAAAACGATAGGGAAAAACAATTGCATGACCAAATAAAGATCAATAATGGTGTAACAATCCGCAAAAATTTTAATACTCTTATTTAAATAAAATTGAAGATTACGAAGAAATAATTTTCTAAGAGAGTGACCCCCCACTCTCGCTTAAAACCTTTTATAAGTGCATAGTGAATCTCCAGCGCTCATTACGTAGACAATTAGTATATTCGCATTTTCAAGATTTAGTTTCGACAACAATAAGCAATATACAAAATTGCGTTTGGAAATTTTAATTATTTATTGTATAATTAATTCTCAAGTGCCAGTCCTGCAAGAAGAGAATAAGTAATATATGTAAGTACTTATAATAATTTTTTTATATTCCGATGTGTAAAGTTCATACTTTAACCACTGCAGACAGCGTGTAAAGAAACAATTTTCGTATTTTATTTACTTTACACATTACAGTGCTACTACCATCAATATACGTGTGGCATTTAAGTTGTCTACTTAAATGTAGTTTATTTACGTTCTTGTTGGTAATTCTGACTGTCAAATGTGAACTCGGGGTTTAGTGTATTCAAATTCTCGTCTGCTCGTATGTCAAATTGTAGAGAAGCTTTTGAGATTCGGTCAATAATTTTCGTGAAATATATGACCTAATGTTATAATGCATATGTGTTGACACTCTTGTTGCATAAATAACTATTGTATTCATTTCGTATAACCAGTATTTCCTTTTTGTGTTAGAAATAAAACTAAACATACTAATTTTTTATAATTTTTCGCTATATTAAATTTAATTATTTTTTTATATATAAATTCAAATTATAATCTCATTACAAAATGTAGCGCTGTGTTTACAATTTTGTGACATAAGTGCAGTTTGTTATAATTTGGTGTCTATGGTGGAACTTACCTCTTAAATATTTGAGTTTATAATATTTGGTGGCGATTGGTGTGATTTTTACACAAATCGGCAGAGTTTTACAATGGCATGTTGATAGGCTAGTAGTGAGGAGGCAGCAAATTACGTATACAGGTGTCCGAGGACGAGCTTTCGCTATTGTTATTTTAAAATCCAGACAATATTAGGTTTGTTCGTTCCGCTATGCTGCGTTTTACCGCAAAACGCGGCGGTAATTGTCGCTGCGTTTTGCGATTCACTGCCAATCGCCGCGGTAATAATTTAAGTTACTAAAAATTATTTTTCTGTTCGATCCGTTTGCGTTAAATTATTTTCGAAGATACTTCAGACTATTATAATTATAAAGGATACTTAGTAAAAATATATTATTCCATTTTCCATTATTTTAATTGTTTACTATTGTTATCATTTAAATTTACCTTGTTACAAATCATAATTCATATGACATTGACATTTATATATTTTACAAATGTATTTCAATTTCTAAAACTGAAACATTACATAGCATACTTATTGAAAAAATAACAATTTTTTCCTAATATTTATTTGTCAAACACTGTCATACTGGCACTACATATGTAGACGCGAACATTACCGCCGATTATTTTTTTACCACCGAGTCATAAGTCACTGTAAAAATTATCACCGCCAGCTGCCGCGGCGTTTTACCGCAAGTTGCTAGAAAAACGGAACGAACAGAATCTAGTGACTTTACAGTGAATCGCGAATCGAAAAGAACAACAAATTTCACCGCCGCGGTTTGCGATAGACGCAGGGTGGCGGAACGAACAAACCTATTATATTACGAAATTTGGTGTATAGGGGTTGTTCGACATGCCCGTTTCAACTAAAATATTTTCAAAGTAGTAGCACTTCCGGTTTAACCGGAAGTAGACTAACTTTCTTATTTTAAATGGAATGCTATATTTTTTATTTTACCATTGAATTCAGTAGAAAATTTTACATATGAAACCATAAAAACATTTCACTCATGATTTCAACTTTTTTGATTTATTCTCTAAAAACGGCCACTCCTTTATTACTCTATATCTCGAGAATGGAATCGAATTTCTGTAATATGTCAAAACTGTTTTATAAGGAAAGCTTTTGTTTACATTAATATAAATTAATAATCGACAATTTTTGAGAAAAATGTTATTTTCAAGTCATCGTAAATTTTAAGTTCAAAAAGTTAAAAAAAAAATACCTTGTTTCATTTAAGCCATTCGGAATTGTAGAGAAAAGGGCATAGTTTTGAACTCTGTGATTGGCTGAAATTGGAAACACGAGACAAGTAATTTGAATGGCTTAAATGGAACAGAGTATAGCTTTTAAATGGAACACCCCATTTTTTATTATTTAAACTAATTCTTCGTAGTTTGCGTAGCATGTCCTATATTGAAAGTACATAAATTTTTATGAGGTATTCCATTTACAAAAAAACTTAAGTTTTTTTAACTTTTTGAAATTCAAATTAACGTTGACGTAGAAATTACATTTTCAAAAATTGTTGATTATTAATTTATACTAGAGTAAACAAGAGCTTTCTTTAAAAAACTGTTTTTACAGATTATAGAAATTCGATTCCGTTCTCGAAATATAGAGTGATAAAGAGTGGCCGTATTTAGATACGAGTAAAATATCAAAATAGTTGAATTACGCCGGTAGTGGTTGACCATGAGTAAAATGTATTTATGGTTTTATATATAAAATTTCCTGCTGAACTGAAAATAAGAAAGTTAAGGTCTACTTCCGGTTAAACCGGAAGTGCTACAGCTTTGAAAATATTTTGGTAGAAACGGGCATGTCGGAAAACCAAATTTCGTAGAATAATATTGAATAGTTTTTAAATTAACGATTGCGTAAGCTCAACTTCGGACAACCTGTACATATTTAAACAAACCTTATATCTAATTCTTTGAAATTAGAATGTATAGCTGCTTTATCAATTTAATATCTTGTACGTGCTTGAACGAGTTTTAATGCGTACTAATATTTGCCATTCATTAATACTCTAAACAAAAAGTAACATTGTCACAAATGTAACGTAAAATAAACATATTGTAATAAAGGAATGAGTAAGCAATGTAGTTTATGCCGTGATAAATGGGTAATAATTGTAATCATTATTAATAAAATACTTTGTTGTGCTTAATAAATTATGGGTGTGTCAACATTATTATATTATTATTTATGTATATTTCTGATGGAACACGTGCCGTGCAAGTTCCGCTACGAGACGCGGTTGAGTGCTGCACGAAGTGCTGCATAAATGTCCAAAGTATATAGTAAATAGTGGACACAGGGGCATAAACTACGTGGGTGCTCGGACGCACGCGCACCCACTAAAAGTAAAACTGTTGGTGCGCAGCACCCACAGTAGGGACCTACGATTCTGCCAGTTTTTAAAAATATCGATCACTTCACTGAACGAATCGATCTTTTTTTTTATTAAAAATCGTTAAAATATAATTTTGCATCATTTCTTCGCGTGGTACGGTTATAATCTATACTTTAGATTTTCTTTTGAGTTGACTATTTCACTTCTTCGTGTCGTTCTCTGGTCTATGGTCTGTGGCAATTTGCCATGTTTGTGTTGTATTATCTGAATTATTAATAAATTAAATCATTTTAATTTACAACGTTGTCTTTTTGTAACATCTCAATATAACCGAAATTCAATTTTATAAGTAATCGATTTATTGCAGATCGATATTTTGCATCTATATCTGACGGTAGATCGATATTAAAAGTTTCGATTCGTATCGATTCGCTAGATTGATATTCTCTTAATTTTTAACCCATCCCTAACCCACAGTTTAATTATATTTCATATATTGTAATAATATGTCGGTCGATTAAAAAGAAGTTATGAACTAATCATGGTCGTGACACCTAAATTACATAGTATAGTATGTATCACTAATAATAACAAAAAATATCATCTGGAAAGATGACTTATGTCCATATGGATTATCATACCAAAATTTCATGTAAGTCGGACAAAGCGTTCTATTATAAACAAAACTATTTTTTAGAAGAACTTTGAAGCAGAGTACTTGCTAAATGATACACTTTCGGATATAGATAAATTTAGATAAATCGTGTTATTTTTAGATCAGAAGTCTGTGGTTAAGCCATATACGTATAATTTAATATGTGCATAATAAATTAACTGTGCGATTTTTACTTTGTAGTTATAAAAATATATACACTTATTTAAAATAAAAATAGTGCACCCACAGCCAAAATTAAAAGTATACGCCTCTGAGAGGACAATAGCTATTTGTGCAACAAGTAAGGCAAAACATACTTCACAAATTGGATCGTAGTATTTGAAGTATGAATTTTTAATAGCGATGCGTAAAATGCAATGTATTTCTTTTGAAATTTATTTTACATACTACACCCATAATAGCTTCAATACTTTTGGCACGGATACATTTCTATTAGAGTGCTGTGACTTTTTTGACATTTAACTTTGATAGTTGTTTGACAGCACTAGTAAAATAGTTTACTTTTATTGAATCGATCGTAAACAAATAGTATTTAATTCACGTTCAGGGGTAGGATTCTGTAACCGTTATCAAACGGTACCGTTATCACTACGGTTACATAGAAAATGACATTTTATTTGAAAACTATGACGTAAGTATGCCAATCATCTTATAAAAAATAAGTTGCTATAGTGATAACGGTACCGTTTGATAACGGACGAGTTACAGAATCCTACCCCAGGGCCGCTCCGTGGGTATAAGGCGCCTTTGTGCAAAGTTATATTTTAGCTCCCCTCACAGGCTATAAAGTTTAAACCAGGGGTGGGCAAATACTTTTAAGCGCGGGCCAAAATGAAATTTTCAAAATGTCTCCCGGGCCGGAGGACTATAAAGGAATATAAATCAGTTAATGAAAGATTTTATTTTGTTATTTATTTATATCTTAACGATACAAATTATTTTATTTTGATCATAGTTATCATTTTTATATTTATATTGCATTTTGTAAATATAATAGTAAAAAGTAAATAAAATTATAAAAATAAAAGACAAACATCAAACGTTACAATAGAATACTTATAGTTAATGCGAAAAGTGAAACCTCGAATGTTCATTTGATATTATTTCTTCAAAATTGGGATCCAAATCAGTTGTAGCAATCCTTAATACCGAGTGTAGGTTTTCGTCAGTAATTTGTGATCGATATTTATTTTTCGTGGCAACCATTAAAGAAAAAGTTATTTCACATTAAAGTAGGGATATGGTTACGGCTGTTCGAAATTATAACACTCTCTATTATTTATATATTTCATTATTTATATGTACACTACGCACACAAATACTGTTGATTTCAACAAAATCGCATAAAAGAGATTAAAAAAATTGCATGCGGGATTTTTCAACGGGCCGGATAAAGTAAGCAAAAGGGCCGGATCCGGCCCACGGGCCGGCTTTTGCCCACCCCTGGTTTAAACTATACTTTGCATTCTTTAAAAATGCTAGATTTAAAATATTAATGAAATTGTCTTAGATTCATTCTTGTAATCAACAGGTTATAATCAAAATCATATTCAACAATTTTACAATTAGTTTGCAATCAATATAACAATGAGAGAAAATTATCCGTTGGGCAGGATATTTCTCTTACTTTTTAATTTTTAATAATAATGCAAATTTAATATCGGTAGAAAATAAAAATAAAATTATTTCACTAAGATTTTAGAATTGTATGTAAATCATAAAGCATTTGATTCTTCGCAAAAAGCTAGTAGGTATTTAAATATTGGATTCATTCTTGTAATCAATATTATTGAACTATAATCAATATACTCTTTGTTGTAATCAACATTTTCACAGTTATTATTTCAAAATAACAATGGTAGAAAAATAACGAACCGATTTGTACGATAATTATTTTACTTATAACTACAGTTCTAATGCAAACAATTTAAAAAATATATTGTTCACTTCTATCACGTTAATTTGTATAGTTCTATAATAATTTTTTTTACGAATAAGAGCATTTTATAAAAATTTACTATTATTTACTTTGCTGTCTTGAAACGGCGCCCTGCAAAGTCAGGCGCCTTTGTGCGGGGCACAACCTGCCCACCCGCACAGAGCGGCTCTGTATATGTTCAATACTTCACGCATTTGTTAAGTTTGAATTACGTAATACTATTTTTGTCTAGATTTTAGTTCAATTCTCCTACATGAATTTCTAGGCATTTCTATTATAATAAATGTAAATCAGACATTTTTATCCGAATTTCGTTCGATTTTCATACTAGATTCTAGTTCAGAAAACAGGCTGTCCTATCTTTTCACCCAAGTTTCAAACTAGATTCATTCATTTCTGTCCAAATTCCAAACAGAAAGTTTCTTGCAAAAGATTCCATATTTCCAATACATTTTACCTTCAGTCAGTTCTATGTAGTTTCTACAAAATTATAACAAAGTTACAATATCAATTGCTCTTGACTCTGACACCTGTCAATCAGAATTTTCTGACTAAACTCGAATGAAAATCGAACGAAAAATCTAGTTCGAGAATATGAGAAAATAGTATAAAATAAGTCAAGCTTTACGCAATATATGTACCTACTAGTAGAAGAAAAATCTCATCTCATGATGTATGTGACCAGAGCTGGGCAATACTTGCAAGAAAAATACTTTATTAGGCTTGCAAGTACTTTGAGTACTTCAAGTACTGTACTTGAAGTACTTTCTATTTATAGTACTTTGTACTTGACAAAGTAAATCTATTCACATGTACTTGGTACTTAATACTTGGAAAAATACTTGAAGTACGATGAAAAATACTTGAAGTACTTTAAATGTACTTGAAGTACTTTAAATGTACTTGAAGTATTTTAAATGTACTTGAAGTATTTTAAATGTACTTGAAGTATTTTAAATGTACTTGAATTACTTTACGGGGTCTCGTGGCCGCGTGCTTGAGTATTAGGTCGAGAATCTGGGGAATCGGGTTCGATCCCGACCGACGCCTATTATTTCCAATTTTAAATGGCACAAAATTGACCCCTGTGGTGCAAACTCCACGCCAGCAATGAGTGCCCGAGAGGTGACGCCTGGTAAGCGCCCGCACGGTACAAATATATCATCTTTACCGATATCTGCTTACAGAGCAGATTGGCACACCCAGCAATGGGTAATAAGCCGTGATGATATATTTTTTTTATTTTTATTTTATTTGAATTACTTTAAATGTACTTGAATTACTTTGTTTGTCTGTCAGTGTTTCTTTTGCAGAGGTGTGGTGTTATGTGAATTTCATTAATAAATATATATTCAGCGATAATATGAAAGTAAAGATATATTTGGAATTTTTTTGGCATAAATAAATTAATTCTAATCTGCGCATATTGCATATACATAAATGTTTGTATTACCTAACTACAGTGCTAGGACATAACGTAAAAATGACGTCATTCTAACATCTCGGTACAGCTTCTCGCATCGCTTTGCGATCATATGACGTCAATTTTACGTCATGAGATCGCTAGGTGATATGGCAGTCCCAGCGAGGAACTCTTGTTTTAAATAACCAAATAAATATCGCATATTGAAATTTTTGTCAACAATCACCTTTTAAGGTCCATATAATCAGAAAAATATCAATTATCTGAAAAAGTACTTGCACCCAAATTTACAAGTACTTTTTTAAGTACTTGGTACTTTCAAGTACTTTAGAAACTAAAAAAGTACTTGTACTTCAAGTACTTTTAAAAACATCAAGATACTTGGTACTTGTACTTCAAGTACTACTTTCCGGTACTTTGCCCAGCTCTGTATGTGACATACGAAGCCGGTCGATTTAGATAAATAGATAAAATATGTTTGCATTCCAGTAATTTTTTCATCACTATATATTCGTACTTGGTCTATCATCTATCTATTTATCATTCCCAAAATTTCTCTAATGGAATATCTGTTTTGTTTGTATAGGTTTAGTTTAGTTTCGAGGTAATTTATTAATTATAAACTTAACCCTATCTATATAATTACGATAGGATGAAAAGGTTCAGTGAACAGAATACGTCCCTGCGTTAATCTGACAAATTACATTTCGGAATTCAGATCGTTGTTTGTGTTTATTATCAAGAGAGTCTAGCTTCTAGCATATTAAAAGCTTCACTGATGAGTTCGTGTCATATACATAATTTTCTCCTGTAATCATTAGTCACATACGAGTATATTATACCGGTGGTCTACTTTTTTTCCGAACATAGGAAATTCAATGTTAAAATTTTGATTTGTCGATATCTCATACCTAATAAATTTATTGTTCTTGTTCGCATGTTTCTTATGTACGAGTTAAAAGGAAAAGCAAATACAAGACTTAAGGCAATTAGGGTGCCATGAAAAATAAGACAATAATTTATGTTTCTTGTTTCAGACATATTTGACAGATTTGACATTTCTTTTGATTTTATTATTATTGTCTGGTCGCGAATCTGGGGAACCAGGTTCGATCCTGACCGATGCCAAATATTTCAAATTTTAAATGGCACAAAATTGACCCCTGTGTTGCACTGTCCACGCCAGCAACGAGTGCCCGTGAGGTGACGCCTGATAAACGCCCGCACGGTACAAATATGTCATTATCATTACCGAATTCTGTGCATAAAGCAGATTGGCACATCCAGCAATGGGTAATATGCCGCATATATATTTATTTATTTTATTTTATTTAGGAAGACAATCTAGAAGTAAAAATATAAATACAAATTCTAATCGATGCACTTTTTCATTCTATGAACATTTTTCTTCATTACACTTTTTTCTAGAATTAATAGGTAGATATATTGCCAAATTTCAATTTTAACATTGAAATTCCTATGTTCGGGAAAAGTAAATATTTGGTATATTGTTATAAAATTTCCCTATCACGAAATATTGAAATTCAAAATAAATCAAATTAAGAATACTAGGATAATGCAAATATACTGGGTGGCTATTAAAAAAAAAAAAACGAATCCTATTTCCTATTTGAAACTACTTACATAACTACGGAGTGCATTGAGATAATTAACGACTTTAAATTTTTTAATTTCCAGACAAAGGATTGAAAAGTATTTCTTCCAAATTTCAAACATATAAATAAGTGAATAACGATTTTTGAAATTTGCCATTCAATGTACTAACACATTGGTAATTTATAATCATCTTAAAATTAAATCTAATGGAGTATGTGACCATATTCGAATTTCAATATAGATGTCATAAAATATAAAAACTAACCACTAGCTTCTCATTATAATAATAAAAACTAAACTTTAATTTATAATAATCTTGTTATTAACGGGGTCTCATGGCCGCGTGCCTGAGTGTCAGGTCGCGAATCTGGGGAACCGGGTTCGATCCCGACCGACGCCAAATATTTCGCATTTTAAATGGCACAAAATTGACCCCTGTAGTGCACTCTCCACGCCAGCAATGAGTGCCCGTGAGGTGACGCCTGGTAAGCGCCCGCACAGTGCAAATATTTCATCATTACCGATATCTGTGAACTAAGCAGATTGGCACACCCAGCAATGGGTAATAAGCCGTGATGATATAATTATTTATTTATTTGTTATTAACAATTTAATATTTTGGAGAAGGGATATATGCCGTAAGTATGTTAGAATGGTGGACGAAGACAGATAGACTGCGGGAAGGAAAGAGGCAGTTATAAATCAGCCTATCAGCGTCGCGTTTATGTTGTGGTAGATGTGGCAGGCTGTGGCCTGGTCACATCTGGCTATAACTATCTCTTTCCCTCTCAGTCTAACCGTCTTTTTACACGCTTCTACCATTGCCACGTCACAAATCCCTTCTCCACATTTTTAATAATTATTTTCTCGTAAAGTACGAATAATTAATCGATGTAAAAAAATACGGGTATTTTTATTTGTCTAGTACCATATTATGTAAAAATAAAAATTTGGTCACATCCCTCATTGTAAGTGACATTTCGAGTTCGTTGTAACATTGTTTTATATAATTATTTCGAGATTTCTTCTAATAAAAGCACGTGACTTAAGCAATTCTAACTAGAGATCATTTATCAAGAAAAAAAATTGGCGTGGCAAAAATATTGCGGAAGAATTTCCAGGGAAGAGATGGCCACTTTCTAATATAAATTGCAGGGGATATAATTTGGTGCAGCCTGGCTTGTTTCTGCAGTTCTAAATTTGAAAGATGCAGCTCTAAATTCAAATTTTGCAGTTGCTTTATTCACTTCTCCCTATATTATTTATTATTTAATTATGTACATGAAACAAGAATTACAAAATATATTTTTATTTATTAGAATGCGCGGTTCTCATTTCACATCTAGTTGTCTTGTAGTTCGTAGTATAAATTTCTGTCTTTGTCGCGGCTTAAATGTACCTATTCCTTTGAATATATAAATAATGTGGTGAAATAATTTTAATCAAATTAATTTAAATTCATTTCTTTACATGAAAAAGGGATAAACCTGCAACTGCTCATATAAAAAAAATGCAAGTTTCAATTTGAATGTATTTGACTTGTACAAAAAAGTGCAGCTCTAAATTTTTGAAATTATATTCCCTGATAAATTGTGCTATTGAGCTACTAGATCAATTTACGAACAATTGTTATGTTTGCTCTCAGTCATTATATGGCGCCAGAAAATACATACGCCACTATTTTGATGTTTAGACTGATGAAATATTTATTTTATTTTATACTTTCTATACTCTAGTTTTATCTAAAAATAACTTTTCAAAAATAAATTGCCGGATATATATTTTTGCAATTTTTACATATTAAATGTGTGGTGAAGATTTTAGAAAATTTGTATAGTATGGAAATATTTTCTATCAGTTTCGCACGGCTTTTTAACGTATAATGTGATAAAGCTATAAGGCGTTACGTGACGAATAAGTTGACGTTTTTATTATTTCCATGAAAAAATTTCCGAGAAAGGTTTTCATAAAAATATGATTAATACATCGCTATAAGGAAATGAATTTTCACAAACATGAACAAAAAAATCCAATTTTTGTAATTGGTAGAATGTATTAAATGGGCAATTTTCACATCGATTTTTTTTTGTAATTATCTATGAAAACAAGTTTCAGATCATTTATAAATTATTCTTTAAAATAACAAAAAAAATCAAATATTCTAATGTTCGCAGATGAAATGAAAGTGCCAAACTAAAAATCATATGAAATTAACATTTAAAAATCTGATGTGGCCAGCACATTACCTTCCGTCAGTTATGTGAGGTATTTACAAAAATTTTACCGGTGACCTGTTACCGGTAAACAGCTTTTTATCAGGTTATAGCTACCCGGAATCGATATTTTAAGAACGCAAGTGGTAAACAGGGTAGATCCATAACCTATGAAAAAATTTGAAAATTTAAACCAGGTTAGAAATTTGATGTAGTTAACAAACTGAGCAAAGTTCTACTTTGAACACATTTCCAATTTTAACGCGCGCGCTTCTCTTTGCATTACTACCTTTTTTTGAGATTAGATTCTTCATGAATCCGGTAGATGGATCTGGTAGATATTGTACAATTTTCGAAAACGGTAACTTTTTACCACTCGTGTTTTCGAACACAGTCAGTAGATGCGGTATCTACCGGTAGAATTTTCGTAAATGCCTATGTATTTTCTATAAAATCCATACAGAAAGTTCCTTGCAAAAGATTTTAAATTTCTTGTATGTACATTACCTTTCGACAGTTGTATGTACTTTATACAAATTCCATACAGAAAGTTTCGAGCAAAAATATCCTATATTTCGAGTAAAATTATAACACAAGTATACTACGAATATGTCAATTGCACTTGACACTGACATCTTTCAATCAGAATTTTCTTAATATAGTAGCTGTTTCTAGTATAGCTAGCTAATTTATGAAATTTAATTTCTTTATAATTTTATAACTCTATATCCATTTAATATGAAGTACAAAATGCAGTCAAATCGTATAGAGAATACAATGTTCTTTAATATTTATAATAACAATGTGAAAAAATGATATTTAACATCGTTTTTTCAAGAAAAACTGTTAAAATCTTCAAATGAGGGTACTTCCGGTTGACCAATTATAACCAAAATCTAATCAGTTCTTCATATGGATGCAACGAAGAGGAATACGAAAGAATTATAATTTTTGGAATTGTAGTATTAGAGTTATCGTAGACGAAAATTTTGTTACACACACACACACACACACTGACACACATACATACACATACACACATCATCGTAAAAATAGTAAAATCGTATTCTAGAGACCTTAAAACGTGCTTATTCATTAAAAACTCACCACCGAATTTTTTGACCAAAGACAATACCTTCCTTACCTAAAGGTGACGGAAGGTAAAAAACAAAATTGACGGTTAAAATGCACGGATAATGTTTTACTTGTTTCTTTTATTCAACACAAAAACGATTAAAATGTGATTATACAGTTCCTAAATTATAAAACAAATATTTGTACATAAAGGAGAAAAATAAATTTAGTAGTCGGATAAAAATTAAATTTAAATAAAATAATTTCAGTTTCAGAATTCATTTTAAAGAATACTTTCATGAGAAATTTTTCATTAATATGAATTCTTATAACTTTCGTATGACTCGTCAGGTTTATAAATGTAGAACAATCAAACATGATATGTGAAAGAAATTCTGTAGAAAACTATGTCAAAGAATTTCCGCGAATATAAACAAAATTTTAACTCGAGATTAAACAATGCAATAAAAAATGTAGGCAGTATGGGAATGTGGTTAGAACTGAAGTGACAGTATTGTGACTATGTCGTTAAAACTATGTAGTTTCTCAGTTAGAGTACTAATTAGAACGAGTAAACAGACACTCGACAACAAAAATACCATGTTGCGGTTTAATACGCTTGACATTTTAGGTACAACCGAATCAGAACTGGGCAATATTTGCAAGAAAAGTACTTTATTAGGCTTGCAAGTACTTTCAGTACTTCAAGTACTTTCTATTTATAGTAATTCGTACTTGACAAAGTAAGTCTATTCACATGTACTTGGTACTTAATACTTGGAAAAATATTTGAAGTACAATGAAAAATACTTGAAGTACAATGAAAAATAGTTGAAGTACTTTAAATGTACTTGAAGTATTTTAAATGTACTTGAAGTATTTTAAATGTACTTGAAGTATTTTAAATGTTCTTGAATTATTTTAAATGTACTTGAATTACTTTAAATGTATTTGAAGTATGATGAATAATTTAAAAGTTAACAATGTTATGAGAATTGTTTGTCTGTCAGTGTTTCTTTTGCGGTGGTGTGATGTTATTCCTGTAGTACATAATCATGTAAATTTCATTAATAAATATATTTTCAGCGATAATATAAAAGTAAAGATATATTTGCAAATTTTTTGGCATAAATAAATTAATTCTAATCTGCATACTGCATATACATTATAATGTTTGTATTACCTAACTACAGTGCTGGGACTTTGCCGTATCGCCTGGCGATCGCATGGCGTAAAAATGACGTCATTCTAACATCTCGGTACAGCTTCTCGTACCGCTTGGCGATCATATGACGTCAGTTTTACGTAATGAGATCGCTAGGTGATACGGCAATCCCAGAGAGGAACTCGTGTTTTAAATAAACAAATAAATCCCGCATATTGAAATTTTTGTCTATAATCACCTTTTAAGGTTCATATAATCAGAAAAATATCAATTATCTAAAAAAGTACTTGCACCCAAATTTACAAGTACTTTTTCAAGTACTTGGTATTTTCAAGTACTTTAGAAACTAAAAGAGTACTTGTACTTCAATTACATTTAGAAACATGAAGATACTTGGTACTTGTACATCAAGTAAGACTTTCCGGTACTTTGCCCAACTCTGATATATATACCTATAAGAAATGTAGAGATTATACGAACAAAGTCATTAAAAGTATACAAAGCGGAGCAAATATTTGACATTGCTTTAAAATAATAAACTCTAAAGAATGATACCTAAGTTATTTTCACTCTGAAATCTGTTTATGTTTCTTAGCTCTAAAATAAGGATCTTTTAACAAATATTTATGGTAACGTTAGGGAAAAGAATTGTTGGAGAAACAGTTTTCGAAAAATGATTTTATTAAATTGCCATTTATTTAACAATTTCGACGTTTCGTTTCCTATTAAACAATCATCAGGGCTATGTTAATATATAGTTGGAAAAACTAACAATTATATCGTATCGCTATACAATTTAAAGAGGTACAAAAATTAACCTGATGATATTTTATTAGGAACTGAACCGTCGGAATTGTTAAAAAAAGTCAATTAATAATTTTTTTAATATATCATTTTACCAAAACTGCTTCACCAATAATTTTTCCCTAACATCATACCAACAGTCAAGAAATACCAGTGACTATTTATGGTAACTCCCTAAAAGTGTTACTGCCTACTTTCCCGATTCTGTGCAACTTTATTTTACTTATTTATAATTCGTCCTGAAACACTTTACGGTCTAGGCTGATAAAAAATAAGAACTTTTATGGTTTTTAGTTAATATTACTGTTCTGAAGGGGTCTAACCGGGTTCGATCCCGACTGACGCCAAATATTTCGAATTTGAAATGGCACAAAATTGACCCCTGTGGTGCACACACCACGCCAGCAATAAGTGCCCGTGAGGTGACGCCTGGTAAACGCCCGCACGTTGCAAATATTTCATCATTACCGATATCTGTGTACAAAGCAGATTGGCACACCCAGCAATGAATAATAGGCAGTGATGATATATTTATTAACATAATAATTAAATAATTGGCAAAATGTTTACAAATTTTAGGACTAAATCGTTATGTGATTGTAATTTAAATTATCATACGAGTATTTTTAGTTAAATAAGTAATTATATTGGAACCGATAAAAAAATGCTTGTTGATTTTTCATGTTATGTTTATAAATCCATATCATTTGAAATTCATATCTTTTGATGTTCCTAACCTAAAAATCCCTATTATTTCATGTTTGGACAATAGGTCAAATTCTTTTCGGAATTTATTAAGAAAGCGATACAAAAAATCTAGAAAGTGTATTTCTCTATTTTTGCTGTCTTAATATGCAGTCGTAGAAAAAGTATATATTTAATTAACATGCGTTGGCGTTTTAATTTTACGAGAGGTCCGAACTGATAGTTCGAACAAACAAATGTATTTTCAGTACATAAACAATCTACATATGATATGTTTTTTCCCGGAACTGTTAATACCTATCATAAAAATAAATATGTTTTTCGCACGATTCTAATATCAAGTAATTCTGACCATACGTAAAGTAGAAAGAAGGAAGGTAAATATTTTTACATCGACCACAAACTAAAAATAGAGCCACGCGGAATGGAGGGAGCTGTGTAGTGATTGGTTAACACCTTTAACAAGCTACAGTCTTACCGAGCTTCACACTTCTTTCTAATAAGCATGATACAGTTTGCTTCATTTATATTGTAAATACAAATAAAAAATACAATGCGTCTCGTAAACATAACAAATATAATCGCATCTACTTCATACTTCCTGAGGCAAACATATACATATTTCATTTACTAATAACCCAATGTTCTTACTTTCAGCACTTGAAGTTATACTTTAAATTTAAAAATTTGCTTTTGAAAATTGATACACATATACTTTATTGTGTATACATTAAAATACTTAGTTTATCTTTAGTAATTTCTTAGACAAATAGTACTTGCATAACGGTACGTGACAGCTGGGCAACTGGGCGCCGCGACATCTGAGACGGTCAACGGGGCGAAATAAACTTAAAACAATTATACGCTTAACAGGCATAAAATTTGTTGAATTTTTTTGTAACAGAAAAAAATAGTTAAAAGTGACTCTGATTTTTCTAAACAAACGTTAACATAACCTAACCTAACGCACAATTTAGTAATTCTACACATCTATTATTTTATTGCCTGGTTGTAGCGGCGCCCAATTGACTATCGCCCAGAAGTCGCGGCGCCTAATTGACTATCGCCCAGATGTCGCGGCGCCCAGCTGTTCATCGCCTAGTTTACCTTCGCCCAGTTGCCCTCGCCTAGCTGAACGTGTCCGCCTCTATAATATTGCAACGTTTTTATTTATATGGGTGAAGTGTAAAAATCAAAGAATTAATTAAAGTTTATTAAATGATAAAGGAATATTAAAAATATAATTAAAATAACTATTACTATGGTTAAACAAATATTAAACACATATCACCAATTATTCAATACACGACGCTTGTTTATATCAGACTGTCCAACTGTCCAATGCTTTCGCTTATAGGGCTTTCCGGTGTTTGTATTCGAGAAATTACTAGAACATTATCCTAGATAAAAACATCAAATACAATAGATCACATCACCCAAGTAATTAAACAAGTCTGAACAAGTTTGTTTACACCGCACGACTGTCCGCTGCTATTGCGTCATCGCTAAAAATAGACACTCGCTCATCGTTGCGGCGACTGCGGGCGCCCTTCTTTACAATATCTATATTTCATTTTCACTATTTTTTATGATTAATTAATTAAAATGATCCATGTACACATATGAAACGAATAATTTACTGTTCCTCAGTTTATGTTTATTTCAATGATATTCATATTTGATATTTTTAGTAATTAACATTTGTTTTATAAAATACGACGAAAAAATCTCTTATTTATAATATTTTATCTTTTATCGCAATAATGATTTTAATTGTTTTTAAAATATTTCATTTATTATTCATACGTGTTAGACGTCAACAAAAATGATAAAAACACTTGTTATTTTTCGGGATAGCTACGAGCGAAACGTCACGAACAGAACATCTCTGAGCTCTAGAGACCTCGCGACCTCTAAAGTGGGTCAACTATTCCCTGACCACACCTAGAAATTAGTCATACTTCTGCAACATTCGATTTTAGTAAATACATTTTTAATTTTAATTAAAACTGCTACTGTCTATATTGTTCATTACCACGAAACGGGTAACTTCATTATTACTCGATGAATTGTTTCTGAAGCTGTGAAGTTTGTTTTATAGGTTTTTTTTATTGGATTAAAGCTTCATTCGTAGTTTGTTAAATGTTTATTGTTGTGGATACATTTAGACGACGTTTCGGCCTTGGTTAAGGTCACTATCAAGTCAGATCATGTTAATTACATATAATCAAATTTTTTTGAATGAATTACGATATAACAAGATTTATTTCTTAACTTTAAAACCCATGTTTATAAAATGAAACCCAACCTGCGCAGATATCCACAATAATAAACATTTAAAAAACTATGTATGAAGCTTTAATCAAAAAATATTCCTATAAATTCATTATTACTTGTTAATCGTTTAAATTTCAAGATTGATTCTAAAAGTATTGGTCGAATTTTTAGGTGATCAATAAAAGCCCTACTACGTTTACAAATAAATCCAAAATATTACCAGCAATAATTAAAAATGTAAACTCAGTGACTGCTTTGACAAAGTTCACACAGTTGCACGTTTCCATTCGCCTTTATATGCGGCGTATGTTTAATGTTAAAGGTTATATAATGTAACCTTTTTATTTATTTGGGGAAGTGTAAATATTAGACAATTATAATTAATTAATATAAGTGTTTATTAAACTATAATGAAAATGACTATTACTAATATTAAACAATTATTAAAAAAAAACTAATTAAGACTAAAACTATAATTAACTAGATAACACTAACACTTAAGATTTATTTATTTAACAATTAACACTACTATTTATTTATACGATCTTACTAATTATTTATTTGGACTATTTATGCCACTGTTTATTTATATCACGTTCAACTGTCCGTCTACCGACCTATACAGCATCTATATACTCAACTGACTCAAAAGCGTCTGTATATTCAACTGCTCGGACAGAAGTCACACTTTTCACCTCACTATCTGTCTATTTATATAACTAACAGTCTAACTTCCACAGCTTCAGTATCACTGACTATCCGTATACCACAATTCTTCACCACTGCCGAGTTTCCACTCCAACTCGCTTTTACTGTCCTCATATATCTAGTTTCCAAATACTCTTCAACACTACCGAGTATCCTCTTTCACAGCTATCCCGGTATACTATAGCTCGTCAACACTACCGAGTATTCACATCCATAGCTATCTCATTTTACCAGTAACAAGACATAAACTGCATACGCTCACTACAATACTGCTGTGCTTCTGCTAACACTTTACTCTCTAACACTCCATGTGAATGTCTCTATATGACTCTCCCTATGTAACTATGTATGTAACTAACTCTCGAGCATAGCAGCGTCCCTTTTATACAGCTGCCATTACCTTCTAGAAAGCTCTAGAATGTTCAGCCGCATAATAACAATGAACACAAAAGGTTCAGGCGACGGTCAGTAATTAAACACGTCGCGACTTGTTTGTTTACGTAGCCCGACAGTTAGCGGGCGTTCCACGTTACAACAAAATAGTTTTTTATCAGCGTTTTAAGGATAGCACCGTCAAGATGGTGACCTCTTACCAATGAGGCACTTTGTGGCCACCATTGGTGGTCACCACCAGTGGTCGTTTTCAGTGAGCAGTGTATTTGTCGGCGGCAAACATCAAAATTCGTCAATCCCTGTAATGCCTAGTTGGTACAGGGATTTCCGGCAAACAGTGCAATAGTCCAAAAGAACAAATTTTTGTCCAAGATTAAATTCCAGCCCCTCCTTCATCCCAGTTAAAACCACGGTTAATGTAGTTCTTGCCGTCCCTGAAAAGTTAGGGATGTTATATTAAGCATCTATGAGAGCCAATCACTCCGCTTCGCTCCGTGATGACTCCCGGCGGATTGCCAGTATAGCGGTTTTCTGATCATTCCACTGTTTGCCGGCAATCCCTGTACCAACTAGGTGTTACCGGGATTGACGGATTTCAGTGTTTTCCGCCGACTTATTATCAATGGGATATTCCAATGTATTTTTCATATTTTTTTCTGGAAGTATTTCTTGTTTGACATACCAATGTGAAATTCTAAGGTATTTTGCATTTAATTTGAGCGAGAGTTGATGTTTTGAAATTTATTAAAATATTTGAATTTTACTGGAATGACGTGTATTTTCCTAGTGACAAATCAGAGTGAACAGCGCTGCCTACTGCTTAAATGTATAAACGTCATCGCTTGTGACAGTACAAATTATAAAAATCTTATTCGTATCTTATTTTATTGATGTTTGATGTTCATCTTAGTTATCTTAATTATTTATTGTTTTATTATTATTATGAAAGATAATATGACAAAACAAGCAAAATCACGCACAACAATCAGCTGACTACTTGTCAATAGCGTTCATGCAAGTTCCGGTTTATAGTATAGTCGGGGAAATAAGTTTTGAGAGCTGTCATCAGGAAAATCTAAGTCACACGCTTTTCGCGCTAAACTATTTTTTAGAAAAAACACATTAAATAAAATAGTTATAAACATTTTTTTCATTTCTCACTTTTTATAGAGTTATCTATTATATTAAAATAATTTTGGTTGTAAATTTTACTATATTGGAATACCCCATTTAAAAGGAGCTCGAGCTATACCAACGGAAGACCAACGTCAGCGTCTCGCGTCTCGGTAGTCGGTGGTCAAACGCGCCGCAGTGTCGCGTAAGTGTTACGTTGTACCACCGCAGTGGCGTATTTAAGGGATGTCGCGCCTCGAAAACGTATATACATATAAAAAGACTGATATTTATAAAATTTCAATGAATAATATTTCGTACATTTTTATATACCATCATGGACTAATCTCACTGTTAATAATGTTGAGAGATTCGGTGGTAGGCACTTGATGAAACATATTTAAATAACGAGAAATTAGTTAAAGAAAAACACTTGGTGTAAGTTTCACAATTTTTTTTATTTAATACACTTTATCGATTTCGGTTTCTTAGACCATCATCAGAAGTATAATACAAGAATCTTACAGAATTACAGCTTATATACTATCCCGTTAGGGTTTCAAGAAACTTATGGTAGGGGATAATTAGTGGTTTTTTCTAGCAAACATTCGAAAAATTCGGATTGAAACAAATCAACTTGATCATTTAAAATAGGTAAATTTAATAACAATTTAATTTTTTTTTACATATTTTAGATAAAGGACAAAAAGTGAATATTTTAGAAGCGTATGAAATTCAAAAAGCTTTAAAAACAAATTTACCTATTTTAAATGATCAAGTTGATTTCCATCGTTCCATTTTTCCTTAAATCTTCGTAGGTATAATGTATTATACAGTCCCTTTTGTGGCCTCTTGGCAGGACAAATACTTCGTTTCCTAAATTTCTTTTTTATTTTGATATCTCTATTTAGTAAAATAGCCAACAGTTGAAAAGCGAGGTCGGTGGTTTGGTGTAAAGTGTTTGCAAGGTAACCTTGTTAATATTTAGTTTTTACTATAAAATGAATCCGTTTCAAAGCTGCATGTAAACTTAGTGCATATGTTCCTCTTCAACTCACCATATTTGATGATCAGATTCGGAAATAGTTATTCGCGCGTTAATGATGCCACTACATGTTGGTATTATAGATGTGATAGGTGTTTGATTACATGTTGTCGCACTACCTTATTATTTAATACTCGTAATATTGACCTGAATAGATATCTATCAGTAAAATAATGCGTCAATGATCAGAAATACGCTTGATAGTGCGTTCGATCGGCTTCTTGTTACAGTTATTTTTTGTATTTATCGGTAAAGTGACACATTATGAAGAGGTGGTATGTAGGTGTATTTTCTAATGTCCTGAATTATTTATAGTGGATAATTATGGAAAAAGACAATACACAAACAAAAACCCATTTTATTGAATTCTTCGAAATATTTCTGCTCATCTAGGTATCAAGATCTATTGCCCCCACTGCTAAGATGAAACAGGTTAATGCTGGGATTCTAGGCATTCTCTTAAATTTCTATAAACTTATAGATCTGTAGCTTATAGAAAGTTTATAAATGAACACCTTATAGATTTCCATAAAACGGTATTCTGTGCAACTGTCTGTAACTCGCTTCACAGTTAATTTGAGTATAGGGCGCGAGCACACACGTGACTCGAGCACCTTGACGTGCTTGGAATCAGCTGATTTGTGTGCGCATGTCATTTTGACAAGAACAATGTAACGTTGACAGTACCAATGTTTTGACGTATTTTGATTTTGAACTGCTTTAAAGTTATTATTTTACAATTAGCCAGTAAAAATAATAACATTTTAGCAGTTAAAAATCAAAATAAATCAAAACATTAGTCTTGTCAACGTGACATTATTCTTGTCAAAATGACATGCGCACACAAATCAGCTGATTCCAAGCACGTCAAAGTCGCTCGAGTCACGTGTCTGCTCGTGCCCTATAAAAATGTGCGGTAATCGTTTTTGATATCAACAACGATGAAATTAATAAGTCAATTGTAAAATTAAACGTTAAAAAAGTTAGGTTAGCGTGCTGCTAATTGTGTGTGCTACACAATGTGTCACAAAAATTCATTATATTCTCTCATTAAATATAAGCTCGTGATATGATTAGCATGTAATTTGAAGAAATACTTCCGAAGGCATTTTAATTCTATAAAATATTGTAATTATAATATCAACAATATTTTGTAAGGTTGGCATTAATATCTGTCAAATTTTACTTTTGACATCCATGAGTTTTGAAAAGACCTGGGATTTGTTAACGAATCCCTGGAAAAGACCTAAATGAATATACAAACTGCAGGAACTAAAATAATTTTAATATCGGAGTTATTTTAAATATTAAATACCTACTTTTATATGAAACGGTATATTATATTCATAATTTTGATATTCCTGCAAAATATTTCAAGCAGTCTATTTTTCCGTTCTTATTCTGTTGGGATTCTTTATTTTAGATAATTCGTGCTGCTGCAAACATGTACCTACCTATATAAAATAAAGGTTAACAAGTTTGACATATATGTCAGTTTAAAAAAATAATATTAACGTAACGTAAATTTATTTTGAAATTACTTTCCGTAAAAAATATCGTATAAAAATAATTTATAAAAAATTGTGTTTTTCTTTATTTAGTCTCATTAGCATTACAGATATGAAACTACAAATTTTCTTTTACTTACTTTTCCACTTTATTCTTAAAATACTTTAAGTAATGCGTATATTTGACTAGGTCTTGACAGAATGCAAGATATGGTTTTATTAAAGAAGTAATATACATACATTAAGTGTTAAGTGATTTACAATTATTTGTTTCAAAACATTCTCTAATTTAGGTTATTAAATATAAGTAACAAGTTTTGAAATAATTATACATATAAAGTTTTCTTTTTTATATTAATTGCAAAATTATTATTACAGTTTCAATAAACATTATAAAATTAATTTATTTTGACATTCTGATAATTATTTAAAACTTGGTTAGAATTAAATGTATTTAGATTACCTATTACATTATTACCTAAAAATAAATAGTGTAAGGGTACGTGCAATAAACAAACAAATATACTGTTTTATGAAACTTTTCTAAATTATAGTTCAGGAATAATATATCAAATTTTTACTTCCTTGTACAAAGTAAAGGAAGTATTGTAATCGCGAAAAATTTCGGATTTCAGATCTCAACGGAAATATCCATTTTGACCATCCCTGAATCCATTTTGACTAATTTCGTCGTGACGTCTGTACGTACGTACGTGCGTACGTATCTCACATAACTCAAAAACGGTTAGCCGTAGAAAGTTGAAATTTTGTATTTAGGACTGCTATAACATCTAGTTGTGCACCTCCCTTTTTGGTCATTACATAATTTCCAGATATGGTACTTTATTTGAAGTCTATAATTGATTTTAATGAAAAACTATTTTAAAATATAATCCAAAACTTTTCAAATTTGGTACATAAGACTTTTATGTCAATTGGAATAACATAGTAGATTTTGGTTAAAACAGGCTAACCGGAAGTGATATATTACCTGAAGTTGTTAACAGTTTTTCTTGAATAAAATGGTATCTTTATTTTAGAGATAAATGCTTCAAATAAGAGTTTTAGAGAATTAAATTCTGCGTCAAGCACATCAAGTATTATTAAATTAGCCCTTTGTATAAACGAGATATGTAAATTTAAAATTTATATAATTTTTGGTTTTATAATGAAGATTGCTAATGTACTTATTAGGACAAAAAATAACAAAAAAACAAAAAACAGATGTTAATGTCAAATTACGTCAAATACGTGCAATTTTGTAATTGGGTCTATACTTCATATTGGTCTTGCGTACAAGGAAGTCGTGTGGTGTCCACAACAGATTTTTATCTTTGTTAATCAAAATTCTGTTTAGAAATAATTACCATTTTTCCTGTCGAGGGATTTTTTCTGAATGTCACCGATCTTTGACATTTATGTGTTGATAAGCTTGAAATTATTATGCATACGTGCGTGACTTTGGATGCCCTACGCTCTGATGCCTTTTACCCTTCATCCCCTAGCCTCTCACGGAAGAGAAAAGATTTTTAGTTGATAGATAGTCGGGTTTAGTTTGTCACGTCGAGAAAACGTCTGTACTGTTATGTAAACATGTAGAGTTTGAGTTTTGGCTTGCGTTCCGCGAACGCGAGTATTTGGCCTAAAGATGCATTTGCATCTTTAGTTTTTAGTCGAGTTACTACTCTTATGCAGTAAACATGTAATAGTCGGTATTAGATTGTCGCGTCGTGAAAATATTTGTTGCCGAGACATGTAGAGTGTTTAGTTTTAGTAGAGTTTTAGTTTGGCTCGCGTTCCGTGAACGCCAGAATTTTATTTGATTAGTTATGTGTAGTTTAATTAAATTCGTAATACTAAGTAAGTGTTAAAAACTAGTAAACCTCAAGTATGTCTGTGTCCATAAATCTAAGTGTTCATCGGCATCCCTCATCTGTCATCAAGTAAGTGGAAAGTGTAAGTGTGTGTGTTCTTCCTTTTCACCAAGTCGTCACCATCCCTCAACTGTCAACAAGTATGCGCACATTATCAGCATCTTCTTAGACCCCCTCGTGTTACAACCGTTAAAACAACTGCGTTTTCAAACTTCTGAGGCGCCATACTCAGAAATAAATGCGGTCAGACAGAAACCTATCGGGGGACAGTGGTAAATTACGGCTCGGTGATTACGGTAAAAAAGGATAAACGGCAAAAATATTAACGATGTACACTTATTGGTAATTCATTTCTTACTTTGAAAATGAAGATGATAACAAGTTTAAAAAACTTATGATTTATTAAAGGTCGTTTAATTATTAATTTATGTTGTTAAATACATAATGCGCAAAACGAAACAGCATATATTTTATGTATTTTTAACAAATAAAATAGAAATAATATTTTTTGCTGTTATCGTAAAACATATTTTTCATTTTGTGATAAGCACAGAAACTTAGTAATCATTAATCATACATAGGGACCTACATAAGTATTATGTATTTTTTCAAATGCACAATACATTTCGATATTAAATAAAAAATGCCTCCTTTACGGACTGGCACATCAGCCCTACATTCTGTATAAAAATTAAATAAAAAAATAAAACAAAATTATAATAACATGTAAATGTCAATAAATAATATAAAAATTAAGTCGCAATATGATAAAGAGTTATTACTTATTGTAAATCCGAATGGAGTCCATTCTTGAATATTTCTTTCTTAATATAATTAAATTTTCAGATCAAATTATAGAAATCATTTCAAAATAATTATTAGGCATTTATTTATACGAGAATATAATTCATGAGTCACGTTTTCCGCCAATCAACATTCAGAATTTCCCTAGTGACATGTCTATCACAGCGATGATAAAAAACAAAGAAATTATCACCTTATTTATATTTGTTACTAAGGGATTTGTTTTCTTTATTTGAGATTAACGGTTAATTTTGAGTATAAAAATGTGCGATAATCGTTGGGTTGATAACAACAATGATGCAAATAATAAGATAATTGTCAAATTAACCATGTTGTAATACAATATATTAAAAGTTAGGTTAGCAGCACACATAATGTGTCACAAAAATTCATTATATTCTCTCATTAAATATAATCGCGTGATATGATTAATAATCGAAACCGAATCAGCACATTCTGCATCTCGGTTTCACTCCAGAATATTATCGATGATAATCATATCACTTGTTATATTACGTATGATAATTTTTTGTAGGTTAGGATAAGAGAGAAAATGGAAGTAGATGATTTCTTAATGTAGACAATAAGAATGAAAATACCAGTATCGAAAGTGCACGAAGGATCATAATTATTTGACATTTGTCAATGAAAATAAATTTTTAACTCAGGATGTATAAAACAAAGACGGATAAACCCCAAGTCATGCTTTCTCTCTTCGCACCATATGAAGCTGACGGCGCATTCCAGTAGTATATATTGAGTTCAGTGGTTGAAACATAAAATGTACAACATATTCCTTAAATATACCAGATGTTTTTTTTTTTCAATTTTTACAATGAGATTAATGCTGCAATTCTGTGCACAACTCGTAATGTGAGTTACTACATCTGTAAGACTCGGAAATCACTACGATCAAAAATGCAATTCTGACACATATCGTAACAAACGAATACTCGTAAAACGTTCCGATTTCTCGTAAATATTTACTGTCAATTATTACTTGCCTGTAAAACTCGTAAAATATTTTAGGTTAAGTCCGTTATAAATGAATACAATGGGCAATATTAAACAATTTTTGTATAGTATAAGATCTCTAGAAGAATGTTTAAATAGGAAAATTATTGTTTGTGTAATTCTCATAAAATAATATTTTAAAAAATATACGAGACTCCTTGAAACCTTTGAAGTTCTCGATTCAAATATTAATGGTCTATTTCTGTTGGATAAAATATTAGTTTATAATTTCACTCGTGGTACAATTTTTGTGATTCCAAGTGGTAGTTTACCTCTTTACTTGAAGGTATCTACAATATTTTAAACTATTTGGCTGGTATTCTGAGCTCCCGACTAAAAAAGCGACTAGCTAGTCGCCCGACTATCATAATGTTACAATATATACTTTAGACGGGTGACTAGCTAGTCGCTTCCTTAGTCGGGCTTAGTCACGAGCTCAGAATACCAGCCTTTATTTTTTAAAAAAATATTTTTATTTTTATACGCATTTTTGCATATAGGTGCTAGCTACTTTAAATTTTTTGATACAGGGTCATTTCAAAATTGGTTACAACTGTTGGATGTACATAATTTAAATCCTGAGCAATAAAAAAAAGTTCTTTAGTGGTTGATCATTTGTTACCTAAACGGGCAAAATTTCAACTTGGTCCACCAGTAGATGCGATGAAAATCATCCAACCTTCTTCTATATTAATTGAAACGGGAAATGAAAATTTTGCACTAATAATTAGGGCGAAAAATGTACTTCAACTTATTATTTATTAAGTTTTATTATACATTAATTAAAATGTACTCATGTAATAAAAAATAACTGCAATCGTGCATATTATTTCATTCCACAAATATAATAAAATTATAAATACGTATAAAATACCGCATTTTTGATTTTTAAATTTCTAAGCAAGGACTACTACAAAATATTTGATATTTATTAATTTCGTTTTTCAATCGTTACGATAGACTCGTATAGCTAGGAAATTTACAGATTCGAGCGAGCTCAGAAATGCATTTTTTGTAAATTGGAACTTGATCCGATTCGAGTCATTGGTAGCTACGACTTTACGTAGTTAGGAGTTTACGAGCGATGTGCACAGAATTACAGCATTACATGGGAAATAAGTTTTTTACATACTGTTGCCCCCCGTTTTAACTTATAACGAATGGTGGTTGCGGAATGATAAAAAAATTCTGCATCAAATGACACCAAATACACATGTACATTATGATTTTTTTGGCCCATAAACTAATTATTAACTTTATTCAATTTTGTATTAATAACAATTACCGCGATGACATTTTTGAACAAGATAAACAAATGTTTTACATTTTGCCTGTCAGAATTTGTTAGTTATAATTTTTTTTATTATTTTCTTTTTAATGTTTCATAACAGATTAGAAAATGCATGACAAATATTAAATTAATAAAATTATAACGTAGATTATAACAAATTTTGATACATAAAATGCCAAACATTTTTTATCTATTTGTTTAAATACCATGGCTATTGCTATTAATACGAAATTGAATAAATTTAATAATTAATATATGAGAGTAAAAATGAAATAATTTACATGCATTTGGTGTCATTTAAAAAAGAAACACCCGGTATTTCTAAAAACCAACCTTTGATTCTTTGGACAAAATCACAAGTGATCAACTTTTATTAATTTTGTAAGGACAATTATTCACAAATTTTGACTTGACGGCTGGTGCATATTAAATTTTTGTATTTGTAGGTGACGAGTCGTTGACATTGTCACTGTTCATTTTATTTTCATCTTTCTTCGTTTGCTGCTTCATTTATTTTGATGTCGAATTTGACAGTAAACTGATGTGTTTTTATAATGAATTTTTGTACGATGTAGGAAACTGAATCTAGAAAAACCAATATATTTTGGGTATGTGAGAGTACGAAAATTTTCTTAAAATCTTACCCAGATGAATTGTTAACACCCAAAGCTGCCAGCATTGAGTGACGCTTGGTAAACGCTTACGATATTGTTTGTAGGAATGTATGTTTATTAACGTCCAAGTGATATGTTATTATTATCATAACAACCCTGAAAGCAGGGTTGTTATATACCAAATAACACCCTAGAGCGTGTTATGAGTTTTTGCTATGGTAATGTTGTCAATAAATTGTTATTGATACCGATAAAGCCTACAAAACAAGCAAAACCATGTATAGCCTACCTCTGCAAATTTTATTAAAACTTTCTGATCCGTAATCCGTAGAATATTAAAAATTATAGTCGGACGTTAAACGTTGAACGCACCACGGGAGTTAAACGGACAATAATACCTTCGGTCAACGTACACATCTCGGGCCAGGAGCTGTCGAAAAGTACACTGTTGACCTCATGCGTTAATTACTATTTACTGTTAAGGTATCGGTTTCTATTAGCGTTGGGATGTAAGGGTTGCCCTTACTTCCATACCAACAGTTAGATATTTTAAACTTTTATCAAATATTTGCTAATTCTAATAATTTATGATTTTGAATTTGATTTCTATCAAATTGTTCTCGTTTCATAAATATTTCCATTTAAAAGTTATCATTGATGTGTCAAATGTGACAGATGACAGCGTTTTCCTTCTTAAATTTTCCGTGGAATATTAAGATTCTTTTTTTTAATGTATCAATATTCAACGATATTCCTTGACATATCTGGCAGTAAACATGAACATCTAAGAAATAAAACACCGGGAGTGAAAAAAATCTTATATGCAACATGAGATGTAGGCACATTTGACCACTCTCGAACTTATCGTTCTCGATTGGTAAAGGGTACCTACACCCCTTGTAGCATAAATAACTATTATGTAGTTTCTGACGTGTGAGTGGCTGAAGATATTTCTAAAAAACATGTATTTTTCACCATTGACGCGTTGTCAGCTGTCTTGTTTGTGTCAATTTTATTACGTTTTGTATTTATGCGATTGTGTGTTTACAAGTTTTCTATTTCTATTGAATTTTTAAATGACATCAGCTCCTCCTACGTCACATCCGAGAGAATTCAAATCTCGCTCAAATTAAATAAGAAATTCAAAATATTATGTTTCAGAAAATAAAATGATAAAAAAAATATTAGTCCGAAAACTTTATGGTAATAATTTTTCTTTAATGTACAGTTTGCGCGTAAATACAAAAAACGTCCCCAATGTGTATCTTGATGACGTCATACATTTTGAAACTGTATAAATGTAGTCGACTTTATCGAGTCGCCGTGCAGTCGACGCCTTACAGTCGCCAGCGACTCTGACGCGCAAATAAGTTGCCCACTGTATAGGCGTCCTTACACTTTTATAAGAAGAATAAATAAAATTAAAACGTACGTACTTTTATAAAATTTTAATTTCTAATCCATATTCATTAGAAGTGTACATACGCAAAATACATATTTTATTCAATTTTGAGGTTTATTTGCTAGTGAATTAATAGCTATTTATCTACGATAGTACGTAAAATTGACGTTTAGTAGTCAGTTTTAAGTTTGTAAATCTTAATCCATAAATAAAAGTATTTTTTAAAATATTTATTGGGTTTTTACATTCTATCGTAGAGAAAATATTGTACGATATACATACGTAAAGCATCTTTAGTCACTCACGGGTCTTAAAACACGAGCGCAGCGAGGGTTTTAATTCTGACCCATTCGTGACTAAATACTAGCTTTTCGTATCGTAAATAACTATTGCGATACAAGTACGTAAAACTGGTCTTTATAGTTTTCTATTTTCACCATTGTAAAAAGCATACAGACAACTAATTGTTTTCTAGAATTTTGTAAATAAGGGTGCAATAAAGTTAAATTTGTTTTGAACAGCAAGTTGAAGTACAAAAATGGTGATCAGATTAACATTAGTAACTGGAACATTTTTGTTATTTGCCTAATTATCACTTATGATTTGTTCACTATTTTTAGTAATGATTCAGCCAAGATGTATTCAGTTTATCTTGAAAAAATTTAATCACAAATTCAATTAGGTTTTATTTCTTGTGCCATTTTCCTACAAATACATTACATTTTGAAGTTTATGAGTTGAAATATTTTCTTATATCCGAAGAAATTTACTACCTATGTAATATTTTATTGGAATGCTACTGTCTTGACTAATAACATATCCATAAATAATTATTTTATCAAGTTAATTTATTTTAGCGTCGATGTAACAAATAAACTTTATCATACTGCATACTGGAATGAGTCAAGTTCTGCGGAAAATGAAGAGTAGGTATAATTTGCGGAAATTAAATTAAAACTGTTTAAACTATTATTTTTTATAACACGATAAAATTATATTTCATCGACGAGCGGAAAGTATAATTCATGAGCGATTTCGCGAGTGAATTATTTTTCGCGAGTCGATAATTTAATTTTATCGTCGTGTATAAAATTCTATTTTTTTCTATAGCAGATGTTAAAGAAAAAAATTAAAAATACCAACTATAAACACAATTTTAAAATCCCAGTATATGTACCTATGTGGGTTTATTATTTATTTTTTATGTAAATTAATAAGAATTAAAGTAGGTATTTAATCTAGCCTTGCTGTTAAAGTTAAAATGCTACTTTATTTACCTTTGCGGTTAAAGTGCTACTTTATCTACTATTTTGAGAAGATAAAAGCACAATTTAACATTAGCTATAGAAAAATAGTATATTGTGTTATTAGGAGTAAAAGTGATACTTTGTGTGACGATCATGGAAGTTTGCACGACGAGCGAAGCGAGTCGGACAATTGCATGTGAGGCACACAAAGACACTTTTATTCCGAATGACACATTACATTTTTTTTTCAAACGCACTACTTTTCTTTTTATTCGCTAATTCTATGTAGTTGCTATGGATATTTGTTTATTTTATTTCTACGCCGCCGGCGTAGAAATTAGCTATTTCTACTCCGGCGGCGTAGAAATTTCCAGCGGCGTAGAAATGAAACTTCTACCTTGTGAATCAAGTCACAAAAACTGCCATTTCTACGACGTTTGAAAAAAAAAGATATTATCGTACAAAAATATGGAACATTTAACAAGCTGGACATTCCTACTTATTTTTCCTCTTTTAAAAGAATTTATTTTTGGTAATAAATTTGTATACCTATGTATTTCGCTACTGTTAGGAATATTAATTACATTATAATTACAATAATTGACATGTTAAAATTTATTTTTATTGTATTTATATAAATAAATATATCATTACGGCTTATTACCCATTGCTGGGTGTGCCAATCTGCTTTGTACACAGATATTGGTAATGATGAAATATTTGCACCGTGCGGGCGCTTACCAGGTGTCACCTCACGGGCACTCATTGCTGGCGTGGTGAATGCACCACAGGGGTCTATTTTGTGCCATTTAAAGTTGGAAATAATTGGCGTCGGTCGGGATCGAACCCGGTTCCCCAATTCGCGACCTGACACTCAGACACGCGGCCACGAGACCCCACAAATATGCTTAAACGAAAGGGTCCGAGTCAAAAATATCGAGCCACGTTGTTGTTTAGAGTTTATACGAGTATACCATGTTTATTTATATTTGTTATCAAATTCACGATTTAATTTTTATTTAGGCTATTGTGTAACGAAATGGTGAAATATACCCACCTTCAGTCACCAGAATCCGTATTAAATCTTTCTCTTACACTACTATGGAATTCATACATTCTGTAACTGAAAACTGTTACAGAATGAGGACATTCTGTCATACTGTTACGGAATAATATTCTGTAACAGGCAGTCACAGACCACTAGTTTTTCAAT
Organism: Harpalus rubripes; assembly: GCA_963082715.1. Taxonomy (NCBI): domain Eukaryota; kingdom Metazoa; phylum Arthropoda; class Insecta; order Coleoptera; family Carabidae; genus Harpalus; species Harpalus rubripes. The sequence goes on from OY720452.1 coordinate 18,199,503, forward strand.
TCACCCATTTAAAATACATGGGAAAACGCAATTGTTTCAAAATCAAGCCGGCTTTGCTTGGCGCTTTGTTTCTTTAGTTTTGTTACTTCAACTGCCTTAACTGTCAAATTATAAAAGAAATAATTACAAAATATAATTATACGCCTTGTTTTACGAGTTTTGAAGCTTTTACATGGTAAGTTCAATGAAAAATATTGCTTTTTATAATATACCAATAATATTTTATTATTTTTTGCAAAAATGTCAAGTGATAAGCAAAATACATTTTTTAAATTGTGTTAGAGAAAGTAGAGTCTACAACGCGTATGGAATAGTATTTTTCTACTCTCATTTCAGAATAACAACATTCTATCATGATTTTTAAACACGTAATGGTAAGATTCTAACATGCTGTGCGGGAATATTCTCACTCTAGTGTTGGAATGAGCACAAGTAGCGCCATCTCGTAATATTTTGTAATACTAAGCAAATACTAAAAATACTGTCTTATTAATTATTCTAATAACTGGTGTAGTTCCTATAATTCAACTTAAAATATGACAATCATATTTAAACTGCACAAAATTGTGTAAATTTACAAAACCCACTGATTTGTAATAAAAACGCAGTGACATACCGGCATTACAGAACTCTGATATAACGTCATATAAATAAGGTTACGTTTAATAGTTTTGATATTTGGTGGTTTTGTTTATTGTTTATTTACGTTACGTAATTACGAGTATTTGTGTTCCTTGATTTAAAGCTTGGTTTGAAGTTTTGGCTACATTTTTATCGTTTATGATACAAAGATGTCAAATAATTCTACAGACATTGTTGAACAGTGTACTCCTCCAGAAATTATAGAAGCCGCAATGAGCACAACATCTAATTTGTTACCACAAAAATCGAAAGAAGTTTATGAAAATTACTATTCACAATTTATGGATTGGCGAAAAAATAAAAATATAAACTCATTCTCGGAAAACGTCATTCTGGTTTATTTCTGTGAAATCTCAAATAAAATGAAACCTTCCAGTTTATGGAAGATTTATTCCATGCTTCGAAGCACAATTAGTGTGAAACATGATATTAATATTGCAAATTATGCAAAATTGCGAGCCTTCTTAAAAAGAAAATCGATGGTTACCAAGCTAAAAAGTCTAAAACGTTAACTACAGACGAAATGAAAAAATTCATTGATGAAGCACCCGATAATATATATCTTGCGACAAAGGTAAAATCAAACATAAACAAAATAAATAAAATACATGAATATAAATAATTTGGATTTTAGGTTGCCTCAATTGTTGGGATAATGGGTGCTTGTCGCAAATATGAACTATGGCAAATGAAACTGGAACACATTGAAGATTTAGGAACAGCAGTTTTGATAAAAGTTCCCGACACAAAAACGAAAGTACAAAGAAAATTTACAATAACCGGCCATTTTTACACAATTTTTAAAAAATATCTTGCGCTGCGACCTTCAAATGCTAGCACCAATAATTTATTCTTAAATTATCAAAAAGGTCGTTGCACAAAGCAACATTCTTAAAACTTCAAAATCCTGAACTATATACCGGGCATTGTTTCAGACGCACATCTGCAACAATGCTTATTGACGCAGGTGCTGACATAACTGCCTTAAAAAGGCATGGCGGGTGGAAATCCACCGAAGTAGCTGAAAGCTACATAGATAATTCTCTAAATAACAGAATAAATGTAGCTAATAAAATATTAAATTGCATAGTGAAACCTGTAACTTCTAGCAAAAACACAAGTGCACCTGCAGTTACATCTGTGCAATCTGTAAGTGAAAATACAAATTTATGTAATACTCCAAATATTAATTTTAACCATTGTTCAAATCTAACCAAAATATTATAAACAAAAACGAATAAAGGAAATTTCAATAATTACCTAAAAAAAATTATTATTCGTACTCGTAGAAAAAGTATAGTCTGTAACTTGTTCGGAATGGCATTTCCACCCTCGTGAAACCGTTACACTAGCCTTCGGCTCGTGTAACAAACTTCACTCGGGTAAAATATGCCTCATTCCTCACTTGTTACAGAATATACTATTCCGCCACTCGCGAAACCGTACAAAGTTTTCGCTCGCGCGGAAATTATCTATTCCATACTAGTTATAGAATATACTATTCTCGGCAAGGAAAGATTTATCGTGAGAGCCGGTTTGTTAATGATCGATAAAAGCACAGTATTTTGAAATTTTATATAGAAAAAGTATTAAGAGCTGCAAGATTAGATACTTCCGGTTGACCAACTATAACCAGAAAGTCTAAAGACGACAATCCCGACACATATAACCATCTTTTTATTTTATCCAAGTTTATACGTTTACATAAGAACGACGCATTCCAGTTATGATACAGATCTCAATGCTACAATGGCAGGCCACCCAAGAAAAATTATTTTTTGGTTACAATAAGTTAATTACAGTTATATTCGTATTATTCAATTGTTTTGCATTTCATTATGTGTAGTTAAAGGAACAAATAATAAGAATCGTTTTCTTATTGTGCATCTACATTTATTATTTTATTGTAGTTGAATATATTTAATAAATACTACAATAGGTAATTAATTATTTATGTAAATTTATAGTTATATTGATTTAAATATTAGATGATGATTTTATCAAAAATGTCGTCGTGGGAAAAAAAAAGTGTAATAGTTTTGTTCGGTTCCGCAGTTCAACTCATTATAGTTTGTTGATAGAATAAATCCATTAATGTGTACGGCCGCGGTCGCCATGCGTCCGGTGGAACTTCCGTTCTCCGGTTACGCTTTATTGCCGGCGCCTTCGTTATCGCCGACGCCGACATGGCGCCTACCCGTGCCCTATTTTATCCGCCCGGCCTGAGACCGTCCCCATTCAATATTTTATCTACTTTTAACTTACTTTACATCATTGTTATATATTAATTCAATCTCTTTGTAATCAACTTTTCGTTTTCTTTATTATTAGTAATTTATCTAAACTGAATAATGTAATTATGTTAATATCATGCTTTAATCAGTCCATGAAGAATAGGTTTTATAAGTTAGTCATGTCGGCCAAACAAAGTGACATTTAATTAGAGATCTATTGACCCATTGACCGGAATTTACTTGATTAGTTTTATTTGAATTACCCACTCATTCGGTTTTATATATTCATATTCAATTTGTATTCGAATTTGTAATTAAGTGGTGCGTGCACTTTGTTATACAGCCGCATATCTAGATTTAGTACAAATACGACGAGTACACTATTATTCACGAAAGATGACTATTCAAGGTCATTTGTTCGAAGAAAGAAAACACATCACTTTATAGCAGTAGCTTAGCAACATTTTGTATTAAAAAGAGAAATATTATTTGACCTATGTCTATTTAATTTATGTGGTGTGACAGATATACGTAAATAGTGGCATTACTTTCTAACACACTATAAATAATAATGACGTATGTCGTAGAATTACAGATACCTAATTATCTACTACACTGCCCTCTGTGCTAATATTTACCCAGTGGCGTTGACGTTTAAATCAAATTATTATTCCTTGGTTTATAAGTTAAGTTTATGTTTTTGTATTTTGCAAAATCATAAGTAAAGAACATAAATCTTTCAGAAAGGCATTATTTAGAAAGAAACATAATTTCCAAATAAATTACTTTTCCTTTTTCAGTTAAAATGTGTCCAAAAATATTTCATGTTGCACGCCTATGCAAAAGATATGCAATGCAGTTATCTGCAAGTAATATTATATCAGACGGCTCGCAAATGACCCTGAATAGTCATCTTTCGTGAATAATAGTTTAGTAGTTTTATATACGCAGTCAGTATAGTAATTTGTGTATTTCGTTACAGGTGGCGTGTGTGGTCGGGTAGCGAGGCATAATGGAACGGCGTCCGTGTACGCCGTGGATGGTCACGCTACTGACGGGTTTGGTATGCCTGTCGGTGTGGCAGATCATCGGATGTCCAGGCCCGCCGAGCACGAACTACGTTGTGTCGCAACAGCTGCAGACACCCTCCTATTCTTTACTCACGGCGGCCAACGCGACCAGCGCTGAATCGCCCTACGAGCTGGATCGTCTGTCTACCAACGACTATATGCGACTCATGAACTTATCTGATTTCCGCTTCACTATGCTGAGCAACGCGTGCAACGACAGCCGAGCGCCTCTGCTGCTAGTGCTGGTGCACTCGGCGCCCGCCAACGTCGAGAAGCGTTCCACCATCCGCGCCACCTGGGGTGGGCCTCGCGACTCTGTGCGCCTCGTTTTCCTCGTGGGCGCCGTGCCCACTCCCCGGCTTCAGCTGTTGCTGCACGATGAGCAGCAGCGCCACGGCGACCTGGTGCAGGGTAGCTTCCGCGACGCCTACCGCAATATGACGTACAAGCACGTGATGGCTCTTAAGTACGCTACATACCACTGTCCGCGGGCCCGCTACGTTCTCAAGACTGATGACGATGTTTTCGTCAACATGCCAACCATGATGGCCTTTCTCAGCGTGGAGCTGTCGGCGTGGGGAGCGCGTCGCCTACTATCCTGCGACACGTTGTGGGTATCGTACGTGAAGCGCTCGTATCGCTCCAAGTGGCGTGTGACCTTCAAGGAGTATCCAGAACGCCAGTATCCCCCGTACTGCCCGGGCTGGGTGATTCTTTATTCGCCGGACGTAGCGTTTGCACTGTACCGAGAAGCGCAACGAGCAGAGTACTTCTGGATCGACGACGTGCTCATGACTGGTATACTGGCAGCACGTGTAGGTGTTGACCACACGCCGGTGGGTCGCGCCTTCATACTGCGGACGAACACCATGGCTCGCTTGTTGCAGGCCAACAGCAGCGCTCCTCCCGCCGACTACTCGTTCTTGTATGGCCCGCCTAACATGAACTCGGGTGACATCCGCGCCTTGTGGAAGGTGGTGGACAATTACCACCAGCACCATCACACGACCACCGCTGTTGCCGCTGCTGCCCTGGCGAGTGCTAGCGGCACTGCCGACGAACTCTTGGACTAACTCGCTGATTTTATAATACGGAAGATCTTTATAATCAAAGTGTTCGCCATATTTGCGCAGATTTTGTAAACGTTTATTTTTTTAAATATATAAATATTTTATTTTCAGTATTGAATAAAGTCATTAGAGTCGTTGCAGAATCTGCTTAATACAAAGTCAAGTGCCTTTAGTCTAAGGATGTATAAAAAGAAATATATATCCTGAAAATGATAGTGTATATTTATTTTTGTAGATTCGTCTTTAATTTTAATTCCGATGGCGAATATGTGCTCTTCATTTTATACATTTTTGGTTGTGTTTAAACAAATGTGATTCTTAAATATAAATATTTAATTTTTATTAGTTTGTATTTAGTAATAATAAATACTTCTAAAACTAATTGTTATAAATTGCAAGAATCATCTCAAAATATTATTGTCAATATAAACATTGTTCATACATTACCGAAATGTGATTAAAAATGAGCCAAGAAAATGTTATGTCCTAATTACAACCTTATTTTTACATAGGTAATTAGAAAATATTAGACACAATATGTGCAATATTTATGCAAAATTTAAAAAGATTGCTGCAAGACCGTTACTAGTTTCTGATATTTTAAATTTACCCTTTCCACATAATATTTTAAATTGTTTGTATTACAGGCTTTATAACATGTACGTGCCAATGTACATAATGAACAAGAATATTGCAATCTTTAAAATTTGTCGCAAACGCAATCAAACGCAATATTCTTGTTCGTCCGTGTTCTATATTAGAATATGTATTATTTTTCTATTTTTAAATTAATAGGTATGTACTTATATTTATAACTAGTCAATTATTTTGATTTTATTTAAAATCATTTGACGAGTGCATCACAGTTTCATGTCATATATAATTTAAAATTCGCTTATAAATTGTTATAGTGTTGTGAACTTTCGAAAATTTATCATTACATATTCATATTTTGCATCAAATGTATTTATTTCGTTTGATATTGGGTGCTCTATCCAGCGTATATTTTGGTTTGTAGATGAGCATGTGTGACTTATTAAAGTAAATCGAATATACGATTATTGAAATGTTACATATAAAAATTCCATTTTAAAAAATCAACTGAAATACGAGTATATTGTTCCATATTATAAAAGAAATAAAAAGAATATTTAGATGCTACAAATTCAAATGGTATTTAATTGACAAAAATGTTCTCTATAAATAGTAGTTAATTATCTTAAATGCCAATTATATGAATACTCATTTAACAACTTTATATACGTTAAGTATTTATTGTTAATTTGAATCATGGGTCCATTACTTTAGTACCTACATAAAATAAAATTATATAATATACATCATATATTCTCTTAAAGATATCTTGAAAATTAATGTTAAAAACTTTAGAAATGTAGCATTAAAAGCATGCCTACAGACTATATATTTTATTTATTGAATTGCTCAATTTTATTTACTGTATATTGTATTAATTTTAACTTTTACGATGTGATGTAGATTTTTATGTTAGAGAAATTTTAGTTAGATCTGAAATCATTATTTCATTTGTATGTCGAATCATTTTTAATATTTATAATAAAGTATCTAATAACCATTTTATCATTGTTGATTGTGTACCATTGTTATATAATTAAACAAAGTGTGGAGGTTGAGTACAAGATTAATTATTGTTATTTTTATTCTGCATCATTTTAAAATTTCATAAATCATACTATATCGATAACTATATGTGCATATTACTTATTAAAAAGAAATACATAAGATATATGATAATATAAATATCAATGTCAATTAAAATGACCTAATCATTTCTTTATCTCTAATTTTTAATAAATATTACCAAAAAAATTAATGATATAAATTTAAACAAAGTATAACAAAAAAGATATTAAAATCCAAAAATAACATTCATGATTTTAATTTCTTCTAACATTTATCTGTTTTCAATTAAATAATTTCCAAAATAGTAAACGACCTCATTTCGGGACATTTAGATAAAGATAGATTATTACCTTACCTAACATAGACACTAATTCATTTGGCAAGAAACAGCGCGCAACTGTTTGTCATAGTACAAAGCCAATCTTTGACTTTGCCAGTAATACATCATTGATAATGATAGCTCCAATCATTAATAGTAGGAATATTTTAAAGGTTTTTAAAAATTATTTTGTTATCGTGATACCCCAAGGTAAGTGTTATAATAAAATTGAATTTGAAATTTTTATTTGACTACTTGAGTGTTTTTGGTACAATTTTATTATTATTATTATTATCCTAAATAAAGCGAATATATATATAATTCCATTTTAAAAAATCTGATGTGGCCAACACATGACCTCCCGTCAATTCCATGTTTGAAACAGCAATGAGCTTTAAGTAAAGTATCACTTCCAATTGAACATTTATAAACAAAATCTAATTTGTTGTTCCAATAAATAGAAAACTCTGTAATACCAAATTTTAGATTATATTTTATTATGTTTTTCCTCGAAAATCTGTTAAGAGCTCCAAATTAAGTACTACTTCCGGTTTAACATATATGTAGGTATAGTCAAAATTAGGGATCGACCGGTATCGGTATATCGGCCATATCGGTCTTCTTGGCCGATATCGGTATCGGCCTAAAAAAATATAAATTGCTTAATATTTCAGTTGCTAAGGATTTTTTAAAGGAAATTAAAACAGAAATACTAAATAAAAAACAAATCAAATTTATTCTTATTCAAAATTTAGCAAAAAAGTCATTAAAAATGTAGAAGTAAAGTTACACACTTAGTTAAACGAATTAATATTTAAAGTTAAGTTTTGGCAAGTTGTAATGTAACAAAATTAAGCTTTCTGCTCTTTCCGGAGTTGGACGATTTCTTGTGCATTCATAAACATTTCCAGCTGAAGAAAATAGCTGTTCACTAGCAACACTACTTGGCGGTGGTGCTAAATATTAGGGATCGACCGATATCGGTATCGGTATATCGGCCATATCGGTCTTCTTGGCCGATATCGGTATCGGCCGATATGTAAACCACGATATCGGCCTATATCGGTATCGGCCTAAAAAAATATAAATTGCTTAATATTTCAGTTGCTAAGGATTTTTTAAAGGAAATTAACACAGAAATACTAAATAAAAAACAAATCAAGTTTATTCTTATTCAAAATTTAGCAAAAAAGTCATTAAAAATGTAAAAGTAAAGTTACACACTTAGTTAAACAACTTAATATTTAAAGTTAAGTTTTGGCAAGTTGTAATGTAACAAATTTATTGCGCTTTCATAAACATTTCCAGCTGAAGAAAATAGCTGTTCACTAGCAACACTATTTGGCGGTGGTGCTAAATATATGATTGAAAATAGTATATTGTGTTATTAGGAGTAAAAGTGATACTTTGTGTGGCGATCATGGAAGTTTGCACGACGAACGAAGCGAGTCGGACAATTGCATGCGAGGCACACAAAGACACTTTTATTCCGAATGACACATTGAATTTTTTTTCAAACGCACTACTTTTCTTTTTATTCGCTAATTCTATGTAGTTTCTATGGATATTTATTTATTTTATTTCTACGCCGCCGGCGTAGAAATTAGCTATTTCTACTCCGGCGGCGTAGAAATTAGCTATTTCTACTCCGACGGCGTAGAAATAAAGTTTCTACCTTGTGAATTAAGTCACAAAAATGTCATTTCTACGACGTTTGAAAAAAAATGTCTTTTGCATTTGCTCTGCATTTTTTTTGTGATTTATTTATGGTTAACGCGTGTAACGGTAACAGTATATCATTATAAATCACTTTTACCTCATTTATACAGCAAAAAATTTACGACAAAATTTTATGGCCGATATATCGGTATCGGCCGATATCGGCTATGAGTATATCGGTATCGGCCACAAAAAATCATATCGGTCGATCCCTACTAAATATATTATTGCAACTTTGTACATCAATGGAAAATAGTATATTGTGTTATTAGGAGTAAAAGTGATACTTTGTGTGGCGAGCATGGAAGTTTGCACGACGAGCGAAGCGAGTCGGACAATTGCATGCGAGGCACACAAAGACACTTTTATTCCGAATGACACATTAAATTTCTTTTTCAAACGCACTACTTTTCTTTTTATTCGCTAATTCTATGTAGTTTCTATGGATATTTATTTATTTTAATTAACTCCGCCGGCGTAGAAATTTCCAACGGCGTAGAAATAAAGCTTCTACCTTGTGAATTAAGTCATAAAAATACCATTTCTACGACGTTTGAAAAAAAATGTCTTTTTTGCATTTGCTCTGCATTTTTTTGTGATTTATTTATGGTTAATGCGTGTAACGTTAACAGTACATCGTTATAAATCACTTTTACCTCATTTATACAGCAAAAAATTTACGACAAAATTTTATGGCCGATATATCGGTATCGGCCGATATCGGATATGAGTATATCGGTATCGGCCGATATCGGTATCGGCCACAAAAAATCATATCGGTCGATCCCTAGTCAAAATCTAATATTTTAAATTATACACGAATTGTAAATACCACATTTGAGGTTTTGTACTTCCGGTTTATCATTTTTAGAAAACGTCTAGTATGTCGTTCTCATTAATATAAAAGTCTTAAATGCCAAATTTGATAAGTTTTGGATTGTATTAATTTATATTTCACGAAAATCTATTCAGAGCTTCAAATAAAGTATCACTTCCGGTTTATCAATTGTATTCAAAATCTAATATGTTGTTCCCCTTCATATAAAAGTCTTAAATACTAAAATTGAAAATTTTCGGACACAATATATTTTTCACGAAAATCTGTTGAGAGCTTCAAGTAAAGTATCACTTTCGAATTATAAATGTTAGCCAAAATTTAATGTTGTTTGTAATTTGTCAAGTTGTTGAAGTATATCATAATATATTTTTGATGAAAATCTGTTCAGAGCTTCAAGTAAAGTCTTCTGATTTATTAATTTTAGCCAGAATCTAATATGTTGTTCCCCTTGATATAAAAGTCTTAAATACTAAAATTGAAAAGTTTTGGATTATATTTTAATATAGTTTTTCATTAAAAACTGTTATGGGCTTCAAGTAAAGAGTCACTTCCGGTTGTCAAATTTTACCCAAAATTGAATCAACTCTTTATATGAATGTAGAAAGCGGAAAAATCGTGACGCACACACACACACTCGTAAAAATAGTAAAAACGTGTTGTAGGGACCCTAATTCGTGCTTATTTACTGAAAACACAATCGTATATTTGGACCGATAACATTACCTTCGGTATGACGGGAGGTAAAAATATAACTTTGTGTTGTAACTTGAGAACCACTGGCTTACAAAAATATTTTCTTTTTTAGTGGGATGTCCCCCTTGGTCTTCTATAACTTTGTTCTATAGTATTTTTTTGTAACTATAATAATAAAGAAAATAATGGCGGTGGTCGGTTTTAGAGTTAGGTTAAACCTTGTGTAGTGCGACGTGTAATATCACACATAGGTCTTAAATTTTATTATTACATTATATAGTAAAATTCAAATAACCCGCGTAAACAAGTGATTTACGAGTAGTAAGAATTATGTTTATAGATGTCGCACCAGTCCGGATATTTCATTATCAGCAGGAATGCAAACCATTTCAGCAGCAAACTCATTTCTACAATCAAATCGCGCATAATTTGAATAGAACATTATGGAATATACTCGTACTTTGATTATTGATTGGAAATATGTAACATTAAATATGATTTCTTATTTTGTTAATAAGAGACTCAAATAGTTCATTAATAATATTTCACAAGAAAATTCCAATACACAAGTAATATATAAAATAATATCGTTTCATTATTTATTAAAAAGCGTTTAAAGCAATGTTTTGTAAATTAATAATAGTAATATCGCACTAATAGAAAACGAACTAAATAGATATTGATGACGACTAATACTCTCTACTACATGTGTTTGCTTTCCCACAGGGTATATAATCATACTTCATTATTTCAAAAATAATCTCATTTCAAATATTTAGCAAGGTTCGGAACGTTAATATTTTATATCACTGACGTGTCTTAACTCTTAACCGATGTTAGTTTCCAAGTATTTCTGAACCAGGCCAGAACACTTGAGATATTCCGACGCAAATGTTAGTTTCGCGAATATAACGGTGTAGTCGTGTTGTGTTATTATCCGTTTATTTTAATTTTCAAAGGTAAGAATTCAATTTAATTATTATATATAAATTAAAATTTTAATGTTAAAGGTTTATATATGATAGATAAGGAATCACAAAGAGCTAATAATTTATCACATTCCGATAGTTTTTAGAAAATTGTATTTTAAAGTTTAAAAATAATCTTTTCATGGAATTTCCTTGTATTCCAAACTTCTTGATGAGGTAATATATATTACAAGTATTATACAAACTGCCAATAAAAAGAAATTTTTAAATTTAGTTGACAAAATTTCTTAAAATAAAATCTTTGTTGCAATGTATGTAATAATATAGACTTACCGATTCATACTTTGACTTTACTTATAATAAAATGGTCAGTAAGCAAAAAGTATAAAATATTGTTTTCTTTAATAATGTTAATTTATGAGAGAATATAGTTTTGTAATAAATAAACCTGACTTAAAAATGTATTTATTGTGAAACTTCTATTTCTCTGATTTTTAAACTTCGCCCAAATAAATAAACATTGCAATATATTGGTATCAGGTCTGGGGTTACAAACATGGGCGCCCATACAACGTTGTTGGGGGGGGGGGGGCAAAATCAAGAATACAAAAATATAATATACTAAAAATAAGTATATTCTTAAAAATATAAAACAACATAAATATTTATGGAAAAAAATACAATACAGTAATAGTACATTACTAACTGGGGTGGAAAGTGTTTCATTACTGTCGAGGGCGAAGATAGCTGACCAAGGCGCGAAGGTTGACAATAACTAACTTCCCAACTTTTTAAAAGTCATAAATCGTTACCTATATTACCAACTGATTGTGAATAAACAACATTACCTACTTATTCTTTTTCCGAAAATGCAAATTTTAAATTCCTTGCATCTTTGGCAAATTCATTTAGAACTAAGTGTATATATATATATATATATATATATATATATATATATATATATATATATATATATATATATATATATATATATATTTGTTTATTTTCGTTTATGTAATCGCGATGGATGCTCATCATACATAAACCGTCTAACCGATCTTCGCTAATAGTAGATCTAATCCATGTTTTCACTCTTCTTAGAGTGCTAAAAGATCTTTCCACAGTGCATGTAGTTGGAGGAAGACAAATTAAAATTTCTAAAGCTTTGGGGATTGCTGGGTAAAATGTACAATGTTGCAAAAGTTCTGTTACAGGAGTTTCTTTAGTAATAATCATTTCTTTATTTGAAACCCAATATTCGTGCCATGCTAAAGCTTCTTCAAAAAAATTGTTAATTTTATAATATGAATAAATCTCTTGAGCTAGTTTAGTAAAATTATTATAGTTTATTTGTTTTAAATTAATCGGATGCAAATTATAGAGCAAAAAGGCAACATTATTATCTTTCGAAAACCAAGAATTTAAAGAACTAATTAAGAAATCTAAGTAATTTATAAAAATTGCTCTTTTAAAATATTCTCGCACAGAATTAGCTTCGTAGTTTGCACGGTGAATTTGTCTTCCACCACTATCGACTCTCGGCATTTTTAATACAAGATCAAAATTTTGTGCAACTTCTTCAGCGCTGTTAAATAGTTCAGTAAAAATTATTTCTAAATCAGAGTTCCTATGTTTATTAAATATATCCAATAAGTGATTAATATGTTTCTGTACAGCTAGCATATCAACAGAAATACCCTGCAAAATATTTGTTACGGGTTCCAGAAGTGCCGAATATTTAGAAATTATTTTAAGGGAAACAATAAAATAGCTCTCAACAGTAGCACTTGATAGTTGTTGTGCTCCTAATCTAGTAATACGGTTAACTTCAGCTTTGTTATTGGTAATATTTTTATTTATAATTTGTACTGCGGATGTATCTTTTAAATTGTGTGCGCGCGAAGCTTATATACCCTAACTTCATGATGAAGGTTTAAGATTTGAACGTTAGGAAACAGAACGAAAGAAGAAAACAACAGGGCGATGTAAGGACATTAGGATGCGACATAAGTAGCCGTGGTAAAACAATTAAAAATGGTAAGTTGGCTTTTAAAATTCTTAAAATTTGAGAAAAGCCAAGGGATGGCAAGTGCCCCCTCTTGCCCCCGCCCCCCTATGGGCGCCCATGGTTACAAACTATAAAATATAAATAGAAATAAATAAATGGCGACTAAACAAATAAAATTAAGTGAATTGAAAGTGGTCTGAAGAAAGAACTGGCGGAACGGGGATTTAGAAACAACAGGATTCAACCGTTCTACAATCTCGGCTGAAAATCCTAAAGATTACTTATTCGAAATTCCGTGTCGCAACACATTGGTAAAATTTTAAAAAGAAGATTAACAGAAACTTCTAGAACATTAAAACAGTAAATGGCAGAAAATTCTAGAATTCTTGAGAAAACATAACAAAAATTACAAGAAAATTCTGGAAGTTTAGAATTAGTGGAAAGTTTTAGAAAAGCAGAAGGAAATTCCGGAACACCAAAAGAAGAATTAATCGAACATTCTACAACATTATTCTAGAATTCTGGAGCAAACATTGGAACAAATATTAGATGAGAATTCTAGAAAAACTGAAGAAGCCCTGAAGAATTGAAAAGATGAATATGACAAGAAGATCGAAGTTCACTAGAATTACATCGTCAATGTTAAATTCCGATGTAGCTAAGGCAGATTTAATAGAAGAAAGGAAAGTAGTAAAATATTATACTAGTTTCGCACATCCTACAGCTCCTGCCAGCGTTTCGGAGTGCATGGCCATTCAAACAATCAAGTATTCGTCTACGGAGTTCGAGACATCGAAACTCAGCAAGCACTGGGATTGGCTTACGCAACCCAAAAACGTTGACGCAGTCTCAAAGATAATGAAGTTGACAAACAAGCTTCACTTAACCAATTATGAGAGCGAAATATTGAGTTGAAAGAAATGAAAACACTGAAGATCTAGAAGAAGGTGCGACGAATTGTAAGTGAAGTGATTTCCGGAAGAAAGAAAGACCGCTGATGGAATAGCATACAATACAGAAAACTGCAAAACAAGACAGAAGCGCAAAAGGAGTCGGCAAACTAAGTCGGGTTGATGCGATGGGGCAATCGACCACTCGTAATTCCTTCTGAATTAAATCTAAATCAAGCATCTACGTGGATGGCTTTATTGACGGAACGCCAATGAAAATTATACTGGATACGGGTGCGAAATGGCTATAATTAGATCCGACTCGGCAAAGAACGCAGGCAAGACGCATCGTCAACCAACCAAGTGGCAATTACGCACACCGGCAGGAGAACAAACAACCGCATTAGGAGAAATAGATGTGATCAACACTAATGGAAACACCTCCTTTAAAAATCGTGCGCTGGTAGCTGAAGTTGAATATGAATTAATACTCGGTATGGACGTATTGACAAAGCACGGTTTTAAACTTGGCCAGAAGAATGGAGTGATTATGGTCAATGAAGAATTCGTATTAAACCCAGGAGACAAGGTTGGCCGAAGACGGTACCCTCCCAGAACAAAGAAATGAAGTGAATCTATCGTGGAAGCACAATTAGATGGTAATTTTGGTAAGGAAATATTGTTATGCTTGAACCCAGGAATAATAATGCCAAAACTGGTACTGGAATTAATAGAAAATCACTGATCAAAACCAGGGCCTCTATTCTCGAATCTAAACGTACACGTTTGCGGCGTTCGAAACGTATGAAATGAGATTTTGGTACTCTCCAACGTCCGTTTCATGAACGTATATGTTTCTAAACGTGCAACTTTCATACGTTTGACAACGAGCGGGGACTGACCATTCGTTAATTTAATTTTTCATACGTTTACATCTAAGTGCAATAGTGTTATACATAAAAACACTATACTATAGGGAATAATTCTATTCTAAAATTATTTAGTGATGAATTCTGTTATTTTTTAAAGCAAGTGTATTTTGAAAAATATAAATTATAAATTCTTATAATATATGTATTATATAGAAATATAATAATAGAATTCAACCCGACTGTAATTTATTATTCCTAAGGAAAAAATTAATATATAACTTTGGTTTGCATTAGAGCTCTTTATAAGTAAGAGTAAAAGAAATATCCTGCCAAACGGATATTTTTCTGGCATTATTAGTTGAAATAATTTATTACAACAAATGATATTTTGAGTTAAGAATATTGATTACAAGAATGAATCCAATAAAGTACATTGTATGTTTAATATTAATTTTTTGTAGTTCATAGTCCAAAATCAATGAGTAAATACATTTCATATGTTTTTTGTGCAGGGATAACATTTAACATTATTATTAAATCTTCTCAAAATTCGATTGCTTTTTTGTGTGTAAAAGTAGAATCAAATTTACCACGTTCTAATAATTTTTTTTTTTTGCTCTTCAGAAAAAAGAAATACTTTATTTCAGCATTTTTTTCATGTTCAAATAAAATTGTAGAAATGTCAAATTTTGACATTTAATCAAACGTATGGAGCGTGGTGTTGTTGTATGATTGTCCATTCACAAATGAAAAAGTCTAGTGGAACCGACCTTTAGAAAGCCAAACGTATTCGAATACAAATCAAGTGAGGCAAACGTATACCATTGGAGAATTTTTTTTTTGAAACGTATACGTTTAGACACTATACGAATGCGAACGAATGATTTGGAGAATTGAGGCCCAGGCGGGTAATATCAGTTCGAATAATGAACATAAATTTTTATCCCGTTGTTTTTAAAAGAGGAACAATTCTAAGAGAATGTTTGGCAGTATTCTCGATTATTCGTACTACAAAGGCCAAGAAAATATATTAATATCCTTTCATGAAGCGTGAAGAAGCGGAAAGAATTATTGAAGACATGAAGATGGAAGCTGTGATCGAACCTACAAACAGTCCATGAGTGTCAGTGTATTAAATATGTCTTACTGAAAATCAGGGACTCGAACCGAAAAATTTTGAGGTTCGGTTACGGTTATTACATTAATAAAAATTCGGTTTCGGCTTTCGGTAACGGTTTTTTTGATAATATAATATTGGTTTTCGTTTCGGTTAAATAAACAAATAAATTTCGTTTTCGTTACGGTTTTTTTTGGTTTCGGTAAAAATGAAAAATTAATTTAGTTTTTAATTTACTATTTTGTAATGTAATAACATTTTTATTCCTCGTTTGACTAACTAGTACTAGTACTAGTAGATATATTCGGCTTGTGCGGAATTCAAAATTTGAAAAGAATTTGTAAGGAATTTTAAGTAAATTAATAAAGTTTGGTACTTTAATATTAAGGTGTGATATAAAAATCGGTTCAAAATGTAACTATAACATTAAAGTTCTTAAGTTTATTTTTGCAACATGAAATAAATACATTTCGTAAATTATTAAATTGAAATTTTGTGTTTTAATAATAATTCTATTTTAATAGTAATATGTGAACTAAAAGTGTGATTGATTGAAAAAAATATTTTTTTTATTATAATTGCAAAAAATAAATGAAAAATGGAGTAAAGTGCCTTCAATATTTTTGAATAAAAAAACTATTTTCTCAGAATTCGAAGGCATGCAAAGTATTTCTACGAAAAAGATGCGGGGTAATAAAAAATACCTATTTTTAAATTTACGGTTTTAGTACCGATATTATTTCGGTTCGGTTATGTTTTCGGTTACAGTATAAATTTATTTTTCGTATCATCGGTTTTCGGTTTCCATATTTAAAGAAATAAAATATAGGTTTCGGTTTTCAGTTCCGGTTTCATAAAAAGTCAAATGTCGGTGCGGTTTTCGGTTACGGTTTCGTTACGGTTCGGGTCCCTGCTGAAAATATTATTAATTATTACTAGTAAGTGTGTTTATATATTATAAATTAAATACATTTGACATATTTCGCCAAATTGATTATTTATTTATCATTGTAAACAAATGGTACAAAATTGACTCCTGTGGTGCACTCTCCACGCCAGCAATGAGTGCCCGTGAGGTGACGCCTGTTAAGCGCCCGCACAGTGCAAATATTTCATCATTACCGATGTCTGGGTACAAAGCAGATTGGCACACCCAGCAATGGGTAATAAATAAGCGGTGATAATATATTTATTTATTTATTTTATTGTAAACCGCGTGTCGATGGCAACGCTCTCAGTAGCGCTATTAACTACAACAAATTTTACAGATCTTATTAAAATATGTTTTAAATATCTAATATTCAATTAAAATTATTATCGTTATTTTAACAACGCATTCAAATTCATAGGACCGAAAGAGGTAAAATACAATACTGGTGAAAGAAAATCTAAAAAATTAATTTATCTTTTAAGCAATGAAAAGAAATATAATTTATGAACTTTTTTATACACATTTAAATAGTTTTGTCCATAAATGTCCATATGAAATAAAAAATGTATTATGAAAACTATTTCATTTAATTAGTTTAACAAGGTTTTGACATTATAATAAATGATTTTTTTTATTATGATTATATATTTTATTATCACGCAAAATTTACTCCTGGGTACGTCCCTCTCCACTATGGACAAAGTGATCATTATCTGTTATTCTGCGAGGTGAAGTCTGGTCAATGCCCGCAGGCCGCTTTATATGTAAATATAATACTTTTATGTTGATAGGTGAAATCAATAAATATAGAACACGAAGATTTTTTAACCATTTATTTGTTTAATTATTTATAATAATGAAAACAGAATATGACAAAAATCTTCCATTTAGACAGAATTCTGATTAACTCTTTTTTGTCATCTTGCTATTGCATATGCTATATTTTGCGCAAATTAAGTGCACACCTATGGTTGACAAGCTGTATGTTGATGCTACATATAAGTTGCTTCAAAACTTCTTCTTCTTGGCTAAAATTAAAAGATTCTCCACGTGCATGTGCACTAGGCATAAGATACATGCTGTTCTAATTTTAATGATCAGTGTGTTTATGTTTAACATTTTAAGTGACATGTGGTCAGGACCGATTCTAACCTATCAGCCGCCTTTGTTCTTATATAAAAATGCCCCCCCCCCATTTTATTTTTTCAGGTATTTAAGCCATTTATTGCAGAGAATAGGGAACAGTTTTGACCTCCCTGATTGGCTGAAATTGGAGACAAGAGACAAGTTTACTTAAAACTGGCGCTGATGCGAGCACCATCTGCTGAATGGCTTAAATGGAACAGAGCGTAGTTCTAAACAATATAGCATACAATGAATTAGAAATAAAATCATTTACCTAATATTATGTTAAAAAAAAAACAAGTTTAGTGAATTAGGCGTATAATTTAATTATCTACAAGTTTTATTTAAAACATTTTTGTCTAAAATTAATTGGGAACTTTTACGCAAAGGAAAACTGCATTTTGATTAACAGCCTGTACCCATGTATATCTGTATCAAGAGTTGGGTCATTTAATGAAAATGTTACTCTGATTATATTCCTTAGGGTTTTTTCTAAAGATTTTTGATTACGACAAAGAAAAGCTTGATTAAAACAAAGAAAATTTGATTACAGCAATGAAAATGTTTAATAAATAATAACGTAAAAAATGGATTATAATATTACTGTCACCGTATAATTCATATATTTTTGCATTTTATTTTTTCTTGGAGCGTAGTTACGCCACTGATTGACATCATAAGTATACTCAGTCCTTTAATAAAATAAACTATATACCTATTAGGATAGATATGATACCAGTCAGCCAAACCAAATATTTAAAAGAATAATGCTTTATTATTAATATATGTTTATTTCATAAATTGTTGATATTTTTAAAATTCTTAAATATTTTTTTTTCTATAAAAAGTTAGGATGGTTTTGCCGCCCCCATGCTTGGCCGCCTTTGTTCTGGGAACAAAATGAACACCCGTTAGGATCGGGCCTGCATGTGGTGCCAACGTGGTCTCACACCTTTTTGACCGTTCTGGCCGCGTGAGACCTATGTAGACTCATAATGTCAAATTACATGTTCGGTTACGTGGTACTGTACTGGTCTTGAATATAGCATTGAAACTTATGTTAGAGGTGTATGACGTGGCCTACTGATTTTGTGAGACCAATGTGACTTCACGCGGCCATAAATTCAGAGTTATACATATAGTAATTTTGGAAGTATATTTATTCATATTTGGTGAAAAATTTATTTAATATATAAAATACATTCAGGGCCGGTACTTCCATCTCCTGGTAAAGTGTCAGGTAATTTAATTGCCAGATAAAATAAAAATCGCGCATCAATATTATAGCGTAAATTGTCAAAATTATACACATGCCAAATATATGATGCGATATTTTTACCTGACAGTTAAATTATTTGACACTTTACCAGGAGATTGAAGTACCAGCCCGCAGACATATATTACTATTGGACTTATGAACATGGTGCAGACATGGAATGGTGAGGTAACACGTTGATCTCACATGGCCGTATTGGACAATATGAACATGTCAGACATGTAATGGTGAGGTGGCCCGTTGGTCTCATACATTACGTATTGGACAATTTTAAAAACTGGAGGAGAAGCGAGACCAATGTGTCACCACAAATTAATTTTGCTCTAATTAACGTAAAATTAATGAAATTCATAATCTGATACCTTACAATGAATTTTTGTAGTATTAGTATTAAATGCACTAGAAGCGAGGAACAAATTGAAATTAATACGGGTACCCGGGCATTCAGAGATCGAAGGAAACCAGGTAGTAGATAGTCTGGCTAAGGGGACAAGTTTTCCTTTTACACAACCAGAACCGGCTTTCGGAATCTCAGCGGAGACAGTTAAGCTGGAAATAAAAATATTACTGAATCAATGTCACAAGAATCACTGGTTGGAGTCACCAGGGCATAGACACTCAAAGCTCTTCTTAAATGAACCAACAAAGAAAAGAACGGAACGTTTACTCCTAATGAGCAAACAAGACGTTAGATTAATAACAGGACTCTTAACAGGACACTGTCTACGAAACAAACACCTGCACACGATGGGACTAACACAAGAACCAACGTGCAGGGGGTGTGGTGAGGAGGAAGAAACCCCTCAGCACCTTATACGTCACTGTGAAGCCTTTATGAGCAGCATATATAATATCCTGGGGGCAGAAAAGATCCAGCAGGATATGCTAAAAGATTTAGATCTGAAGAAAACCCTGGAGTTTATTAAACAAACAGGACTCCTAGAATAGGAGTAAATCTGAAGGGTACAAAAGATCTACAGGTCTCAGTACAGGGATCCACAGGAGACCACCTCTTGTAATATATAATAGAAAAATAAAAAGTATTAGAAATCATTTACTGTGAAAAAATGGTGGTGGCCCCTAGGACATTTTTTTTTTAAATGGGGCACTTAAAGTGTTAATTATCTTCTTTATAATCAGATGGTTCTAGCGTGTTTGCAAGGCCTCAGTAAAACAGGTAAAGTCCGAGATCTAAACATTATAGGACCTAATTTCTCCGCGAGACTTCTATATGCCAAAAATAACATACCGTGTGTCTGTCTTAAAGGTGTACATAGGAGCTTGATACGGGAAATCAGTATTTTGCAATTTCCTGCTCATCTAATTATCTTAAGCAAAAGCGCGTCAAATAAAAGTTTAAGTGAATAAAATTCTTCATCTAAATCAACAAACAGAATTACCTTTACATGCTTTGTAACGACAAAAATTAAATGTGAAAATGTCGAAAGTTGCGGTGAAAATATCGACAGCCATGGAATTGAACAAAAAAAAAAAAAAAATGCTTGACGTTTCTGACAATTTGAATTTGTTTATAGTTTTATTGTCTGAAATTATTAGATAATAAATATTTATACTAATAAAGAGTGTGATTTTACAATTGCTAAATTCGTGACAAAATTTGAAGACTGCTAATTTGTCTTCAAAAAATACACGTAAGCCGCGTAGTAAGGACGAGCAGGAAAACGTGCGTTACTGGAAGAAAAAGTATCAGGAATAAGTGTAGATCCCTTCTGTATTACTACATGTATTGGAAATGAGTTGGGCGTACATCACAGCATCATACATAATTTTGTTACGCAATTTTTAATAAATTCATTTTATTTAAACAAAATTGTATTTTTTAACTTTATTTAATTGTTTAATATAATATTTCTATTATTATCATAATTAACGATATTTATACAAATCAAATTGTCAGAAATGTCAAATAAGTTGACGGTTATAACACATAAAACGTCAAGCATTTATTTGTTTTTTGTTCAATCCATGGCTGTCGAGTTTTTCAACGTAATATTTGCATTTTCATTTTTAATTACTGTCGTTACATAGCACGTAGCGTAATTCTGTTTATTGACTTAGATGCAGAATTTTATGCTTTAAAACTTTTGTTTGACGCGTTTTTGCTTAAAATAATTAGACGAGCAGTAAATTGCAAAAATCTGATTTCCCATGTTAAACTCCTATGTACACTTTTAAGACAGACACACGGTATATATATATATATATATATATATATATATATATATATATATATATATATATATATATATATATATATATATATATATAATAGTTTTATTACCTACCTATCGTATAACTATAAAGATAATGAATTTTTGTTTCATTTTATATTTGAAAACATTACAGTATATTGTTATTGCAGTAATAATAATATAGAATATTAATATCCGATTTTCTTTCTTTCATTCCTACTACTGAAATCAATTGTTAAGCGCATGCCAAATATATATTTTTTAATCAATTTCATAAATTCTTTTGTGTGAATATTTTCTTTATCGACTTCTACTTCTAAACTTGCCAATCAAATATTGAAGCAAATTACAATATAATTACTTCGTCACAAGAATTAAAGGCAATTTGATGAGAACCTTTTCCACAGACGTCATTTGTGTATGAAGCCTTGCATGTTTAATATCAAAATACATACGCGCATGTCCTGACAGTTTCGTGAAGTTTGTTGTTTGTTTGGTGTTCTTACTATAACGAAACAGTGCTATCCCCATTGTTGAGTAGTATACTTGGTGTTATTTTTATCGTTGTTAGTGAATGTAACAAGGATTTCGGATAAAATCATTTAAACGTAAGTTACTTTTAATTAATATTACATTATGTTGTTTAATTTTGTACAAATAATATTACTTAAATTATATTTAAATATTTATTAATAATAGTTATTAAGGAATATTAATTTAAATTTATCTGGCGTCAAATTTAATGTATGTAAATATTTTAACATTACTACTGTACATTGTATAAATATGTATGCATCAAAATTAAAAAAAGAATATTTATTGATTATTGGCGTCTTAAGAGATAAATACTATTACTACTACACTTTTTACTAAACGAGTACTTTCACTATTGAATTAAAATATGTTCGTTACACTTTGACTAAATTTGCTAATGAAATGAAAAATGATAAAAAATTAATTCTAAAAGAGTTTTGTTACTTCCTTTATGTTCTTGATGGGAACGGTTTTCATCGATCCTTTTTAAAATAATTTTTGATTGCATTGTAGTAAAGAATTACTTTTTATTATAAGTGAAAATAATAGTTATTTGTATATCAAGGCCGTGAAATAACTCTTTAGCGTACCGTCACCGAGGCCGCTTGCGGCCGAGGCAAGATAATCTAAACGATTTCGAGGACACATATTTTTTGTGCAACCATAAAAAATATGTAATTACAAATGTAATTAATTTTAAAACAGTTTCATTGTAAATAGAAAGTTAGGTTTCCAGGTGGCTATGGGATTGACATTTGATAAACAAAACCATGTACTTCTCAAGTGTCAAAGTGAATGTTTACCTAATTTTGCGGCCTGTATTGCGGCTGTGAAGTCATTATTTCGCGTCCGGTTGCACAAACTTTTTTTTTATAAATATGTGTGTTAATTATGGTACAAGTGAGTTAAAACATATTTTTTATATTTGCGTTCATAAACAAGTGTCCTTTGCATAAGAGCTTTCATTTCGATACGCATTTTTTTGTTTTAGCAGGTTGGTACTAGATGACATTACCTTATGTTTATAAATCAGAATTGTCATGAACATTAAAATAATTGAATAAATGTCAATCCAGTGTTAACAATTACAACATTACACATAAAAATTTCCCTAAAATAACTCGGTTTAATAAAGCAATTTTTCCAATTGTTCGTCAGGGCTCGTTTTCTAAATTGTGATCGAGGCTTCACGACAATACAGGCCTGAATGCTTATCCCTATTCAATGCGTTATGTCAAACTACGGGGCCTTCGCGCTAGTCTAGCCCTCTAAAAACAGTCGGCCTACAGCAGTCAGCGCGAGTGGACGCACGGCACATCGCAGCACGGAACATCAAATTTCGATTGTTTTTCATTGAAGGAAATTGCAAAAATGGTTTTAAAATGCTGTGTGCCAATGTGCAGGAACAATTACGGTAACACGGCTAAATTGATATACCTGACATTAGAGAAATTTGAAGCTTAACAAGTTTTCCTAATATATGGTAAATGTATATCAAGCAGAATATCAAATTTAGTTAAAATTTTTTTTAGGAATATTTAGCAACATTTTACTACATAATTATACAAAAAACTGTAAAGAACAAATTTGTAATAAAAAGCAGTTTAACAAAAAAATAGCGAGCACAGTATATTAAAGAACGTGTTTTATAAGACATGTTTTTTTCGCACGCGTCAAAATTTAGAAAACGAGCGTTAGCGAGTTTTCTAATTGACAAGTGCGAAAGAAAGTCTTATAAAATGAGTTCTTTATACTATTTTTTATATTTTGCGCCTTCTACAATAACATTTACTTACTCAATTTGTGATTATATTTGTAACCATTTGTACATTTTCATGTAAATAATCTTCCCTAAATAAATAATAATAATAATAATAATTTCGACATTATATTATTAAAATGAATTGTCAATTAACTAAAAATACATTAGGTAAAAATGGGTTAAAGAAACGTCATCTAGTACCAACCGTCTAAAACAAAAAATTGCGTATCGAAATGAAGGTCATTACGATACGCAATTGGGTATCGTAATGACTTCATTATGAACGCAAAATATAAAAAGCAATTTTTCCAATTTTTCGTCAGGGCTCGTTCTCTAAATTTTGACCGACGCCTCACGAGAATACGGACCGAATGCTTATCCCTGTTCAATGCGTAATGTCAAACTATGAGGCCTGCGCGCTAATCTAGCCCTCTAAAAACAGTCGGCCTCCAGCAGTCAGTGCGAGTGGACGCACGGCACATCGCAGCACGGAACATCAAATTTCGATTATTTTTCATTGATGAAATTGCAAAAATGGTTTTAAAATGCTGTGTGCCAATGTGCAGGAACAATTACGGTAACACGGCTAAATTGATATACCTGACATTAGAGAAATTTGAAGCGTAACAAGTTTTCCTAATATATGGTAAATGTATATCAAGCAGAATATCAAATTTAGTAGTTAATTTTTTTTAAGGAATATTTAGCAACATTTTACTAAATAATTATACAAAAAACTGAAAAGAACAAATTTGTAATAAAAAGCAGTTTAACAAAAAAATAGCGAGCACCTAAATGTATTTTATTCCAAAGTAATGATTATTCTAAATATATAATATGCGTGCTTATGTATGTCACTCATTTTTAGATTAATTATTATCATTTTCATATTATGTTCTGTTATATTATTTTCACTTGATAGCTCCAGATCCAGATCTAAAGATTTATTAATGTTATTATTTATTTATTATTTCTTGTATTTTTTCAACAACAATAAATAATTTAAAGTAAAACATGAGTTTATTCGTAAATTTAGGCCATTTATAATTCGTTTTTTATTTAATGTGTTTAGTTATGTACATAAAATAGATATTATATAATATTTGAATAGTAATTTACAAATTGTATGGCTTTGTAAATCATATTTTACAATCCTATTTTCGTATATTTTGTATGCTTATAATGCTGTCGTTCGGCATTCAGGCCTGTATTCTCGTGGTCTCGTTTTGACGCGTGCGAAAAAAACATGTCTACCACGAGGCGATCCTGGAGGGGACTTACTTGTTTCTATTGGCAAATTTTTTTTTAGCAATATTGGCACACCTAGCAATGGGTAATAAGCTGTGATGATATATTTATTTATTTTATTTTAATATTGGTAAGACTTAGCAACTCTCTTACAGAATAGAGGAAAGAGGCGATGTACGTATTTACCATGAGTTGACAATATTGGTTGCGCATAACAAGAAAGTACGAATTTGGTACATGTATTTGTTGACATATGACAAATAATATCATGATACACAAATGATAATAGGCCCAAAGTGAAACTTTAAAAGTATGTGTTGGAAAAATAAATAAATAGGGGAGACCGGTGTCAATTGGTACAAAATTTAAATTGTACTTTTTCACGAGTTAACGTTACATTTCGAAATTTTGAAATTACCTGTATGAGAACCTCCTTAGTGAATAATATTTTGAATTTTAAACTTTTGAAAATGTGACAAATATAAAAGTATAATGAAAAAATCAGGCATTACAAATGTTACAATTAACACCTAACTGGTGTCAATAGTAACAGGTCCAGTGTTAATTGTAACAAATTTTAACAGTGATATAATAAGATAAAATAAAAGATAAAAGAAAAAATTATTGAAAATATAAACATTTATTTATTACCTCAGAAAATATTCAGATGACTCAACTAAAAGCAAACAAAATATATATTCTGTTCGTGTTATTGAGCATTCTGACCAATGCCTTTAGTCGCTAAAGGAATTGCAGTTTAGGTAAACATAAAATAGGTCTTCTTCGTACAATTTAACTTGCCCGGTGTCCAGATTTTACATTTTCAACACTGCAACCAATCTCCTGTGCTCAAAAAATATGGGCCAATATAGATCAGAGAGTTTCCTCATCGGAGTCATCTGAAGAGTAATCTGCGACTGTTACTTTCGGAACTATTTCTATTTTCTTTGCTCTTCTTCTTTTATGTATTCGATAGCAGTGGTTTTTTCTTGTAATTTTTATCATGATTAATACTGTATTTAATTATTAAATACGTTACAATCGACACCGTGGCATGTGTTACTACTGACACCGCTTAACTTATAAAGATATTATTTGCTTTTTTATATTTATTAGGTATTAATTCTAAATATTTTTAATGAAAAATAAAAGCAGATATAACTCACAAACTGATCCTTAACTTGAAATATTTCCGAGCAGAGCACTTGTAGTGTTTTAGAAACAATGTGTATCACTACCTGTATTTACTTTTTTGTCGATTTACAGACATTCGTCGGAAACAGACGCCGTAATTGCGCATATGTACTTGCACTAAATACTAAAGAGCTATGACCCTTTCTGCTTCACTTTGCAAGCGTGTTTTTATCTACTTCGAAAATATGGCCCTGTTACCTATCCTTGTAACATTTGACACCTGTTAGAATTGACACCGGTCTCCCCTACTTACCTATAAAATCTGTTACACAAATAACATGACGGGAATTGCGATATATTTAACTTTACTGGAAGTGTTTTTCACATGTCACCTCGCAGATGCTCGTAGCAGGTGTGGAAAGTGCACCTCTTTTGTGCATGATATAATAAGTAAATAATTGACTTTAGTAATCCATGAACTCAAGTCCTTAGTTAGAACTATGACCACTTATTTAGTTTTTTACATGCCTACATATATGAAGAAATTATATCAAAAATATATATATATATTTTTATATATATATATATATATAATTCTGAACTAATAGGAAAAAGAATTTATGTAGGTGCTCGTATGTTTGAAATTATCTGTATTATATTCCCACACAATGAGATAATAACTGTATAGCATTTGCTATAGGTATAGAAAATGTCAATAATATTATAATACATTAGTATTATGTACTACAATAACTGAGTAAATAATGCATCAGTAATAGAATATTTAAATCCTTGACCTGAAATACATTATATATTGGAGGGAGTTGTTTTATTATTTATAACAAAATGGTTCTTTATTTTCATTATAGGTGGCGAACTACGAGACGCGTATCACTCCAGAGATAGAGATGACAACAACAAACAACACTGTACATCGAGATGATGACTATCGAAATCACATTATAGGTGAGATAGCTTCCACTTTTTTGTTCAATAGAGTACCTACCTATTTCAATATTTTCATTCCATTAAATTATAGAGTAAATACAATATATTCGTACTTACTCATATTTTATGAAAATGTTATGTATTAAAAGAATTAGGGGAAAACGGTATTAACCCTTAACCACCGGTCTCCCGTAACACCCATCACCTTCGAATATCCATAATCGTTCAGTAGACCATGCTGGTTTAGTGTTTAGTGTGCGCTAAAGGATTGTGTACAGAAAAATACATATTTGAAAAATTTGACAGGTCTTTGTGTCCGGACCTGTGGTGGGATTCATCAACAGTTGTACTCTGTAACTCATTTGCTAAATAGTTCTGTTGTTTTCGGAACTTTGATTTATATTATAGGGAAATTGGTTTTATATCTGTCAAAATTAGTCTTTGACGTATGTTATTCTAATTTAAATTTCATCATTTCCACATTAATAATATATTACAATTGTATTTCCATTATTACTATACAGGGTGTTCAATTTAAGTGTTTCACTATTGCTATCTCGAGAACCGTAAGAGATACGAAGTCGGTTAAATTAGCAAACAATTTCTATATTATAAGACTATTAATATGAGCATTACACAAATTTTACAAAATACTAATCTTTGCTCACATTCACGACGATGTAAATGATGAATTTTAATAATTTTGAATGGTCTGTATTTATGCTTTAAAATCCTATGGATCGTGCCCACACTTAAATTACACTCAGCGGCAGCCATTCTAACTGAAGCTGTTGGATTAGCTTCAAAATATGCTAATATATTTATCTCAGCTTCTTGATCTTGTACGCTAACTCGCTTCGATACGAATGCATCCGTATTACCTCGCAGTGCTAATTCTAATTTTCTAAAATACTGACGACAAGGAACTCGCCGCTCAGGATAACGTACCCTATACATATTCTTTGCAGCAACAGTATTTTTCAGATATAATATGAAAACTTCATACATATCAATTTTTTCTTCGTGCGTAAAATTCATTTTAACACAAAAGAAAACAAGAAAATTCATAAACGAACTACTTTGACATGTGATACAAAACAAAATATTCAATTGTTTTTGTCATGGCACTCTGATTACATGTAGAAATAAATATGAAACTAATAATTTTTCTCGTTTTTTTCTTTATGTAAGGGTATAAACATTTTATATCGTTGTATTCAGAAAAAAATGCTGAATCGAATAGGTGAATAAAAAAAGTAGGTTCTAATTAATAGATAGAACTGTCAAAAATAGTACTCTGTACAACCGCTAATCGTCGCTAATGATAGCTGACGTGAAGTAAGATAGCAACAAAACAAGAGATGTTGCTATTCTGAATATGTCAGTTTGCTATAAGTGTGTATTGTGATATCACCAGTTTTGCATTATTAAATTGGAAGCTATGGTATAAAAGTAATGTATTTTTACGGTATCTTTACTATTTATTTTTATTTGTGTAATAATAGCGACAAATATAAATAATAATAATAATCATTTATTACTAAAAAGAATGAACCCATTACAAGTAAATGTACAAAAATAAAGTAGGGAAATACAGGGTGATTCATCGGTCTGTCCTCTCTTTATAACTCTTTTATTTTAAGTCAGATAGAAAAACTCTTCAAATATAATTTATATGATATAGTATTATCTATCTACGTACCATATCTATTTGTATACAGGGTGCTCCGTTTAAGCGCAACAATATGTAACTTTATATTTCTTAATGGAACATTCTATATTTATTTATTTATTTTGATAGTAAATTAGATTCCCTTTAAAAAAGTATTAAGTAATAAGGGGTCTAAAATTATAAATTAAGAAGTTATTATGATATTATTAACAAAGTAAGCTATGGATAATTTGATCAATTGTTTCGAATTTAAACAAACAAGTTGTTCAAATACTCTTAGTTTATCATTCTTGATGTTGATGTGAAAATGAATAATACAAATTTTAGCAAAGATGAGATGGTTAATATAATATTTATAATAGAAAAATCTATTGAAGTTGAACGACAAGTTTTCGAGCATTTATTATTATTTTGCATTATTTAGTCTGTCACTAAATTTTAATAGCTTCTTTGGAATTAGTGTAATGTTTAAAATAAGTATTATTAAAAATGGATCAAAATTTTGTATTATATTATGGTTTTTTCCACTCTGAACTACTATTTTGAACGTAAATAACTTCTTAATTTATAATTTTAGACCCCTTATTACTTAATACTTTTTTAAAGGGAATCTAATTTACTATCAAAATAAATATAGGCTGTTCCATTAAGAAATATAAAGTTACATATTGTTGCGCTTAAACGGAGCACCCTGTATACAAATGCATATGGTACGTAGATAGACAATAATATAGCATATAAATTATATTTGAAGAGTTTTTCTATCTGACTTAAAATAAAAGAGTTATAAAGAGATGACAGACCGATGAATCACCCTGTATACATCACAACATAATACTATAAAGTAAAGACATATTACAAACTAACATAAACAATTATTATATAATTTGCACATGACATAGACGGGTGACGAGTGATAAATATCTAATCTAACCTTTTAGAACTACGAGTATATAGTTCGTTTGACATATTTGTTTTATAGGAGTAATGATATAATCTATAACTAAGCCTGAACATCAAAGAGTTATCTTGTATTTTTTGGAATAATAGCATGAAATGTTAATAAATTAATTTAGAAGCCCGGAAAAATTACAACATATATTGGAAACTTTTAACAGAACCACTCAATTCAATATGATACGGCGGGAAAACTACTGAACAAAACATGTTTTAGTAAATTACAAATAAGACAGTTGGACGTTTGACGAGAATGAAATATTTTAGTTGTGTTGATAGTTATAGCAAAACTAATGAGTTTGGTTTACATGCTAAATTATAGAAAAATATTGTATATTAAAGTTTGTTATGAATAATATTTGCTTTTATTTACATAGATTTTTTTTAGTAATAATGAAAATAAAATTGTAATATATTATTAATGTGGAAATGATGAAATTTAAGTTAAAATAACATACGTCAAAAACTAAGTTTGGCAGACATAATACAAATTTTCCTATAATATTTATCAAAGTTACGAAAACAATCGAACTATTTAGCAAATAGTGTTGTGACAGATCAGTTTATAAAGGATATAGACCAAGATCAATATCTTTATAATTAATATGTTCTAGATCAGATCATAACTTAATTTCTGCCTTCAAATCTTTTTTTCAGATCAGATCATGAACTTAGGATCTGTTTTTCTTAGATCATAAAAAAGATCAGTAACGATTTTCAAATGCTTTTTTTTTCTTATTAATTAAATAGAAATGCAAAAAGTAAACTAATTACAAAGAATATACCTAGCCATATGCCTTACACATGGGAAGAAAAATTAGGTATACATACCTAGTTATATTTATACTGAATTAACGAATGAAGTAGAAACAGAAACAAAACTAATAATTTTAAACATTAGAATTGTTGAAAAATAATAAATTAAGACAGGCCATATTAATAGGCAGACATTTATGATATATACCATTGATTTTTTTAAGTGCGAGTTAAATATATTACAACATACTTGTATTTAATTTGTTCTGAATTTTCTGGTTTCAAATTTTTGTATTTATTTTTTCATTTGACGCCATGTCCCTTATATTTTCGTATATTTGATTTTTTTTAAGATCATAGATTATAGTTTTTAGATCTAGATCCAGATCAAGATTTGAATTCATAAAAGGATCTAGATCAGATTAAAAACCATATTAAATGAACTAGATAAGTGTTTTAGATCAAATGATCTAGATCAGTCACAACACTGTTAGCAAATGAGTTACAGTGTGCAACTGTTGATAAATCGATCAGTAGATGTCACTGGCAACAGCGCAAACTGAAGTAGCCGAAATTACATTGGGTAAACTTGTCTTGTCTCTAATTTCAGCCAATCAGACAGGTCAGAACTATTCCCTATGCTCCGCAATACTGAATGGCTTAAATGGAACAAGGTATAGCTAGCTAAATATTTAGCAAAATTTTACACCACTAAGTAGTTATGAAATGGCAAAAAAGAGTGAGCTTTATCGATAAAATTTTTGAAGATACAGTTATCCGGTGGTATGAAGATGATGTAGAAAGTGATGGTGGTTCAAGTTTCGACGAAAATGATCAGGTAGTAAGCGAATATGGTTCATAATAAGCGAGATACGTGGAATTTTCAAAATTAACAAAAAATCAATTTTTAGCCTGTTACTCAAAAACAAAAGACAATTGAAAATTTGTATGGCGACTATCAATTTTGTCTCAAAAAATTGACTAAGAAATGTGCAACGGTTTTGCTCTATGCAACAAATTCATAATGATTGCTAATATCGAAGATGGTCCGTTTTTTCCGGTCTGTGTATTAGTAAACCAGGCACCACCTACGTATGTATTAATTACATCTTTATTGTTTATATACTGGTGAAACCAACGGTCACTTCGTTATTTTGTCATTTCCAACACACATGGTAGTAGTTAATATCTGAAAAACGCATCTATACCTCAAGTGTCTGAAATTGGAATGCCAAGCAGGTCCTGATTCAGTTGTACCCAATCTGCATGCTCTGCATCGCGCTGATTTCGGACATTGCACAGTACACACACCCTCTGAAATTAATTGATTTGTCTTGTCGGCAATTTAATTACTTGTGAGATTCAACTTGCTGCCCTAAAGTTAACATGTTGTATTTTCTGCATTAATTCTTGGTAGAATTTTGGTCGAGCAATGAATTTGTAACAATGTAGTTCACAAATTGTAATTTAAATCATTTATATTACTGTTAAAAATTTTGTACTTGATATGTCGAAATTTATTGTTTTTTATTTATATACTTTTTTGTAACACTGTCTTTTTTCCTTGCACATTGTAATAGCTGAGGATGGACAAATTTTGTCCGAAGCGTCCTATATATTAAATCGACGTATGACTAACGTCATAAACATATTAGGAACCTAACTCAAAAATACGATATCGGTTAAAAAATAGACAACCATGTTAATAATGTACTGGTTTTTTAAAAAGAAAAAAAAGCCTATTGGCGAAAATGAAAATTTTGCAGTACTTTGGCAAATAACTTTTAGGTGTGAAACAATAATGGTTTTTGATTTGCACCTATTCGGGGCATTTTTTCATGTGAATGGAAATATTTAATTTTTTTACCCTCCGTCACCGAAAGTACTGTCTTGGGTCAAAAATTTGTTCTAATACTACAATTTCAAAAATTATAATTCTTTCGTATTATTCTTCGTTACATCCATATGAAGAGCTGATTAGATTTTGGTTGCAATAGGGTATTCTCTCATATTTTTTTATTTATTTTTCTTAAAGAACAGTTATATCTAAGAGTACCTGTGAAAACCCTAGTTAAAAATTCCCTTTTATAAGCGAGATATTAATTTTTAAAATTTGATTTTGTTGTGTCACGTGATAGTGACGTACTAGTTGTACAGTACCAGCGGTGTACTATTAGTGGTTCATGCGGCGTCTTATCACATTCGAACATGGAGTAGGGATTTCAACTTGTCTCCCATTGGAAGGTCATCTAGTACATCAGCAAAATTTAAATGCTTTATATCTTTTCTAACAATCAATTTATAATATGATTTTTTGTTTTTCTCTGTTGTTTATATATCAACACTAATATTTTAAATAAATTGGTTTTTCTTGAAAAAACTGTTAAATATTATTTTTTCACATTAAATTTTATTATAAATATTAAAAAATATTTTATTCCCTATTCGATTTGACTGCATTTTATACTTCATATTAAATGGATATAGAGTTAAAAAATTATAAAGAAATTAATTTTCATAAAGTTAGCCTGCTATGGAAACAGCTACTATATTACGAAAATTCTGACTGAAAGATGTCAGTGTCAAGTACAATTGACATAGTATGTTTGTTTAATAATTTTACTGGAAATATAGGATCTTTTGCTAGAAACTTTCTGTATGGAATTTGTATAAAATACATACAACTGCCGAAAGGTAATGTACAAGAAATAAAATGTTTTCCAAGGAACTTTCTGTTTGATATTTGTAAAAAATACATAGAACTGACGGAAGGTAATGTGCTGGCCACATCAGATTTTTTCACTTTTGGATTTCGAATTATGATGTCCAAGTTTTAATTATTTATATATGGAACTTATCTAGGTGTGTTCATTTGTTTCAAACACAAAAATACAATTCTTATTAAATTTTTAAATTAAAAAATCTGATGTGGACACCACACGACTTCCTTGTACACAAGACCAATATGAAGTATAGACCCAAGTATAAAATTGCACGTATTTGACGTAATTTGACATTAGCATTCATTTTTTATTTTATTTTTTTGGTATTTTTAGTCCTAATCCATAGCAAGCTTCATTACAAAAACCAAAAATTATATGTTTTAAATATACATATCTCGGTTATACGAAGGGCTAATTTAATAATACTTGATGTGCTAGACACAGAATTTAATTATCTAAAAATTTTATTTGAAGCATTTATTTCTAAAATCAAAATGAAACCATTTTATTGAAGAAAAACTGTTAACAACTTCAGGTAGTATGTCACTTCCGGTTAGCCTGTTTTAACCAAAATCCACTATGTTATTCCAATTGACATAAAAGTCTTATATACCAAATTTGTAAAGTGTTAGATTATATTTTAAGATAGTTTTTCATTAAAATCTATTATAGGCTTCAAATAAAGTACCATTTCTAGAAATTATGTAATGACCAAAAAGGGAGGTGCACAACTAGATGTTATAGCAGTGCTAAATACAAAATTTCAACTTTCTACGGCTTACCGTTTTTGAGTTATGCGAGATACATACGTACGTACGTACGTACGTACAGACGTCACGACGAAATTAGTCAAAATGGATTCAGGGATGGTCAAAATGGATATTTCCGTTGAAATCTCAAAACCGAAATTTTTCGCGATTACAATACTTCCTTTACTTCGTACAAGGAAGTAAAAAGAACCATGGCTGTGATATTGAAAGCCCGTCGAACATTCTTCCATACTTGAAAAATCGTTAATAAACTTTTTTGATTTTTTTTATATATAGATATAAATTAAGAATTTGAAAACATAAATTCCATATTTTTTTGTTTTCTAGAAATATACTATTCTAGCTGAGCGAAAATTCACGAATTCATTATTACAAAATAAAAATATTGTTTGCGCAGATATACGAGTAGAAAAGTTAGAAAAAATATTTGAAATGAATACTAGGACTCGAAAGAAGCACACCACAATACGTCATACGTACTCGAGGTAACAAATAAAGATAAATAAGAATTGCTGCCGGATTAAGAGCACCCAAGTACGAGGAAAAATTTGAAACTACGACCCACACAAAATAATACACCAATGTTGGAAATAAATAAAAAGGAAGGAACATAGAAAAGCTCCATTAATCCCCTTGGCAGTCAGGAAGAAAGTGTTATGAAAATGGTGAGCATTCCTCTCGATGGAAGAACGACTGATTACCTTACAGGATGTTTCAAGACTAGATAACAAATTTTAAGGGTATGGAAGAATACAACTGACAACAGAAAATGTCAATGATCTCTATCAGCCGTATTCATATAGACCCGGTTTAAACTAGGTCTAAGTAGACTAGGTTTAAACTAGGTCTTACTTAGACCACACTAGACTTATTCATAGCAAATTTTAGACCCAGTTTAAACCTAGTCTACGTAGACCGAGTTTAGCCCTTGTATCCATCTGGACATGGTCTGCGATATGAAGTAAGCTTCAGAAATAAATATTCGAATATTTTCAAATGTCATTTAGTTGTCAGTGTAAAAATTAATACTTACTATTATCTAAAATAAGAATAGTATGCGGCACAATAGGTTTATAGAAGCGTGTATTCATATGTACGAATATACATGACGAAAAATGGGAAGAAAAAAATTTATAAATTAAAATATGCATAAAATTGTTCGAGGCTTACGGCGGTGCTCTGGTTTTGACGATACATTAGAACTTTTATTTGGGTATGAAACTGGTTGCACTTTACAGGAAACTCGTGGAATTAACATAAATAATTTATTTATACTCCAAATTTGTCTAACATTAATTTTTATATAAAAATATTTGACAACTACATGTAAGGTTTGAAGTGTTTTCTTTTCCGGACCTATTGTGATTTTGTCTAAATATGCTTCGTTATACAGGGTGGGGCAGAAAAACCTATCCGATTTCAAAACGTTATAAAATTAAAACCACTCAACTTGTCAAAAAATTTTTTTATTAACATATCGCAAATTTTATGCCATTTTTAAATTTAAGTTTTGAAAAGCACATCACTCAAATGTCGTCCTTCCGAGCGGATACACTGATTTAGGCGCTCGCGGTAGCTTTCCATGACTTTCACCGTCATTTCCACAGGAATTTCTTCAATTGCCCGAGCAATTTCCCTTCGTAAAGCAAGAAGGGTCCTTGGTCGATGCTGGTAAACCTTCGATTTGAGGTAACCCCAAAGGAAGAAGTCACATGGAGTGAGATCCGGTGAGCGCGGCGGCCAGCCAAGATCACCTCTCAGGGAAATGAGGCGACCGGGAAACAGTTCCCTGAGAATGTCCATTGATCGTCGCGATGTGTGGGCGGTTGCACCATCCTGTTGAAACCACACATTTTCCACGCCATTTTCTTCCATTTTGGGTCTAAGAAAATTTTCCAGCATGAAACAATAGCGCTCGCTGTTGACCGTTACGGTTTGCCCATTTTCTTCAAAAAAGTAAGGCCCCCAGACGCCTAGGCGGGAAAGAGCACACCACACAGTCACTTTTGGGCTATGGAGGGGTTCCTGATGGA
Organism: Harpalus rubripes; assembly: GCA_963082715.1. Lineage (NCBI taxonomy): Eukaryota > Metazoa > Arthropoda > Insecta > Coleoptera > Carabidae > Harpalus > Harpalus rubripes. Next base: position 18,235,648 of record OY720452.1, read on the forward strand.
TTTCTCGAGGATTTTCGTCACTCCAATATCGAAAATTCTGCCTGTTAACGGCACCACAAAGGTGAAAATGGGCTTCGTCCGTGAAGAGCACAACATCGTCGTTTGGGAGTTCTCGGAGATCGCGACACAGGTTCGTACGGGTTTCAAAATCCCTTTCACTTAATTCCTGTGCAACAACCATTTTGTAGGGATGCATTTTGAGGTCCCGGTGCAAAATGCGCCGAATACTGCGGTTGGAAATCGCCAAAGCGAGCGAATGTTTTCGCGCCGAACGACGCGGGGAACGTTCAATCGCGGCTCTCACATTGGCCACGTTTTCAGGTCCTGTTGCTGTCCTGGGACGTCCAGGCGACTTCTTTTTCAATGCTGAACTCGTCTGTCTAAAATTTGACACCCACACTTTAATCGTAGCGTGATGTGGAACAGGATCATGACGCCCGAGTCCGAAATGAATTCGAAAAGCACGTTGTGTAGCAATTATCGAACCGCCGCATTCGATAAACCGCTCAATAACAAAAGCACGATGTTCACCAGACCAAGGCATGTTGACTACTGACAAATGGCATAAAACCGGCTTTTTAACGGTTTTTACCCCACTACTCTACCTGCTCCCTCTTCTGGGAAAAAGGGATTTGAAATCGGATAGGTTTTTCTGCCCCACCCTGTATATAGCATTGTTTAATTCAGTATTATCTTCATCTTAATCTCTGTCTCTCATTCATTTTCTAAAATTAAATACAAATTTCAATTATGTAATTAAATTTGCAGATATAATAAAAGTACCTTTAACATTGACATCTGGTCTTTTCTTCATCTTCTACATCATTTATGTTACACAAATATCTTGAATATCCTCAATTTTATTCATTTAATATCAAAATTATCAATTTGACAATTAATAAATAGTTTTTGATTTACGAATGCAATTTTTTTAAAGCACACTATGACCCAGTTGCATAAAGCATTGTTAACTTTAATCACGTTGTTAACTTTGACAAGGCTTCTTTTCCAATGTATTTTTGATACGTATCCATGGGTACAATGTGTAGTTAAACACATGATCAGCTAACAACGTTTTATGCAACTTTCCCTATATATTCGTTACAATGACAGGACTTAGACCTATACCTTGTTCCATTTAAGCCATTCAGTATTGCGGAGCATAGGGAATAGTTTTGACCTCTCTGATTGGCTGAAATTAGAAACATGAACCAGGTTTACACAATGTAATGTCGGCTACTTCAGATTTCCGCTGTTGCCAGTGCCATCTACTGAATGGCTTAATGGAACAGAGCATAGTTTAAACTAGGGGTACGCTCGGTCTAAATTTTAGACCTCCAGTAATCCGAACGTCGACAACTCGGAGCCATAATCAGAACAACGCCTCGTTAATCCGAACAGCAAAGTGATACCTGCTAACTACATGTGGGAATCACTTGATTTCATGTTCTCTGTTACCTAACCAGGGAATCCCGTAGATTCATGTATTCTGATACCTAAATTCTTGCGATGTTTTGCCGCCAAATGTAACTCCCTTAGTGCAACCGATGGACCAAAATGTGATTCAAATTAAATTACCGCAAGAGGCTTTTAAAAAAAATTGTTCCTTCCGAAGGTGCAGGTATTTCTGCAGAACTGAAGAAGTTAATTTGAAAGATCTTGTTATTGTTATCAAGAGGATGGGAAGATGTGGGGCCGGAACTTATCCAAAAGTCTTGGACTAAACTTCTTACACTACTTCTTGATGATGGATGGAATAAAAACGATAATCTTCCACTATTACAGTAGAGGGACAGAATGGAGTTGGAGGGTATAGAACGACAAATAAACGAGGTTATTGCGCTAATAAACCAAATTACTGAAGATGTCACACGACAAGAAGCTTTTGAATGGGCTATTGGACATGAAGAACCATGGGAATTCACAAATGATATGGATATTTTAGAACATATTCAGAAGCTCCGACGAAGAAGTAGAAGTGATACCAGGACATGTAAAGCACAAAGAGGCAGTCAGAAGTTCTGAAAAGTGTTTGAAGTGGGCTGAAGAAAATGATGAATCGGAACACCACATTCTAATTCTATCGGAAATGAAAAAACGAGATTTACTATTGAATTTAATATAGATTTATACAGGCTGTAAATGAAATAAGTACATTAAATTTAACCAGTAATATAACTCGTCGAGAGCAACAATATTTCTTAATAACTTTTTCTCGAAATTGCATATTTTTTTAGCATTTTTACGACCCCGTAAATTGACGAGTCGTTCCAAGTATTTTTCTAATAATTGAATGCAGTAGCAATAGCTCTGAAAAAATTTGTTTTAGCAATTGACAGTCCTGTCAGTTGTTGCAATTAAATTTTGACATTAGTAATAAACTTGTTTATAAGGTAAAATTCTGTCAAAATGCTTACGTTTACAAATAGCGAGTACACAGATATTGTAATTACGTACCTATGGTTTATTTATTTATTCGTATCTTTACTACATTTTAATTTGTGGTTGATATTAAGACAATGTTATAGAGTTGCTAACGAATTTAGACGGAGCGTTTCCAAATCATACTGTTACCTAATATTCGCACATTTGTTAATCTTGTACATCTTTAACACAATACGGAATGTCACATATGACAATTTTAAAAAAGCAACAGTTGTATCCATACAATGTGCAACAAGTTCAATGTTTTCAGCACATAACAGACTTCAATTTTGGGAATGGCTCATAATGTTCATTAATGAGACTGAATTTACTTGGGAAGGTGTATTTATTATGCACAATATACATTTCGACAGACGAAAATGGTGTAATAATTTTCATTAAAAAATGTTTGGGCGGGAACAATAAATGGATGACTAATTATTGGTAATCATGTACCTCCTTTAAATGGACAAAAGTTTGTGCTTACATTTTTTGAATAATGTATTTAAACTATTATGATTTGTCGACGATAAATGATCATCTCATAACCTAATAACTATGCTTTTGCTCTTCCTCGTTACCTCGTTCCTCCATGTCTTCCTCTATTCACAGGTGATTAAAAGCCTGGTTTTATACACAACTTTATAATTTTGTTATCCAAAATTTAAATTTCTTTATTTTAAAAATTGTACTATTACGAATTAATTAATAATAAATGTTATTTCCGTTGATTCGTTTATTAATTACTGTAACTGCAAGTGTAACCGATAACCGACAATTTTTGAGCTGTTTGTATCCCACGGCAGCAGCCATTTGTTCTCCATGGGCGGGTAAAGAAATTTGTAGCAAATCTTTAAAGAAATTTAACTCAAAATCTAAAAGACTTAGAAAAAAAAGTTATTAAGAAATATTGTTGTTCTCGTCGAGTTACATTACTGCATGGTTAAATTTAATGCACTTATTTCATTTACACTGCCTATATGTACTTTATTTTGTTATTCATATGTAGTAAGTACAGTCGTTTTTTAATTTTATATTTGAAAATAAAGCATTTTTTATTGTGAGAAATTCTTAGAGATTTAAGAAAATGGATATTTTCTGTAATTCGATAATCCGAACATTTCGATAATCCAGATCAACCTGTGCAAATATTAATTCGGATTAAATAGGTCCAACTGAAGCATAATTTTTGGAAGAAAAACATTGCGTAGGTATGATATGAAAATATGACAAGGTTAGATTCATGGATCGAAACCTTTAAAAACAAATGCTTATTGTTAAGTATTTACTCATAAACATCAATGGAACAGCGCACAATAATAGATCATTATAATACCTAATAATATAGATGTTTTTCTACTTCACAAATATTTTATTGTTAATGTTTGAGAAAACATATTTAATATTGAATGGTGCCTTAGCAACGACATTATAGCAACCAATACAAATTCAAACACGTGTAAATGAATAGATTAATTTGTTTTGTTTGAAATGTTACTAATATGTTTTGTACGTAGTTATGTTTTGTACTAAAAATGGGGGTCTATATTTACTTTAAATTGGATCGATCGCAGTTTATGTCATTATGTTTCATTTGTTAACTGTAAGGATTAACTGTTTCCGGTTTGTAGATTGAAGATTGAATTGAAAATCTAATGGATTCTTCTTATTTTAATAGAGTTTAAGAGCACCACTTTTCAAAATTTTCTGATATTATAAGTAGTGCACAGAGGATGCAAACCATACATACTCACAACCAGTGGCGCCGACTTTTTATATTTCTGTCGGGTGCTCTAAACCTAAAAAGTAGTATTCTAGGTATACAATGGCGGCTCGTGCACCAAAACTTTGGTGATGTAAAGTAACAATGAAAAATGGCGCCGCAGGCGAAATTTTTTTTCCATTCAAGGTCAAATGCCTTATATTTGAAAGATATATTTGTAAGCTCCACATTTTTTTGCCCTTTCATGTACAAAAATAAATTGCCAGATCTCAGAACATTTTAGAAAAGAGAATATATTTAACTGATTGTTGACTTATCTAGATAAACTGTCTAAGCACAACACAATGTGCGACTATTCGTTACATTACAATAAACATGCTGGACAGGCTATGTTTATATTCGATTTTCTAATGCAATATGTACTTTGTATTCTGTATCGTAACTACCATGTTCATTTTTACAGCCTGTTAAAATTTGTAGCCAGTAGAAACAAATGTATCATTATTTAAATTTTTTAATCACTATCTACCTACTATTATTAGTATTGAAAAATTTAAACAGAATGTTAAAATTAACAGCGATTATAGATTGCACCCCAAACTCCCAAACATCTAATCTGGCTTGCTAAAATATATACTAGCACTCGGGCACGCGTCTGCAAGCTCATGCGCGCACAGCAAAGGGTCCTGTTCACGCAAATATATAATGTTCCGGACATTGCCTGTGTGCCTTTTTGCGGTATATAGATATAGTTTAATAGGTATATTCGTATATATCGTTCTCTATCGTGTGTTCCTGTCGACAAATTCTCTTCTCGGGTGCTCAAACCCTGGAGCACCCACATAGTCGGCGCCACTGCACACGACCACAGACATCACAATAAAAATATTAAAATCTAGCTACGTATTACGTATGTACCGAATTTGTAAGATTTACCTCAAAATCACTAAAACGCACAACGTTAAATTTACAACTTGACAAATGTTTTCATTAGATTTCATCAAAGTGCCGAACTTTACAGGCAAAGTACCATGGGTCATAACACACCGTTATGTCTGACGTTATCTTAATTAAGTTTTAGTCTAGGCAAGCTACCTCAGCCGCTCTAATTATAATGTTGATTTGAAACTAAGTGGCGTCTTCTCCATCCGCGTTTAGTATTTTCTCCACAAAACAAAACTAAGAGACCATATTCCAATTTCGTCTTACTTGTACGAATAATTAACTTTATATGTGCTTCAAATTGAAATTTGTATATGCGAAGTAGAAATTTTTATTTTATTTTATATAATAATATAATTATAGAAAAAACACAACAATTTTTTAAACTCACGTATGTATTAGGCTAAAATCCAATACAAACTTTCACATATTATGCACAGGATAGCGCTGAACAGTACAGAGCGAGCGATGTTCTGTAGCGCTCAGGACTTCTTAATTCTTACTCTCAGACAAACACCCCAGCGCAATACAGAGTCCAGTGTAATATTGTGGTAGCTCTGAGACAGACTGCGGCATTTATCTGAGAGCTTCTATATATCTCTAAAAATAACGACAAAAACCTAACGCACAAAAGTTACGCTTATAAAACTCGGGTCAAGTCGACATCATACTTACGAGTATAATATTTTTGAAATACTTTTCACTACGATAAATACGAGTCAATTATGTTTTGTAATGATACTCATATCTATCGTGAAATAGATACTTTCTTACACATGTTGTACAATGTACTATTTACCTATACACAGTAAAAAATAAGTTTTTCTTCATTCCAAATAATATTAATTGTACCTATATTAATAAATTTTTATTTGTTTCAGCTTCTCAAATCAACGATCCTGGCCGTAAGTAGATGTTTCAATATGAGCGTAATTTTTATTTGGGTGAAGTGTAAAAATGGAGGAATTATTATTATTTAAAATAGATGTTTATTAAAACGATTAATAAATATTAAAAGATAATACCAATGACGATTACTATGGTTAAACAAATATTAAATACTAATTTAAAACTAAGAATATAATTAATTATTGAAACACTGATTATTTATTTAAACAATTAACACGACTATTTATTTTCACGCTATTTATGTCACTATTTATTTATTTATATCACTAATTATGTCACTATTTATTTCACTATGTATTTATATTACATTCAACTGTCCGATTCAGTATCACAACTGTATGTATGCCACAACTCTTCATCACCAATGCCGAGTATCCACTTCTACTCACCGTTACTGTCCCCGTATACTCTAGCTTCCCAATACTCCTAAAAACTCCCGAGTATTCACTTTCACAGCTATCCCAGTATACCAGTAACGTCCCTAGTACTCCACTCGACACTATACTTCATACGCTCACCACGATACTGCTATGTTAGTAAGCTCACTAACTGCCTTAAGGCCATAATGTAGCTACCTAAATGTAACAAAAATGATACTATAGAATTTGCATTGCACTAATTGTAATAATACTATAAGAGCATTCGTATTTTTTTTACAACAATATATAATATTACTGCTACACGGCAATGCATAGATATTGCTAAATTTTTTCATAGTATTGTCTAAAAAAATATCGGAAAACAATGAAAAGTACTACTTTTAAGTGTTTAATTTTGTATAGTTTAAATAAAAAATATATTAAAATTCATGCGTTGCATTGTAGATATAGTTGTAAACAATATATAAATGCTATTTTTTTAACAGATTGCTAATTGTTATTGAAATATGATGAAAATAAAATGATGCAATTATAGTTCATATATACGATCTTAGATGTCGCTACTAGCGACAAGGGAGCTGTATTATTTGTCGTACCGCCTACAAAGTGTTTGACGACGGGGAAAGGGGCATCTCAACTCGAAAGCCAGACATATTGGCCCCTATTCTCGCCTCATGAACTCATAGAACTAATAAATACTTCGTAAATGGAAAAAAATAAGTATATGCAAAAATCATTCATGTATATTATAAAGATTTTTAGTATAACCTTACACTGGATCATCTGAAACATATATTAACTTTTAAACACAACTATCTAACGTATTTCTAAAATTACTGATTTTACATTCAAAAGAATAATGCTTACTCATAACTAAATGCAAAACCAATATTTAGTAGATAGTAAAAATAGCATGTGGTTGTATTTATAATATCAAAATATTTTATTTTCGCTTGTCACCTCTGCGATCTTATACCTAACGAACTCTGTTCAAAGTTCAAAGCATAATATTATCCCTAATTCGTAGAAACTCAAACGGTGGGGGAAACGTTACGGCTCCGCCTACTTCTTACCTCACCTCTTACACTTGCAAAACCGTAGATGGTTAGGGATTAATACATTCCGGCCTTAATCTATGTAACTCTACTAACAGAACTCCCACAGCCTCTGTATACACAACTGAGCTACACAGCGGCGGTGCTCACACGTTACAATATATTAGTTAATCATTCATAATAAATTATAATTATTATTACAAGAGTTCATTTGAAATGCTCAGAGAATATATCCTGAATAAACAATAGAAACTTCCATTACTATTACTATTTTAACTAGGTACTTTGATCTTTTTTGCACAAAGTAAGTTCTCAGAAATAAAAGATACATAAATAAAATTTGTCTGCTAATGACATTTTTATTTATACGTGTTTCATATTTAGTATTGATCCTTTTAGACTGTAAACTTTCATACACGCACCTATTGGAAATAGAATTATATGAAATAATAAATAAAATATGAATATTTCATATTATATTATAAAGGTCATTTGTTTTACTTTTATATAGTAAAAATAAAAACTTAATGTCTATCTACTATTCAACTTGAATATAATTGCAATTGATTTATTCAAATATGAAAAGGAAATACATTAGTGTACTGGTTATGTTTATTGAAATGTAAGTACCTAATATTTCTAGCATTACATTATTTTTCCATAATAAAATCATTAAATTTGGGATATTATTATTCTTGTAAGTGAAGGTAGTATTACGATTTCTTTAAATACATAATAAAATGTTTATACATCATGTCCCAAAAAACGCACCCTGCATGGGGATCTCGAGAACTATAAGAAATACGAAGGCGATTTACTAGACAAAAATTGCCCCTTTAGGAGACCATTTTAGTGTTGTTTTGAGAAAAATGCATAGGTCACTAGATATAGACAGAAATGTAAATATAACAGTTTTCTATTTTTGCGTATAACTTCCAAGTGTGAAATAATATTTGATTTTGGTTTACACTTCTTTAGGGTACTTCGTCATGTTCTTTCGAATAGCGAATTTAAATTTTTTCTTATTACTGTTGGATTTCAAGTCGTAATGTCAAAGTTTTAATTTTTATATGGATGCCATATTGGAAAGTAACACCATTGAAAAAAGAATTTTTTTTAGCTTTCCATCGATGTATTTTTGTTTGAAATTTTTAAGCTCTTTTGAATAGGGATGGTCAAATTTGTATTTCTCTTTATTGAAGATCTAGTTATTTTTTATACGGATGCCAGAATGAAAACTTACATCATTTAAACTTTTTTTAGCAATGAGTGCCCGTGATTTGAAGCCTGGTAAGCGCCCGCACGGTACAAATATATCATTTTTATCGATATCTGCGTACAAAGCAGATTGGCACACCCAGAAATGGGTAATAAGCCGTGATGATATATGTATTTATTCATTTTTCACATGATGTTCTTTTGTTTCAAACAGCAAAATTACGACAATTATTAAATTTATAGGTTAAGTTAGGTTATGAAATAATATCTTATGGGAATGAAAACTGCATTTCCAAACATTATTTCAAATAAAAATATCATTTATGTTAAACGAACAGTAAGATTATTTGACTATACACACGCAGCAGGTAAAGGAAGTTAATTTATCTGATTATGTGTATCTATTATACTGGGTTTCTACTTGAAATCTGTTATGCCTATAGCAGCGTCTTCCAAACTTTTTTTCAGCGGAACATTTCCCAAAACCCAAAATTTTAACGGAACACTAGATTTTTTTGTACGGTAGATAGATATAAATAATTAAACGCATTGGAAAACGAATACATATTTATTATTGTTTGTTCACATCTGAGTACCATAGCGGAAACTGGAAGATTACACCCTGCGGTCGGTAAAGTAGAGCAAAAGCCCGGCGACTTGTAAATAAAACGTCAAAAATAGAATTGGAAATGTTATTATAAAATAGTTTTAATGAATTCGATGTCTTTGGGTTTTTGATTTACATATTCTTTTGTTATGAAACAAACAGGTGAATTATTCTCATATCAGATCTAACATCGAATCTATTCCTGTAATAAAAATAATGAATATGATAATTTTTCACGGAACATATACTCACTGTCCACGGAACACCAATGTTCTGCGGAACACAGTTTGGGAAACGCTGCTATAGGGTATACAATGTTAATTTTTTCATTTTCTTTTAGATACTTTCCTATTAATTAGTTGAAACTACAAAACTTGTTCAGAATTAATAACTATACAATGCGAGACTAAAATCAATCTTTCTTTTATTTAAAATGCTAAATATTATTTGTAATTTAGAACATATTTCAGAGTGCCATGGCCAATAATCAACAAAACATCACCTGTTCCACGACACTCTGCAATATGCTCAAATTGCGAATTTTATTTAGCGTTATTTTCCTAAAATAAATAAAAATTGCAATTAATTTTCATGTCATTTCTAATTCTGATCAAGTTTTGTATTTATAACTTTCCTCTAAAACTAACTAAGTACACTCTCTATATACATATGGATGTACAGGAAGGGACAGATAAAGTTCCCTCCTATGCCATTTTAGTCGTCATTATGGCGTGGAATAGTGAGCATCGTGCATTCGTTATTGAGACGTATTTTAAAAATGCTGAATGCTGACTCTGCTATCACTCCATAGGGTGCGGCAGATAAAACTCCCCATTCGTAAGTAGTGAGGTCTACCAGGCGGTTTTCTATTCAAGCCGAACCTGATGCTCTGAAATTTGCTACCTATGGTGATATTGAGAACTGACATATCCGATGGCGGCAGCACCATCGGACCTGTCAGCAGATTCTGAATTGGTACTCGCAGTGTTGTGACATATGAAAACCAGCAACAAGAGCAATAGGGGACTACAGCGCAATTGATTTAGGAGGAATTAGGAAAAAATATTGAAAGTATATGCTTAATAATAAATATTAATAAAGAAATAAAACGACACAATTGAAATACTTCGGAAATAAGGGTATTTTTGTTATAGCAGCTCGCCACTCATATGAAATCCATATATATTATTTTAATTGGCGACTCAAAGACCACCTATAAATATGTAACGAATACCGAGTTAGGGGCGGAGCGTACTCCCAATGGAAGTAGAGATATTCAAATAGCGGAGGCGTGGCTATCAGTCCAGTAGTGCAATTCTCAAACAGTTTTTATTTGAATATAAATATTTTGTATTAACTTAATAATTTAAATACATTTCCAATTATAAATCATGTAGACTTGTACAGTATAATAATATTAATTTATTTTTATAAATATAATTTAAAAATAGCATATAATTCAAGAACATTTAGGTCCACGAAGAAAATAGTTTGATATAAAAACTTATATTCGTGACGTCACATCTATATTTTCAAATTTCGGAGGACTGTAACTCGCTTATTAATAGGAATTTTTTCACCGGCAGACTTAGTATTACTTATACGTTCAGATGAAATTATATTTAAAAAATGGTGGAATCCCCTATTTTTATATTGAAATGAGGCTTGGTATAACCGTATAACAGAACATTTTAGATTTCTATAAGCAACTGCTACTGTATTATACAATATACTTTAGAATGTATTTATAATTTTTATAACATACGAACTAATTGTTGATTGCAGAAGAGCGATTTATATGCGCTGTGCTAAGCACAATATTATGTGGAGTGTTAAAAAATAACGGTACAATATGGGTAATATTTGCAATCCAATGCAATTACTGGTAAGCCACATTAAATCAAAGTATAAAGGGTTATTCAGAAAAGCCGAACAAAAAGCAAAATGTAAGCATATTTCAGCAGTTTTATTTATACTGGTGGTATAATTTTTATATTTTAGATATTATTTAAAAGAACGATCAAGGTAAATTTTACTATTTAGTATATACTTTCTCATTGTAGCTCTTTGTAATACAATATAATTTAGATTAAAAACACAACATCTGAATTTTGAATTTTTTCTCATCCGTAAATATGTAATAATCGGATTTAAAAGGACGAGATCAAACTTTCATGTTTTCTATTATTACATTTGCACTACAAATAGCATATTTCCAAGCTTTTCATTGTTCCATTGGTCCATGCACATTTGAACATCGCTCTAGATGTATTTTGACCATGTTTAGATAAATTATATAATCCAATGCCTGTGTTTCGACCAGATTTCGAGTAGCATCCGAATATACAACAATTTGTACGAGTATTTCCCATTTTTAAATCACAACAAACGACCAAAGCACATGTAGTTCAACATAAACAGTACTAATGCGGAAAGTTCATATTTTCGCCACAAGGTGTCATATCGCAGCTTGTCAGTTGTCAATAGTATTCTCGTCGCGAACCTTTTGTATGTCGACCTAGACCGAAATGCGTACGGAATAATTTCTGTGTAGTGATGATAGAGTCAGCATTTATGAAATACGCCCAATAACAAATGCACGATACTCACTAATGACGACTAAAATGGCAAGGGAGGCTGTACATAACGGCACATTTAGAACCCGCCACCAGCGCTTGAGCAGTAGCGGCACCAATCAGCTTTATCTGCCCCACCCTGTATTACCCTTATTTCGATTTTAAGTTTAACAAAGAAAAGTTATTAACTTATTGACTATTACTGACGCCAGTGTTCCTGCATTGATTTTCCATATAAAACAATATTTACACCAATAACACAATAGTAAATACCGACAAATTTTCTACAATTACTGTAATGGTAAAACATCATTACATGTTACACAGTATTAATTAATATTTCATATGTGTCAACATACAATTTTTCTTCCTCGAAAATATTTAATAATAGAATCAATCGGGGGCAATGGCGATAATCATGATAGCGTGAGTAACATTCATGTCAACTTTATGTACGTTTACACGTAGTGTTATTCAGGGGCTGCGATTTACCCTCATCAGTTAGTTCCTGACGCCGACGTGTGCTGGCGCGGTGCGAGTGTCGTGTGAGGACTCCGGGCTCATGCCTCGGGTAGTAGTTGAACCAAATTTGAAATGACGCGCACATGGGTGAAATATGAAAGGAGAACTCTTACAAGGAATTCGTACGACGCTTCAGTCAGTATGTATAGCAACGGTAATAACGAAATGTGTTTAAATATATATATATATATATATATATATATATATATATATATATATATATATATATATATATATATATATATATATATATATATATATATATATTGGGTGGTAGCATGAATGATGATTAGAAGGTGATTAGAAAGGAAATGATAGAAGGCCCATTCAGAATAAAAAAAATTAGCGGTAGTGTAAGAATTAGTGGCAGTGGTTGCGTAAGAAATTTATAGTAAAAATTATTTCCGTTCACAATGAAAAATTATTGAAATTATAGTTTCTAGGAATTTTTTATTATAAATTACTAGGGTGCAAGGTTGACAGTTATAGCTGTCATTTTATTTTTGCGCAAAAAGCAACTGACATAGATGATGACTTATTAATTACACTTATCCATAAGCACTGCATTGTGTGAGATAAGCGAAGAGATTAAGGGAATTTAAAATTATTTCAAAAAAATAAAATGCGTGGGCACAAATTGCCTTTGAAATAAGCGAAAATGGTAAGTTACGTGTTTACTTTTAATTGTGCAAAGTTTATTAATAAGTTTGTTTGTTCATATAGCGTAACGTCTGATGCACACCACAAAATGATCCTTTTTCTATTGCTCATTTTATCTGATGAAATCAGATGTCAATAAACATCAAAACTGTCAAAAAAATTAAGCCGTAGCGTAGTGGCAACGTAGAAGTTTGGAGTTTGCAAACTCCTACCGCTGCCATTGCCACTGCGCTACTACTAATTTTCTTAATTTTTGGATGTGAACGAATACGTTTGCTATCACGCATTCAATCTTTTACCCAGGCCACTACCACTGCCACTAATTCTACCGCTACGTTAATTTTTTTGTTGAGAATGATACTTAACAGTGTTTTAACTCTGACTACGTTTATTACGCACTAGTTTATCCACTTACATGCTAACCCATTTGAGTTAAGCAGGTTAAACATGCGAGATAAACAGGTTGGTTTAGCAGTAAGTGTAGTCCGACTTGAAATTTTGCGAGATAAACTGTGAGGGCCGTGAGGGCTATGGATTAACCTAAAATTTATAAATAATTATTAAAAATATACAGAGTGATCCAGAATGATTGAAGGTTCCACCTCGTTCTGATTTTTTGTTTGCCGCATCATTACGATAGTGAAATACGATTGGCAGATTGTATTGGCGTAGATATATCCACTTATTTCAATCATTCCTTGCAGAATGAAAATATGCTTCCAAAATAAATTTATTATGTTCATCCGTGAACACCATCTAACGTAACGATTTGAATAAATATCAGTTTAATTTTAAAAGATAAAAACAAACTGTATGTCAAAAAATTCAAAATACGTAACGCCGTTGACTTCTAAATGTCGGTAACATAGGTAACATAATTTGACATTACCGGTAAATTGATACTAATTTTTTTCCGTGGAAGATAATTTTGATCACAATCAGAACTTTTTCATGTCATGTGGCCTTCAATCATTCTGGATCGCTCTGTATATGTACTACATTCAAGACTTCTAAAAACTGTGTGCTTCGTGCAGTGGCGGATGTAGACTTTGTTGACCGCAGTGGCTCAACATTAAGCGTGGGTAAATTTTTTTTTGTTCATGGTCAAATACTTTAACCTTTATTAAAAGTTGCTTTTATTTTTCTGAAATGAGAAGCTGCAATTTTTACTTTATTCTTATGGGATTTGGACAGCAAAATTAATGCAGTTATTATTTTAAATGGGTGATTCTAATGTAATGAAATTTAAGGTAGAAAATGGGTGTAACATTGTGGAATATGTTTAACAATAACCGAATATTGTAAAAATATTAAAATTTATTTTGTCATAAATTTTCTTGTAATTTATATTGGCGCTAAAATGATATCACGTGGTATGACTGACTGATGACATTTCTAACCAATTTTATACGTATAACTGTCCTGTTAACAGGAAGCAGATTTTCTGCCATTGACGCGATGTCAACTGTCTTGTTCGTCTTAGTTTTATTACATTATAAATAAATAGAACTCAAAATTTTGGATTTCTAATAAAAATATTTGAAAGTTTCATATAGTTCTATTAAAAGAATACCATTTTAGTAAACAACAGATGAAATGATTATGAATGAAGCGTAAGTATACATTATTACTAATTAATACAACTAAGTATTTATTAAATTTAATAGCTATTAATATACCTAGGAATGTTATGCACATCATAACTGCCGCAGATGTAAGTTTGAAATGCGAGCTCGTAGATTGAGGATTTTAAGACATCTAAGGCTTGTTATGATTAATAACATCCGTGGTTTGTTCAATAGTTTATCGGTTGCAGAAAATTAAAACATTATTGATAAATATCATTTTCATTCAGTTAGTTCGGACTGTCATACGTACGTCATACGCATGTGCATTTCAAAATTATTGTTTCAACCGACTGTTGTACAGTCCATCGGACTGTTGGTAGGTTTGTTCCTAAACGGACGTGTACATGAACGCATCCGTGGACTGTTAGATTCATCCACTGGTCCGTACTATTACCATGTACCATATGTCCTGAACATGCGCGCCACAATTTTCGCGTGGTTCGAAGCATAACCTGTTACTATTTATGTTTTCATATGTGAACCTAATGAGTGATTTGGAATTTGTTATCTGATTTAACTGATGAACAAATAGATTTGATATTTGGCCAATCTTCGAATAAAACAGTAATTATTATAATATGATAAAAAATTAATATTTGATTTTAGTTACTTTATTGATTGATTTTTGTTTCTGCAGAAGAGACAGTAGCAATTATGATGATATGTCCGTTGTAATAAGTCATGCAAGTGAAATTATGGTAAAAAATACATATACATATATGTATATATATGAGTATATATATTTATTAATATCGAGAAAGTGTACATGGGTAATATAAAAAAAAAAAACTATTAATCAGAAGAATCAGTAATGTACGAGTAGTCCATTTCAGAATGGAAGCGGTCTTCGTCTTCCTCACCTTCTGAAGATATATTTATTTCATTTGTGAATTTATATGAATTGAAGACATTGAAGGACCTGGATCAGATATCGATAGGTTCGGTGGTATATCGAAGTCTGAAATATCTCGTTTCTGAGTTTGTAACTTAGTTCTCCAATAGTGAGCAATATATGTTAATTTTATTGCACGATCTGTAGATAATTTATTTCGTTTTTTTGTGTGAATTGTTGAGAATGTAGAAAAACTCCTCTCAGTAGAAGCTGAGGTAGCTGGAACTGATAAAATTTTCACAGCAATATTAGACAGCTCACTACATTGACCAATAATTCCCTTCCACCATATACTGGGTCTCATATTATCATTTTTCGTAGAATTCCATAAGAACTTTTTGGACCAAATTCCTCCATGTGCTCTATATTGGGCAATTTCCACAATCAACAAGACATCAAGGTCAAATATCTTTTAAAATTTCCCGGGAAATTACAAAACATAATATTCCCGGGAATTTTCTAAAAAAAATTCCGGGAAAAAAGTACCAAAATTTCTTCGCGCAAATTGTGGCTGAAGGAATTTCCGGGAATTTTTCCGGGCGGCACATCACTACTTATGACTGAAATTTAAATTTTATCAAGGAATGTGAAGCTGCATGTTTTCCCCCTTTTATGTACAAAATTAAATTGCTAGATCACAGAACATTTGAGCATGCGCATTCAGTGTGTCTTTACAACCGCTAATGTTTATTAACAAATTTATGAATGAAAAGTCGCATATTTCAAATTATTTTGTATTAATATATTTATTAAATGAGATAGATTTCACGAATAGTTAACTTATTTTCAACTTATTGACTGAAATCCAGCAATTTTGTTCAACTATATTAACTACACCAGACACCAGTTAAGATATAAGAAACAGTTCAAATAATTTAATTATAAGATTTATTTATTATGAGGTGTTGCACGATTTTTTTTTGTTTAATCGAAAGTATAAGAACAAATATTTTACTCGTATTTTTTATTTCTTCATATTACTCTTTATTCATAAGAAAATTGTTTTTGAGTATAATTGTTTAAACTGTCGCTTCTCCTTTCACCTGAGGACGCTTGTAAATTTCTAACCAATGAGGATGTGGCTTATATTTGCCGCCGATAGAATTTAAACGAGTGACAGCCGTGACACTCATGACAGCTGTCACCTGTCAATTATGTACTGTAGTCCATTCGCCGAGATGAGCGATGTTGAACAGAGAAAAATCATTCTATTGATCAAAAGAGGACTATTTTGGAGTCGAACCAATAGAATGATTAGTTCCACATTCTCTCATCTCAGTGAATGGAGTATATATAGCTGCTAATTATATCCATATTACTGATTTTTATATTTTGTAAAGGGCCAAACGTGATTGTAGAAAAGCGTTTTGTAATAGTGTGCCCAAATAGAAGTAATAATGTTAAAAAATATTTTTATAAGTAAATATGAAATATTCAATATTTTTTAAATTTTTCTCTTGCTAATTTTGTCATTGGCTATTAAATTTTGGACGTCAAAAGCAGAGCAATTTGGCGCTAATTCAAAAAGTATACTTTTAAATTACTACTGCGTTTAATATATACAGAAATTTGAACAGTAAATCATATTTAATAAATACTATAGAACGTACTTATACCATTTTCAGAAGAAAAAAGATACGAAGCTGTTCAGTCAATATAAACTTTGAATACTCTTGATGCACTCCAGGCTATTAATATGTATATATAAATAAAACGGCACACTCAAAAATGTTTCAAGTAGTTATTACGAAAGGTCATCGACTTCTAGAACCCAATTAATATAAAAATATAAATATTAAGTAACGATATTCAAAACTAATAAGTGATATAATTTTAAAATATTAATTTCTTCATTGTTCAGGCGGTTGACGGCTAGTTCATTCGGGTGATAATTCAGTTTGTCTTGATTTGTTGTGAATTTCTTAATTTGTTCGTAGCGTTTTGTTTTGATACCTTTGACTTATGGTTTTATTTGTTTACTTTGCGCATCCCCAGTTGGATGATGTCTTTATTGGAATTAGTTTGTTTTCTAGGAAATGTTGAGTCGTAATAGCAATCCTAGATACGTTACCTCTTCTTTACTTCTTTTGTCTCTAGATTTTTGTTATTTATTGTAATTATAGGGCCTGTATCGTTTCTATTTATTGATTTTATTTTCTATTTGTTGACCTATTTCTATATTTAGTTCAGAGAACTTTGTGGAATTTCGGATATTTCGCTTGGATTTTCGTGAGGCTCAAGTATGATTGCGTCGTATGTGTATGTGGCTGTTAGGTCTCTCTGTTGTATGCTGTAAAAGTTGCTAAACTTCCCTGCACGTTACCTTGAGGAACTCCTGCCTTTATTGGATAGCTGAAAACTTTTTTTTGATCTTTTGAATGATGGCGGCTTATTTGAATTTCCTCTTGTACCAATGTTCTTCTTTCTTGAGGATTTTTGCTTCCTCCCACTGGATAAGGTGATGATGTTCCCACGCATAGTCTGCAAGTCCGGATTTTGACGTCTCTCCTCTCTCATTGTGTCGTCTGTGTTCCTTTATTTTGATGTCCAATGGTCGTTTTGTTTCCCTTGTGTATGTTTTTCCGCATTCACAATCCATCTGGTAGATGCCTGTTTGTAGTTTTGGTGACTGTTCTGGTTTTGTTGTTGATAGGATGTTCTTGATTGTGGTTGTTGTTTGAAATGTGGTTGATATGTTGAACTTGTTGGCAATCCTTTTGATTTTATCGGAGACTCCCGTTATATAAGGAATGTATAATTCATTTCTCTTTCCTTCATCTTTGTTTACCTGCTGCGCTCTTGTTTTCGGGTATTCTTTACTATTTTCTTGATTGTTTTCTCCGTGTAATCGTTTCGTTGGAGTGTGTTAATGACATCCTTAACTTCTGCTTCATAACCTTCTTCTGTGTTGCAGTGTGATTTAGCTCTGTCAAGTAGCGCGTAAGCTACTCCCATCTTGGTGTTTTCGGCATGGTTGGATTCAGATGTTCGTATGGTGTTGTTAACTCTCTCCACAAGTACATCTAGGAATGGTATTCTGTTGTTGTCAGAAGTTTTGAAATTTCTTTTTAAAACTGTAAAGAAACCAAAAATAATATTAATAATAATAATAAATAAAATTTTTAGTTTCGTATGCAACAGGGGATATAGGTAATTTGAAAAAATTAGAGCTGCACTTTTTTTGTTCAATGATAAGGAGGGGGAATTGTTTTTCTTTTGTTCAAGGTCAAATACCTGTACCTCATAATTTTGCATAGAATAAGCAGTTGCAGGTTTCACGCCTTTTTATTTAATTTGATTAAAATTATTTCACCACATTATTTACATAAAAAAGAATAGGTAAATTTAAGCCGCGATAAAGGCAGAAAACTACAAGAAATACAAAACAACTACTATACCCAGATGTGTTGCGGGAAACGCGCGTTCTAATCATTAAATAGTTATTTATGTAACAAGTGTGTAAAGTAGTACTTTTTTGGTCGAGTGTGAAATTGTAGCACGAGACAAAAAATACTATTTTACACATGTGTTGCATACAACATTTTTCCTACAATCGAAATAGTATTGATGTTTCTCATAATACTGAGTGTACAGGCATCCAGCAGCTTCAAATACTGTTAGTACTCTTTCTCATAACACTGTACAAAATTTAACTTAAACACTTGGAAGAATCTCAGACAGACGATGATTAGTCTTTTTTAATGTACAAATTGTATATTTAATATTAATATTAAAAATTAGGTTAGGTTAGAATACATGTCAAAAAAATGTTAATGTTCTTAAAAATTAGATCAGTACCCAATCTGTTAAACAAAATATTAGATTTGTTTCATTTACAGTGTATATTCATATTTCTTAATAAATTTTTTTACTTTTATTATTATTTACTAGATAAGTATATACTTCACAGGTAAATTAACCGAATTTTAATGTTGCCTAGCAACGCTTATTTACTTTTCAAGTGACACATTACACACTGTAATGAGTGCGTGAAAATTACTTTTCACGCACGATTGTAGGAAAATATATTTTTTTTAATATGTGAAATACAAGTAATACTGGATTTTGATTTACGCAACTTTATGCCAATTTTTATGCTTTTTTAAATAGTGATGCTAAATTTTTTGTCACTATTGGATTTCGACTTTTTTTTACTTTATTTACATTAGGTCAATGGCGTACCCAGGGGGGAGGGCGATAGGGGTGATCGCCCCCCTTAGATCTACACATATTTTTTTATATCAGTGACATTTCGAGTAAGTTGTAAAATTGTCATAAATTTGCTCTAAGTTTATTCATTTATCTCGAAATTTCTTCTAATAATGGCTCCTCACCTAAGTAAAACTGACTTAAGTATCGTTCACAATTAAAATTTAATGTAGCGTATCATTGCAACTTGTTACCAAGAAAAAATCTGATGTGGCCAACACCAAACCTCCCGCTATTTAATTTTTATTAATTTAATATATATATATATATATATATATATATATATATATATATATATATATATATATATATATATATATATATATATATAAAGTATTAATGCAAATCTGTAGAAAATTTAATAATCTTTAATTTTTATAATAACATTAATCCCGAAAAAATAACATTTAAAGGTATTTTTGGAAGAAAAACTATTTTGAGCTTCTAGTAAAGTGCCATTTCCAGTTATCCGATTTACACCAAAAACTAATGTGCTCTTTCCATTACAGAAAACGTTTGAAATACACGGTTTCAAAATTTCCTGAATGATTGTATTTGAGTTAGAGTAAAGGATCCACACACACATACACACAGCCATTATCGTGAAAATGTTAAAATTGGATTCTAGGGACCTTAAAACGTGGTCATTTAGCAAAATCTCGATATGCGATTTTTAGCACGATCCCTATACCTCCCTTACCAAGGGTAGCGGGAGGTAAAAAAGTGGCGTGTTGAAAAATTTGCGGTAGAATTTGAAGGGAAGAGACAGCCATTTTCAAGCATAAATCGTACTATTAGGTAACTGATTTGCTTGTTTAATGTTTCTAATATTTTTAATGTAACGTTCCTACCTCAATATCATTGTTTTTATGTTAAATATGAGAAAATAAGCACATGAAATTGTTTAAAATATATGTATATATTAACAAAAATGCGCGAAAAACAAATACATAAAAATTATATATATATATATATATATATATATATATATATATATATATATATATATATATATATATATATATATATATATATATATATATATATATATATATATATAAATTTCCTCTATATCGCAGCTCCCCCACCCCCCTAACCCGTAATCCTGGGATCGCCACTGCATTAGGTATCTAAAAATACAATGGTGCATTTCTTGTTGCAGTAATCAATCTTTTAAAAGCAATCTCTTGAAAAGAAATAGTAAACTTTTCAATAAAGAATATAATTCCCTTGCAATTGTAGAACACACACAAACATTACATAAACTAGGTTTAAAATTACACAACATTCCGCCCTTTTAACGTAGAATATAGACTCTCTGCACCTTTCAATTCAATATAACTTCTTACATTATTGTTCTTGAACAATATCGAATCGTGTCTCTGGGGTGCTCTATTTTTCCACCCTTATCGTCGGGATTTTTCGTAGCAGTGTACAAACATTAGGATTAAGGTCGCAAGTTGTTTACATTAGACAGCGACAGCACATGTTTTAGTTATAGGATATGGGACATCGATTTCTTCATTAATACTTATAAGGTCAGTGTTATTAATGAGTCTTTCACACTTAAAGTAACTTAGAATACGTCATAGATGTTTCCCTAGAACTAACAAAAGTAAATTAACATTATTACATAAAAGAAATTAAAAAACATTATATTTGTTCTATTTTAAAAAATTAATGAACATTGAAATACGTGTTTAAATGACAACAATTAGTTGATTGAGTTGGAGAGGCGATCTGTGTGCAAATCTTTAGCAACAGGATAGCCGAGTGTTCCCGATCCTGGCCGAACAGTTCAGTTACAGGAATTCGTGTTTTGTTGTCAGTTTTTCGCTGCCTGCTGTGCCGTGTGAACGTATATGCCTGGAACAGCTTTGCAAAGGAACGGTTCTAATCCAACGACAGGCGTCATGAGCGAAGGTTTGATTTCAATTCATTTTTCTTCTATTTGCCTTTTAAATCGATCAGATTGACAACATAAAAGACATTTTGATCTTCTTCCCTGAATAATACATAAAGCTAGTGTTGACGAATTGTTACCATAACCTATTTTACGGGGAGTATTTGTACATAACATGAAATTATTATAAATGAAATATTGACAATTGATGATGTAATACAAATGAATGACAAAAACAGTAATATACTGTTTATTGTAAATTATAATAGAATAATATTAAATACCGGTTGTCTACTTTTTTACCGAACATAGGAAATTCAATGTAGAAAAATAGAAAATATTTAAAATGAAAATGTGCATCGATGATGTTGTCAATTTGTTTCTTATGAGTTAGAAGAAAAAGAAAATACTCATTTGAGGCAATTATTAGAGTGCCACGAAAAATAAAACAATAATTTATGTTTGATGTTTCTGACCTGTCAGATTTGATATTTCATTTGATTTAATTATAAATAAATATATAAGTAAATAATTATATCATCACGGCATATTACCCATTGCTGGGTATGATGACATATTTGTACCGTGCGGGCGTTTACCAGGCGTCACCTCACGGGCACTCATTGCTGGCGTGGAGAGTGCACAACAGGGATCAATTTTGTGCCATTTAAAATTCGAAATACTTGGCGTCGGTCGGGATCGTACCCGGTTCCCTAGATTCACGACCAGGCACTAGATTGTCTTCCTATTATTTTAATAATAATAAAATCAAATCAAATGTCAAATTTATGCCAGATATTTCAAAAATAACAAACATAAATTATTGTCTTATTTTTCATGGCACTCTGATAATTGCCTTATTGTGTGTATTATTTTTTGCTGCTAACTTGTATTTTTCTTCATTACACTTTTTTTTTCTAAATTAAGGTAAAGAGATTTCGCAAAATCAAAATTTTAACATTGAATTTCCAATGTTCGGGAAAAAAATAGACACCCGGTATAGCTTTGTTTACATTTTTGTTATAGAAGAAAAATTGTGTAAAAATATAAAATGTATAGTAAATATTGTAATGAAATGAATATGTCTCCATTTTTTTGAATATTTTCAATAAAACAAACACAACAAATAAATAAAAACAAAACGTATTTCAGAGACTACGTTACTCGAATCCCAATTCCAATGTTTTTGCAAAATCATTCAGTGCAAATGAAAACCGGAAATCTTTTGTTGAAAATATCGACTTCATTTAATATGTAAAACAGGTTACCTGAATACACATATTATACAGGGTGTTATTTAAGTACGTTTAACTGATGGTAGCACTAACCACATAGATAATACCTAAATCTGGCAATAATTTTTGTTTTACATACTTTCTATAAGAATTGGAGACCCTAAAAGCTGACCAATTACATCATGATTCAAAACTTTGTAAATACTAAAAATCAATGCGTTTGCTGAAAACAATGTTGCTTTACAAAATTGACATGAAACTACGAGAAACGATTTTTTGGATTGGCTTACAATTTTTATTCGGTGTATTGAATATGCAAAAGCCAATTACCTAAATGATAAACATGTAGTTTTTCACTACGAAAGTCTAAACTACCAAAAATCTGCCGCGACGCCAATGATTTTGCATGTAATTTTACTGTGACAGTCCTATGTTTTTAGTCAGATAAATAAATAAATATATCATCACGGCATGTTACCCATTGCTGGGTGTGTCAATCTTTGTTCGCAGATATCGGTAATGATGATGACATATTTGTACCGTGCGGGCGTTTACCAGGCGTCACCTCACGGGCACTCAGTTGGCGTGGAGAGTGCACCACAGGAGTCAATAATGTGCCATTTAAAATTCGAAATATTTGACGTCGGTCGGGATCGAACCCGGTTCCCCAGATTCCCAACCAGGCACTCAGGGACGCGGCCACGAGATCCCAGAAAACTTCGATTTCAATCAATCAAAATCGGGATTATTTCTCCTGCTGCTTTATTTAAAGAGCTAAACGAATTACTGCATATTTGGGTTCCAGGCAGTCATCTCAACATTCTATTAAGCTATGAATGTTTATTTACGTAACAGCCTGTATATTCATTTCGAAATTAAAATTTTATTTACATAAAATATTGTCTTTACTCAACAGACAAGAGCAGATTTTGCTAAATAAATATAATTTCGAGCAAGAAATGAAAAGTTGGTAAAATGTATTTGGAAATAAGTCGAATACATTTTTATTTTTCTATTAAAGCCCTCTCCAACCACCTCTGGTTAAAGTGACATTTAATGATAACCGACGGATATGGTGCAAAATTGTTCTTACCATCTTTGGTTAGAGCTAATTGGCAGGGTTGGTAAAAATCATGATTTATTTAGAAAAATAAAAACAAATTGATTTAAAAAAATCAAATAAATCATGATTTTTTTGATTTCTTTATTTTTAAAGACCTGTTGGTGTTATTGCACATTTTAATTGTTTTTAAAGCAATATAAATATTTTATTTCATAAATGAAAACGAAATTTGCAGTGCAAAGAATGCACTTAAATTTTTGCTTATACGAGTACGTAGTACCCATACAGGATGATTTTTTTCAAGGTGTACATAGGAGATTAACATGGGAAATCAGTTTTTTGAAAACCGTTGTTTATTTATGAGCCTATAATATTGGATAATTTCCATGTATTTGGTATTTTCGGATAAGCAAATTTTTTATCTTTGTGTTGACACTACAACTATTGCCGTAGGTTAAAACGGGGGACAACGGTTTGCAAAAAATTGATTTCCCATGTCAATCTCCTATGTACATCTTGAAAAAAATAACCCTGTATAAAGCTGCGTTCAGAGCTACCGAATTATAAATTACAATTAGCACTTAAAATTAATACAAGCACTTTGACTTATGACAAACAACGCTAGCGTTCACAGCGACAAAATTAAGACGTTAAGTGTAAGTGATAAGTGGTAAGTATGCAAACCCCAAACTTTTCACTTACAATTAGTGCGACAGATATATCATCTTGTCTCTTTCTGTCAGAAACGTCAAACATCTCAGTGTATATAATCTGTTTTAAATGTGGCACATGGTGCAGGATATTGTAATAAATAAGAATATAGAAAAGTGAAGAACCATATGTACCTTTACTTGTCACTTTTTACAGAATGTCTTTCCTTTCTAACCCTATTTTTATCACAATTATAGTGTTCAAGTATAGTGTTCAAACAACAAATACTACTCTATTTATAATTGTTTCATAAAAATCATTTATTTTTTTATTTATATAGATTGCTTCATCGATTTCTCAATAGATGTCAATTTCACTAAGTGCTAATTCTAAACGCTATTTCAGATTTAAAACCGGTAGTTTTAAGACGCTCCAACCGATTACTATTTGTAATTACTAATTGTAATTTATAATTCAGGAGCTCTGAACGCAGCTTAATAGTCCACGCGCGCCTCTAAACTTAAATCATGCCTACCTAAATAAAACAGGTCAAAATATGTCTTACATGGCTCACTGTAAAAAGTTTAAAACAGATATATTATATTACCATAGGGGCCTATTCTATATTTCAGTGGTTAATATTTAACTACTGGTTAAATTTTTTAACCAATCAAGTAGGTTGACATATAACAAAAAAGGGATTTTTAGTTGTCAAATCAATAACTATTGGATAAAAATTTTAACCAGTGGTTAAAAATTAACCACCGAGTTACAGAATGGGGCTCATAGTAGATGTTAACTCTGTATAGATATATCTAAAATAATTTGAAAAACAATTGATGTTTTGACAAAAAATGTATTATATTATAAAATTTGATTTAAATCGTGATTTAAAACAAATGATTTAAATCAGGCCAACCCTGCTAATTGCAAGTTAAAACTAAAACTGTTGTTCATATCGCTTCTAACCTTCAGTTTAATTATTAACTAATTTTTAATAAACAATCACTTTAATTAGAGTTGATAGGATCGGGCCGGGCCTTAAAGATAATAAATAAATATAGATATAACGATTTTAGTTATTATTGGATTTACTTATTACGCAGATTTCGGTATATGACAATGGGTCAATACAACACTTTTCTTTAACTAAATCTTATTTAAAAACAACAAAATAAAGACAAACATGCAATCATACACTATTACCCTAAAGGAAAAAGGTGCAAGATATTTCCATGGGTACTATTTAAAACGATCGACGATCACTAGTTTAAAGAATTGTGGCGAATTCAATGTAATGTATTTACTGTAGTAAGTTCAGGAGCTTAAATGTTTAAACATTTTGTTAGTGAAGCAGGTAGAACGTATTTTTAGGTACGACACTTGTTACTTTAAATTTGATTTAATCTGTGTGCTCACACCTTCCCAAATTGCCCAGTGACACCACTCAAGTTGCCACAGATATGCACCAAATCTGCCCACGTGTATACCCACTCAAATTGCCCACGTATACAGCAATCCAAGTTGCCAATGGACAGGAACAGACTCACTAAACTTCCCACGTTTATTGGCAACTCAAATTAAACATGAAACATCTACCGGGAAAATTAGAACTAGTGAAAGACAGGTTAGGTTTATGATTTTTCAAACATTTGGCTGTGTATCTTAAAAAATTTTGAATTTCGCGATACGAAATAAATTTTTCGTACCTCCGTCCATTTTGACTAGTATTACAGAACTCAAAACCGTCCAGAATTGCGCTGTTGTTGACCTAGGCCGGCAAAAGGAGTTGGCATTACTGTTCTGGTGATATGTCAATTTAAGATTATATTCAACACAAGAAGTAGCAAAATGTTTACAAATTTTAGGGCTAAATCTATAATTGTTGTAACTTAAATAACTAAATTTTGTCTTAAAAATAATAATATGCTGTCATTACCGACATCTCGCATAGATTAATTAGAAGTTCCAACTTTAGGACTAGTTTGTTTTGTAACTACAACTAACTTCACGTGATATAATTGAGTTTCCGCTATCTGTCATTAAAAATATGCGAAAGTATATAAAATATATATAACTAATATTTGTATGTTATATTTTCAATAGATATAAAATAATTACGCATTTTAAGCTCAAATGTAAATAATTATAATTAAGCTTGCAATGCAAAACCGATAAAAATATATGTTAATATTTTAGGTTATGTAACAAAATAAAGTGTAGAGAAATATACGAAGAATTTATGGAGAAGTCGGTACAAAAAATCTTGTGTATCACACGCCCAGAAACTGTTTTGCGAGATCTCGCAAATGTTCAGTTTCTGGCCTAGTGATACAAATAACTATTTTCGTACCTCCGTCCATTTTGACTAGTATTACAGAATTCAAAATCGTCCAGAAATGCGATGTTGCTGACCTAGGCTGGCAAAAGGAGTTGGCATTACTGTTCTGGTGATATGTGAGTATAAGATTATTTTCAACACAAGAAATAGCAAAATGTTATAAATTTTAGGGCTAAATATTTAATTATTGTAACTTAACTAAATTTTGTCATAAAAATTCCCATCCGTTAATGGTTAGTTAAAGCCCGCGGAAAAATTTGCAGCAATTTTTTAAGAAAATGTATTGATTAAATAAAACAAACCTTAAAAATAAATTTATATGTAATTCAAGCAATAGGTAGGTTCATAACAAAATATAGAAAAGATAAAATCCGACGGTTCTGTAATAGATAACGATCTGATTTCAAACATAAGCTAACGCTGACGTCTTAAAGATGGCGGATACATTGACGTCACAAAATTGGTGAATACGTAGCTGATTTACTGCACTGCATCTGAAGGTGTTCGTTACTTTCTTCTAGATGTCCTGGAACCCAAAATATCTTAAGATGTTCTTATCAAACTTTACTCGTAGCGTGTTTGTAAGCAAACTTTTAAGGCGTTTTTACGACCTTTTTATTTTTCTTTATAACACAGTCTACCTCCTTTAATACGTTTGAGCTAATATCGCATTATTTTCCCTTCTCTTTTGGGCGCGTTCGCGTCTCTCACAGAAAACAAATAAAACAATATTTGTGTATAGTTCTGTTAATTTTTAAATATAGGCTTTGAGCCGTGGTTACCTGTTCATTCATAATTTTCTGTCAATGTCATTTGTGTTTTTACCTCCCGCTACCCTTGGCAAGGGAGGTACAGGGACCATGCTAAAAATCGCATATCGAGATTTTGGTACATGAGCACGTTTTAAGGTCCCTAGAATCCAATTTTAACATTTTCACGATGATGTCTGTGTGTATGTATATGTGGATCCTCCACTCTAACTCATATTTTGAAACCTTGTATTTCGACCTTTTTCTATTTTGGAAAGAGCCCATTAGATTTTGGTGTAAATCGGATAGCCGGAAATGGCACTTTACTTGAAGCTCAAAATAGTTTTTCTTCGAAAAATACCTTTAAATGTTATTTTTTCGACATTAATGTTATTATAAAATTTAAAGATTATTAAGTTTTCTACAGATTTGCATTAATACTTTTTCTACATATTTTATAGATGAATATATAAAATTATCTATAAATTAAATACCGGAGCCTACACTTTAAACAAACAAAACTTTTTGGTTACGCAGTTATTCAAATGTGTGTAATTGACAGATAAATGTCACTCTCAACGAACTAATCATTTAAAATTAATAATAGTAACGTTTTAAAACGAAAAAAGTAAATAGAACAATAGGAAAGGAAATTAATGACTCGCAAAAAAGTTTAAGCTAATCCTAATCCTCATTTTTGGATTATGTGAATTCTATTCTATCCCGGTATTTAAAATTTAATCTTCATTTTATTATCAAAAAATCTGATGTGGCCAGCACATTACCTTCCGTCAGTTCTATGTAAAAAAGTTCATTGAAAAATATTATATTTCTTGTACATTACCTTAAGGCAGTTGTATGTATTTTATACCAAACAGAAACTTTCTAACAAAAGATCCTATATTTCCAGTAAAATTATAACATAAACATACTGTCAACTACACTTGACACTGACACCTTTCAATCAGAATTTTCTATTTTCTTAATGTAGCAGCTGTTTCCAGAGTTATAGCAAAGCTGACTAATATACATGATATTTAATGTCTTTATAATTTTTTAACTCTATGTCCATTTAATATGAAGCATAAAATGCATTCAAATTGTATAGAGAATAAATAATTCTTTAATATTTATAATAACATTAAATGTGAAAAAATGATATTTAACATCGTTTTTTCAAGAAAAACTGTTAAAATCTTCAAATGAGGGTACTTCCGGTTGACCAATTATAACCAAAATCTAATCAGCTCTTCACATGGCTGTAACGAAGAGGAATACGAAAGAATTATAATTTTTGGAATTGTAGTATTAGAGTTATCGCATTAGAAAATTTTGTCACACACAGACACACACACACACACACACACACACACACACACACACACACACACACATACATACACACACACACACATACAGACATCATCGTAAAAATAGTAAAATCGTATTCTAGGGACCCTAAAACGTGCTTATTCATCAAAAACTCACCACCGAATTTTTTGACCAAAGACAATACCTTCCTTACCTAAAGGTGACGGAAGGTAAAAACGTAGTTACTTGAACTTTTGGCAGTTTATTTGTTAAAATATAGTCTACTATATTTTAAGAAATAAACTGCCAAAATTAGGTTATAATTCGCTAATTCAAAAATAAGGATTACCTTAATCTTTTTTGTGACTCGGGCTGTAGATGGCGGGAGGTATTGTGTTGGCCACACTAGATTATTTTAAAAACTTTTGATCCATGTTACCATAATTTTGTAAACATGTAGTCTTGAATACATATTATATTTATTTATAGTATTGTTGTTATTTACCAGATGAAGGCAACACTTCGCTGTCAAAACGTCGTTTTTCTACTAAAATTTAAGAGAACTA
Source organism: Harpalus rubripes (assembly GCA_963082715.1). NCBI lineage: Eukaryota > Metazoa > Arthropoda > Insecta > Coleoptera > Carabidae > Harpalus > Harpalus rubripes. Next base: position 18,265,212 of record OY720452.1, read on the forward strand.
TATCCAAATTTTGTTTTATTTATATACTAAATTCTGAAAGCTTTTTTAAATATTTAAATTATAAATGCTCAATGTTTTAGTAATTTTATTTTGCCGGCTAATTAGGAGACGTTCGAGGAGCTGATATTGAATATGCAATATATTCAATATTTCAAGCATTTAGCTAATATTGCGCAAATTGCTCGGAATTAATCTCAAAGACTTGGTTCTAACATAAACTAGAATTCTCGTTTATTATTCAACACCACAAAGATCAGAATTTAATCTCATTAACCAACAAAGTTCTTATAGTTAAGTTTGCAAGTTGAACATTCCATAATCATGTAGCTTGATTTGGTTTAATGCATTCTAGGGCTTTAATTAATATTTTTAATTACAGCATTATCCTGGAATTTGCATTATTCCGGCTTTGTTACTAATGACAGTAGACGTTTATTGAGTTCCCGCCATTTGTAAAGTAAGAAAGAGTTTAGCATAAACGATGAAAGTAAAGCTAATATTCTCTTTTGTAATTAAATTAAAGCAATATTACGTAATTTAATGGTACTTTAATAATGACGAACACAGAATGAGTGTGATGTTATTAATAAAGCATACGTTGATGAGCGTTTTATCATTGCTTTGTTTGTTTTGCTTGGCATTCAGGACTTGACAACTAAAATCGAAGTAAAGCTAATTAGAGGAAATGGTGACTATGTTTAAATTCTAAGCACGTCATGCTGTTATTAACAATGTATTTGTTTCATACATATATTGATTTTAATTTTTCTGTTAAATGTTATATGTGCAGTTTCCTATCATCGATATTTGTTGAATCATGACACTAGGCTTTGCATGTTATGAACGAATTTGAGGTAGTTTAATCGTTTTAAACATGAAGGATCGACATACAGACTGATGATCGCGACACCGGAACTTAGGACTTTAACATGTAAAAGCATACTTACATAATATCCTGCTTCCCTAATTATTTTCAAGGATGTTCTAATAAAACACTGGATAGCTGACATACGTTTAACAAGTGAGGCAAGTGGTGGGAGTACGGCGCCATTTGCAGAAAAGGCAAAACGTCAAACGTTCGTTGGTCTATTATTGCATTATTTGGTAGTTTTCTTGAATAAAGTGGTGTTTGTGTTGTGTTCTTAGTGAATAAATACTTTAAATGAGATATTTCTATAATGAAAGGCAATATGCCTTCTTCTTGTAGTGCTTTTGGGTGTACAAATAGACTTAGCAAGGATAACCCTCGACAATTTTTCAAGTATTATTGTTCATATATATATATATATATATATATATATATATATATATATATATATGTGTGTGTATACATATTTATTCATACTATTGTCTTAAATATTTTACAGCTTTCCTTTAAATAATAGTGGTATATTACGATTGTGGATAGATGCCATAAAAAGAAAAGATTTCACACCTAAAAAAGCATCAAAAATTTGCAGTGAACATTTTCTTGTAACTGATTATTTGAAAAAGCCTGGAATATATATAAAACCAGACGCAGCACCTTCTGTATTTCCATATTTTCCACCACATATGCAAAAGGCATCTTTTTAATAAGCAAATATTATTTTTTAATTCATAGTCCTATTTTATTGTAAATTTGCTATATATGTAATAAATATTATTAAAATAATAACTATAATTTTTAAAATATATGCAATAAATATAAAGAAATCTGTTAATTCATTCCATTTTTAATATGCTTCTTTTATGTCATTTTAAATTTGTCGCGTTTTTGCCTTTTCTGCAAATGGCTACTTTCCAGTTGCTTGCCTCACAGGTGACTACGTACACAACATACAAGTTAGCAATCCAGTGTATATATTAATATCCTTGATTATTTAATGTAAAAAAGTTTCAAATAAATGTTGTAGAGCATAAAATTCTACATTAGAATCAGTAAACAAAATTAATTTTGCATGGTCTATAACGGCAGAAATCAGGTATGAAAATGTTGAAAATCACCCCAAAATAGCGATAGCAATTGAATTGGAACTAAAAATTAACAACTGTTAGCGATTTATCTGTCAAGCCAGGTTTATTTATTTTTAGTATTATTTGTAATTAATTTCTGTTAAAGTGAAAAATTATTTATTTGATATATAATTGTTCACTTGAACAGATATTACAAATAAGACCTGTACTGTATTTCAAATAAGAATAGACTTGGAGATGAGATAGGACGATTCCAGCTTTCTGATTAGTCTAAGCGCAAACCAAGTTTACAATAGCAGTATGTAAAGCAGGTATATTACTTATTCCATTTTGACTTTATAATCTATTAACAACTATAAGTAACTATTTATTTACTAAATAATTAAAAATTATTAAATTTTGACGTTTCGAGCTGTCAAGTATGTCATAGACGAAACAAAACTAATTCATAAGTTATATCTATGTGTGTAAAACAGGCTGGCGCAGCAGCGCCACCAAGTCTATTGTCTGAAATACTGTATAAATAAATAAATAAATAAATAAATAAATATATCATCACGGCTTATTACCCATTGCTGGGTGTGCCAATCTGCTTTGTACACATAATTCGGTAATGATGAAATATTTGCACCGTGCGGGCGCTTACCAGGCGTCACCTCACGGGCACTCATTGCTGGCGTGGAGAGTGCACCACAGGGGTCAATTTTGTGCCATTTAAAATTGGAAATATTTGGCGTCGGTCGGGATCGAACCCGGTTCCCCAGATTCGCGACCTGACACTCAGGCACTCGGCCACGAGACCCCATGAAATACTGTATAATAAGAATATATTAACCTAAGTTGACAGGTAAAACCACTGGGTAAAACGTCACACATTTGTTAATTTATCTGTTTTAATTCCATGGCTATCACTATTTTTGCGGTGATTTTCGACATTTTCATACCAAATTGCTACCGCATGTAAAATTAATTTTGTTTACTGGTTTTGATGCATAATTTTAAGCTCTACAACATTTGTTTGAAGTATTTTTACCTAAAATAATTAGGGAAGTAGTAAATGACGAAAATATTATTTTACATGTTAAAGTCCTATGTCTGTCTGCCTTGTATAATCTTAAACGTCTCAGTTTGGACCCTGAAACTAGAGATTATTTTAGACCCTTATCACAAATTTGAACAAAGACTGAGGGCTGTTCCCTTTTTAACGATATAATTCAGTTTTAGGTATACCCATATATATATATATATATATATATATATATATATATATATATATATATATATATATATATATATATATATATATATATATATATATATACAGGGTGTTAATTAAAAAGCGGGCCATAGGCGTTTAACATGGGAAATCAGTTTTTCCTTGCGCAAAAGTTCCCAATTAATTTTAGACAAAAGTGTTTCAAATAAAAGTTGTAGATACTTAAATTACACACGAGCATCACTAAACAGATTTTATTTTGCATGTTTAGTAACCTGTAAAATCCAAATTGAAATTCTATAAATATTCCTCATTTGTAGTGATAGCCGTGGAATTTAAACAAAATTACAAAGAAATGCATATCGTTTGAACCGTCAGAAATTCGATTTTCAAATAAAAATTACTGATAATTATATTCTATCGTAAATCCTTAAAAATATTTTGTTTTTATAATCTACCTCAAAATTATTGCTTAGATTTTATTTATTTTTATTTTGTAACCTGCAAAATCGAAATTCCGACAATTCGAACGATATGCATTTCTTTGTAATTTTGTTTAAATTTCATGGCTATCACTACAAATGAGTAATATTTATAAAATTTCAAATTGGATTTTACAGGTTACTAAACATGCAAAATAAAATCTGTTTAGTGATGCTGGTGTAGAATTTAATTCTCTACAACATTTATTTGAAACATTTTTGTTTAAAATGAAATGGGAAGTTTTGCGCAAGGAAAAACTGATCTCCCATGTTAAACGCCTATGGCCCGCTTTTTAATTAACACCCTGTATATATATATATATATATATATATATATATATATATATATATATATATATATATATATATATATATTGTAACGGAACATCCTTGGTCACGACACCAATTTTATGTAACGCGACATACTTATACTTTTTACCTTGACCATGGCCTCGTCTAATAGAAGGTTGTACTTACCCTACGTTGTGTTTATTTTTAATAAGTAACCCTTTACCTGGTTCGTAATATAGAGTAGCTGTCAAAAGTGGAGGAATCGGGATAGGTATTTGACGTAATTAAAGAATAATGTTCTCTCCAAAAAGCAGACAGAATATGTCTATCTTTGTGCATTTATTGAAAATTAACCATGAAAGCAAATAGTAAATAATGTGAGAAATATGGTCGGGTGTAAGTGTTTGAACACGACACCCTGCTGTGGAAAGGTCCGCTCTCTGGCATTCGCCTTACGTGCGAGGGAAACCACAGCAAAAACCTCGTACAGAGAGACATCGAGACACAATTTAAACAAATAATTTATAACAAATTAAACATAATAACACATAAAGGTTGTCCCAACAATTTAATATTAACAACATTGAAAATAATGCTTTAATTCGACCTGTATATTGATAGTCAATTATAAACGTAATTGTGTAAGTGAAGGTGAGTGTGTAAGTTTGGTAAGTTCGGAGTTTCATCTGAACTGCCATGACGCTCGGCGTCGCCGCCGGCCTGCTTTTTGTATGGAAAGCGTGGAGTTAGCAACATAATCCTGGTTCGCCGCTGGACCGGCCTCACCATTTGTCCAGGCCGCCCGGCATAGCCGACGCGTCTTACAGTATGCGACTGTGTCGCCATACTGTCTATCCCGACGAATACCTATGTCGTACCCGTCGGGGTGTAAATTGTTAAGTGATACCCAAGTGAACGTGGAAATGCCAGCGTTCGGTGCTGATACGGCACACATCTTGAGCTTGGGTGGCTGCAAGCAGCGAGACCCGCAAAATTACGTTTGATTGGCAACCAATATTAGGTCACGTGGATAAAAATTCATTATATCATTGTGACAACAATAAATCATAATATTGTGCTTGTCCAAGTTAAGTTCCTCGTAAATGAAAAGGAGCCAAATCAGGTGAATAGGGGAGCAAGTAGATAGGATCCCCAAACGTGCCTGACATAGCCATAGCAGCTGAGTGGGGGGAAAGTATGGAGGTTCCCCAAACGTGCCTGACATAGCCATAGCAGCTGAGTGGGGGGAAAGTAGGACTCCAAACGTGCCTGACATAGCCATAGCAGCTGAGTGGAGGGAAAGTAGGGAGGTTCCCCAAACGTGCCTGACATAGCCATAGCAGCTGAATGGGGGGAAAGTAGGATTCCAAACGTGCCTGACATAGCCATAGCAGCTGAGTGGAGGGAAAGTATGGAGGTCCCTCAAACGTGCCTGACATTGCCATAGCAGCTGAATGGGGGGAAAGTAGGACTCCAAACGTGCCTGACATAGCCATAGCAGCTGAATGGAGGGAAAGTAGGACTCCAAACGTGCCTGACATAGCCATAGCAGCTGAGTGGAGGGAAAGTATGGAGGTTCCCCAAACGTGCCTGACATTGCCATAGCAGCTGAATGGGGGGGAAAGTAGGACTCCAAACGTGCCTGACATAGCCATAGCAGCTGAGTGGAGGGAAAGTATGGAGGTTCCCCAAACGTGCCTGACATAGCCATAGCAGCTGAGTGGAGGGAAAGTAGGTAGGTATTGGGAAGCGGAGTCGAAGGTAGACCTGGAGAACTTACCTCGGACAAGCCAAGTGTAAGAGTTCGATGAGTTCAGAGCCTTGGGTTACCCAACATGTCAACCATGCCAGAGGTCCAAGGTCTGTGAGTCTGGCCGAAACCAGACTGCCGAATACGGTGTTCATCCCCAGTATTTAAACCAAAATATCCCTCTTGTCCCTTCTGGATCTATGATGTTTTCGGGGGTATCTCCCGCCACCGTTTGTGGGTGGGTGGCTGGGTGGACCGTCGAAAGTTCTAGAACATTAGAAATTTTCCTTTTTTACTTAGCACATGTGGCCTGCAGATCTTCGACTTAGGCTGGTGACGTCATCTCATGGCCTGCATTGTTTCGTTTTAACTGCAGAGCCCTGTCCCTTTGTCCTTGTGAACAACAAAAAAACACACGTACAGAAAAATACTTATGCAATGGCCATCGTAACTAAATAATAACTCCGTATTCTTTATACATGAACAGTCTAATTGTTTGTAAGTAACTAAATAAAAATAAATAAATAAATAAATAAATAACAATAATAATATACAGTGCGGTTTCAATATATATATATATATATATATATATATATATATATATATATATATATATATATATATATATTTTAATTAACTAAAATGACATTTGAATTCTTTGTCCTCCAAAGTGCCAGTTCTACATCAATTTTGGATTAGTTGAAGTAAAAGTCTCGCCCGCGATGGATTATCATGATCATTTCCTGCAATTAAAATAAAATTCACCTTCTGAAACCAGCGAGGAAACCAGTGACTATGTTTACATTTTATTTTGGGTTTCTTTGTATTTAATCGTTTTATGGCGATTCTTTAAATAAATAAAAATCATATCCATATAACTAGGGATGCACTCGATCTCGAGCTTTGGCCCAAGCCGGCCGAAAGCCCATCTCAATATCGAGTCGATCATCGAGCCGGGCCGACGATATTTGATCATGCCAATCATTCGAATTCAAAGTTGAGGCGAGTCGGACTTTCGATTTTGGCCCGGCCTAAGAAAATAAATTATTCGGACCGGCCCGAAAAAAACTAGTTAAATCTTGTATCAAATGCACAGTTTCCTTAATATCTTAATGAAAATGGATGGATTTAAAAAGGATTAAAATGATTTGAATTTAAAATTACGTAAGCCGCTGGACATGCCGGGGTTTTTTTAACACAAATGATCGTACAAATAAAATAAATAAATATATCATCATTGCATAGTACCCATTGCTGCATATGTGCCAATCTGCTTTGTACACAGATTTCGGTAATGATGATGACATATTTGTACCGTGTACTTCTAAATTTTTGCCACGATGTTTCTTACTTAGCTGCCATGTGTTTTGCCCGCTGATGCAAAGGCAAACATTTTGTTACAACCGCAAGTCGGTACCAGATAGCTTCGTGGTTGCCAAGTTAATTATACCCCAACTTGGAAAGGTATCGGGAGTAGTTACCGATCAAGGCCAGTCGAGAAAAATTCCTCGAGAAATTTCAGACCTGAGCCGGATTCGAACTCACGATCTCTCTCACTATATCACTGTGCTATCCAAAGTTTTTTTTTTTAATATAGGATGAAATATCTAGGGGTTAATGTTGAAGGGAGATGTAATATATCTTTCTAAAATCTTGTATCCTGTATCCAGGTTACAGTTGGTATTAAATGAATTGTGTCGTATCTTTGCTAAGGGCTTAAGAAACAGCTTGGAGTTTTGCTTTTAGATGAATGGTTGTTTCATTTATAGTGATTCTGCTGAGAGGCTTTCCTGTTTCCTTTCGGCTAAACGCGCAACAAATAAAACTGTTTTTTCAATTAAATCTGTTCTGTGTCTGTTGTGTGCTTTGTAATTTTATACAGTAAACATGCTATCTCATTGTTTGTTTTATATTTTACTGATTTAAAGTATTTCTTCATAATTAAAAAGAATCAATGTTTAAAACTAATATGTTTTAAATGAGAGGAATTGGAAAATATTAACCCCTTGAGGTAGCAACCCGTTGCACATGGGAATAGAACGAGTAACCCGCCCTGACTCTATTTAAATAAGTCAATAAATAAATAGAAATAACTGTTTCTGTTACTTGGAAAAATTAGTTATATATTTTTACGTGTTTAAGTTTAATTTTAGAATTGTTTGAAATAGCTGTAGTATCTTAAACTATTTATTAATATTAATATACGACTGCGAGCTAGTTTCACGCGAGTGCGCGCGCACCCCCCCCCCCGCCAAGCGCAGGGCAGCTACAGCACTGATCGACCGCGGGGAGACCAGAATGTGTCTGGCTTGCCAACGCTAAAGACGTATCGCATCGTCGTCCGCGAGAGTGGCTTTCCACCATTTTGCATAAACTTTCTGATTTTCATATGGTCAGCAAAGTAAACTTTCCGGCGCCAATTTATGCAGCTAATAGACACATCTAAGGAATCAATTGTAAAATCGAACTGTACAATTTGATTTCTCACGGAACTCGTGTTGTTAGGGATTTGATTCATATTTCCTTGGGTGAAATTATTATTATTTCTTTGTAAACCTGTTTGCACAAGTTCACGTTCGAGTGACGTCATCCACAGCACACCTGCTGTTATTGTCGCTTAGGTACAGTCAATGCAACAAGTTTTGCATTCTAGTTGGTTATTATTAAGTTCATTTAGAGTTCTTAATATTGTTTAACTAAATTTGTGTGGTCATACACTTATTAAATGATTTAGTTAATTTCTACAAATATCGTATTTGTTCCATCTTTGGTTTATTATTGTTTATGTCACTTATATTTAATACGCTATCATATATCTCTCAGAATTGTTTTTCAGTTGTTTGTTATTTTGTTGCAATTATACTTAGCACGTTTGTTAGTTCGTAAAACTAGCTGGTCCTTCGTTCGTTGTTAATTAGTACGTTTCACAAATTAATAATATCCCGTGTATTGGCCAAGTCCAGTGATGTGAACCAGCTATCGAAGGTTGTAATTAATTTGGTTTACATATAGTTTTGTTTTATTCATTGAATTTAACATCAAACACATTGTTGGTGCTTCTAGGCCGGATTCGCTGATCTAGAGACGTCACATTTGGGCTTGCGAGCAGGATCAAAACATTTGGTTCTTCTAGGCCGGATTAGCTGGTTTAGGGTTTGAACATTTGGTCCTTCGAGCCACTAGGTCCTTATTACTTAGTCCTTCGCACCGGATGGACGCAACAATCAATATAGAGAGCAAGTATTCACTGACAAAATCTTTGGGATAAATGCGATTCATTCGTTCTGTTTATTTTCTATAGCCTAACCATTTCATTTAATTCAACATGAATTTTTTATACTCTTTATTAATCAAATTAAGATTTTAACCAGAATTATAGTAAAGAAAATGTCCAGTTGTACCGACTTCACATAATAACGTACATATTATTATGTCCTATAAGTTCTGGCACAAATTTCAACAATTTTTTTTTATAATACGTTTACGTCAAGTTTTGTAATACTTAATAATTAACTGTTCTATAAGCAACAAAATTATGAACAAAAGTTAAATAAAGATGGGCGGGTTCTTCCACAAGGCGCAACTTTCTGTAGACACCTAGCATTAGGTATTGGACAACATATACATTGATTTCACGGACATTCATTAATTCCTGTATATTCTGCGTTGAAGTTCGTCGTAATTTTGGACTTCCCAACCTCCATTGAAAACGAACTTGGGCGATGGTTGACTGTAGAATGGAAGAGGGGTTCCAAAAGGAAAAATGATCAGACTATCAGTCTATTGATGAAATTATTTATTTCATGCCAATGTTTCGGCTACATCATTTTTCCTTTTGGAACCCCTCTTCCATTCTACCGTCGATGCGTCGACCATCGCTCAAGTTCATCATCTGCAACTGGACGGATCCTTTAACATCATGGACAATATCATCCATTAGTGCCCTGATAAAGGATAATCTCGCAGCCGAAACGTTGGCATGAAATAAATAATCCCTCTCCCTCGTAAACTTTTGGAGATAATTGAGCCCAAAAACCTTCTATGCGACGAGCCTTGGGAACGTTAGGAGATTGTCGTTTCGCGGAATAAATGGTACGTTTTGGTCTGTTGGCCATTTTTGACTTTGTGTTGCATAGCGACAGGGCGTAAGATTTGGCCAAAAGATAAAATCGTCCCCAGCGTGCTCTTCTTCAAGAAAATCGACCATTTTTGTTAGATGTACCTTTGACTAACCAGGGGCTTGATTCTCGAAATTTATCGTATGCGCTTTTATACTTTTGGCGCATACGAATTTCCCTATGGTATTATTGAATATGAAAAGAGTGGGGAGGCATGAAAATTTCGCATGCGCTAACATAGAGTGGGTCGAAACCATTCGAAAGGGATATCGCATGCATTATACCAGGAGTTATATGTGCTAATATAAATTATTATTATTATAAAATTAAAGTTAGAAAAGGTGTGCAGGAGATATATTAAATTGTTTTATATCTATGACTTTAATACATTCATTATAATGCGTTATAGGTTATGGCTAAAGTAGAAGTGTTGAACCAACTAAACCTATATTAGAAACAGCGAATGGTTCTTGAATTTACGTAAATTAAATACATAATATGAAACTTACTTTTCGCTACAGCTTTTTAAAATTTAGGGATTGAATTTAATAATATTGGTTATTTCTTCCCGCAATTTTTAGCTATGTTTATAATAATTCATATTGCTGCTAAATTTCCTTGATTTAGCTTTGGATTAAAAAAAATCATTTAGCTTAATCCTCTGCTCACCATTTACATCATTTGTTTCTTTTTTATATGATAAATATTGTATTAAACTAAAATGAGTGCTTGCCATGAGGCTCGAACTCGCAAACTAAAGTAATATTGTGACAGTCGAACATATTATAATAACATCACATGATACTAATGAAAGCATATTATGGGTTGGTAGAAAGCACAACTTCACCAATATCGCACACTAGTCGAGAATACTTATTTTGTAAATGGTTTTGGCGCACACGATGCCGGACCGTGCGATGTTCGCGTGCGTTGAGTTTCGCACGGTTTCAAGAATGAAGCCCCAGGACTTCACTTCACTCGACCCACATTAGGGCTGGGGATACACTGCTTGTGGAAATAACGCACCATACCAACACCTTATCTGCGAATTTGGCTTTTTGTTTATATCTGACATTATTAGGGACTGGAAAGAAGAAATTACTGGAAATCAGTCAAATAATCATTTATTTTCGGCCTCTACCGGTTTCGACACCTTATGTGCCTGCTTCACGAGGTGAAAATACAGAAAACAAATAATAAAGAACATCTCACATTGGATAGTCAAAAATTAAATAAATAAATAAATAAATACCTTAAAAAACTCCTGTAGTCGTCAGATGACAGATGTAATTAGATAATAATTTTTAAAAGACTTTGAAATAACAATGGCACCCTTTAACTGTTATTTCAAAGTCTGTTAAAATATTATCTAATTACATCTGACGACTGCATGAGTTCTTTAATGTATTTATTTATTTTTTAAATTTTTGACGACCATTGTATGTGAATTATGTTATTTATGAATTGTTATCTGTATTTATCAATGTTATTTAGATTCTTCATTTTCACATCCTGAAGAAGGCACATGAGGTGTCGAAACCGGTAGAGGCCGAAAATAAATGATTATTTGACTGATATACAGTAATTTCTTCTTTCCAAACACCTTTCCAGTCAAGAAGTATTACAGCCACTATTAAGGACCTTTGCAATATTGTTAGTATAAAAACCACCATTTCCCTTAATTTTGGATTTGATCAGTGTGAAGTCCGAGAGATCGATGTAAATGTCGCCCAATGTCCGATGTCCCAATGCTAGGTGTCCGTAGAAAGTTGCGCCTTGTGGAAGAATACAGCCATCTTTATTTAATTTAAGTTCATAATTTTATTGCTTATAAAACAGTTAATTATTAAGTATTACCAAACTTTAAGTTAACGCAATTTTTATTACAAAACAAAATTGTTGGAATTTGTGCCAAAATTTGTAGGACATACGTCAAGTAGTATATTATTCAAGGACACTATAGTGGATGCTTTGGATGTTCCTTAGTGTCAGGTCGCGAATCTGAGGATCCGGGTTCGCTCCCGACCGATGCAAAAATTATTTACAATTTTAAATGGCACAAAAGTGACCCATGTGATACACTTTCCACGCCAGCAATGAGAGCCTGTTTGATGGCGCATGGCAAACGTCCACACAGTACGAATATGTCATATATCTGCGTATAAATCATATTGGAACTTGGAACATCCAGCAATGGATAACATGCCGTTATGATAAATGTACTTACTGATATTTAAGTTTAAAACACGACTGAGAGAAGCGGGCACATGTTCTAATTATCTGAGGTAATAAAAGCTATTATGGCAAGTCCGCGAGTTGCATATTATAGTACATCGACGACTAATGTAATACATCTAAGATTTTTTTATAATTTCGATTCATAACACCAAACTAAGAAATCCACATGACGTATTAGTTATGTTAAAATTAGGCTAATTTTTGTGACGTAACTTTGGTGATAAAGATATAGTCCAGTACTGGGGTAGATTTATTCTACAACATGTCGGATATTTTTTATTTTTATATATGTTTTATTAGGCCAGGCGCTAGAAGCCAAAAGAGGACGTGTTCGGGAAATAATTAGAGGAAAGCTGCAAATGGATTAAATCGCTTTATTTAAGGTCTGGAATGAACATATTAAGTTTTCCCCCTCGAAAGACCTGAGCGTTGGCCGCCATATTGAAAAAAAGGAGCAAACTTGGAGTTTTTCGCCAATATCTTCGTTTATATTCGCCTGAAAGTAAAAATACCTATTACCAATATTAAAGACAATTGAATTCTCTACAAAAATGGTTTTTTGTACTTTTTGCTAAGACTTATAGTTTGGAAGCAATATCCGTGAGAAGTGCGTTATTTTCGCGCAACCGCACGAAACGTCGAATTTCGCACGCCGTATTTCGTTTTCTATGTTAAATACGACGCTGTTTCAATATTTTAACAAAAACCAACAAATTTTTCAGTGAATATATCAATATTTCTTACCAGTTAACAGTTTTTTGTCTCTTTTCCACACCACAATCAGTTCTTGTAAGTTAATTTTCTTCGTTTCGAAGTTGATGGTCGGCAGAGTTCTTTCTCTTGGTCGGTCTTCTTACTTTTGTCATATTGCTTGCCCATTTCGCCGTCATTTGTTGCCTCGTAAACTATCTCATTGTCGTCGGATATGAAGTGGTCCAATTGAATGTCAATTTCGGTGTCACCACTGAGTTCATCTAAAATGTTTTCGATATTTGTACACGATTGTCCCCGGCAATTGTAACAAATGGCAGAACATCGAAGCCCAACTTTCCGGCAACTGCAGGCCGCTTTACATCCTTTTGTGCACTTGCAAGATATGGACTTTAAGAGCGATGGCGGAGCTGGTTCCTTAGTTGGGGTAATCGGAAGAAGGCCGTCTTTGGTCTTCTTCCAGCCCCAATCTAGCGGGGTTTTGTAGTTGCCGTACCACAGCTGGATTTGGTGGTACGTCCGTAAGGAATGCTGACGTGCAGCTGCCTGAGTAGGTGGCAAAGAAGCCAGATTGAAAGAAGATTTAGACATTGACCTGGCAAATAGTTGGAATCTCAGGTTATCTAACGAGTTTTGATCACTCTTGGCTACGTAAAGAGCTGTAATAAACTGCTGTACTGCGGCATCAATTCCATTCGGAGTCGCATCTGGGTCCTTGAAAATCTGCACGGTTGTCTGCAAATTTCTATCTTTTTCCAATATCTTAACGAACTTTAATTTTCTTTGTCTGAACAATGCGGAAGTGGTGTCGCAGCCACTGATATAAAACCGCATAATGCGACAAAAACAAGTGCAATGTTGACCAAGGAGCACTATGTTGACCAAAGTATGTGGCGCCACAGTATATCACGTGATTCGTAAGGTGCGTCTGCGCGTCAGAACGTTTTTAATTTTTAACTATATTTGCAGTATTTGAGGTTATAATATATGTTATATTGAATTAAAATGTTAATATCAACACAAAATTTTGGTGGAAATCCTGGAACATTTTATTTCTAACAGTGTACCACACTTCTCGGGGCTATTGCTTCCAAACTATAAGTCTTAGCAAAAAAGTACAAAAGACCATTTTTGTAGAGAATTCAATTATCTTTAATATTGGTAGTAGATATTTTTACTTTCAGGCTAACATAAACAAAGATATTGGCGAAAAACTTCAAGTTTGCTCCTTTTTTCCAATATGGCGGCCAACGCTCAGGTCTTTCGAGGGGGAAAACTTAATATGTTTATTCCAGAGCTTAAATAAAGCGATTAAAGCCGTTTGCAGCTTTCCTCTAATTATTTCCTGAAAAAAACCTCTAGCGCCTGGCCTATATATTTAGAGGTCTTAATAAATAATTCAAGTTTTTGACATTGGTGCACTTCCGGAAGCACCGCCATCTTCGAAGGATAATGCAAATAAATATTTTTTTGCTCATCAGTGGGTATTACAGCAAATATAGTTATAGTTATTATCAATTAACAATATTTCTTACAATTTTGGTCTAAAGCATTTTTTATAACCAATAGAGAGCGAGCTGCTTGCTGCTTATTTCGACCGGCAAACACATATTTCGCATTAATCCAACATGAATTACGCGCGACCATGAGCAGAAGTAGACAAGAAAGGTTTAGTATCGAATAAATTTAAAGCCCATTTTATATTTTATTTAATAATAATTGTTTCGTCGGGTATAAACGGGATAAAAAAAACTAATCAAATATTTATATATTAATCTAAAAATGAAACACTTTAGTAAAGCGGGCTCTAAACCTTGAAGTTCTGAAGCTTTTAATCTTAGCTTATTGTTTTTAAGCTAACTTTCAGCAAGCGATGCAACGAATTTACATTAAGCTTACCGGTAATCCTCGTGTAAAAATTTAAGTGTAGGCGATGGAAGCGGGCGCATTATAAATTACTTCAACCAACAGTTTCAAAGTAGTTCACTAGTTTATGCTTTAGAAAAACTCTGACTGACGAAAGCAGCAAACAAATATTTATAAATAGTTATTTATGATGCAACAGGACTAAACAGTAAACACATATACGAGTATTAGTGCACTATTAGGAAAGTTTGACATACTTTGTAGTTTGAAACAAATCCTTGTTGATTATATTTAATTGAATAAAAAAAGACTACTTTATACATAGGAAGTGTAATATAAGATTTGTCACATGAGTAAAAATAGTTATTTATGGAATAAAACTATAAAGCGTTTGATAGCACGAACCCTAGGCGAGAATATCAGTTCCTATCAGTGAAACATATTTTTCACTCTAGTTTAAAACATTATTTATCTATGTCCCAAATTATAAATATAAAGAAATTGAAAGAAATGTTTGATTGTTTGGTATAATGTCACCCGTCACGAAAACTTTATCATTTTACTACTACTACTACTTACCATTACTGTTTCGTGAAATTGATATTTATTAAGATTGTAGC
The DNA here is from genome assembly GCA_963082715.1 of Harpalus rubripes. Classification (NCBI taxonomy): domain Eukaryota; kingdom Metazoa; phylum Arthropoda; class Insecta; order Coleoptera; family Carabidae; genus Harpalus; species Harpalus rubripes. The sequence continues at coordinate 18,280,460 of OY720452.1, forward strand.
AACTGTGGCAACGAGTACAAGAATGAAAAAAATAATTCGTAAAGAATTTTTTCTACTACCGTTTGCAACAGTCCTTTATTTAATCATATGAGTTGGATAATGCAATATTCTCTCATATTTTTTTATTTATTTTTCTTAAAGAACAGATATCTAAGAGTACCTGTGAAAACCCGAGTTAAAATTACTTTTAATGAGCGAGATATTAATTTTTAAAATTTGATTTTATTGTGTCACGTGATATTGACGTACTAGTGGTACAGTACCAGCTGTGTGCTATCAGTGCTTCATGCGGCCTCTTATCATTTTCGAACATGAAGTAGGGATTTCAACTGGTCTCCCATTGGCATTTCATCTAGTACATCAGCAAAATTTAAATGCTTTATATCTTTTGTAACAATCAATTTATAATATGATTTTTTGTATTTCCCTGTTTTTTACCTTTTATTATTATTATTATTATTATTATTTTTATTATTATTATTATTATTAGTATTATTATTATTATTATTATTATTATTATTTTGTTTATTATGCGAAAATAATTCGTGCTTTACTTACAATTTACATGCTTTTATGATGATTACCATCCAGATTAAAGCACATGAGTGCGGAATTTATTCCACTCAGTAGTTACTGTTTTTAACTTTATTGTCTTTTGTCGAATTTACTCATCAATTTCTCGGTCATTTTTGAGTATTGCATCAAATGGTTTGGCATACCGTTTATATACTCGTATAATGAGTAGGTAGTATACGTCACGTCTATAAAATTGTATCCGAATCGGTGAGTCCGAGATCTCGACCTTTCCTTCCGAGCTTGAGATCGGGAGTTTAATTGACGCAGCTGCCAAATATTGTCTAAGAAATACTGCTGCATCCAAGTGGTTTGGAGTTTGTAGACAGGCAACTTGTACTATCAAAATGCAAATAAAACTTTTCACTAAAGTAGGTGGAATAAATGCCACATACTTTTCAGAGGAGAATTAATTAATCAGAAATGATACTTTACAGTGACTGTGGTCGGTTTTATATTATTGCGTTAGCCACATCGATATATTTTAACTTTTTTAAAATGAGGAGACATTTTTTATCAATGTTGGATATTGAATAATAAAGTTGAAGTTATTATTTTTATATAGACTTTATAGTAGGAAGTAACGTCGTTGAAAAGATTATTTTTTTGCTGTCCAACGATGTATAATTTATGTTTTATCATGCTTCATACAGAACACGATATCTGGGACATTTTCTATATCCTAACCTACTGACTGTTCGGAAAATCTGCAAACTGATTTATGTACGGCTACGGGTTTGCAGTCTGTTCGAACATATGATTGATGGTCTGCGGTTCAGACTAAAATTTATGAAACACTTTTTAGTACCTAGTACAAACACGTTAATTATCGATAGTTAATGGGAGGAATATAAAATTATTAAATTGAATACGTATAAGGTAAAGTGACCATCCGTCCAGCATTAGGCTGGACTGTCCAGCATTTGCATGACTTGCCCAGCATTGATCAGTGTCTGTAATTTTGTCCAGTATTGATATGTGCTCGTTATTTTGTCCACCATTAACTTTCTTTTTCGTTTTTTAAAAGAACAAAATAATGTTTTAGAAAATTAGTTGGCATATCTGCCTATTTTCAAGAGTTTCACTCGGTTCAAGGTTCTTCATTACTAATTTCCTAAATTATTTCTCAAAATTGTATAAAGATTAGTGTATTTTAATTTATTGTAATATTTTTATATGGACTTCTTGGTAGCCAATTGCCTATTTGAAACGCAATTTGAAAAAAGTTTCAATGCTACTTTATATTTGAAAAATATTAATGAGAATGAAAAAATAAACTTAAAAATAACCAATTATTATCTTTAATTGTATTTTTCAACTGTTTCATTAATCATTGTTTTTAATCTATAAATTTAATAATTATCGCTGGATTCTTGATGTTAAAAACAAAGAACCATAGACGAGATATATCGTTGGAAAGCTAAAAAAATCTTTTTAAGTGTTTTTTTCCAATTTGGTGTTCATATAAAAATTAAAACTTATAATTCGAAATTCAACAGTAAAAAAAAAACTTTATTGGTGCATTTATTTCATGTATCTGTCTTAATTTTATTAATTTGGTTACAAATAAATATACAATACAAACAGGGCTTAAACTGTAATAATATTTAAGTTACAACTACCTTTAAAGAACTTGGAATGCATTTTAAACTTTATAGACCCAGCAATGATGATATATTTATTTATTTATCTATTTATTTAAAAAAAACTTGAGCATCGCCTTTCGAACAAAAATAAAAAGTATCCTGAAGAGATGCGAACCAAAATGCAGTATTATTTGAAATTTGGAAGTTATTCGCGATAATAAAAAATCTGGTGTGGCCAACACAAACATTTGTTATGGTTAATGGAATTTTTTTGCGTCTTAATGTCCAGAATGTCCAATATTGACTTCAAAGAAATCTGGTCACTTTAGTTTAAGGTGCATTCACAAATGAAAATTAGGTTTAAGGTTTTTGTTTAGATTTAAAGTAAGTCATTCATAAATGCAGGTTTAATTTAACTCTAATTTAGTTTTGATTGTACTGACATCTATGTAAATGCTGCAAAAACAAGATTAAAATATCAGTAGAGCAATACTTAATAGATACCCGTGCGCCGTGAAAATTCGCTTGGCATTATTTCAGCAATTAAATTTTGACAGTTCTATGTTCTCGCATTTGTTTGAAAAGCTGATTACACCAAGTGAATACTAAATAAAGATGGTTGTATGTATCTACATCGTTTCAGACTCGTCAAACTAAATCATGAACCTAAAGTTTGGACCTTGCAATGTTTGGCTTTTTGATCTGGATTTAGAGACACTAAATTCTGAAGTGTGAATGGAGTCATTTCATAATATGAGGCCAAAGTCTTTAAATCTGAAGTATAAACCATAAATCTAAACCTAGTGTTCATTTGTAAATGTACCTTATTGCTTATTTTTTAAATTATGTTCGCTAGTTTCTCCAAAATAGTTTAACAAATTTATAAAAATCAGTTGGTTTGAACACCTTAATTTTAATTTGTTTGAAGATAAACACATAGGCCGGTATTCTGAGCTCGCGACTAAGCTCGACTAAGGAAGCGACTAGCTAGTCAGCCGTCTAAAATATATACTGTAACATTATGATAGTCGGGCGACTAGTTAGTCGCTTTTTTAGTCGGGTGCTCAGAATACCAGCCATAGGCTCTTACCCCGAGCACAGTTTTAACTAAAACGCTGTTTTAAGAAATGTCAAATTACATTATTTAATATTTATAATAAATAATAACAAATTTATCAAAATATGATTTTAAAGCAGAACAAGGTTTATAATCAAACAATTTTTTTTTTAAATCGGTATTTATACATAAGAGCGAAATTAAATATTGAAATTTGAATTTGACATTTCTTAAAACAGAGTTTTAGTTAAAACCGTGCTCGTGGTACAAACCATAATGTCTGATAAAATGGGAGTATTTGAAAATGAAAATGTTAATTTGTTTCATAACTTCATGAAGATATTTTTATTTGTTTGATGTGAATGGTACAGTGATAGCGTTTCGAAGTATGGATCCTACAACCAATATTTATAAGTAATATATTGTTAATATGGGAATTTATTTTAAACTGTAGATTGCAAGCATATGAATATGTTGTAATAAAATTAAGAAATGAATAAAATAATTTGTCCACCGAAGTATGGATCCAAAGATTCTAAGTTCAAAGCTCCACTAAGTTTCTATTTTTTATTTATTTTTTCTTTTCGTTTCTTTTATGTTAATATAAAATTATTATTCATTATTAAATTTGTTTTTGATATACAATTTCAATCGTGCACTAAAAATTTTATGAAAAGTGTTGTGAAGATTAAATTAGGTGATGAAAATGACAGCTGTCAAAAATTAAATGGTACTACAATGAAAAAATGAGTCATGCAGAAGCAGCCTCTTTGCGACTCTGGGTGCTGGTTTTAAACCTGTATTAATTCTGCATCCACGAACTAAAGTATACCTAAGCAAGCAGACAAGTTCAAGGAACGAGTGAATAACTTATTTTACTTTTTGTTACTTGTGTATCCTATATAGTTCGACTTGATTAAATAAATAAATGGGATACGTGACCTAGATTAAATATAGAGCAAATATTAATTAATATTATTAATTTACGAAGTCAAACTCATATTAGTTCGGCCGGTTAACATTTTCTACAAACAAATTATAAAACCTACGAAAATGGTGAGAAATTTCTAAAAATTTCTTTTGACTACTTTAAAATATAGATTTTAAACCTACAAAAATTGACTGTTATTCAAGTATTCCACTATTTATTATTGGGTTACATCGCTTTTATTAGTAATACCAGCTTTAATTCTATCAGGCATTGTATACAGGAGCCCTGCATATTTTTCAGTGAGTATTGTCCCATAGGTATGTTTTACAAGGTAAGTTTACAGTACGCACTGGAATTTTACGAAGTTGTTTTTCATTGAGCCAAAAGTAAAGGTTTCGTTAGAAATCTGGACTAGAAGGTGGTCCTTAAAATGCCGGTCGAACTATTATCACCCAGCCATTAGGTCTACAGTTTTTTAAAGTTTTAAGTGTACAACCGAAAGAATTTTGTAGAAATTTCTAACCATTTGTGTAGATTTTATAATTTGTTGTTAGAAGTTCGTAAAGTTAAAAAATACGTCCATATATTTCACTTCATTCGGTGTTCTGAATTACAAATGATGCATTCTGAATTACATTTAACGTTTTCTGGAATTCAATTGATGGTTTTTGAATTACACTTGATGCTTTAAATTAAATTGACTATTCTGAATTAAAAATGACGCTTTTTGAAATTAAAATGATTATTCTGAATTACTGGAGAACCAGTCCTTGAAGAGCAAAATATTTATTGATACATTAACAATAAACAACACCGACGTTTCGGTCACAAATTGAGAATTCAATTGATGGTTTTTGAACTACACTTGATGCTTTAAATTAAATTGACTATTCTGAATTAAAAATGTTGTATATTTTTTATATATTTGGTAAATTATTTTGAATTAGCTTTGTAGTAATACAAATTGCCAAATACTTGCATTTAAAAAATAACTTATACCTGTACTAATAGTTATTAATTTTTCAAAATTAAGGTTTTTTAATATAATATCAATTTACCATGACATAGTATGTTCTTTCTTTGTTCGAGGAAATATTTTGACATTTATGATGTATATAACTTGTTTTTGACGCAACAAACAGAAAGACAGATAATATGTCATCGAGGTTGATAGTGGTAGAGATACAAAGTGATCAAAAATGGCAGAAATGTGCCGCTCCATACAATTTTGACATTTGCCGCTTACTTAGTATAAGAGTATTACTATTTCCATGGGCGTACCTTTCGAATTTTGCAAGCTGTCATAAGAATAATCTCATGAATCGTTTTCTTTATGTTCACCCGAACGATAATATGCTTCAAGAAGAAATTTGTTACGCTTTTTTTATCAAAAGCCGTAATAAAATGAAATTAAAGATATTCACAAAGTTATGCGAAACAAATATCAAATGAATCAACATATACACTGTTCCATTTAAGCCATTCAGTAGATGGATCTGGCAACAGCGCAAACTTGAAGTAGCCGAAATTACATTGGGTAAACTTGTCTCTTGTCTCCAATTTCAGCCAATCAGAGAGGTCAAAACTGTGCCCTATGCTCTGCAATACTGAATGGCTTAAATGGAATCTTTCTCCTTTATGAACGTTATTTAGGGTAATTAGAGAACAGAGATTTTGGAGTAAAAAAGGAATTTAAATATGAACAATGTTGGTTTAGGTTTTTCACGCCTAGAATGTTTACAGACGTATACAACATACAGCATGCTGCTTACGTTGACGTTGGTTTGTAATGGACCTATTGACATTTCTGCAACTCTGAAATACACTGCTAATGTTTCGTGTTTACTGTTCCAAATTTCAATAGCTCCTAATGAACAAACAAACTTACATAGATTTACTATTCTACTGTATGGATGTTAAATTATTTGATTGCTTCATTCTTGAATTTATTTTATGAAATTGAAATGTTACTCTAAATTTAGAATTTGAATCATAGAGTTTAAATTTACTGTTATTAATGATGAATTATTTTCTGCTATGCCAAAATTTAGTTTTCTATAAATATCTCGTTATAGCCACTCAAAAATATGCTGCATCCCAATTTAATTCGGTAGTCTTCTCCCTGAGCCTTTCACTTCCACAAAGTAGGTATTATTCACAGCGGGGAGTCATAGAAGTAGAATATTAATTTATTGCAACCTGAGGCGAGATATATTTATCTGAGTTTGTTTCTTTATGATTCAAAAGCTGTTAAATGGATTAAGATGGGACTTTCACGGAATGATAATTTGGTATGGTATGACTAGCGAATGAAAGTTGACGTTTAAATTATCTTAAAATGTGGTTTCTTTTGAAACCCTAGAGAAGAATATAATTGTACGAAATATTCAGGTATGAAATTTTTGCATGAACCCATTTAAATACTGGACTAGGAAAGCACAGAAATACATTCCTATGTCTGGCTGAAAATAAATGGACGACTATTGTAACTGAATATTAAAACAGAAGTATTTTTCGTTTATTTTGATTATATACCTTTAAACTATTTAGTTTGGCAATTCTATGAAATAGGTTTATTTTTAATTTCCTCTAACAGTAATTCCGACTCGAGGGTTGTTTACACCTGAGACGAACGAACTAGAATTTGCGGTATTAACTTTTTAAATACATCCCTGAATGCTGTTGCTAAGGTCATTTTAAATGCCTCCTGGTATTGAGTACAATTCTAGTCTTCTGTAACGGAATACATAAGGGTCAGTTTCCTTTCAAATCAAATGTAGGGAAATTTTTCAAAAGAAACCACATCTATTAAATAATCTAAACTTCAACTTTCATTCGCTAGTCATACTATAGGTATCTAATTTTAAATATAGAAACAAGCAACAAGTTTTTGTCTCTCTGTTTTTTTTAAATCCCCCAACAGGATTAAATCCCAATTACAGAGTAGATTTACATATAGAACCATCCATGCCTTAGTGGGATTCGAACCCAGAACCCCTAGCGTACGTATGACTAAGAGCCTTAAGAGGCATATTTACCCCTGTGCTAAACTATGAGGCGAAAATTCAAATAAATTGTTTCTGTACTAGAACTATTAACATTCTGAAAAATTCAACACAACACAAACCTACTTGCGATATTAATCTGCATTTTAAAAAATAATTGTTGACATCTATTAGTATTTGACTTTGATTTTATAGGTAAAACAGCATTTCTCGATTTTCCCATAAAATCAAAGTCAAATACTAATAAATTTCAATAATTATTTTTTTAAAATGGAGGTTAATATCGGAAGTAGGTTTGTGTTGTGTTGATTTTTTTAAAATGTTATTAGTTCTATGAGAGAAACAATTTATTTGAATTTTCGCTTCATATTTTAGCACAGGGGTAAATATGCCTCTTAAGGCCAACTCGCACTTCAGCGACCGAAGCGAAGCGAAGAGAAGTTTTGTCATTCAATTTATTCTTATGTGTATACGCGCACTTTGGAGCAGCGAAGAGCAGAGCAACGAGGCGACTATTCACATAAGAATACATTGAATGAAAAAACTTCGCTTCGCTTCACGTCGCTCAAGTGCGTGGCGGCCTTAAATCTAACCTCTATAACCATTGAACACAGGAACTTATTAACTATTAAACGGATTTGAATAGGACTTTCGCAACAAGATAGCTTAGTATATAACTTTAAATATAAGCACAATATAATTTGATTAGGTTATTTTAGATATAGATTGTGTTATATGCCCATACCACTAATTTTTTCATACACAAAAATCCAGTTGCATTAAACATTGTTAACTTTAATCACCTTTAACGTAATATATGAAAATCGGTGCTGACAATTTTCCACCGCCGTTTGTTCTCGTCAATCTATTCGTATTTGTTAAAATAAAACATATTGGCTGGTACCACAAGCATTGTTTTAACTAAAACGTTGTTTTAAGGAATGTCAAATTTCATTATTTAATAACAATAATAAATAATATAAAATTTAATAAATATGATTTTAAAGCAGAGCATAGATTGTATTCAAACAAATATTTTTTAACTGTCAGCTTACGTACGCTTAGCTAATTAAATTATTTTAATGATTTTAATAAATAAGAAATTGTTATTTATTATATATGTGTTTAAAGTGATATTTTATTTTGTGAGAAAGAAGTTTCGAACGCGACGTGAAGCTCCAAACTCCAAAATAAAATCACTTTTATTTTTTTTGACATATGTATAAAAATGTCGATTTGATGTTGCATTCGTCATTACCAAGGTAACTATTTTGCTTTTAGCACTAGTGTTAAAAGTACCAATGGTCTGTCGTTTTTTAACACTGGAGTCACAGTAGATTAGTAGAAAAATGATATTAGGTAAGTATTCATGCATTACATTATTGTTTAGAGTAAGCATTGTTTATTGTGATTATTAGAAACAATAGCAAGGAACGATTCAAAACGCGGATTCAACTATAATTAAGCCTCTTTGACATGGTAATAAATTTAGTAACACATTGTTTTATTGAAACCGAATGTTATGACAAATAGGATTATCTATTCTATCACAAATTTTATTATAAATTATAATACATGTGTTTGACAGGATTACAAAATTTTATTAACTCTTAATTAGGTGCGCTGGTGTATTTCATATACCATTCACAAAACGCCAAAACTTTGCAAATACGACGTATTCTGCATTCTCGCGACACTATCCTTCAGGCTGTATGCCTTCTAATTTATCGTAGGTACATATATTAGTGTGTCATAAGGTTGCAATATTGCAGTTTTTAGAAGCTGGTGCCTAAAATAGTATATTGCGCGACTGATTATTTATTTTTCATATACTTGCTCGTATGAAACTGTGCTATATTTTTTGTTCGGTACCAACATAAACTAATATTAGTGAGTTTATTTTACTTTTAGGGATAATATTCCAGTGATATTCCGAAAAAATGACAGACAAGGAATTTTCATGATTTTAGAAACGGGATAAAACTTGTTGATTTTTGTAAGATTCTGAACAAATCTCACAGATCTGAAAATCTGTAAATTATGAACAAAATCGCAACGAAAGCTGCCACTCTTATGTATAATTTTATATTAATCAACAATAATGGATCCGTTTTTGTCAGTTGTTTTACAGATTTACAGATCTGTAAGACTTATAGATTTGTTCAGAATTGGCTTATTAGTAAAAAGGTATAATATTTTTTTAATATGTTTCACTCACTAATATAATCATCTAATATTAAAGTGTAAAAAATACACAGCGTGACTAATTACGTAATATTTTTGGCGCGCCTAAGGGTTAACAAATTTATTAATATAAGATGTTTTATAACGTACCTACTTTTGTTTCATAATTAAAAATAAAGTTCACAATAATATAATATTTACAGCCGCCTCGGTGGTCGTGTGATTTGAGGCAGCGACCAGCGCTCGAAGCGACCGTCCCCGCTCGACTCTGAGGTTGTGGGTTCGATTCCCACCAGGGGCTTGGGTGTTTGTGTGTGTCTTTTCATCATCTCATCTCCATCTTCAAGGTACAAAACGTAGAAGTTATAAATATATGCGAAAATTAACTCACCCCCATTAATATCAATTGTAATAAGTTATATGTAAACTTAAATACAATAAAGAATTATTATTATTATATAATATTTACTGCGCATTGTTAGCATTAAGTATTTATCTCTCAAATTGTGCCTCAATAGGAGATTCCTATTAAGCGAATTTTAAGCGTCCTGTCGCGGTATTTTTGTGAACTATGTGGACAAACAAGTAACTGTCATTGTGCTGTCACGTTAATAGCCTTGTGAAATTTGTGTCTTATAATAAAAATATGGGTACTAGGTGCGCGTATGGCCTCTGTAAGTGTGATTACAGGAATAAATATAAAAAAAAATATATGACAGGAGTTAATACTATTCCATTTCCTAAGCCGCTCTCATAGTTTATCCGTAACTACATCAAACTACATGGTTTCGTGGAAATAGTGGTCCGTAGTTAAATAGGTTTGATACATTTTGGGATGGAAAATAGCCCCACTTTATATTTACATCTATTATCACACACGTATTACATGAAACTGACGCAGATACCTATTTACCACCATCAATGTTAGGTAATATATTATTACTGCGAACTGCATTTATACAATTTTGAATTCTGAAAACATTTTGAGTTAGTATAAATACCCAATAATCAACCTAAACTAACCTTAAAATAAGATCGCTCTTTTTTGCGTTTTTTAGACGGCAACATTCTAATCATCTCTTTAGTTCTTTCACCGAATGATCTTCAATATTTTTCTTTTTAAATTTCGCCCCTGGCACTAAATCTGTACTTAAAAATTGCATCACTAACCGAACCAAAATGTCTGTTTGTCCACATGGTTCGAGATTTTACCGCAAGTGGCGCACTTTGTGACGTCACGATCGGAATCCCTTATTGGTAGAGCGTACGACTAGCGATTGGAAGGCTCTGGGTTCGAATCCCAGCGAAGTCCATGAATTTTTCACAGTTATTTCTTCGTTTAAATAAATTTCTTCTGGATCCTAAAGCCCATTTCTACGATTTAAATAATTAAAAATACATATTTTTGAAACAGTATGGTAATATGAACTTTTTTTTTGAAACATTAATGAAAATTAGTTTAAGCATTTGGCTCTGCTACTATAAAACAATGTGTAATGCAAATGACAGAAATAATCGGTATTGTTACTTTGGTGCGAAATGCCAAATGTCCCAATATATCACCCATTACATGTACTAATTTGTAAGGGTAGATGTTAATAGGATATCGAGTCGAGGTATACTACGAACTACGAGTAGATCAAGCTACGCCTCCGTCTGTTTCATTAATGCAAAATGGGATTAAGATGCTGGTTTACTAGAACATTGTGACTGTGAATTATTGTAATCAAATAGACATACTATAATTGAATCGCCTAGTTTCAAAACCCGACAAATCCATTGTTGGCCAAAAATGGGTTTGATATTGCAATGAATTCGTCTTCCCATTCTCCATAATTGTGGTGTGTACGTACTAAACTCAATAAATCCTTATGATATTCATGTTTCAAATATCAAGTTAGTTACAAAACCCAAGTCCACAACCGGTTGGGACCTAATGCCTGCAAATACAAAATGTGGCAATCAGACCAACAATTTTAATCATTTATAAATGAAACAATTGCAGAGTATATGGGCGAACATAATAAAATTAAAAAATGCGGTTGTTTTACAAAAAAAAAAAAAAGCAAGATGTTACTTCCATGTTTTCAGGTTCAATTTTCAATATTGTAGTAATATTATCGTTATTATTCCAATTTGCATGAGATGTATATCTATATCCTACTTTACATGGTATTTAACATAGTTATTATTAATAACAAATGTAATTCAAAAATTTGATAAATTTGTCATTTTACATACCATTTCTGTAATTATGTGGATACATATATATATATATATACAGGCTGTTTCATTTAAAACATGCAGCGCTTTTTTGGGCGAACTAATGACTTAAAAAAAATGTTATATACAAGAAATGATCAATAATAAAGGGCTAATTTATTAATAATAACAAACCGAAAATTTGACCGGTGGTTCTCAAACGGCAGAACAAAATTATATTTTTTTAAATGGTATCCTATATAATTTTTAGCCCGTTAGATAGAGAATTTTTTTTCTGATTTCAACGATATAAATATGGTATAGGGTTGTATAACAATTATTTTGAAAAAAATGGTATTAAAAATAATGTTATAATATTACAATACGCTATGCAATACACAGGTATTGATACTTCTGTTGCCTAGTTACGCTAGTAGTAAACCCATTTTTTATTACATTATTTCTAGTTTTTAATACCATTTTTCTCGAAATAATTGTTATACAACCCTATACTATATTTATATCGTTGAAATCAGAAAATAATATTCTATTTAAAGGGCTAAAAAATTATATAGGGTGCCATTTAAAAAAATATAATTTTGTTCTACCGTTTGAGAACCACTGGTTAAATATTCGGTTTGTTACCATTGATACATTATCCCCTTATTCTTGATAATTTTTGGTATAAAACTTTTTTTTTTAAAGTTGTTAATTCGCCCAAAAAAGCTCTGGTTGATTTAAAGGAAACACCCTGTATATATACAGGGTGTAATCATACTTCGGGGAAAAAAATGAAAGGGCATATAGTACTGATTAAAATGAATAAAAAAGGCTTGATCAACATGGGTCCGATCTTCAATAGTTTCCGAAATATAACGCAGTGAAAAATTAGTTTTTACGGGATTTACCTCTGCTATCTCGAAAACTATAAGAGTTACGACTTCAATTAAATAAGACTTTTTGTTTACCTTTCAGAGGTCAACTTAGATGAGCTTTTGTTTTTTTAAAAAAACAAATAATTGTACTAATTTAAATGTGGCAACCTTGGCCAATATTTGATTTTCAAATAACTTCGTTACTATTAGAAATTGAGAAAAAAATTTCATATAAAATTTTATTGTTTTATTTATAGTCTATTTACTAACATAGACAAAATTTTATTCAATCACTATCTTTGTGAATTTTCTTCGATTCTAATAGTAAATGGCCTCTTTCTCGGAAACAGTTGAAGATCGGACCCATCCCCTTTTTTACTCATTTTGGTCAGTACTATACGCCCTTTCATTTTTTTCCCGAGGTATGATTGCACCCTGTATATATATATATATGAGATTATGAGACGATGATATGAATACTGGAAATATTTGTACATCAGCAATGAATTTATTACACTGCTTTTTTTAAATTTTAAGTTATTAATTTGTTTATTGTTATTCATTTTTGAGGTATTCATTTTCGATACATTTAATAGTCGATAATCCTTCCTTCCTTACTATTTAATATTACTTATATTTATTTTTTTGGTTTTAGCATTGACTACTCTAAATATTTATTTTTGAAGTACCATTTATTACATTTTTATCAAATATTTCACAGCACAAAGAAGTAGCTCACATGTAACTTTTTAAATAAAATTCGTGCGTTAGCAATAATAATAATGATTTGACAAGAGACTCGGAACATAATAGAATTGTCTTAAATGTTTATTCTTATTTTAATTGAAGACACTAATAAAATTCTGTTACTGGAAAATGTAAATTTGTTTTTAAAATCTATTAAGAGATACTATTAAGAGATACTATTTTATACTGAAAATATTTGTTTTTTATTTGAGTTAAGAAAAATAATTCGAATATTAAAATTATTGTCTCATTAATTTATTATGAGAGTTTCATTACAGCCCAATCTTCGTAATCATCAAAAAGTTTTATTTTAAATAGTATCACATTTTAACGAATAAAAATAATAAAGTATTTAACTTATTTATATTACGACTTGCAGATTCCGATGTAAATATATCATTACTGTTAACGTTATATCTAGAATATCTACTTTTAGATTCCCCCACCTGCCCTGGGTGTCATCAACATGCTTTATTTTTAGAAACATATTTATCCAAATTTACCGAGTACATTTGAAGGGAAATACTATAAAATTATTTGCATAAAATGTTTACTTCTAACTCATGCGTAAATCTGTAATTTATTACCATATTAATGTACCCATTAATTATGAATATTTTGACATAGTTTCAACCAAGTGAACTATTTATTTAATTTTACAAATATTTTATTGAAAACCATATGATTTATCTCGTTTATTATTGGTATAATTTCAATGTAGGTACAATTATTTATTCAGTATAATTTTACATATTATATGTACATGCATCACAAAATGTTCATTTTAATGAAATATTGATTTATATTTTATTTACATAATTGATTTTTATTATTCTAACTGTGTAAATACTCATGTTTCAATATATGTTTTTCTTTATTCGAAATATATTATCTTATTATTCATGGAGCCATTTTTATTAGGGATCGACCGATATGATTTTTTGTGGCCGATACCGATATCGGCCGATACCGATATACTCATATCCGATATCGGCCGATACCGATATATCGGCCATAAAATTTTGTCGTAAATTTTTTTCTGTATAAATGAGGCAAAAGTGATTTATAATGATATACTGTTACCGTTACACGCATTAACCATAAATAAATCACAAAAAAATGCAGAGCAAATGCAAAAAAGACATTTTTTTCAAACGTCGTAGAAATGGCATTTTTGTGACTTAGTTCACAAGGTAGAAGCTTTATTTCTACGCCGTTGGAAATTTCTACGCCGGCGGCGTAGAAATAAAATAAATAAATATCCATAGAAACTACATAGAATTAGCGAATAAAAAAAAAGTAGTGCGTTTGAAAAAAAAAATTTAATGTGTCATTCGGAATAAAAGTGTCTTTGTGTGCCTCGCATGCAATTGTCCGACTCGCTTCGCTCGTCGTGCAAACTTCCATGCTCGCCACACAAAGTATCACTTTTACTCCTAATAACACAATATACTATTTTCCATTGATGTACAAAGTTGCAATAATATATTTAGCACAACCGCCAAGTAGTGTTGCTAGTGAACAGCTATTTTCTTGAGCTGGAAATGTTTATGAAAGCGCAAGAAATTGTCTAACTCCGGAAAGAGCAGAAAACTTAATTTTGTTACATTACAACTTGCCAAAACTTTATTTGCCTTTAAAAAATCCTTAGCAACTGAAATATTAAGCAATTTATATTTTTAGGCCGATACCGATATAGGCCGATATCGTGGATTACATATCGGCCGATACCGATATCGGCCAAGAAGACCGATATGGCCGATATACCGATACCGATATCGGTATCGGTCGATCCCTAATTTTTATAAATGTCCAGTTAAATTTACTTCGATAGTAAATTTAATTAGACGACAAATGCAACGCGAATTTTTCACAGTAATGATGTAAATGACATAAAAATATGGAAATTGATTCAAATTTGTCCATTTTATTAAAATTACAATGAAACTTCATTTATGTGGACGTTTATAATACCGGCCCTAAATCAATTTGTGTGAAAAATTTGATGAATAGAACGAATATAAGTTCAAGAGTACCTCTTCCAAGGAACAATAACGCCAATATTACTTCGTTATTTCTCTCGAACAAAAGGCTATAAATGTTTAAAACATATAAACATAAATTTCCCCATAAAAGCTTTGCTAGTCTTCTAGGAAAATCTAAACTACGTGTGTACTGGAACGAAACGTTTTTAAAACCATAAAATAGTTACATTATTCATGAAGGTAAACTTTCAGAAGTTTAAATATTTCTACTAGAACTAGAACTTGTATTTCAAAATTTAAAGAAGCTTTCAGAAATAAATAAACAATGTTTGGGTTTACTGGTTCTGTATACCTTTATTTTTATTTATAAAATGACAACATTTATGTAATAAATATGTAACCTTCAAAATTTAAAGTCACTATGTTATGTAACATGCAAGTTATATTTGTATGAGAATTCATGGCTCTAAGTCAGCATCAACGACATATATCAGATATGTAACATATACGTAAAAATTTAATATGCATGTTACATAAATTATACGTGTATGTCACATAAATTATAAATTTCATATTTTGGCAGTATTAAAAAACACCTTAAACACAAAACGCATAAATATAAGATTTATAAAAATAGCAAAATAATTAGTAACGAATTAACCTTTATTGTATCTATATTCTGTATCAAAGTACAGTTTTAAAGGCCCATTCTAACAAAAAAAATTAGCGGCAGTGTAAGAATTAGTGGCATCGGTAGCGTAATAAAATTTATAGTAAAAATTATTTCCGTGAAAAGTTATTGAAATTATAGTTTCTAGGAATTTTTTATTATATATTACTAGAGTGCAAGGTTGACAGTTATAGCTGTCATTTTATTTTTGCGCAAAAAGCAACTGACATAGATGATGACTTAATTACACTTATCCACAAGCACTCCATTGTGTGAGATAAGCGAAGATATTAAGGAAATTTAAAATTATTTCAAAAAAAGTAAAGGCGTGGGCTCAAATTGCCTTTGAAATAAGCGAAAATGGTAAGCTATGTGTTCCCTTTTAATTGTGCAAAGTTTATTAATAAGTCTGTTTGTTTCTATAGCGCAACGTCTGAGCAACACCACCAAATGATCCTTTTTATATTGCTCATTTTATCTGATGAAATCAGAAATCAGATGCCAATAAACGTCAAAACTGTCAAAAAAATTAAGCGGTAGCGTAGTGGCAACGTAGAAGTTTGGAGTTTGCAAACTCCTACCGCTGCCGTTGCCACTGCGCTACTACTAATTTTCTTAATTTTTGGATGTGAGCGAATACGTTTGTTTGCTATAACGCATTCAATCTTTTACGTAGGCCATTACCACTACCACTAATTCTACCGCTACGTTAATTTTTTTGTTGTGAATGATACTTAACATTCTCTAAACATTTTTGTTTCCGCCAAAGATCTTTAAATGCAGAGGTACATAATCCAACCTTACATGTAATAGCGTGACGAATAAAAGTATTCTCCATCTCCATTAGCGGTTAAAGTGGAAGAACATGTCAGCCATTGTGATAGATCAGTCATAGCTCAAATGGTTAGAGCGTTAAGGCTGATTCGCATTAACAATATGACTTTGCATTAAACTTTACATTACGTTGGCCGGTACATGTACTTATAGCAAACCAATGAGAGTAGAGAAATATATCTGTTTTGTTCAAATAATTGTATTAATTGGACATCGTTTTCATTGACACTCATTTTTGCTCAAGACAGACAAAATAACACACGTCAAACCTGAAATTCCATTCGCGAAAATATCTAGAATCTAGCTAGCGGCACTAACATATACTATGCCGATTGGTCCACATTAGCATTATGACTTAAAAAATTAGAAAATTGCCGTATTCTATAGAGTTACAGCATAATGCAGGGGTTAAGGAGTTAAGATTACAGCTACATATACCGTAGCATGCATTTGTCTATACTCGAATTATTAATGTAAAGTCAAAATGCTCATGCTAAGGTAAATTATTAAGTTTACAACTTAAATAAAATTCATTTAATAAATTTAGGGCGAAGTAAGTACAAAAATTCTTGTGTATCATACTTCCAGAAACTGCTTTGCGAGTGAACTACTCTTTAAGAAAAAAACTTGTTCGTATTGAATTCCTCAGTTAGAATATTATGTATACCGTTTGTAATTTTGCATGTGTTGCATCTGTTATTTACAATCATGTACATATCAACATTTAGAAACATTTTTGTTGTCATTGCATCCGCGTTGGTCATAATTAAAGACGGCGGACAACGATAGAGAGTACGGAGGATGTGAAATAGCTACTATACATAGTAACTTGAATCCGCGCATTTATTATACAAGGTTTTGGGTATATCCGGTTTTTAGAAAAGTCAGGAGAGCTTAGGTAATGTGATCATGAATTATAAAATTAGTTTTGCAATTTTTTGTACCTACTCTTGCCTGTATAACAACTTAGTATGTAACATACATATACAGAGTGAGTCTGGGAAGACGCCCCCCCCCCCTTAACTTTTTTGTTATAAGTAATAGAAAAAAATGGCTCATATAAAAGTTTTATTATTTTACATATACTATTTGATGGCAGATGTAGATATTTTTTATAAAGACAGGTTTACAAGATACGACTATCAACTTTTATTTTTCAAATGGTAACCTATAATTATTTTAATAAAATAGAAACCGCCATTTTTTCTCTTTTCAACGATGTATTATTTTTTATTAATGTATTTGAAAAATTTCGAGAAAAATGAGATAATTTATAAATATTAGAAATAATTTTTAAACAAATATTATAGGTGGCTATGTGAAAATAAACAAAACGTAACAGTGCTATACAACTTAGCAAACTAAAACAACAAATTTAGTAACAAAAACCGCTCCCGGTAAATTCTTTTTGCTCTTCTTATGTTTCCAATCGATTCACCAATTATTAGAATCATATCAATTAATTCGTTCTTCGTAAACATTTCAAAATGTTTTTGTTTGTTTACAAAATAAGTTAAATTAAGTAACAAACAAATATATACTTTTTTGACATTAATTTAATTGTTTTACATTGATACGTTTTGTTTATTTTCACATAGCCACCTATAATGTGTTTAAAAATTATTTCTAATATTTCTAAATTATCCCATTTTTCTCGAAATTTTTCAAATACATTAATAAAAAATAATACATCGTTGAAAAAAGAAAAAAATGGCGGTTTCTATTTTATTAAATTAATTATAGGTTGCCATTTGAAAAATAAAAGTTGATAGTCATATCTTGTAAACCTGACTTTATAAAAAATATCTACATCTGCCATCAAATAGTATATGTAAAATAATAAAACTTTTATATGAGCCATTTTTTTCTATTACTTATAATAAAAAAGGTAAAGGGGGGGGGGGCGTCTTCCCAGACTCACCCTGTATTATTTTAATATGTTTTTTTTACGAAAACGTAACCCTTGTTTTTTCTCTCCCAACGATACACCACTAGAATGGTCACCTAATGGAACAACTTTCGTCTAATTTAACCGTCATCATTATCTCCTATTGTTCTCGAGATCCTCATGATGGGAGCATTTTTTGGGACCCTGTGTACGTTTCTTTGAAAATTTACATAATTTTCATCAACAGTGAATAGCTTAAAGCTTAAATATAAGCGTAATGCATGTAACTTACAATATTTACTATACAATAACTAGTAAAATTGTTGTTTTTTATTCAATATATATGTAAAATAAATTTAATTAGTTACTTGTTATTTAAAAATAATTGTTTTTTCGTGAAATTTATATTACTCAAAATAGTTATTTATGCAACAAGTGTGTAAAGTACTACTTTTTTGTTCGAGTGCGACGTTTTACGCATGAGGCGCAGACGAATGCGTAAATTGTAGCACGAAAAAAAAAACACTAAGCATCCAGCATCTTCAAATACTATTTGTGCTCTTTCTCCCAATACTTTACAAAATGTACTTTAAACACTTGGAAAAATAAGACAGAAGTGGATTAGTGTTCTATAATTGTACATTTAATATTAATATAAAATATTTTGTATAATTAATGCACTAGGTATGCATTATAGTAATTATGGATTTTTTAAAATATTCTTCGGTGTCAATGTCATTATCAAATTCTTGAACAACGACTCATAATGCCCTTGTGCATTATTTGTTATATAATTACACCAAAAGTAGGGTTATTATGATAATAAAAATAATATAATAATAATAATAATAATACTAATAATAATAATAATATCATATATGGGTTGGACATTAAGTAACTAATATAAATGCATTTGTACGTTGTTCATTTATTTTCAAAATAACAATTAGATTATAGTAGAAATATGTATGTATTTACATATTAATAAAATTGATGTTTTTATTGCACATGCATATTTTTGTTAGAAAATACGTAGGTACTACATTTTTATTCTGGAACACAATTGTCATTAATTTTGAAATTCGAATACAAGCAGAATTTAATCAATTATTGAAATGTGTAATCCTTTTGTATCCCATACGTATAATATTAGTATAATAATTCTGAAATAATTAGTGTTATGGAGTAAATTTTACTCAGAATATAAATTAACAGCGTTTTATGAAACGATATTAATAATTGGATGTAATAATGTGATGATTATCTAATTACTAGTTATATGTGCAGTGCACTACACCCATCAAACGGAACGAATATTAAATGTAATTGCAGGTCAGGTGCATGTGCATTTGTTTAATTACTTCTTCATATTCTGTGAAATTAAGTAATGTACTACATAATTTAGATATAATTAGACATATATATTGACAGATTTTAAAAGAATAACTTTATATCTTTTCAAATTCAATTTAAAAAAATCTGATGTGGACACCACACGACTTCCTTGCACGCAAGACTAATATGAAGTATAGACTCAGTTATAAAATTGCACGTATTTGACGTAATTTGACATTAACATCTATTTTTTATTTTTTTGTTATTTTTTGTCCTAATCCATAGCAAGCTTCATTACAAAAACCAAAAAGTATATAAGTTTTAAATTTACTTCTCAAGGCCCGGGTGCTAGAAACACGGTGGTATCGATGTGTTACTTAACTGCCTGGTACCTCCTAACATGTCGGTACCTTCTTACGGCGTGCTAGAAACGAACGTTGGCTGTTGTTTCGTAACAGATCGGTATCGGTTATTAATGGCACAAACCAATGAAATATGATGTGTTCTTCCACAATTCACTAGATGGCAACACTATCTAAATGTCAAATATGTCAAAAAATATACATTTTTGAGGTTACATTCAAGCAAAAAAAATATATTTTTCGCTGTTCTCTGATTATAAATTTTTAATCACACTTGTTATTTGAAAGTATAAGAGAAAACTAAAGAAAGGAATGTCACTTCTTTCAAGAAAAATCATTTAATAAATATAATTTTAAGATACAAAGAGAAATTGGCTATTTCTGTTAAAAATATTTTGATTATTCGGTTCATAGTTCTTCGGATGATCCGCAAATCATCTGCCACCATTATTTGAAAAATCCTTAAATAAAACGCACTGAACAAAAAATGAAGACCTGTATCCAAGAATCGTAAATAACATAAGCAACATTTTCGCAATTCTGGTAAAATTGATTTATTTTTCATAGTTACTGGATTTAAGTTATACTCTTGTTCTTTAACTAAATTTCTGGCAATTTTTTTTAACTTTCTTAAAATCCACTTCATATATCAAGGTTATTTCGTTTTCTGAAATTTCTAGATCGAAATATGTGAATTATATTATTAATATTATTGTTTGATGATTAAGAAGACATTTACAACATTAAAATTACATACTAGCAAAATATTACCAATATGACAGGTTGACAGTACGTAACAGTCAGGTAACTGGTCGTGAAATCGCTGTTATATGCTTTCACGATGCATTTTAGGGTAACATACTTTTTAGCACGTCAAATCGTCAGGTACCTGTCTGTTACATGTAACTGAGTGATATCTGATGTTCTAGCATTCGGGCCTAAACTCTTATTTGAAGCATTTATTTCTAAAATCAAGAAAAACTGTTAACAACTTCAGGTAATATATCACTTCCGGTTAGCCAGATTTAACCAAAACCTGCTATATTATTCCAATTGATATAAAAGAAATTTTTCGCGTTTACAATACTTCCTTTACTTTGTACAAGGAAGTAAAAATCTGGTGTGGCCAACACAATACCTCCCGCCATTTACAGCCCGAATCACAAAATGGTTAAGTTAATCCTTATTTTTGGATTAGCGAATTTTACTCTAATTTGGCAGTTTATTTCTTAAAATATAGTCTAATCTAATCCAAGTAACTACCTTCTTTTTAAACCCCTCAACAGGATTAAATCCCAATTACAGAGTGGGTTCACATTCACACAAATGCCTTAGTGGGATTCATGATATATGGCGTTGCTCTAACCATTGAGCCACCGGAGCTATAATAAAATGAAGATTAAATTTTAAATACTGGGATAGAATAGAATTCACTAATCCAAAAATGAAGACTAGCTTAAACATTTTTGTGAATCGTTAATTTTTATTAATCTAAATACATACCTACATATTTATTTATGCTGGAAACTGTATTGAATTCCTTCTCTGTTGTTCTATTTACTTTTTTTCTTTTTAAAATGTTACTAATATTATTTTGAAATGATTATTTCTTTGATAGTGACATTTATCTGTCAGATACATACATTTGAATAACTGCATTTTGTTTGTTTAAAGCGAAGGCCCTGGGATTTAAATTATAGAAAAATTTACAAATTTATCCATAAAATATATAGAAAAAGTAATAATGCAAATCTATAGAAAATTTAATAATCTTTAATTTTTATAATAATCTGGAAAAAATAATATTTAAAGGTATTTTTCGAAGAAAAACTATTTTGAGCTTCTAGTAAAGTGTCATTTCCGGTTATCCGATTTTCACCAAAATCTAAAGGGCTCTTTCTATTACAGAAGACGTTCGAAATACAAGGTTTCAAAATTTTCTGAATGATAGTATTTGAGTTAGAGTGGAGGATTCACACATACATACACACAAGACATCATCGTGAAAATGTTATAATTGGATTCTATGGACCTTAAAACGTGGTCATGTACCAAAATCTCGATATGCGATTTTTAGCACGATCCCTATACCTCCCTTACCAAGGGTAGCGGGAGGTAAAAAGTAACATCAATAGAAAAAATAAATTAACTAAATTTAAAAAAATCATTTAGAAAACGTAAATTTAATTTCAGTAAAACTAAATTCATATCATATTTTTTGTATAAGTATAGTAAAATTTTTGAAAAATTTCAGAATATATTATATTTGAAAATTTTTACTGTATGTACATCTGGTTCTACATATTAAAGTGACTGTCATCGTATATTTAAATATTTGACATTAACTCGGTTCAAGTTTATTTTTTGTATGTAATTAAATCTGAAATTAATCTTTTTCTGAAATTTAAAAATTAGAGCTTTTAATTTTTTTAAAATTGAATTTACTTTTTCTGAAATTGAAGGTACTATTATAGTATAGAACTAGAATATTTAATGATGGGACGTGGAATATAATTAGGAATAAAAATCGTTGCATTCTCTTTTGCAACCTTTGTGTTCATAAATTACCAAACCGTTCACAGTTAAAAATAGAGTCCAATGCAATGTACCTATAAGTGGTTCAATATATCTTCTTAGAGTGACAGAGCGCGCCTGTTGGGTGTTGCATACTGATGCAACTTGAAAGTAAAATAATTCAACAGGCAAAAATGTTTACATATAAGTTATTATTAACGATTTAGTTCAAAAAATTTACTAATTCTTTTGTTGAAAGTACTCAAAATAATTATTTATGCAACAAGAGTATAAACACAAGCTTTATGACATGAAGTCAAGTATTTCGGAAAGCCTCATCACGATAATTATTGACCGAATGCGTACAAGATTTTTTATATGACCTTAAAGAACATTCCTGAAACAATTTAGAAATTTGACAGACGAGCAGACGACAATTTGAACACACCAAATATCGAGTTCACATTTGACAGATAACAGATTTGAAGTTGAACACTGCCAGTTCTCAGTCAGTATTACCAACATGAATGTACAGAAAAATTAAATTTTGGTAAGATAATTTAAATGCCACAGGTGTATTGATGGTTGGAGTTCTGTAATGTGTGAAGTATATAAAATACCAAAATCGTGTACTTTAATCCAGTAAATGTACATTCACAAATGAAAATTAGGTTTTGTCCAAACTTTAGATTTATGATTTAGTTTGACGCCGTCACAAACTTCACCAATGAGAACGAGTCTAAAACGATATAGAAATATACACCCATCTTTATTTAGTATTCACTTGGTGGATTCGGCTTTTTAAAGCAAATGCAAGAAGAACATGGAGGCTATCAAAACTTAAATGCTGAAATATAACCAATAATGTCAAGCGAATAACTGTTTCACGGCGCGCGGGTATCTATTAAGTACTGTTCTACCGATATTTTGTTTTTGAAGCATTTACATAGATGTCTGTACAATCAAAACTAAATTACAGTTAATTTATATTTACATTTATGAATGACTTACTTAAACCTAAACAAAAACCATAAACCTAATTTTCATTTGTGAATGCACCTTAACAGTCTTTAAATTTATATTAATGAGATTTTAAGTAGTCGGTAACTTTTTTGTCTTGATTGAGTAACTTTTACTGATTTAGATGAGCAAAACGTAGCAACGAGGGACTTATCATGTTTTGCTTCTGTATTATTTAAAAGTTGCTAGGGCAGTAAAGCTCATTTGCAAAGTCTTAGAGACTTTTTTTTGTGTACACTTCTTACTACATGCGATGTCTAGGACTTTTGTGCAAAATGCATCGTGAGTTATAATGTATGATAAGACGAGTGTAAGAGCAATAACAGTAAAATAACTTTTTATAAACTTTTCTAAATTATAGTCTCAATAATCATATTTTAATTCTGTTTATCTATTTAAGTTATAAATGTCAAAATTCAGTTTAGAAATTTTTATTATATTATGATAGCCGCGTCTGGGTTCACACATGTCATATTATATCAGTGGTAATTGGTATCCAACGTTGTCTCTGTATCTATAGTCATGCACGATATTTATTTGTTGATCATTAAGTCTACAAATTATTATGCATACGTGCGTGACTTTGAAAGCCCTAGCCTATGCATCCTATACCCCTAAGATAATCCTGTCCTGAAGATAGCGCTTTGTTTTAGAGAGTCGGTATTAGTTTGTCACGTCGAGCAGACGTATGTACTCAGATAGTAAACATGTAAGAGTTTAAGTTTTGATTCGCGTTCTGCGCAACGCGAGTATTTTGCTCTAAGGATGCAACGGCATCTTTAGGATCTTGTTATGTTGGTTTTAATTAGTAAAGAATAAGTTAATTAAGTTAGTGCAAGTTGTAGTGTAATTATAATAATCATGTAAATAAAACTTTAGTTAGTTACACATCAAATATTGTCCATGTCCATAAATCTAAGTGTTCATCAAGTATAAAATGTAAAGTGTAAGTGTGTGTGTTCTTCCTTTTCACCAACCAGTCAGTATAAAGTGTGTTATCGTTGGGGAAAACAGTAAGCAGTAGTATTAGTAACATCATCCTCTTCCGCACCCCCCTCGTGTTACAAATGTGCGTAGAACATGAAGGCTCACAATGTCAGAATACGTGAAATGACCTGTAAGTGATATTGAAGTGAAATGTAATTTGGACATGAGGCACCGTTCCATACAACACTATCGAATTGTACATGCAGATAATGTAATAACACAACCTGAATGTAAAGGGCAATATAATTTAAAGCTGAAATTTTCATGAAAAACAAAGCAATATGCCTACAAATGATTTTTTTTTTGTTAGGTCTTTAAAATGGCTCATACTTGAAAAAGTATTTATGTAGGGCATAAAAACTCCTTACAAATTTAAACTTGTATTATTTATCTACGAATACTTGTTTATTTCTAGGAATATCAGTTAAAAGTGTAAATGGTGATAGTTACAGTAATATACAGGGCCATAAAATTATTCGTACACTTTACTTTTATCACTAAAAGGTAAATTAAAAAAGATTGCAAATTTTCTTTTAAAATTCACAAATAATTATATTTATTCATAGTTTTATTAATAAAACATAAATTCCCCAACTCGTCAGCAGACATACAGGCCCAAACAATAAGGTTTACACAGTCGTGTTTCATCGAGCTACACAAATTATTTGTACCTTATGTACAAGGTCGCGCAATTTAATTCCAGCCATCTTATCCTTATATCTCTCTAATAACTGTTACGCTTGCGAAATTTAATTCTTGCCTTTTCACTACAGAGATATTAAAAATATAAAAGCTGTGTAGGAAGAAAAATGCAGCAAGTTTAAATTACTTTTGTTGTTATTAAACATTCCTTTGTTTTAATTTAAAAAATGTTACCAATTTTAGTTTTACAACAATATGTGAGTAGCATTCATTATTAACTAATGCGAAATGTTATTTGTTTTATTACAGCAGAGGAACTAAAAGAGTCAAAAACATGCGGCACCATCTTGACTGTGCTGTCCTGGGTGTTGGTGGTCATGACCATGCCGTTCTCCCTCCTAGTCTGCTTCAAAGTATGTATTTATATTTATATATTTTTCTTTCGCTATACATTTGCGAATTACACCATGTTTTGACGACAAATTATTGGCGACGGAAAGGTTAAAATGAATATTGTAGTTGAATGAGTTTTCTTTAATTCACAACTATTGCAAATTGTTACTAAGAAATTTTGGAATTAATAATGTATATCTAATGCCCGTTTGCACCGTTACTAGTTAAGTTGCATTTAGTAATAAGTGGCGCTTAAATTACTGAAAACCTTTGCACCGTACCTTAAGTTCCACTTTATTTTTACCAAGTGACGCGTACTTCATCTTGCGCTCAACTGCATTGGGTGACACTTATATCCATTGTGACATTATTTCGTGCTATGTCAAACACATAAGATAAATTTTAAACGATATTGCTAATGAATACAATATTGCTGAGGAGGATGAATTGAATAAAATTAATTAAATAAACTATCAGATATCAAGAAGAATGAATAGATCAATTTTTTTTCCAATTGATGATTTGAGATTGTAGCAAACATTTCAATGTGATTTCGATTGCCAAAGGAAAAACTATTGGAGTTATTGGTATCTCCTATAAATTAAATTCTCACAAGCCTGCATTTTTATGAAATTGTTAGTTAATTTTCAAGTGTGACATGTGGCAGATTTTGCGGAATGCATTATTCGACTTTGTAGCGAATTATTGTGAGACTACAGAAGCTATGGTTCACTCTGCGACAATAATTTTTGACATTTCATTGAACAAAAAGAGATATAGGAAATATATATATATATATATATATATATATATATATATATATATATATATATATATATATATATATATCATATCCCTAGATTGATACGAGCAAGTGACACTTTGTAAAAATTTTCTTAAGTGGAACTCGTGCAACGGTACTTCTATATAAGTGTCACTTATTTATAAGCGATACTTGCTTAACTGTAACTTATATAGTGCAACGATGCAAACAGACATAAGAAAATTACTTCATTGGGTATTTACCGTATTTATTATTTTTTTCTGATAGCGTATGAAAACCTCCTAGAAGTGTTCATGAAAATGCGATGTAAAATTCGCAACAGTAAGCGAGATATGAATTTTATAATTTTCCAAATTAGCTGTGATGTCACAAACCGATGTTGAAATGCCCAGTTGCACCAAGGCTTAAAATTTAAGCTAGGTTTAATTAAAAATGCAAATCGAAATTTTGACAGTAATATAGTGCGTTAAAAAACCTAATTCGGAGTATTCAATTCAAAAGTCAAGTTGTCATGAAATGTAATTTTCCTGAAATTTATTGTAATAGGCAGCAAAAGAATATTGCTATTCGCCGTTTCCTAATTTATTTCCATTTCGAAAATAAGATTTAAGAAGAAAATTTTCGTTTTCTTTAGATAACATTTTGACAATATGTCATGTGAAATTGACATTTAATGAAATACTTTCAAATTAAGACATATCTTTCTCTCGGAATTAGGTATTTTTGAACACACTGTATTTTAATTCATTCTACATGTCATTTCGAAGAAATATTGTCAATTTAAACCAATTTTAATATTTAAGTTACGTTGGTAAAACCGGCCATCAAATAGTCAATTTTAGGGGTATCTAAAAATAATTAGTTAGGATGGCGCTAGTGTTGCTAGCGTGCTGCATTTAAATAATTAGAATTCAAATTAAAACAAAAACGACGAATATAAGGTCCAGTTTTTGTATTTCTCTAAAATCATTAGTATGTACAAAAAAAAGCATTGGTTATTTTAAAGGAAACATTCTGTATCCTGTATATATGTCAATTTTTCACAGTTTTACACTCGTTATGTTGGTTACTACTGTCATGAATCAATAAACTAATAGATATTATTAATTTTATGTAATAGAATTGTCACATATGACTCAATTTCATAGAGCTGATCCAATGGGGCATTCCGACATTTTTTAAAAATAATTTTTCATTAATATATACCAGTAGGATTCTGAATACCTAATTTTGAGTAAGAAAATGTATACATCACGTGAGATATAAATTTTTAAAAATTTCATTGCTATTCAAATTTTCTTTTCATTGGCGCGCTTATTACGTCAAATCGATAGTGACATTTGCAACAAACTTCAGCGTCTAAATCCACATGTTCATGACAGCCATTTGCTTTTTTACACATGGTTTCAGTAGTAGCGTACATTGCAGTGTTTGTCCTGTGTGTTTGTTATAAAAATACGAGTAATATTTCATAATTATGGAACCTGATTATGAAAAGGCTAATTCTGGTAATTCACCTGGTGTGGATTCTGCCATAAATGATTATTTTCTCCATAACTCATAATACGTGAGTGCAGAAATACGTAATGTTAAAAGCCGAAGGTATGTTTTGTTCGAGAATTGCTGCAAATGAAGTGAACGAAATGTCAAACAAGAAATATACGCGCGTGTTAACTACTGGCACCATCTATGATTCTAAACGTAAATATCTACCGTGAAATGAGCAACAAATTATCAATTTCACGTCACTAATTTCAAGGACGTTTCTAGAGCCGCAGAAATTCCAATTTTGTAACATTAAATTATGAATTAAAAGTTTTTATTAAACATGTTTTATTATATTTTCCTGCCTTATGAAGATGTAAACTATAGAAAAACGTTATTATTTTGCATTATTTCCATATCACCGGAATACCCCATTTTCTATAACCCAAAAAAATACATTTAACATCCTCCTGGGTTTATTTAATATTTAATAAATTTGAAAAATATTGATCCTTTTGAAAAATTTGGTATATTTAATGTTTAGTATTTTCTTAAACTTTTTTTCTCTACGAGCTCAGATTTCAAGCAGATATGATACGTATAACAATCATATAGGTCTGTTAATAGCTATTACTTACTTTGTCTGGGTTTTTTTATTATTTTTTTAACGGATGTTTTTTTTTCTTTCTTTGGTTCGGGGAAAAATTTGTCCAGCGCCGCTGCAAAGGAATTTACGTGTATTTGATTTCAAAGATATGTTTACCTGTATTTCAGTTTTCGTTCCGGAGTTTTAGCGTAAATATTTCATTGAATTCTGTTCTGAAACTTCCAACTTCAATAAATGTTTTGTTTGTATTTGATTGTTCTTTGATATTCGGTCTCTCTGAAATTATAAAAGCAAAATCCTTTTAAGCTCAGGAAGTCCGTATTGCGCTGAGTTCTGGAAAATAGAGTAAATAACTACGACAAACTGTAGGTAAGTTTATTAATTATGTTACCAATACAGCAACAAGTATATCTACTCTAACTATTAGATATTGTTTAAATTCACAATTACTATTGTTCTCAAAGCATTTCATAATATGAATTCTTTGTAAAACTCTTTCAATACACATTATATTATTTTGAAATTATGATACTTTGAACATTTGCTTTTCTAAAATAATAATAGCAACTTATTTACCAAGAGTCGTAGGTGCAATTTTTCGGGTGAGAATGCATTTTCGTAGTAGATACGACAAAAATATTTCGGAATTCAATGAAATAAATAAACAGTCTTTCATTATAAACTGGGCCTTCTTCAGGGCAAAATATAATATTTTTTTATTTGTTAGGCAAGTTATGCATCAATTTTTGAAGATGCTAAAGCTATATTCTTGTCTATTTCCCAAGAGATCATACAATTACTAGAGAATATAGGGAGTTCAGAAATTACGTCATATGCGGCGCACTTCATTTAAACAACTGTTCTACCGGTAAACACATCTTTCAAAGTGAACCTTATTGTCACAGCAAATAAAAACTATAATTTTAAGCAGTTCATTTCGTCGCCAATATCTTACTTAATTAAGAAAAGTTAGCTATTTAAGCTATCATTCAGCTAAGTTTGAATATTACCCGTTCAATTAAACAAAACATATTATCCTAATTTGTGATAACAATTATTCTATTTAAGTTTTAAAAAACTTTGCATGAAATTACATTTTCGTTCGATCTCGAACTTGTTCGTGAGACATCGCGTGAAGCGGCCGGAAGAGCTCGTTTGAAAGACAGCGAACCATTTTTAGGTTACAGTACCCTAAGAACACGACATTTTATTCATATAGTAATGTGGATAGATAAAGTTATTTTCGTATCCTAAACTTAAAAAGAAAAATATAAAGTTCTGAAAAGAACTGCTTTGAAAATGCTCAAAAACGCCAACAAACAAAATCTCAGTCGGTATGTCGGTAAACTCTCGGATATGCCTGAAGCTGCGCAAACTTGATACTCTGGGATTCAGAATGTGCAGAATTGATTTTATTTCAAATAAAACCTTTGTCTAATTAAATTAATACATTCCCTTGGTGTGTACCACAGATAAGAGAATGTATTAATTTAAAAATAAATATATTTTAAAATGTACCATCAAGGAAAAGAAACAACTTTTAATTTAATAAATGAAGTAAAACCTTTGTTATTTATTAATGTGTATATATTGTATTACGAAGTAATAGAGAAATGTTTACAATTTGATGTTATTAATATCTCAAAGTTAACTTCTTCATATCGGCATAAAATTACAAACCTTTAAATTCTTACCCTTATGTGTTCTGTCAATAGTGTCTACCCCATTATTGTACTCTTTTATCTCAACAATCTCTTTACTGGACGTTCTCTGTAGCTCTTCTTGCTGTCAAAACGGTTTTCTCGGGCGCCAATCGGTCAGCGGTAACACAGCAAAGGAGAGGTGGTAAATCCGATAAGGACGCTCTTATAGCGTCGCTGAAAAGAGTTTCTTGAACGCCAAAACGGGCTCGGATAGCTTAGTGGAGACAGAGTTCAGTTTTTTTGACAATGAAATCAAATGAAATGAATTTTAATATTTTATTAAAATATATTAAAAACGAGAATAAAAAAATAAATGAAAGTAGCAATCCCTAATAATCATACAACTGAATCAGCGATATTTGCAGGATTCTTTCGTAAAAAAAAGGTCAACAATGGAGGGGGAGGGCTAAGAACGGACAACAATGGTCTACACCAAAGTTGCGGGAACACGAACGGTCAACAATGGCATGCACCAAAGTTAAGGAAAACAGAACGGTAACAAGTGTTATTACTCGAACCACCGTCGGGTTTCAGGTCGAGTTTGTGTTCAAGACATAAAGTTGGGAGCATATCACAATCCATACTTCACACAGCTCATAACTCTGCACGATTCATACTTCTCACAAGCCATACTCATCTCGGGTCCTCTCGGCAAAGTTCGATATACACTCGGAAAAAATACATATGCAGTAGAAAGATAGGTTCAACATTACGAGAATAGATGTCTTTCTAGTTTCTTAAAAGAAATTTATATAGCGATCTGTCAGATACTTAAAAAAATATTATTACATTTTAAATACTTTTGGAATTGAATGAAGATGTAATATAGTATTCAACAATTAATAAAATGGTAAGGTAGGCAAATATTTGTAGTACCTATACAAATATAATAAATAAATACATACAACAAATATATCTTCCACCGATAATAGTCAACACAGAAAATTGTATATGATTATGTAGCTTTAGAAGCAGTCAGTTCATTAGTACGAATACTGTAGAACTGGAACAAAACTATCTGAAATTTCCGTTTCTTATATTCTTATCGATGTGTAAATACCTTGCGATTCTGCTTGCAGTAAATCAATTGTAGATGATTACAATGTTATACGTTTTGTACTCGTTTTTCGGTATAGTAGCTCACCAATTTTACAAAACACAATATTTGAAAGTTTATTTCTCCAATGAGCTAAAAACAGAACATCAGAACCTTATAGCTGTGCACAGCATAAGTATATAAATAAATTAACGTACTGGTCTTAGAAAAATTTCGCTGTTGAAAATTAAATGCTACCACGACAACATCCATCAGCTGATTACTTAACCAGATGATATTCCAATATTTGTGAAAATGTCATGTGATCTTCTAATTTTTGTAATGTGTCACTTATTTAACTGTTTATTGTGATTATTATTAGTATAATATATTCTTTATTCTATTATTCTTAAAATATTGTTAAAATCTCAATAAAACTAATGGAAACATATCACATCATATCCGTATCATCATATTGTTAATTTTATATTTAAAGTTGAAGATCTGTCACCTTGCATAAAATTTTAGTTGAGTAATGCGGATGTCAAATATTTTTCCGATAGAAAACGAAGCGTGTTCGGCTGTCGTCGTAGTATGACTTATGAGAAGTATGAGTTATAAGAAGTATAAGGCGTGATATGTACTCATAAAGTTAAGGTCGGATTTGGGTCAAGTTGATTCAGTTCGGGTCGGTTCCAGTTCGGGTCGATATCAGTGAAAAGATTTATTTATTTGTACTTTTATATTTCCACACTATGAAATAATTTATGCATTAATCGATAAGTAAAGTATAGAAATATGGGAATAAATTGTGTATAATATAAGTATGGAGATACTATCTTAATTAAATTATTTATGTTGAATTAATATTACATTATGAATAAATGGAAGTAGAACAGGTACCTACCTATAATCTTTTACGGGTATGTAGTATGTATTTTAATTCTTCCGTAATGCAATGTGAAATGTTCTTTTGTATGCTGTTGTATAATGTAATTGAAACCATCTGCAAAATTTCAAACAGAGATAGTATAAATTACTTATAAGTTATATTAATATCTGTGGAAACCGGACACGAGGTTTAAAGCCGGCCCGGGCAACTAAATTTCACTTTTACATAACATTAATAAAATAAGAACATAGTTTCACACACCTTAAGCATGAAAGCTTAAGCTTCCAAATAGTCATTGGTCAGAAAGCTTCTGAGTATTTTTTTATGTATGTACATATACAGAGTAATCAAAACCATCTGATAGTCACGTGACCTGAGTAATTCTCAATATTTTATTCCGCGGAAATATATATTAAAAGTTGTGTGCAATTCATAGGCGTGTATTGTTCTGTCAATTTATCAAATATCTGTTCAAATATTCGTTACGCTCTATGTTTATTTTTAGCGTCTTTATTACATGCATTTCATAATTATATTATCGACAAAAGTGTAACACGAGGGGGGTCTCTGAGACTGATGATGAAGAGGATGATGCTACTAAACTGATGACTGCAACGGTGATTACTGTTTACTCCTAATTACTCCCGCGATGACACACTTTACACTTACTGGCTGGTGGACGCCTCGGATGATTGGCGTCCACGACTTCGTAAGAAGGATTTCGTGAGAAGGAAGAGCACACACACTTTACACTGATGAACACTACGGACATGAACAAAAACTTAGTAATTTAATATCTAATAATTTTATTTACAATTAAACTAAACCTAACATGTTACATTCTGTAACCCAGCGGGCGAGCGTCGCCCCAAAACTAAAAGACACTACATGTCCAAAACGAAGACATGTCTGCCGACGCGACAAACTGATTTCGACTCTTACATGTTTATCCCATGACTAACTAAAGTCAACTATCTTAAAACATAGCGCTATCTTCAGGACAGGATTATCTTAGGGGTACGGGGTGCATAGGCTAGGGCATTCAAAGTCACGCACGTATACACAATAATTTCTAAACCTAATGATCAACAAATAAATGTCGTGACTATCATAATACGATAAGAATTTCTAAACTGAATTTTGGCATTTATAACTTAAACAGATAAACGCTTACCCTCGTCTTATTACAAAAGTCTTTTTTAAGATTCTTATTTGTGTATTTCGTTATTTGCTTGGTGAGTTACAAAAATTTTTTAATAGCTTAATTAATGAGTTTTTTAGGTTTAAGTTACCACCCGAAATGGTTTTAACGGACGAACACCACAAGTTTATTGTCGAAGCGTATTCTTTATAATAAAAATTCGCACATCAATGAACTTACATACCAAACTTTTCTTTCCAGAAGTTCAGTTTTGATGTCATTGAGGAAAGAAGCGGGTCACGTGACTATCAGATGGTTTTGATCACTCTGTATTTTAATTTAGAGAAAGAACTTGCTCAATGCACATGAGTTGTCGGTTGTAGCTATTGTCAGCGTTACAGTGGCGGCCTGTGCTAGGGCACAGGGGCGCAGCTCTACTAAATAAAAAGACAAGAAAAAATTAGTAAGCGAGTACATATATATTTTAAAAATGCATTAATTATTACGTAATTGTCACTACACCGCGGGTAGCTTGATAGCCTATTTACTATGTTGTGTGCACGTACCGATATGCTGCTAGAAGCTAGGGAACAAATATTTCAGTCCCGGTCTCCCACTACTTTTACTCGAGTTTTGACCAATAGCAGCGGAGCCTGCGGAGATGTATATGACTGCAATAAGCCTGATCCGGGCAGAACCCAATTTAAACGAAGATTTTCGAGTGTGTCCGGCTTTTTCCGACGTAATCTGTTATTTTTGAATTGTAATCATCTAGTACACACTGAATTACGAAGATGGCTTCTGTATCTGTGTGCGAAATATTAGATGAAATTGATGCTAAACAAATGAATTTCGAGGAAAGACTTGGAATTTTGCAAATGTAGATAGTTCTTTATTGTTGGTACAAATGATAATTAGCAATAATTTACCAGCATTATCTGAATGTATTAAATTACTAAATATTATTTATACAGACCATTGTGGAATGTGATCGCTGTTTTTCTACACTTTAAAGAATAAAAAACATTTTTAAGAAACACCATGACACAAGATGACTGCATTGGCAATGTTATCCATCGAAAAAAATATTATCAATAACATTCCTGAATACAATAAAAAAGTGACAAAACATTTTATTCACGCAAAAGAGCGCAAGATGGATTTTATTTTTAAATAAAAATTAAATAATTTAATTGCATTTACTTTTTTAAATTTTTGTGGCCTACTATACAAAGATATCACCAGCCGCCAATGTAACTGTACGCTAATGCTAAGTTTCCAAGTGTTTACATACAATAGTATATTGTATAACTAGTGCTGAAAGTTGGATATTTCTCACGAATACCGACGACCACAATTTGTTGAATTAACATAACTGTATATACATATTAAAACAGATTATGCTATCAGAAGTCACCAAAAATTATGTTAAAATCTGATAAATCAGGGTCCAACCTTCTTAATCCGTGTAAATTTAGCAATTTATCTGCAACTGTCAAACTTTTAAATATAAATTTTTAGGTTAGTTCACTCAGTTATCGCAGCGTGTGATAAAATCATATCACACAGTTGCGGACGCATCTGATTGGCTAACGAGCTTTCATATCACACGGCATTGCTAGTGATGTGCAATGACCAACTTTCAGTAATAGTTTAGCGTGTGAATTTATGTACTTTTCGTAGTGGTCGTCGGAAAATAATATTTTTGCAGTAAACTACAATAACATATAGCACAGTTCTGGCAATGTCTACAAACTTTATTCTCATTTAATTCTATATCATCTTCCGCGTTAATGCCATTGTTACTATCCTCTCGTTCAAAAACCTTAGAAACTAATCTTTTTGATTTGGGGACAATTATTTGCAAAATGAATTTTTTGATGAAACAAACGTTTAAATAAATAAATGGTTCGAATATATAATGAAACAATATTAAATAACAAACAAAAAATGAATTATATGATTTTATATGTTATAATTATTTCGGCCGGCCGGATTTTATATTTCGGCCCACCGGGCATTTGGTCGGTTGCCCGGTGGCCGTATCCGGGCCTTGTGGAAACTGGAATAGGTTATGAGGGAAATAGCAGAAACCGCTCAAAAATCGTTGAAGCTGCAGGATCAGTGGCGTTACGTGAGAAGGTAAATGTCATCCAGGACGGTAACGTATGTATGTTGTTAGCCGTGTCAGCCCTCATGATAACACCTTATACTAAATTGCAAGTATAATATAATACATTCATATATTAAAAAAAAAAAACAAGTTTCATAAGGCAATAACAGAGGCCTCACTAAAGATACTGTTTATATTATTTTTTCAATTATGGTAACTGGGTGATCAAATTTGGATTTTTACATGCCGTGTGTCTATTTTAAAGGTGTACATAGGAGATTAACATGGGAAATCAGTTTTTTGTAATTTCCTGCTCGCCTAATTATTTTAAGCAAAAACGCATCAAATAAAAGTTTTAGGGCATAAAATTCTGCATCTAAATCAATAAACAGAATTACCTTTACATGCTTTGTAACGACAGAAATTAAATATGAAAATGTCGAAAATTACGCTGATAATATCGATAGCCATGGAATTGAACAAAAAATAAAAAAATGCTTAACGTTTTATCTGTCACAACGTAAATTATTTGACGTTTCTGACAATTTGAATTTGTCTAGTTTTATCGTCTGAAATTATTAGAAAATGAGCGTTATTTCACAATTACTAAATTCGTGACAAAATTTGAAGACTGCTAATGTGTCTTCAAAAAATACACATGAGCCGCTTAATCAGAATATAGGACGAGCAGGAAAACGTGCTTTGCTGGAAGAAAGAGTGTTAGGAATAAGTGTAGTCCCTTTCTGTAGTACTAGATATATTGGAAATGAGTTGGGAGTACATTACAGCATCATACATAATTTTGTTGAATTTTTAATAAATTCAAATTTTAAACAAAACTGCAATTTTAATCTTTATTTATTAGTCTAATATAATATTTCTCTTATTATCATAATTAACGACATTTTTCAAATCAAATTGTCAGAAACGTCAAATAAGTTAACTTAGTTGTGACAGATAAAACGTCAAGCATTTATTTATTCTTTGTTCAACTCCATGGCTGTCGGTATTTTTAACGTAATTTTCAATGTTTTCATATTTAATTACTGTCGTTACAAAATATGTAAAGGTAATTATGTTTATTGAATTAGATGCAGAATTTTACGCCCTAAAACTTTTATTTGACGCGTTTTTGCTTAAAATAATTAGTCGAGCAGGAATTTGCAAAAAACTGATTTCCCATGTTAATCTCCTATGTACACCTTTATTACCCGGTTGGACAAACCTTCATCAACGCATTGTTCAATTAATCAGTTTCCTTGTTCTTATGACATTTAATTCATTGCTGTCAAAAAATCACGTTGCATTTGTTTCTTTTAACCGCTAACCGAACAACGCGTTGATTTAAGACAGACACACGGTATATGATACTAGACAAAAAAAATCTGATGTGGACACCACACGACTTCCTTGTACACAAGACCAATATGAAGTATAGACCCAAGTATAAAATTGCACGTATTTGACGTTATTTGACATTAGCATCTATTTTTTATTTTTTTGTTATTTTTTGTCCTAATCCATAGCAAGCTTCATTACAAAAACCAAAAAGTATATAAATTTTAAATATACATATCTCGCTTATACGAAGGGATAATTTAATAATACTTGATGTGATAGACACAGAATTTAATTCTCTAAAAATTTTATTTGAAGCATTTATTTCTAACATCAAAATAAAACCATTTTATTGAAGAAAAACTGTTAACAACTTCAGGTAATATGTCACTTCCGGTTAGCCTGTTTTAACCAAAATCTACTATGTTATTCCAATTGACATAAAAGTCTTATATACCAAATTTGTAAAGTGTTAGATTATATTTTAAGATAGTTTTTCATTAAAATCTATTATAGGCTTCAAATAAAGTACCATTTCTAGAAATTATGTAATGACCAAAAAGGGAGGTGCACAACTAGATGCTATAGCAGTCCTAAATACAAAATTTCAACTTTCTACGGCTTTCCGTTTTTGAGTTATGCGAGATACATACGCACGCACGTTCGTACGTACGTACAGACGTCACGACGAAATTAGTCAAAATGGATTCAGGGATGGTCAAAATGGATATTTCCGTTGAAATCTCAAAACCGAAATTTTTCGCGATTACAATACTTCCTTTACTTCGTACAAGTAAAAATAAAATACCCGTATTACTTTCCTTGTACGCGAAAAATTTCGGTTTTGAGATTTCAACGGAAATATGCATTTTGACCATCCCTGAATCCATTTTGTCTAATTTCGTCGTGACGTCTGTACGTACGTACGTATCTTGCATAACTCACAAACGTTAAGCTGTAGAAAGTTGAAATTTTGTATTTAGGACTATTATGACATCTAGTTGTGCATCTCCCGTTTTGGTCATTACATACTTTCCAGAAGTGGTACTTTACTTGAAGCCTATAATAGATTTTAATAAAAAACTATTAAAAAATAAAATCCAAAACTTTTAAAATTTGGTATATAATACTTTTATGTCAATGGGAACAACATAATAGATTTTGGTTAAAATAGGCTAACCAAAAGTGACATATTATCTGAAGATATTAACAGTTTTCCTTGAATAAAATGATTATACTTTGATTTTAGAAATAAATGCTTCAAATAATAGTTTTAGAGAATTAAATTCTGCGCCTAGCACACCCAATATTATTAAATTAGAACCTTTGTATAAGCGAGACATGTAAATTAAAATGTTAGATACTTTTTGGTTTTTGTAATAAAGCTTAAAATGGTGTGGGACAAAAAAGTACAAAAAAATAAAAAAATAATATTAATGTCATATTACGTCAAATACGTGCAATTTTATAATTGGGTCTATATTTCATGTTGGTCTTGCGTACAAGGAAGTCGTGTGGTGTCTACATCATATTTTTTAAATCGATTAATTATTTGTAGTTTACGAGAAAATAATTATCAATAATTTGGGGAAGGGAAGAAGACAGATAGCCTATATACTGGGTGGGAGAGATAAACTTAGTCAGCTGTCGCCATTCGCTCTTATGCCATAACCTACCACAACATAAGTCCCGTTATTTTTATCATTTGCTTCACTTCACCTCAGCTCAAAGTGAGATGAGTTTCACATAAGCTGACAGATTTTTGTGAAGTAAAAGAACGACAACTAATTCCACAATTCATATGGGACTTAAAACTCAACAAGCACAACCTCTTGAGGTGACTAAAAATCGGGAAAGAAGGGAGGACTTTTCTCACTTCGGTCTCACTTTAGGTATGACAAAAAGAACGGTCAAAATTAGTTAAGCAATTGAGGTGAGATAAGACAAACTGAGATATTATGTAAAAAAATGGGTCTATAATCGCGACGCCTTCCACATCCCTAATAACGCCACTGGCTGCGACCTTCACTTAAATATTATCATAACACAAGATCAAGTCTAATTACTAATGTCATGCGAAATCTAAATATCAAAATAGGTTTTGCGACCTTTATGGATGCACTGGGGACTTGATTGTTGACTGGATATTTTTATAATTAATTAATAAAAGTAGATCTTTTATATCATAGTATTTTTAGATTTATGTGTTTGTTTATCACTTTAGAATAATGAGTAGTTATTTTAATGTGTATTATTTTAATTAATGTTTCCGTTACATGGTACAATTAGACCTACATAGTCGTCGTCGCCAGGTTAATAGAAAAATATATTATACCTACAGGGTATGGTGACTTTAACGACGCAGCATAGGGGTTTCAATGGTAAAATCTTATTGTGGAG
This sequence comes from Harpalus rubripes, assembly GCA_963082715.1. Taxonomy (NCBI): domain Eukaryota; kingdom Metazoa; phylum Arthropoda; class Insecta; order Coleoptera; family Carabidae; genus Harpalus; species Harpalus rubripes. Next base: position 18,319,749 of record OY720452.1, read on the forward strand.
TTATTTGCTCCCCTAATTATTTTAGAGCAAAATTGTATTTAGGAACCGTAAAAATAGTCGAAAACAATAATAACATTTTTGCAAATATCATTGATACCATGGAACAAAAGCGTAAACATCTGTCACTACTTAAAGAAATCTTAAATTTAGTTCTCGTCAAATTACATTGTTGTAATCAACTATTACCTTGTTGTCATCAACACTACAATAAAAATGTTTTCTTTATTCTTGTAATGAAAATAATTTTAAATGTCAATATTCTTTGACAGATGTTTGCACATTTATTTAAATTTTTGTTTCAAGGCAACAATGATTTTTTTAAAATTGATATTATTGTTTTCGACTATTTTTACTGCTCCGGGAATTGAAAAATTATAAACAATAGCATATTCGGATGCAGTATATTTTTCTGTAACAAAAACAAATACAATTTCGCTCTAAAATAATTAGGGGAGCAAATAACTGCACATTAATATTTTACCATTGAAACCCCTATGCTGCCTTGTTCAAGTCACCACCCTGTATATAACTTTCTTGCTTTAATATTGATTATTATGACAAATTTTATTTTTTAATTTATTTTATCTACTTCTGCTCTATAATGAACACAATAACACATAAGTTACAATGTGTTACCTGACACATTAATAAAATCGTATGTAAACGACCGATGCAAATTAAATGGAACTTTCATTATCAAACGATTTCTGAAAAGATAAACGTTATCTTTAATACACTCTGTGTGCTTTTTTCAATCATATTCGTGAGATAATAAATTAATTTAGTGTAGATTTAATGGTGTTTCAACAATAAATAATTGTTGAAACACCATTAATCTAAATAGAATTGGTTTGAAATCATTATGGTGAGACAGAAATTTTTTAAACTTCCAGAAGTGGCTCAAGCATCAAATATAACTTCTACTCTAACTTATTGTCGGTCGGTAATTGCTTGGTAGATACATAAGTAAATTATTATATGACACTATTTATATTTGAAGGATATTTTGCATTCGTTGCGATTAAGGCACTCATCATTAGCTGGCATTAGCAACTCATGCATAAATTGCTCTACTTCACACACTTGAATCATAAATAACTATTTAACTTGTAACTTCAAAATACATTTGCGCTAACGTATTTCTGATAATTGCTGTATAATGCTGAGAATGAGGCAAGCTGTACGAGTAGTGATCGCGTGCGAGGCGAGACGAGACGAGAAATATAAAATATCGATTTCGTCTCGTTTTCAGATCTGCAATCTCGATCTCGCTCTCGTTCTCGCACATTTTTTTGGGTCTCATCTCGTTCTCGCGTGAGAGTCTCGCTGTAAAAATAAGCGCTTGCGCACTACGTATTTACCTCGGTATTTACGTATCAGTCGAACTACAAAAGACAAGTTCGCACCAATCGTTCTGTCTTCCGTGTATTTATAGTCGTATAATTATAATAAGTAGACGAAACACTAAATTCTAGTCACCAAATTATTTCAATACAAACATTTGTTAATACATTCTGGCATAAGTAAAACTAATTAAACATTTAAAAAATTCTTTCTTGTAACTAAAAGTTTCTACACTTCATCATTAACTATATGCTACTAAGTAAGATTTACTTATAAAAAAGCGCTACACTGAGAACCCGCTGGCAACCAATCACTCCGCTTCACTCTGTGTTGGCTCCTATCGACGCTTAATATAAGATCCTTTACTTTTCAGGGACGACAAGAATTTTATTAACCGTAGTTTTAACAGGGATGAATTAGAGGCTGAAATGTTGGAGAAAAACTAGTTCTATTAAATGCAAAATTGATTTAGTCTTTATTTTGCATTTTCTCGCTCTCCGACCGATATCATTCGACTCTAGATAGACTCAAAAAAATAAAATCAATTCATATAATTTTCACATTCACGTGTTCTATGCACGAATTACCGTTGACTCCACTCCCTGTACGCACCGTACAGAGAGTGGAGTCAAATGCACCATTTTTCATTGAATTTATGAATCAAAGCTATAAGTTACAAATATTTTTTATTGCGAGACTCTCGCGAGAATCTCGCGAGATTTCTCGCTTCTCGTAGGTGTTATATCGATCTCGCCTCGAATTTCAAATTGCAATCTCGCTCTCGTTCTCGTCTCGCATAATGCAACGAGACGAGACGAGATGCGAAAGTAGTCTCGCCTCGTCGTGCATCACTACGTACGAGCATTTTCAACGAACAAATTATAAAACCTTTGCAAATGGCGACAAATTTCTACAAATTTCTTTCGACTAGTTTAAAATAGATTTTAAACTTATAAAAAGTGAATTTGTTATTCAAGTATTTCGCCATTTAATATTGGGTTACATCACCTTTATTAGTAATACAAGTTTTAATTCAATTAGGCATTGGTTCCTTAAGTCGTGCACATTTTGCTGTGAGTATTGTCCCATATGTCTTGCAAGGTACATTTTTGAGTATGCGAAGTTGGTTTCCATTTGGCAAAAGTAAAGGATCTCGGTAGAAGCTAAATTTGGACTAGAATATGATCCTCAAAATATCGGTCAAACTATTATCACCAATCTTTCGGCCCACGGTTTTTTTAAAGCTTGAAGTCTATAGTTAAAGTAGCCGAAAGAATTTTGTAGAATTATGTAACCATTTGTTATAATTTGTTGGAAATGTAAACCGGCCCAACTAATGTCTTAAGGTTTACTATGTGAATCTAAAAATATATATAAAAAAAAATTTCAGGTCAGATGCCTGATCTGACCAGACCTTCCAAATATGCATTAAAAATTCCTCTACGTACACCAGTTACGTTTGAAGTAAAATTGGATCATGGTTTCAGATACGTACGTATTTCATTTCTTCATTTTGATTATCAAAATGCAAACCGCGCTCATAATACCAAATTTTTTTTGAATGTATGAATTAAAATTGGTATCATGAATTTAAATTCTAGTGTCATCTACCGTATTTTTATTGATTGTTGAATGATTCAGATTCTCTTAATTTTTAATATTTACTTTCATGCTTGAAATACTAATACATTTAAAATGAAAATTCAAATGAAAATTTGAAATTATTGTCAAAATATTAATTTGTAGTTGTTTGTTTAAAACTGTCTTAAAATTTCATCGCAGCAACAAATTTATGTACTAAATTTCATTTTAAATTTAATGCACATAGTTAATGCAGACAGCATAACAAACATTCGCGGAATAACTATATTATATGATACAGCTTGAAAACAGTTGATGTGTTGATGGAATAAATAAATTGTTTCTCGCGCTGTTGCTGTCCTGCTGGTACCACTGAGGCCCATATCATGGAATTAATGACAGAATCCCTTAATCATATTACGGTAACGAATTCCATTTACCGTTACAGCGGTTCTATAGTCTCATGCGTTTTCACAATAATAACGTGTCGTTCTTTCATGAAGTGTTGGATCCTGCATCTTTACTAATTCGGTACAATGACGGATTTAAAATGTCAAAGTTTCAGTGACCCTAACCTTATAGAAAAATGGCGCCAAATTTAAATTTGGCGCTTTCATTGGTACAACTTTATAGCGTTTTCATCTTACACAGTGCAAGTGCGCACTGATTGCAACATATCACGTGACCACACTGAACGAGTTCTGCCCTCATCCGGTGGCAGTGCAGTTTCAGCTGAAAACGATTTTGTTTAACTGCCATATTTGCACTGACACTATTGCACTTGCCTAGGGAGTCAGTGCACAAAAGTCGCACTGAGCCAGTGCGCGGTGCAACTTTTTCTTAAGCTGAAAACGCATCAGCTGACTAAATTTTGTACTCAATGACAAGCTGAAAACGCTTGTGCAAAAAGTGCGCACCAGTGCGCACTTGAATTTTAAGCTGAAAACGCTATTAGTTTGGGGTGTGGATTCTCAGGGTACTTGCAATAGTGATGATGACTGTGGTTTTAACCAGTAACATCTTATTGTCATATTGCAAATAATTAGCTTTACCATTTTATTTTTTGATTTAGTGTTTGAAGATTATTATTGCAATATTTTTTAATTAAAATGTTTGTGAACTTTCTGCTAAACTCCATTTTAAATGATAATTACAAATTCCTGCAATTAAGTTGCATACGTTTACGTAAAGTTATAATACTAATATTAATTAAAGAGCAATTTAACTGTTTACAACACATAAATCAAATTTATATCCAATTGCACTAGTTCTGGTGCCAATTCAATGTTCAACTTACCATAAATCAATTACTAGGTCTAATATTAGTCATGAGCACTGCGCTATTCAATTCGCTTTAATTTTCATTTATTTATTCAATTGAAAACAATTTTTGTGGTTGAATTAATCCGAATTATTTATCATTATATAAAATAAATTGCGATAACTTGAAGATCGATAATATTGTTCAGCAATCATAGCTGGGCAGTAGTATTTGCATACAACATACCTAAAATACAGATGTCCAGAATAACTTACCACATTAAGGAGACCATTTTAATGGTATTTTGTTATTCGAGCAAAAATGCTTAATTGATTAGATACAGAGTGATCAAAAATTGCTGAACGTCAAGTGACAACTTTTGTTCTAAATTAATGTTAAAATTATATTTCATTTTCCATAAATTATAAAAACTTTTTTCCACATATGACAGATGATGACAGGCATATGACAGATTATCATTGCCGTACGCTGATTCATTTGTTTTGTAATTTCTTTTCATTATGGCTATTAATAAAGAACGTGACAAACTTCTTCTAGAAGCACTTTTTCGTTCGGGTGAACATGAAGAAGACAGTTCATATGAGTATTCCTATGAAAGCTAACAAAATTTAAAAGGTACGCCTATGGAAATAGTAATTCTGTCATACTAAGTAAGCGGCAAATGTCAAAATCGTATGGAGCGGCACACTTCAGCCATTTTGGATCACTCTGTATAATCGATAATATAAATTTTGCAGTTTTTTATTTTTACAAATATCTTCCAAGTGTGACATAATTTTGGTTTTTAGTTTGCACAACTTTTGGGTACTTTTTTATGTTCTTTCGAATCACGGTGCGCAATTTTTTTATCACTGTTGAATTTCGATTAATGATGCCAAAGTTTTAATTTTTATATGGACGCCATATTGGAAAGTAAAACCATTGGAACAAGAATTTTTTGCTTTCCAACGATGTTCATTTGTTTCAAACAGCAAAAATGCAACAATTATTAAATTTATCACAAGTAATATCACAAGACCTCCTGATTTTATCGATAAATTTTTATTTTGCACGAATTTTTTTGCTTAGCAACAAACACGAAAGCAAATTGAATGGTAAATCCCGACTCCGAAGGAGGAGGGGTTTTACCTGTCAGTTTGCTTGAGTGATTTTGCTTAAAAGCAAAAAGAATGAGTGCTTAAAAATAAAAGTTTATCTGAGAAAGTCAGAGAGAACGTGTGGTATTTGGTGAGATAAATTCCAAAGACAACGCAAAAAGAAACAATTTAATTATTATTAATTTATTTTTAAACTTGAAATATTAATTGTCACACTGACAGTTATAAACAATAACAACAGTTTATTTACTTGGTAGCGGAATTTTATCGGGGTAACGGAGTTTTATCAGTAATACTGTTCCCATTGGTTAAACTTTCAAGCGTTTTGCATCATAATTGGTTAAAAACTAGTCGTTGAAATTTATCGTTTAAAAACAATGATATTTATTATACTAATAGAAAAATATATTTTTCTAAGCTACTAGATAAACTATAAAAATCATCCAACTTTTTTATTTGAAAGACTTTTCTCAATTACAAATAATAAGTTCAATAAAAAATAAAATTTGTATCATACTCAGTTTTTGTCATCTAGTCTAGTAAGAAGCTTATTACAGTTTTTGATAAAGCACCAGCACATCTAAGATGGCCTTCCAAAAATGTAGGGGAGACCGGTGTCAATTGTTACAAAATTTAAATATTTATTTTTCACGAGTTAACGTTATATTTCGAAATTTTGAAATTACCTATATGAAAACCTACCCACCTTAGTGAATAATATTTTGAATTTTAAACTTTTGAAAATGTGACAAATATAAAAGTATAAGAATTTTTAGACAGGCATTACAAGTGTTACAATTGCCACCTAACTGGTGTCAATAGTAACAAGGCCGGTGTTAATTGTAACAAATTTTAACAGTGCTGTAATAAGATAAAATAACTGATAAAAGAAGAAATTATTGAAAAAATAAACATTTATTTATTACCTCACAAAATACAAAATTCAGATGACAATTAAAAGCAAACAAAATATATATTCTGCTGGTGATATAGACCATTTTGACCAATGCCTTTAGTCTCTAACGGAATTGTAGTTTAGGTAAACATAAAATAGGTCTTTCTTCGTACAATTTAACGTGCCCGATTTCCATATTTTACATTTTCGCCACTGCAACAAATCTCCTGTGCTTAAAAAATATGAGCCAATACATATCAGAGTTTCCTCATCGGAGCCATCTGAAGAGTAAACTGCGACTGTTACTTTCGGAACTCTTTTCTTTGCTCTTCTTCTTTTATGTTTTCGATAGAAGTGGCTTTTTCTTGTAATTTTTATCATGATCAATATTGTACTTAATTATTAAACACGGTATAATCGACACCGTGGCATGTGTTACAATTGACACCGCTTAACTTATAAAGCTATTATTTGCTTTTTTGTATTTATTAGGTAAAAATTCAAAATGTTTTTAATGAAAAATAAAAGCAGATATAACTCACAAACTGATCCTTAACTTGAAATATTTCCGAGCAGAGCACTTATAGTGTTTTAGAAACAATGTGTGTCACTACCTGTATTTACTTTTTTGTCGATCTACAGACATTCGTCAGAAACAGACGCCGTATTTGCGCGTATGTACTTGCACTAAATACCAAAGAGCTATGACTCTTTCTGCTTCACTCTGCAAGCGCGTTTTAATTTACTTCGAAAAGATGGCCCTGTAACCTACCCTTGTTACATTTGACACCTGTTAGAATTGACACCGGTCTCCCCTACCTCATTTAATCGTAAGTAGAATCTTTTATAATTTCCGTTATTTCAAACGAATTCTGGACACCATAATATTCCCTTGAATAATTACTTTACAAAAATAAAATACGAAAATATTAATTATTTTTGGTTTTCATATGTATAAAGAAAATATAAAATAAAAAAGATATTAAAAATAATTAAAATTAATATTTTGCATATTTAATTAAAGTTCCACGGAAAGCTGTAAAATATGAAGTAAATTAAGCTCAACTCAACTGACGTAATTACAAACTACTGGTGCAGATAGGAATATATGACTACGCCTAAGTCCTTTGTAATAAAGATAACGAATTCTCAACTTATTGACTCACCTGAATTCTGAATTGCTCCGTGTTTACGCGTCTCATCGGCTTTTCGTGTCATCGAGCTTCGCGGAAGTGGATTGTCAAAATGACAACCTATAAATAATCTTCATTTATGTGTTTTGTCGCAAGAAGTATCGATTTATTTTCAAGTCAGGAACAAGTGACTACAGATTTACTGTATAAAACGCGTCGTTAGACAGCACTCGTAGGTATTGGCTTCGTGACGTCACGCAATCTGATAGCCTATTGTTTGGTCGCGAATTCATTTTCTGCTCACTGGAAAAATAAAACGTTTCTATTTCCGTTTTATACAACTGTTTATTGCTGACAAATATCCTTTATTGAGCCTTGATTGATTACAGCTTTGTTTCAGAATAAGAGAATTAAAGAGAACGAATTAATCACAGTTAGTACCGCACGCGAGGCGAGACAGGACGAGAAATATAAAATATCGATCTCGTCTCGCTTTCGGATCTGCAATCTCGATCTCGTTCTCGCACATTTTTTTGGAGCTCGTCTCGTTCTCGCGCGAGAGTCACGCTATAAAAATAAGCGCTTGCGCACTACGTATTTACCTCGGTATTTACGTATCAGTTGAACTGCAAACGACAAGTTGGCACCAATCGTTCTGTCTTCCATATATTTACAGTCGTATAATTATAATAAAGAGACGAAACAGCAAATTCTAGTCACCAAATTATTTAAATACGAACATCTGTTTATACATTCTGTCATCAGTAAAACTAATTAAACATTTAAAAAATTCTTTTTTGTATCTAAAATTTTCTACACTTTATCATTAACTATATGCCACTATTTAAGTAAGATTTACTCATAACAAAGCGCTGCACTGGGAACCCGCTGGCAACCAATCACTCCGCTTCAATCCGTGTTGGCTCCTATCGACGCTTAATATAAGATCCTTTACTTTTCAGGGACGACAAGAATTTTATTAACCATAGTTTGAACTGGGATGAATTAGGGGCTGAAATGTTGGAGAAAAACTAGCCCTATTAGATACAAAACCGATTTAGTCTTTATTTTGCATTTCCTCGCTCTGCGACCGATATCATTCGACTCTAGATAGATTAAAAAAAATACAGTCAATTCATATAATTTTCATATTCACGTGTTCCATGCACGAATTACCGTTGACTCCACTCCCTGTACGGTGCATTTTTCATTGAATTTTTGAATCAAAGCTATAAAGTTACAAATACTTTTTATTTCTCGCTTCTCGCAGTTGTTATATCGATCTCGCCTCGAATTTTAAATTGCAATCTCGCTCTCGTTCTCGTCTCGCATAATGCAACGAGACGAGACGAGATGCGAGAGTACTCTCGCCTCGTCGTGCATCACTAGTCACAGTGTATTAAGTATTCCGATTACTGAAAGAATAACGTAATTAATTCCAAAGTACAAGCTGATATTCGGATAACAAATTGTTTGAAGTAAGTCATCAAAGACCAGTAACTTTTTATGCCTATACTATCTCGTAATTGTATCGTAAGAGGATTTGAAAGTCTACAAATATTTAAATCGGATTTAAACTGAAATTGAAACGTGAGTACAGTGCTTCACTAATTTAGTTTTATTGTCATTGTGGGTTGTGTTATTTGATTAAGAATTAAAGTTTGCTGCTGACATTATTTAATTAGAATGACAGAGAATGGTAGAGAAACTAACTTTTCCGCTTCGTGGAGTAAACAAGAGAACAAAGAATTTTTATAATGTAATTTAGCAAATGCACGGGCGCCGACTTTTCAAAATCTCCTTGGGGGCACAAGTTTTAAATAATGACCAAAATCAAGGGATGAAGAAAAAATAAGTAGTTTTCAATGGAAATTATTTTAAATTAATTTTATTATCTTCAATGTAGAGTGTATATCAAAAGGCCTTTACCATGGGTAATCAGTTCTTCTTTGCGCAAACGTTATCAAATTATTTTATGCAAAAATACTTCAATAAAAGTTATACTTAGTGATTTAAATTTTGCATATAAATCATTTAAAACGATTATTTTAGCTCGTCATAAATTAATTATAAAGTTACTTTTTTAATGAGCTTTTTCTCTAGGCACCCATGGATTATGACAAGAAATAAACAGTTGTGTTTTAAAGCAGTGTACGCTCTGTTCCATTTAAGCCATTCAGCAGATGCGCTCACATCAGTGCCAGTTTTAAGTAACCGAAATTACATTGGGTAAACTTACATTGTCTCAAATTTCAGCTAATCAGCGAGATCAAAACTATTTCCTATTCTCTGCAATACGAATTCTTGTCATAAGATTAAAAGCTCAAGAAAACAGTAACTTTATAATTGATTTTTTCGCTTACCTGATGAAGAACAAGAAGATCGTTTTACATTATTTAGTTGCAGAATTTAAATCTCTATAATATATTTGAAGTATTTTTAAATAAAATAATTTGGTAACGTTTGCGTAAAGAAAAACTAATTTCCTATGTTATACGCCTATGTCCCGTTTTTTGAATTACACCCTGTAATTAGTATTACATTAAATTATATATTTTTTATTTTACTCGTAAAATAAATAAAAGTTTTACTGATTTCAAAAAAATTGCTGCGCTAAGGGAAAAGTCCCCTTGGGGTATTGCCCCAAGGAAAATTTTTCTTGAGCCCCAATGCCCCCGTGTAATCGGCGCCTATGAGCAAATGTAAAGGTTTATTTATGTTCATAGAGTATTCTGCATAAAATATACTTGTAACGCTTCATATGTATTTTAATCATGTGACATCAAATTACATACAGCACGTAATTCATAGTCTTTAGTTTTATTAAATATGGGTGTTTAATTCGTGTTCAGTATATATCAAGTATTTAAAGTAAAAAAATATATACAAAATCGGAAATTATTTTTAAGTAATTATTAAAAATAATTAATAATTAATTATGGGGTCTCATGGCCGCGTTCCTGCGTGTCTGGTCGCGAATCTGGAAAACCGGGTTCGATCCCCACCGACGCCAAATATTTTTCGAATTTTAAATGGCACTAAATTGACCCCTATGGTGCACTCTCCAGCAATGAGTGCCCGTGAAGTGACGCCTGGTACAAATATGTCTTCATCATTACCGATATCTGCGTACAAAGCAGATTGGCACACCCAGCAATGAGTAATATGCCGTGATGATATATTTATATTTATTTATTTATTTATGAATTATTCCTTAAAAATAATAATTTTCGACTTTTTGAAATATTTTTTACATTAAATTTTTAGTATTGAAACTACAGCAAAAACAGAAATGATTGTTGACCCTTGATATTTAATAAAACTAAAAACCAAGCAATATTCGACACCTCGATAAATGATAATCAATCCTTATTAGGTGGCTATATTTAGTTGTTATATCGTCATTTGTTGTAAATGCAGAATTACCAACCCAAATAAAGAACAGATTTCATATTTTTTTAAACAGGGGTACATAGTTTTTGGTATTCCCCTTATTTTGTGTGTAGTTCCATGTGTCAGGAATAGTATTGAATAGTTAATGTACGTCTTATATAATATCATAGGTATTAGGTACATATACCTATGTGGAAAAGTAAAGTTTATACAGTACATAATATAAATTGGCAGTTTAGGAATTATTTACGAATTATCTAATATGATTATTTTCAAAACTATATGTTCATCACTATTTAATAAAAATATAAGAGTAAAATTTCAAGTATGAAAATGGGATTCCTTAGAGAAATAGATAACAAACAAAGCTGGACAAAATTAGGAACAGTGTATTCAGATAAATTCTACACACAAAGCCAGTGAAGCAATGCAATGAAGAGGATCAACTAAAATGGCACGCACATAAAAACCGCAGGAGAACGAAAGAATTACTAAACAAATTTATGAAGCAAAATGTATAGGGAAAAGAAGAAGAGGAAGGCCTACTAAAACATGGAATCGAAATGTACTGCAAGCCATGGAAAACCGAGGCGGAATGGGAATTAGAACCCGGAAAAAATCACTAAGTACTGTTCATTGTAGGACACCGAAAGGTATAAACAGTATAAAGGCTCTGGATTAAGTAAAAGTACTACATATATACAACAACGAAAAATATGTTGATTAATTTGTATCAAAATAAAATAAATGTAGACTATTTTTTTGTTAAACTACGTATTGTTATTGTTACAATCACTATTACAAACATTTTTTTCTGAATTGTTTCCATAAACCGTTTATTTCGCTTTTCTTCCACATTTTGTATTTTTGTATAAATATTTATAAGAGGAGATTTGTTCATGGGACACTACTAATACTATTTTCTTGGTAAAATAACCTTGCTAAAACAATAGACCTTTTCAATTTAAAGAGACAGAAAATATGCGCAATGGGGATCTGCGCATAGTAAGAACAACTGAGATCTATGGCACTGGTTTCTAAAAAAAATTCAATAAATGTGAGAAAAATCTTTTACAACTTTAAAAACTTCTCGAAAGAAGTTACAAAAGCTTTTATTTGTATCAAAATGTCTAACAATGCAAATTTTGACGAATACAGATATTATAGAAATAAAGTAATGTTTCGTAAGACAGCCCAGCTGGCAATTGTTGGCGCCATTTTACTTACTAGTTGCAGCGATAGAAAGAGATAGCCGTTAAATTGAAAATGTTTATTCTGGTATTACGATTATAGTATGTTTCATGGCAAAAAAAAAAAAAAACTGTAAATACTTGTATTGTAAATAATTATTATTGATGAGAGAGACATCAATGGCGGGATTCAGCGATAAGCTGGTTTAGCCGGTTAACCGTTCAACAGGTTACGTCAAAATCGTTTTAGCCGATTACCCGTTCAACAAGTTTTTATTTCTTGCAAACCGCAGTAATCGATTAACTGGTTAACCGGTTATTCGATTAACCTAATATTTATAACAGCACTTGATAATAATTCTAGTATTTACTTAAAATTAATGTTTTTTAAATCTAAAGTCATATTTAAAATTATTAATTTAAGTATATGACGTACTTACAGATGTCATTAATGTGTAAAAGGGAATTTTTAAAGAGTTCTGTATTATATTTGTTATTACACGTTAAATATCTTTATTTTCAAATTAAAATCAAAAATCCAATTATATCTCATTTCTGTAACAGGTTAAACATTAATTTCTTGATTGGATTATTGAAAAAGTCTACGATAATTGCATTCACTTCGTTCTATAGTACATTTTTGAATGTAGCCTTTTATGTGGGTAGAACAATGTCTCTGTATCAGATGTTCCATTAGAAAAGAGAATAATACGATATAATTAATTCACGGAAATGAAGGAAACTTTGCTTTCATTGGGATTTGATCAGTTTACTTTGTCACAAATTGGCGATCGTCAGTATTGGCTTTGTGGATTGGAGTACAGTACTAACATCAATCGCACGTATCAGGTTGCTATTTATTCTTCAAACCCATTTTCCTAATTAAATTCCAGACTACGTATTTGAAAATTTCTTTCTTCACAAATTTTTTACATATATTCCGCAGAGTGAACGAAGAATATTTTACCCATATGATTGAAAATTCACATTTAAAATTCAGTTCATGTTCTATAATTTCAAATTTTGTTGTAGGTAGTTAGGTACTGTATAGATAAGTAGGGGTTACAACTTTCATCCTATTTGTTATAACTACCCTTATCTTGTTTCTGTCTGAAATTTGTATTCAGTCTGTACTCCATTTTCATAAAGGAAAATCATATTCAAATATTTTTTTTGTTTCAAAGAGCACGTCTTTATTCGAACTGTAGTGACGTTAGCCATTGTTTTACATGGAACTTGTAAATGCGTTACTGTGTATAAAAAAATGTAAATTTTTATTTTGTAAATTTATTTATATTGAGATTGGGGACTTAACAATGATTTTAGAATTTTACTGTTACCATCTAGTTCTGAAGTAACCTCTTTAGAAAAAGACAAAGACAACAAGCTCGAAGAGAGAGACGGTAAAACAATTCCATGATCTCTTAGATAGAATTTATAACAGTATTTAAATGTGTTGAATAATTTTGTGTTTCAAACAAAATTACTCCTACTAACTAAATATTTAATTAAGAGATTGTGTATCTTCATATAAATTTACATTTCTATCAAAATGAAGCATACACATGTATAGGGTGACCGTAATTATTTAGAATGAAAACGGCGTTTGGGGGGGGGGGGTGTTGTTATCAAAATCAAAATTTGTCTTTATGATATTCAAGTTTAATAATTTATTTTTTCGCGGTCGTCCTGAAAATGAGCTGTTTCTGATAACTTTTTAGACCGGAAAATTCTTCTTTACTGACCTCGGAAAATTGTCTATAAAGGGATCGGAATTACTTATATATTTATTTCTTATTTTCTCGCAATAAAAAATGAAATAATGTATATCTATAGATCACAGTATAGAGAATACAAGCAGTAGCGACACTCTTGTCGGAACCTTTGACGTTTTGTTCCAGGCTGCTCGGCATGCAGGGGGTAATAATGAGGAGTGCGAAATTTGAAGAAAACATAAAAATATATATTTAATATTTGTTATACATATAATATCAAATGATACAGTGTGATATGGTAAAAATTAGATAATAGTGAAATATAAATATGTAAAAAATAGTTATTTATTATATAAGTGTTAAAAGTGACATTTTATTTTGTGAGAAGGAAGTTTGGAACACGACGCGAAGCAGAGTGATCCAAACGTTCGAACAAAATAAAATCACTTTTAACACGTATATCATACACTATTTTTTCTACAAACACTATTTTTTAATTTAAATTTGTATTTCTAATAATTTTTTGACATTCACTTTTAACACTAGTATCAAAAGTAACAATGATCTGTCACTTTTAACACTGGTGTCATAAAATGACATTTTTAACGCTAAAAACAAACATTAAAAAGCCCACTTTTAATAGATTTGTAGAAAATAGTACATTAAGATACAAGTTTCATAAGAAATGATTTTAGCGCACGCGTCATTCTTAGAAACGAGCGGCTTGCCGCGAGTTTTCTAAGTGGACAAGTGCGCTGAAATGTCTTATGAAACGTGTATTTTATACTATTTTTTCTATTTTGGTCATTTTTCATAAAATGTACGTTATTTCATGTCCAGGAATTTCAATTTCGGTTGTTTAATATGTACTTTATGAAACTCATTTGGATGTCATAAAGACGTACTTTAAAGCCAATAATAATAAATAATTAAATAGAAGTAAAACTAGTATTAAAGAAATCATAAATCCATTCCTAGTTCTAATCACAAGATAAATATAAATATTAATATTATATATTTATAAAAAAATTCGTATTAAAGTAATAAATATTTAAATAATAAATAAGTACAAATATTTATAAAAAATACTAGTAATAAAGTAATAAATATAAACAATAACCATGTATATAGTTGCTTCCAAATCATCAATTGTTATACGTTTTCGTTCTTTTGTAGTTTTTTCTAATTTTTGTTTTAATGCAAATTTTTGTTCCGAAAGCGATCTATCTTTAGTTTTAAAGTATTTTTTCGCGGTGAATTGAAGCTCAAGTGTTTCTTCTGTTTGTTGTGATTCAGCATGAGAAGATGTTTGTGGTGATAAAATAAAATTTTAAGGTGTAAACTGTTGTGTCAGTACTTCGGAAGATGTTGAAAGTTGTGGTGATTTTGGCATTGAAGAATTCGAAAATGGTAGGTTTATACGTGTAGGTAAAAATCGCGGTAAAAATAATGTTGAAATTGTATCAGGAAGAAGAGTTCTTCGCTTTCCATCTTGTATTTTGTTCAAAGGAAAATGTATTTCGCAAATTTTATATTTTTTGGGAAGAGATTTAATGTCGACATCTAAAAGTGCCTTATTTTCGTAAGCTTCTACCCATAATTTACATCTAAAAATATTGAACAAATTAGAGCATTATAATTTTATAATACCATATGAATTATATTATATACCTTTCCAAGTCTCCAGGGAACAAAAAAAAAACGAAACTTTTGATATATTTCTCATGTTTTTACAAGTTTGTATCGCACATTCGTCTAAATATTTTTTTCTTACCTCCGTCCATTTTGACTAGTTTTACAGAACTCAAAATCGTCCAGAAATGCGCTGTTGCTGACCTAGGCCGGCAAAAGAAGTTGGCATTACTGTTCTGGTGATATGTCAATTTAAGATTATTTTCAACACAAGATTTAGCAAAATGTTTACAAATTTTAGGGCTAAATCTTTAATTGTTGTAACATAAATAACTAAATTTTGCCATAAAAATAATAAAATTCTGTCATTACTAACATTTCGGATAGATTAATTATAAGTTACAACTTTAGGATTTGTTTGTTTTATAACTACAAATAACTTCACGTGATACAATTGAGTTTCCGCCATCTGTAATTAAAAATATGCGAAAGTATATAATATATATATATATATATATATATATATATATATATATATATATATATATATATATATATATATATATAACTAATGTTTGAATGTTATATTTTTAATAGATATAAAATAATTACGCATTTTAAGCTCAAATGTAAGTAATTATAATTAAACTTTCAATGCAAAACCGATAAAAATATATGTTCATTTTTTAGGTTATGTAATATAGAATAAAGTGTAGAGAAATATACGAAGAATTTATGGAGAAGTCGGTACAAAAAATCTTGTGTATCACACGCCCAGAAACTGTTTTGCGAGATCTCGTATTTGCAGGCCTCGCTTTCAGCTCGGCCTGTCAAAGTAAACTCGGTCTCGCAAATGTTCAGTTTCTGGCCTAGTGATACAAATAACTATTGTAACTCAAATTGTAAATTTTTTAACTGTGTCTCTTTAAATATAAATGAAAACTGAACACATTTACGAGTTCTATCTTTAGGTTTCAACCAATTTCTCACTTTAGGTGCATGTGTAAACAAGTAATAAGTAAACTTTTATTAAAATATATATAATATCACCAAGATAAAAATATATATTATAAAAATTGTTATTTGTGCAAATAAGGAAAAATATACTTTTCCTAAGTGTTGTACATAAGGTTTTTTTTATTGTTCATACTTATAATAAATAAAGCTATTTTTTACATATTGTATCGGTCAATATATTTTTAATTTATGATAAAATGAACTAACTTCCGAGACCTGTACATAATATTAAAATATATATATTTTTTTAAATTCTAACAAATACATGATAATTATTACAAACACAATGAATCTGTACTGTTCAACCCGAGCAGGTTGGAACGAAAATCAGCGAAGTGTTAATTATCCTTTTTCAGAATAGCAAAAAAATAATTACACCCAACATGACCTGAAAGACTTTACGGTATGGAATATGCTTACTCACCCAGTAAAGTATCAGTTTCAGGTCTTATAAATTCCTATTATAATTATAAAATAATTATATCAATTGTAAACCAAGTTTTGCTTTATTTTTTAAAGTGATATAAATCTTTTAAAAGCAGATATATCTTCTAAAACGGGACAAATGTGTTATTTTAACTAAAACGACGGGACGGCCGGTAAATGGTAAAAAAGTGGGACTGTCCCGTTCAAAACGGGACGTATGGTCACCCTACAAATGTATAGAGAGAGAGTGCAAGACTCCCATTGAAGTCGAAACTTACTAGAAAACTACGCTGCAGCAACATTACTAATATAATAAAATGTTCAATGTTTCTACCAAATGAATGAGTTGGCATTCCGGCATTGGGATACCTCGTAGATGTTGACCCCAGAGTAATATAGTGTGCTTGGCAAATGGCTTATTTCATTTTGGTTATGTTAGGTAATAGAAATATTTAATAATACAGTGTTTCTAAAACTATAAATCATTGTAAATACGCAATATTACTTATATGTATTAGTATGACTTTATCCGGTATTCCCGGAACTGGCCCAGAGCATATATTATTTTTGAATATGCTGGTACAACACTAATAATTTTTTATCAATATAGCAAAAAAGCTAAAAAATATAGGTATATCCACATATAAAAATTAAATGTAATTGTAAAAATACGGTTCTATTATTCTAAAGATCACCGGTTTTATATATTGTCATGTGCAGTAAAAATAAATATTATTATGCTAATATCGACCTCTATTTAAAAAAAAAAAATAGTGTAAATTATGTACAAATGAGTATACCTACTTACAAAATAGGACAAGTAAAATAGTGGGAGAAAGTGACGGTATCAGCAGTTGTTATAGAAGAGCACGTAATTTTCGATTTTGTGACACTCGATCACGAGGCAACAGTAACAGCTAAGCCTTATTTGCTTAAAAACCAGATAAAGTTAAAGTTAGCTAGAATCCCTTGATTATAACTACTGTACTGACATGTACATTAAATATACGACTCAAAAGTGAATAGAACCATTAAAAATATTTTCTTCGTGTAAATATTTATACAAATAAACGTGCTTATTGATTAAAAACTATACCTTGGGAATAGTTTTGACCTCTCTGATTGGGTGAAATTAGAGACAAGTTTACCCAGTGTAATTTCGGTTACTTCAGATTTGTTTTGTTGCGAGTGCCATCTACTGAATGGCTTAAATGGAACAGAGCATAATCATCGAATTTTTTGACCAAAGACAAATACATTCCTTACCTAAAGGTGACGGAAGGTAAAAATGCTCTTCTGAAAATAATTTTCTAGCCCAGAACTTTTCCTGCCGAGGAATTTTATCTGCTGATAAAATTTTCTGCGTTGAATTATATGACGAAGAATTGTTTGCGAAGTAATCTAACGTGGCATGGTCAAACACTATTTTTAATCCGAGACGAGCCCAGCATACACTCACGAGATCATTATTTAGCCAAGCCTTCGTCCTTCACATTGTATTCAAGGAACTAAGGAACTCTTCTTGATTACGTACTAAACAAAGCAAAACCCTCGCCAGAATACTTCTGTTCTGTGTTTTTTCCGCAATGTTGTGAAAATGAGTTTGCCTGCAAGCTTTATACCAGAGTGTCTTAATTTTTTGGAGTTATGATTATGAAGGTCCCGGGATAATGGTGGTTTTGTGTTATATTTTCTTAATGAAATGGTGTCGGCGTGTTAAAGTACGGTAGTACATGTTCTCTTTACTATAGGAGTTTTGATTACATTATTTTGAAATTCCCGTTTTTCAGTGATACAAAGAAATAAAATAAAATTTTAAATAAATATAAGAGCAATAGAGTTATTTGATTTGATTGATGAATGTTCAGTGTTAGATGAAATTAAATATAAATTTAAATATTCGCGTTTTTAACATTTTATTCGATATACATACAGGGTGTTTCATGTAAAAGCCGGGGCCACACATTCAGTATTCGCTAATAGCTGAATATTCGCTTTTCGCTGAGTAATGTTCGTCAATTGGCGAGCATACGTCTATATATATATATATATATATATATATATATATATATATATATATATATATATATATATATATATATATATATATATATATATATATATATATATATGTAGTTTGCCGAGCGATTCTACACAACTAGGTAAATATTTGGTCACTTTGACTCGGCTTGAAAAACCGACACGAAGCGGAGTACAGACGAGCATCGAATATTTTCGGCGAGCAGCCCATCCATATAAACTATTATTCACGAAAGATGACTATTCAAGGTCATTTGTGAGCCGTCTGATATAATACTTGCAGATAACTTCTTTGCATTTCGTTTGCATAGGCGGGCAACATAAAATATTTATAGACACATTTTAACTGAAAGAATAAGAATAATTCATTTGAAAATTAAGTTTCTTTCTAAATAATGCCTTTCTGAAAGATTTATGTTCTTCATTTATGTTTCTACAAAATACAATAACATAGACTTAACTTATAAACCAAGGAATAATAATTTGATTTAAACGTCAACGCCACTGCGTAAATAATAGCACAGAGGGCGGTGTAGTAGATAATTAGGTATCTGTAAATCTACGACATACGTCATTATTATTTATAGTGTGTTAGAAAGTAATGCCACTATTTACGTATATTTGTCACACTACATAAATTAAATAGACATAGGTCAAATAATCTTTCTCTTTCTAATACAAAATGTTGCTAAGCTACTGCTATAAAGTGATGTGTATTCTTTCTTCGAACAAATGACCTTGAATAGTCATCTTTCGTGAATAATAGTGTATTCTATATTTGCCGAATGTTTGCTTGCGATTCGCCGAATGCCGAATATGTGGTTCCAGTCCCAGCCTTGCACAAGGCTTCGGAGTGTGAATTCTAGGCACCAACACGAAAAAAAAAATCCCATATGCTATAACGCTTCCTAACAGAAATACTGAGAATTTATCTTAAATGACGCGTAATACTGAAATAGCAGAAAATAGTTGGATTATATCCTTTGTTTATTATTACACGTTATTAAATATTTTTAGAAAAATGTAAGCAGTTTATATTTTAGTTATCTTTAAATTTAAAAGAATATCTCGAAATTGTTTTAATTAATGCTGAATTAATAAAAATTTAACTTTTTGTAACTTGGTTGAAGAAAGTCATAGGAATGGTACAAAATCCTTTCTTCTAGTTTATAAAAGAATCTGTCATGAAAAATTGTCGATGTAATAGCGCAGACAAATTTTCTCTACTCTTTTTCACAAAGAAAACACGAGAAAGTTCTTTTTCGTTACTTCTCGCTTCCAGAGTCTCTTCCGCTCTGAATATATAATAAAGAGGAATCCTCATGGAATCTGTCACAATTTTATAATATTGTGCAGGCAAAGAGAACTAACTAATACTGTTATTCTACTAATACTTTTTAACATCATCTTTTATTTCAAGTTAATTGTTAGTTTGGAACTCATCATTTTTTAAAATTGTTTTGAATGATAAATACTTAAATCATTGACCTTTATTCATAGCAAAACTCTTATGTAACTAGTTAAAAATGACGTATTGGTTTTATCTCATTTCATATTCATTTTTTAGTGCCAAAATATTTGAATCTATTTAGACAAAATTGCAACTTCCTGTGGAATATTTGTAGCTAAAGTGTAGTATTTTTTTATAGAGTAATAAAAATAGGAAGAGCCTAGGCAGCCGGCGTCCGTTCCTTGAAAAAACTAAATGGAAGCCAATGCCGGTACAGGTTACTATAAGTCGATCGCGGCTGTAGATACGGAAACCAGCGTTTTGTGCATTACGTTAGGTTATTAGTGTATTAGTCATATTATTGAAGAAATAGTTAAGTCCAAACTCATTTTACAACATACTACAAATAAATATATTTGTGCTGCATGTAAGTGCAAAAAGAGAACAATTATAGGCATTTAAATATTTTTAACATGGGGGAGACAATTTTATTTAGCTGGTGCCTGCTGAATTAATGGGAATCGGCGTTTCAACCCCTTAGAGGCCGAAATAAAATATAAAAGCTGACTGAAATCCAGTAAATTCACACCTGTCCATATAATATTCAGTCAACGAAACTTCATCACGGTAAAAATGTAATCCAAATCCAAATAGTAGCTGCAAAAATGTTTTAAATCCAAGAAGACTATACGGCTTGAAAATAAACAACTGTCATCTACATCAGGAATTTATTTAAAGAAGTGTAATTTATAAGAAATAATTTGTTTCGTATATCGTATATATATATATATATATATATATATATATATATATATATATATATATATATATATATATATATATATATATATATATATATTGTTGGATACTTGTAATAAGGGTAAGCCACCCCCACCTCCAAGTAAATTTTTGTAATCTATAGTCAGAAACAGAACTATCATCATTGTATAAAGAGTTATGTTCATGTAAATATATCGCAATATACGTACACCAAATCAATCATCCATATTCATTTTTTCAACCCTAATTCTCTACATAGATTTTCAATAAATTTTAAAACATAATTACTATTTTTTAGGGACTATTAAAAAAGAGGGAATGAAAAATAATGTGGTAATGAAATTCTTAACTCAGGCAAATTGAGTGAGATAAATGGGGACTTACGCATTTCAAACTTTTCTGACGCCATCTAGTGAATAAAAAAGTATTTAATAAGTAGTTATGTAGTGAGCAAGATTTAGATCTACAGTTTGACATTTATCATGTGGTTCACCACGTGATCACAACAACTGTTCTTTGAATGGAAACGCAAACATGTCAAACTGAACACATTTTCATATAATTATTTAAGTATACGAGTATGTTCAACTCAGTGCATACCTTTCAATTAATTCATGTTTATTTCCACTTTTCTTCAAACCCCGGCATTCTAACCATCTTTTCAACTGTAAGACGGAATGGTTTTCAATGTTTTTAAACACAAATCGTGCTCCCGGTATATCATCTTCTGTTAAACTTATTATTTATTTGTGAACTTGATTTTTTAGTGATATTTCAAATTTTAGGGATCACTACACTTTAGTACAAGAGATAATTAATAATAGGCACTACACAAAATAACATAATCAAACTTTGCTGACTAAATAACAAACAAATTATGGGATCAACGAGGCGAAGTGCTGAAGGGGAAAGAATCGGCCATGGTATAATCATCTTGCTCTTTCTAAAAATTTGTTGTCCTTTTCTAAATTGTGTGGAGGGAGGTCCGCCGCCGATCCGCCGCGGGTGACGTTAAAATTATAATTCCCTATTCACGGGCGTATATAGGTGTCCATTTATCTGTTCCTTTCGTACCCACTTCGTGTAAATATTAGTATTTTGAGGGTCAATTTTACAATTATTGGATAAACCATGGATATCTTATTCCTCAGATAAACAAAAAATAGGTATTGCATCGAAATTATAACTCAAATTGTCAAATTTGTATTAAATAAATGTCAAATCTGATGCGATATTTTTCTAAGGAATAAGTTATCCATGGTTTAACCGGCAGTTGTAAAATTGGCCTTTAGGGCCGATATTTCCATCTTCGGATAAAGTGCTGGATAATTTATCTGTCGGATAAATGAACAATATCGCATCAAAAAATGACATTCAATATAATTTACATCATTTATGCTTAAATTTCGATGCGATATTTATCATTTATCTGACGGATAGTTATTCTGAACTTTATCCGGAGATGGAAATACCGGCCCTTTAATCTAATAATCACAGTAAATAAGAGCAAACCAAATTTTAAAAACCAAGTCACATCAAAAAGTAACATGGGTGGCCTATTCATAAATTTTCAGGCTGGAGCAGTTAAATAGGCATCCTGTACCTATATGTATTTAAATAACTATTACTATTAAAAAAAAAACCTAAGAGGCTGTGATAACAAATTAACAACATTAACAAATACGTAATTTTACAAAAATAAGTTATTAAATTATTTAAACAATTGACTTCAATATTACTCAATTGTTTTTACAACCTGCCTGATATCATGGCTTAGCAGGTTAATTATTCATAATTTTCTCTTAGGTTTTTGTAATTTATTTCTTCAATAAAAATTTACTTAAAGCATATCGTTGAATTCGTAATTTTACGTAGATTCCAAATATATAAAAATATATAGGGTGTCGTTTTTAAAATAAGAAAGTTGCATTCTGTATTTTGGGAACCACTGGTTTAAAAAAAAAATTCGCTCATTTTAGTAGTATTATGATATAGAAATTGTTTGCTAATTTAACCGACCTCTAAGCACTTATAGTTCTCGAGATAGCAATAGTGGACAAAATAAAAAGACGCTGACAACTTTATTCCAGTTTTAGCTTTTCAACTTCCTACGCAGCAAGTTATTTAAATGAGTATGTTAACGTATCTAGTAGCAGGGGCAGGGAATAATAAAATCCTGAGCATCGAGCGTAATGTAAAGTTTTATTATGGTGTATTACACATGTATTGCTTTGTTTTACGACAGGCTTTCTGTATTTTAAAGTAAGCGTGTGGTTGTTGCAGGTTGTGCAGGAGTACGAGCGAGCCGTTATTTTCAGACTAGGACGCTTGCTGTCAGGCGGCGCAAAGGGCCCAGGTAAATAGTTAATTCTAACCTAACTCCTGCTTCCTACAATCCAACTTTGTCGTCTGTGGCGTAACGCGTAAAGGACAAGATGTGTACTTTGACGCTCCATATTTGCGCTGGAGTGGACACTTTTTGTTAAAGTTTAATATACTCATTTCGGTTCTAAACTTCAAGCTGACTGACAAAGTTGAATTTTTAATGTAGAGTTGTTGACTATTTTAAATTTGTACCTTGATATATTTCTCAGATTATTACAATAATGGGGTACTATACCAAAATCAAATTTTGAACTATCATAGATAAGAATGCAAAAATATACGTAAATTGATGAGTAAATTAGTTCGCAAACTACAAGCGATTGGTGTCTATTAATAATTAGGATGGCGTATCATGTCCTAGCAATTTGATTGGTTTCCTGATTATTTATTTATTTCGTGTCCAAGAGCCATACAATATCATCATATAATAGACAAAGTACATAAGATTAATGGCATACATAATCTTACATGCAATTCGCTCGAGGTATTTTCTTTAGTAGTTGTCGCCATTCTTTCCTATGTTCTTCCAAATGGTAGTAGCAAAATTATATGGGTCGCAACGGATACGCTTCTGCTGTGATCCTGGGGGTTATGTATATTATAGTGTAAATACCATTCCAGATTTTAAAAGGGAGACTCGCGGGACTTTTGCGCCCTTCTACCGTGAAACCATCAATGGACAAACACTAGCGCCACCCGCCCCCATATTGTCTAGCAATGGTCAAACTGTTTCACAGTTCTATAATTAGGAAAAAAATACATTTTATTTATTTAAGGAATGTGTTGTAGGGTATACGGATCGACTATTCATCACATTAAATGTGTTTAATATATATTAGGACGTTTCGGTGGTCAAAAATGCCACCATCATCAGCTATTAAAAAGAATTACAATTTACAAAATGTTACAATATTAAGTTACAACCAAGTATTACCTTTAAACAAAATCAATTCATGGTATACATGCTTATCTTGCACGATGAAAAAACTTCTTATAACAATGAAGTTTACATAATATTAAAGTACAACTGGAACAAAAAGATCGACATTAGGCTTCAAAAGTAATACGCAAATAAAGAAAAAATGTGACTTACATTTACAATGTGAAGTGAAACATACTACCTCCACGGTGGAGGATTTCAAAGTGAAGTTTTTAATAGTTTTGGAAAAATTTTATGTAGCTATATTGTGCCAACAAAACATACAGCTGATATGAAATGTAACTATTGTAAATTATTTATGACGGGCCGCGCGAAATATATTTGAATGTACAGGATGTAATAAAATTTATATAGGGGAAACATCCCAACCCTTACACAAAAGATTATACCAACATAATTACCATTGTCAATTATTAAACCCACACCATAGTGCTTTAACAAAACATCACCAAGAAACAGGCCATAAATTTGATTTTCAAAACGCTAAAATCATAAGTAGTGAAGCTAATAAATACAAAAGGTTAACTTTAGAAACTATACATATTAACATTCATAAAAATAAAACTATAAACCACCAAACAAATTTTGACAATCTTTTGAATTTCGCGCGGCCCGTCATAAATAATTTACAATAGTTACATTTCATATCAGCTGTATGTTTTGTTGGCACAATATAGCTACATAAATTTTTTCCAAAACTATTAAAAACTTCACTTTGAAATCCTCCACCGTGGAGGTAGTATGTTTCACTTCACATTGTAAATGTAAGTCACATTTTTTCTTTATTTGCGTATTACTTTTGAAGCCTAATGTCGATCTTTTTGTTCCAGTTATACTTTAATATTATGTAAACTTCATTGTTATAAGAAGTTTTTTCATCGTGCAAGATAAGCATGTATACCATGAATTGATTTTGTTTAAAGGTAATACTTGGTTGTAACTTAATATTGTAACATTTTGTAAATTGTAATTCTTTTTAATAGCTGATGATGGTGGCATTTTTGACCACCAAAACTTCCTAATATATATTAAACACATTTAATGTGATGAATAGTCGATCCATATACCCTACAACACATTCCTTAAAAAAACTATTAAACAGGATCTACAAGAAGAAAGAAAAACATTTTATTTATGTTTAAATTTATTCGTGAATACGAGGTTTGTCGCAAATGTATCTGACCTTCCTTCATATTTCCCCGCTACTGTTATTCTGCGACATCAGGCTGGTGGCATCCTTCAAAGTAGTCCCCATTTGATTGAAGAATATGCTTCCAATGGCCTTTCCACTTTTGGAAGCAGTCCTGGAACTCGTTTTTACCTTCCGTCACCTTTAGGTAAGGAAGGTATTGTCTTTGGTCAAAAAATTCGATGATGAGTTTTTAATCAATAAGCACGTTTTAGGGTCCCTAGAATACGAATTTGCTATTTTTACGATGATGTCTGTATGTGTGTGTGTGTGTGTGTGTGTGTGTGTGGATGTGTGTGTGTGTGTGTGTAACAAAATTTTCGTCTGCGATAACTCTAATACTACAGTTTCAAAAATTATAATTTTTTCGTATACTTCTTCGTTACATCCATATGAAGAGCTGATTAGATTTTGGTTATAATTGGTCAACCGGAAGTACCATCATTTGAAGATTTTAACAGTTTTTCTTGAAAAAACTATGTTAAATATCATTTTTTCACATTTAATGTTATTATAAATATTAAAGAATATTTTATTCTCTATACGATTTGACTGCATTTTATACTCAATATTAAATGGATATAGAGTTAAAAAATTGTAAAGAAATTAAATTTCATAAAGTAGCTATAGCTATGAAAACAGCTACTATATTAAGAAAATTTTGATTGAAAGATGTTAGTGTCAAGTGAAATTGACATAGTGTGTTTGTCTTATAATTTTATTGGAAATATAGGATCTCTTGCTTTCTGTATGAAATTTGTATAAAATACATACAACTGCTTTAAGGTAATGTACAAGAAATAATAATAATAAATCTTTTATTTCTGCAGATACATTACACTGTATATAGAAAACGTCACAAAATAATAATTTAAGACATAAATTTTCTGTATGAAATTTGCATAAAATACATGCAGCTGCCGGAAGGTAATATACAAGAAATAGAATATTTAGCAAGGAACTTTCCGTATGAAATTTGTACAAAATACATAGAACTGACGGAAGGTAATGTGCTGGCCACATCAGATTTTTTGGTATTGCCTTTACAGCGTTCGTCGTATTAGTTTCGGCTGTTTCGTTGTCGTCGAATCGGTGTCCTTTGAGCTGCATTTTTAATTTTGACAACAGTCAAAAGTTGCAGGGAGCTACGTCAGGATTGTACGGAGGCTGACGGAGCTGTACGACTTTGTGCTGAGCGATTTCAAGGCGAAAGTTTTTCTGCTCCACCGTTAGCAATTTCGGAATGAATTTCGCACTCACGCGAACCATTTGCAAATTTTCAGTTAAAATCCTCCAAACACTAGTTTTCGGTATTCCAAATTTACATTCTAGTCCTCGCACAGTCAATCGACGATCTTCATTGATCGCAAGTTGCACACGTTTGATATTATCCGGTGTTTTTGTTGTCGAAGGCCGCCCAGAATGTGGATTACTATCAACAAATGTGCGGCCATCTTTGAACCGCTTATACCAGTCTTATTTGTGTTTTGCTCATACACTCGTCCCCAACTGCCGTCTTCATCATTTCGATGGTCTCCGCACAACTCTTTTCGAGTTATAAGCAAGATTTAATGCAAATTCGTTGCTCCGATCTTTCCGTCATTTTTGACAATAGCAAAATGCGACAAGCGTAAAAAAACACTGTAAATAAACGCACGCTGCACGTAAACTCAGGCGTCCCAACGAAAATTGCGCCATCTAGGGAGTTCGAGAAGTTTACAAGGAAGGTCGGATACTTTTGGGCTCCGGCTCCGGTGGCTCAATGGTTAGAGCAATGGCTCATACTCATAAGTACGCTAGGGGTTCTGGGTTCGAATCCCACTAAGGCATGGATGTTTGTATATGTAAACCTCTCTGTAATTGGGATTTAATCCTGTTGAGAGGTTTTTTTTTTTTAAAAAAAAAAAAAAACCTCGTACAACTTATAAGTATATATATGAAAATATTTCAATATGCGGACATGAAAAATTTGTACTCTCTAACAGTATATCGACCATTGATGAAGACATACTACGTCACGCACCAAGTTTTGAGCTTTAAAAATTAATATCTCGCGCATTACATAATTTTTTAAAGTTGTGTTTGCATTAAAATTTGCTTATTTAATATAATTCAAACTCATTGTCAACTATAGTAGTGCTATGTCAACTACCGGTATTTTTACTTTAATCTTGTAATTTATTTTTAAAATTCATCTTCTTCTTAATACTTGAGAGTAATTGAAAATTATTAGAAGTTGATTTCTTTCTACTGTATGTATTAAAGATTGTAAAAAGTAAGGTGCTGCTTTACAAACAAATCGTATACAATGCATAGATTATAATTTTAGTCATGCTCCCTTTAATCAGTCTCTTTGAGTTCAGTTTGTAATCTCCGTTCATTCATTATAGATCACAGGTTATAATGTGAATTTATAAAGAAAATAGATTTTCCAATGTTTTTTTAAATAATTTATTAACTAAAATGTAATAATTAAGTATCTACAAGTAAAGTATTTATAATTAATTAAATAAATAATTATGCCTAAATATATCATCACGGCTTATTTCTCATAACATTTTCTAATCTTTTATTTATTAATTTCGTTAATTAAAATAAAAGTAATGGCGTTTACCAGGCGTCACGTTACGCCTTATTGCGAAAAGTTACATTCACGAAGAAAGGGATCACTGTTGAAAATTTGAAGTAATTTTATCCATGCAGTATACTCGGTTGCGTATACTAAGATGGCATCTTTGTCATAAAATTAATATAAAAAAATCTGATGTGGCCAGCACATTACCTTCCGTCAGTTATATGAGGTATTTACGAAAATTCTACCGGTGAACTGTTACCAGTAAACAGCTTTTTATCAGGTTATAGCTACCGGAATTAATATTTTAAGTGGTAAACAGGGTAGATCCATAACCTTTGAAAAAATTTAAAACAGGTTAGAAATTTGACGTAGTTAACCAAACTGAGCAGAGTCCTACTTTGAACACATTTTCACTTTTACCGCGCATGCTTCGCTTTGCATAACTACCTTTTTTGAGATTAGATTCTTTATGAAACCGGTAGATGGATCTGGTAGATATTGAACAATTTTCGAATACGGTAACTTTTTACCACTCGTGTTTTCGAACACAGTCGGTAGATGCGGTATCTACCGGTAGAATTTTCGTAAATGCGTTTGTATTTTCTATAAAATCCATACAGAAAGTTCCTTGCAAAAGATTCTAAATTTCTTGTGTGTACATTACCTTTCGACAGTTGTATGTATATTATACAAATTCCACACAGAAAATTTCGAGAAAAAAGATCCTAACACAAATATACTACGATTATGTCAATTGCACTTGACACTGACATCTTTCAATCTGAATTTTCTTAATATAGTAGCTGTTTCTAGCATAGCTGGCTAATTTATGAAATTTAATTTCTTTATAATTTTATAACTCTATATCCATTTAATATGAAGCATAAAATACAGTCAAATCGTATAGAGAATACAATGTTCTTTAATATTTATAATAACATCAAATGTGAAAAAATGATATTTAACATCGTTTCTTCAAGAAAATCTGTTAAAATCTTCAAATAAGGGTACTTCCGGTTGACCAATTATAACCAAAATCTAATCAGCTCTTCATATGGATGCAACGAAGAGGAATACGAAAGAATTATAATTTTTGGAATCGCAGACGAAAATTTTGTTACACACACACACACACACAAACACACACACACACACACACACACACACACACACACACACACACACACGCACACACACACACACACACACACATCCACACACACACACACACACACACACATCTACACACACACACACACACACACACATCTACACACACACACACATCTGCACACACACACACATCCACACACACACGCACATACGCACATACGCACGCACGCACACACACGCACACACGCACACACGCACACACGCACACACGCACACGCACACACGCACACACACACACGCACGCACGCACGCACGCACACACACACGCACACACGCACACACACACACACACACACACACACACACAGACATCATCGTAAAAAAAGTAAAATCGTATTCTAGGGACCTTAAAACGTGCTTATTCATTAAAAACTCACCACCGAATTTTTTGACCAAAGACAATACCTTCCTTACCTAAGGGTGACGGAAGGTAAAAACGAGAAAAAAAACTAATATAACCTAAACTAAGATAATGAAAATCACTATCACTAAAACTACAACTACGGGAAACTGTGAACTAAACTCTACCGAAATTAATAAAAGAACACCAAACTAAAACACAAATAAATCAAGAAACTAAGTAAATTACTTGACAGGAATGCTACTCTTACGGAAGCCAGCGAAAAGTGTACCTTAGGTCATGAGTTTGACATTTGTCGGCGCCATCTCTTGTTAATTTGGAAGCCCACTAGCTACTGACGAGACGATAGGAGTGCTGGGTGATCTCTAAGTCATCATTGGGAAAAAAAATCCGGTATGCTTGTCTATTTGACTTATGTTTGTACATACATAAATTCGTATACACATAGCGATTAATTTAACGAATAAAAGTACCTATACAATATAAATGTGAAATATAATTTTTTTCATACACCTAGCTAAATTTTTTATAGTGATATGAATAAAAAAGTTATATTAATTTCAATTTTGTAGAAAGCGGTAGTAATTTTGATATTTAAAATGAAACTCACTGTTTTATTTTTTATATTTATTCATTTTGATGGGTTTCATCTTTCATCTTTGAAATAGTCACACATTACGTGGTTGTATGAAAATATGCACTTATGTTATTACAGTTTGTTGATAAATATTCGGAATTTGAGTGAACATAAATAAACAAAACCTGTGAATTTACGAGTATACTACATTACTACTTAAGAGTTTACTTGCCAAAAGTTATATAAAAATAAAATTATTTTGTTTACAAAGTGATACTACGTCGTTTGTGAACTTTTATGTATAACTCCTATACTCTGTCTTAATTAATTAATTAAGAGGAGTAATTTAAAAATTTCTCTATATATTCAACTGTTTTTATAAAGTTTTATTGTAAAATTCAAAACCGCGAAAATTCAATTAATTAGCCCGATAAAGTCCAAGAATTTTTCACAAAATATTTTTTTGTTAAAATTTCTCTATCACGATCTAAGTTTCTGGTTTGCTGATGCTCAGATCTTTTCACAGTATATATATATATATATATATATATATATATATATATATATATATATATATATATATATATATATATATATATATACAGGGTGATTCATAATAGGTATGCCAGAATTAAACCATATATTGAGATAAAAAATATTATATGAAGATATGTCCGGAATCGTTGCAGAGTTACAGCCCTTTGAAAGTGCACCTCATCAGACACAGTTATTTTTATAACTTTTGTACTTGTTACTCTAAATGTGACAAGGCGAGGGTAAGAGTAATAACAGATAAATAACTTTTTATAAACTTTTCTAAATTATTGTTCCAATATTCATATTTTAACTCTGTTTATCTATTTAACTCAAAATTCAGTTTAGAAATTCTTATCGTATTATGATAGTCACGATATTTATTTGTTGGTCACTAGGTTTAGAAATTATTATGTTAACGTGCGTGACTTTGAATGCCCTAGCCTATGCACACCGTACCCCTAAGATAATCCTGTCCTGAAGATAGTGCTTTGTTTTAAATAGTCGACATTAGATAGTCATGGGGTAAACATGTAAGAGTCTAGATTAGTTCGTCGAGTCGTACAGACATGTAGTGTTTTTAGTTTTGGGGCGCGTGCTGAACGCCCGCCCCCTGGGTTACGGCATCTAACCATGTAAATAAAAAATTAGTTAATTAGTTAAAATAACAGTAGTTATTAAAACCCAAGTAATGTCCATGTCATAATGTAAATGTTCATCAGTGTAAAGTGTAAGTGTGTATGTTTTTCCTTCGCACGCAGTCCTTCTCACGAAATCCTTGTCACCAAGCTGTGGACGCCAATCATCCAAGCGTCCACCAGTTAAAGTCAGTATATCAGCAGTATTATCATCCTCTTCCGCACCCCCCTCGTGTTACATAAAATTATGAAACTTGGTATTACATATTTAGGTACATATTTATACTTTCTTGTGTTTCTACATCTTAACCAGAGGCGTCTTATACCTAGAACGTATTTCATCGTCCAAACAGTGGCGTAACTAAGGGGCCCGCAGGGCCCGCATTGCGGCCGGGCCCCCGGCTCTAGAAAGGCCCCAATTTACATAATTTATAATTTTGTTACTACTTCGAAATTTTGAATTTAATCATTCTTTGTAGCAACTTACAAATTTATTTAGTCGTTTATTTTTTTGAATGTATTTCCAAAAATAATATTGGCTAAGGGGCCCCTTATCCGCTATGTCAAATCAAGCACTTTAATTTACATCACATTTCGGCCGATAGAATTTCGATTTCTTGGCAAATATTTTCCTGCAACTGATCCAGAGTTTTCCTTTAAAATAACCCCGTAAAAAGAAGTTTGGGGCTGTCAAATCAAGACATCTGGCGGCCAATGTGTATTACCAAAACGTGGGTTTAAATAACGATAAGAGAATGATTTTCGTAAAATTGCTATTATTTAGACTGTATGATACTGATCCATCTTGCTAATATCATATTTTGTCGCATCGAAGTTCTTTCATTTGGGATACCAAAAATGTACGAATCAATTCCCTGTAACTTTCACCAGTGGACTGTGCCACCAATTTCATTTAAAAAAAAATACTGGCCAATCACATATTCATAGTAAATGTCACAACATACCATGACTTTGGTGGGATGTAAATGTGCTTCTTAACGTATCAACTCAGATGAAAGTGAGCCTAGTTACAATTTCCACAAGTTCTTGTGGTATGTAGTTCTTCATGATAAACGCTACAATTAAAAACGGGCCCCAAAATATTTTGCGGGCGGGCCCCCGAACTCTTAGTTACGCCACTCCGTCCAAATAAAAAAAAACATCATTAAAATGGTCTCCTAATGGGCCAAATTTTGTCTTCGGTTTTGTCTAATTTAACCAACTTCGTATCTCTTATAATTCTCTAGCGAGATTCCCATGTTGGACAAGTTATCCTGGACATTCTGTATAGGAGCCCAAACTCATAATAGTTCGGCCGGTTTACATATTCGACAAATTACAATACCTACACAAATGGTTAGAAATTTCTACAAAATTCCTTTGGTTAATTTGCATAAAAATAGACTTAAAACTAAAAAAACTTTGACTCCGCAATCTGCGCAGGTCGGGTTTCTCCTTTTAAACATGGTTTTAAAAGATATGAAATAAATCTTTTTTGCCTTCCGTCATACCTTTAGGTAAGGAAGGTATTGTTTTTGGCCAAAAAATTTGATGGTGTTTTTATTGAATAAGCACGTTTTAGAGTCCCTAGAATACGATTTTACTATTTTTGCGATGATGTCGGCATGTCTATGTGTATGTGTGTGAGTGTGCGACGATTTTTTGTCCGTTGAATAACTGCAACACTACAATTCTAAAAATTATAATTCTTTCGTATTCCTTTTCGTTGAAGAGCTGATTAGATTTTGGTTATAATTGGTCGACCCTCATTTGAAGATTTTAACGGTTTTTCTTGAAAAAACGCTGTTAAATATCAATTTTTCACATTTGTTATTATAAATATTAAATGAATATTTTATTCTCTATACGATTTGATTACATTTTATACTTCATATTCAATGGATATTGAGTT
The DNA here is from genome assembly GCA_963082715.1 of Harpalus rubripes. Taxonomy (NCBI): domain Eukaryota; kingdom Metazoa; phylum Arthropoda; class Insecta; order Coleoptera; family Carabidae; genus Harpalus; species Harpalus rubripes. The sequence goes on from OY720452.1 coordinate 18,353,008, forward strand.
AAAAAATTACAAAGATATTAAATTTCATAAATCTATGCAATAACATTGGAAACAGCTAATATACTTAAATAAATTTACAGCCCGAGTCACAAAAAAAATTGTTTTTTTGGATTAGCGAATTTTACTCTAATTTTGACGGTTTATTTCTTAAAATATAGTCTAATCTAATCCAAGTAACTACCTTTTTTTAAACCCCTCAACAGGATTAAATCCCAATTACAGAGTGAGTTCACATTCACACACATCCATATGCCTTAGTGGGATTCGAACCCAGAGCCCCGAGGGCACTCATGACATGAGGCGTCGCTGTAACCATTGAGCGACCGGAACTATAATAAAATGAAGATTAAATTTTACATACCGGGATAGAATAGAATCACTAATCCAAAAATGAGGATTAGCTTGAATATTTTTGTGAATCGTTAATTTTTATTAATCTAAATACATACCTACATATTTACTTATAGTAGAAACTGTATTGAATTCCTTTTCTATTGTAATTTTTTCCTTTTTAAAACGTTACTAATATTATTTTGAAATGATTAGTTCTTTGATAGTGATATTTATCTGTCAGTTACATACATTTGAATTACTGCCTGAATAACTGCATTTTGTTTGTTTAAAGCGTAGGCTCTGAGATTTAAAGTATAGATAATTTTATAAATTTATCCATAAAATATATAGAAAATGCATTAATACAAATCTATAGAAAATTTAATAATCTTTAATTTTTATAATAACATTAATCTCGAAAATATAACATTTAAAGGTATTTTTCGGAGAAAAACTATTTTGTGGTTCTAGTAAAGTGTCATTTCCGGTTATACGACTTTCACCAAAATCTAATGGGCTCTTTCCAATATAGAAAAAGTTCAAAATACAAGGTTTCAAAATTTTCTGAATGATAGTATTTGAGTTAGAGTGGAGGATCCACACATACACACAGACATCATCGTGAAAATGTTAAAATTGGATTCTAGGGACCTTAAAACGTTGTCATTTACCAAAATCTCGATATGCGATTTTTAGAACGATCCCTATACCTCCCTGACCAAGGACCGGCATTTTAAGGATCATCTAGTAGTCCAGACTTAGCTTCTACCGAGATACTTTTGACACAATGAAAAACAACTTGGTAAAAATTCAATGTGTATAGTAAATTCTACCTTGCAAGATATATGGGACAATATACACAGAATAATTTGCCTGGCTTAGGTAAACAATGCCTAATACAATTAAAGCTGGTATTATTAATAAAGGCGATGTAACGCAATACCCAATATTAAATGGTGGAATACTAGAATAACATATTCAGTTTTTGTAAGTTTAAAATCTATTTTTTAAACTAGTCGAAAAAAATTTGTAGATATTGCGCTAATTGCGCACTATTTGCGTAGGTTTTTTCTCGGGTAGTATAATTTGTTTGGGGTCATAGTAGTAGTACGTTCGGTAGTACGAGTTGTAGTACATCGAGTAGTATATGTTTTCCTATCAGTTTTTAAATACAATTTGTAATATGAGAAATGTTTAACTTGTAAGACACAATTTAAAGTGTTAAAATCGAAAATATTTGGAGGCGCCGGGTATCGATCCCGGTACCTCTCGCATGCTAAGCGAGCGCTCTACCATCTGAGCTACGCCCCCTGATACCAACCATACTTACCTAAGACAAGCATGTGTTATTTTAAGACCTGTTTTAAATAAAGAATTTTGATGGGTGTGGTATGTCATTTGGAGAAAGTAGATCACTGCATTCGTGTCGAATCGTATTTATAAGACTGCATTCAACAGGGGGCGTAGCTCAGATGGTAGAGCGCTCGCTTAGCATGCGAGAGGTACCGGGATCGATACCCGGCGCCTCCAAACATTTTCTTTTATCGTCTTCGCTTTTCTAAATGAACGAAAAGAGGCTCTACATTTTTATCAATTATGCAAAATCTGTTAGTAATTTGTTGCTTATTTTTAACATATTTACGAAGAAAACTTGATATTATGTCTATAACTTTTTATTTTTACAATATCATTGTTCTTATATCCGTGGCAAACCATTTCAAATTGTTTATTTTTTGTTAATATTTCGAATAAAGAATAAATATTTTAAAATTTTAAAAAGTTACGTAGTACCTATTTTCTTGTTTTCTAAGAACGAGGGTTTGGATTTTATTACAAATGAATGACAAATACATTCAGTATTAATAAAAACCTTAGACGTGTTTTGAGTATTTTCAACGCTAAAGTATAAATAAATAGTTACAGACATAATATCATGTTACAAATTCGTAAAATCCTTTTAAGGTCTCTCTTCTTTTATAAAATGTTACATTGGTTACTTGTTACTATTGTTATGTAATTATTTATTTATATTTTTTCTCTGAAGAAGGCAGCTTGTTGCCGAAACGTTGGGTTTTAAATTTAAATAAACGAAACTTAAACTAAAAGTTTGTTTTATTTTATTTGTTTTATACAGGCTCTTAATGGATACGTGTTACAAATTTATAGTGTCCCTAGGGGATGCAATATAGACTAACTTTTACTAATAAATTCGTATCCGGAAACGCACCGTTTTCGAGCTACAGGCTCCTAAAAGAGTAATTATTTACCTTAATTTTTTACCTTAAATTTAGTTCTCATCAGAAGTACAAGGGAATGTTTGAACAGAATAGTTAAGATTACTCATCATGTCAACCATCCCAGAGGTCCTAACAGCTCTGGAAAAATAGGAAGAGTACTGGAATTATATAGGGACGGGAGTCACAGGTGAATGATTACCTATAAATTAATAAAATTTAACTTTGCATTAAATCGAAAAGTTAGTAGTTATTGTAGTTTCCTCTTGGGTAGTACCATATGTTTTTACAATTCTTCGTTTATCAATGTAATCTTTTTATTTTCATTAAATTTTTGGCATCAACATAAGATGTTTTTGTCCTTCAAAGACTTTGTACTATATATATATATATATATATATATATATATATATATATATATATATATATATATATATATATATATATATATATATATATATATATATATATATATATATTTACTATTTTGACGGGTCGGCCTGATGAAGGACTACCGTCCGAAATCGATCGCCACTTAAATAAATAATACATTCTGCATCACCACACAACAGGTGTATTTCATTTTAATGCTTTGTTAGTAGTTATCTTTAGTTGTTTCTGATGTATGCACGCATTTTATTACCTTTGATATTTTTTGACGACATTTTCATGCATACAATTTTGATTTTGTAATATAATGACATTATTTTCCAACTGTACTTTAACTCTCTCTAATCATAATTCATTTCGGATCGAAACGTAGGAAAGTTAATTAAATTACTATTTAATAAACACTGTTTACCACGACTGCATCTCCAATTATTCTCAACATCCCTACAATGATACTAACAGTCAAGTAATACCAACAAATTTTTAATTAGCAGCTATATTAAATCTTACACTCCAGTTATTATTAATTTTCGATAAGAAAAGTTTATATTGTTTTCAGGGACGTAACTAGGATTATTTTCTGGGTGGGCCAAAGGTGGGCCAATGAAATATCTAAGTGGGCCATACAAGATCAGTATTACAGTAAAGTAAATTACTTATTATCATAATATATGGATAGCAGTATAGAAACGGTAAAACAAAATAAACAAAAATTACAGGTACTTCTAACTTAAAAGTATTAAAATGATTACTTAGAGGTTCTAAGTAATAATTTTTAATAACGACTAAAATTTGAAAATAGATATTGAATAGAAAATTGGAATTGTTAAAGCAATGACTACTAATTTAAAGTTCCCGGAAAATATAATTCATAAATGTATTACAAAATCTATAGATAATGGCCCTACTAGGTACTACTATAGTAGGGCCATTATAGTTTTTATTTCAGTTTTACATTAATTTTCATTTTTTGTGTTGGGAAGCAAGTGATATTCTGCTGCTAGCATATCAATTTGTGTAATTCTTAGCAAAAGGAAACTATAACTAATTTTAAATGTGCGTTACAAAAATTATCTCCTTTACTTTTGACATATTAACATTATTATTTCATGTTTACGAAATCCAGAATCGCTTTCCAGAGTTTTTTTCCAATTTTTATAACTCTAAATAATCCACACAAATTGTATTTATTGTTACACGTTCTAAAATTATTATCTCTTTTATAAAATAAACTAAATATCTTTAAAAAACACATAAATATCCTTCAGCCACACTACAGTTCCGTCCGATTGAACAACTTCAGGGATCTTACCTGATAATACTACAAATTCCGACATAATTACACACGGGGAGTATATTTTTATTATTATTGTAATGAGGTGGTCCTTGGCCCTTGTACTGCGCCCTAATGACCTATTGTACCCTCTAAAAGTATTTACTTCTCTATGAGTAATCTTGTATATTTAATGAAATCCAGGATTTTTCCAGTTGTATATTCTTTAGCGTCTCCGAGTGCAATTTCTCAGCTCCTAGAAGGCTATATCTACCGCTCACAAAAGCCTCACAGTGACGTATTATGTGCTGAGGTCACTTCGTCTCCACCGCAACCCCTGCATAATGGAGGATATAAAATTGCAGTTTTAATTAAACGTCAAGTATCCATAGTAACAGCGTTATTGAAATCCGTAAACATACTTTACCTAAAATGTTTTAAATTATTAGCCGCTTTCTTTTTATCAAGAAGATCAACTCCGAGTAGCACATATCTACCCTAAATCGTTCTTTTAAAAAGGGGATAAATGAACTTGTACTACACATTTTCTTCGTCCCCGCCCCCGCGAAGCACTACCTTTGAAACAGGATCATATAGATCCTGAACTTATCTCGAATGTCAATATCACATCAAAATGACTGAGTACTATGTATTTTGTCTTTTTTGTAAGTATTTGATATTAAAATGACATGAAGAGAAGAAATTAATTAGTTTGAAATGTTATATCATGTTTCATTACCATAAGAAATACATCCATATTTAAATACTCAAAGGTAAAAGAATTTAATATGTCAAAATCAAATCACATATACAACAGACTATAACCACAAGCAAATTCAACATTATTATATTATAAATATAATGCTATATATGTTTTTATCTTCTACTTCTTATTTTAAAAAAATATGCTGTTCTTTTTAGGAGTAGTTCAGTTCAGTTCAGTACGAGGTAAGATCAGTTCATTTTCCCCCTAAAAAGAAAGCGCCTATTGTAAGAAAAAATAAAATGTGTCATTCGGAGTAAAAGTCTTTTTGTGCCTCGCATGCAATTGTCCGACTCGCTTCGTTCGTCGTGCAAACTTCTACGCTTGGCACACAAAGTATCACTTTTACTTCAAATAACACAATATGTATAACTATAGACTTCTTTTTTCACATTTTCATTCAAAATTTTCGTATTCATTTTCAATGAATGGAATTTTGTGTAGTTGCTATTAATAATTATGGAAACTTTTTAAAAGTCCATTACCTCACAAAATTGGCGTTTATGCTACCGGATAAAATCTATCCTCGTAACTTAGTTACATATTCATTGGCTTTCATTCTTTGATGCTTGAACAAAGGCATGTAGTGATGTGAAGCATATAACTGCATTATGTGATTTTCAATAATAAGTGGCTGTCATATGATCGCATGAATAATTTAAAGTGGGACCATGCATGATATTCACTGAATGATTTAAATTCAATATTCATTCCTTTATCCATAGCGATATTTAATGTCGAGTTAAATTATAGGAGGCGGATAAGATCTACATGAAATGATGAATTTTTCATGAAAAAAAAAGAATAAAAATTTGATCAAAGAAATTTTTATGTGTAGGTAGAAGAAAAGTATAAATTGCATGCTGATAGATTATTATAAGTTACCTATATTAAAATAGAAATACAGTTTAATTTTTTAAAGATGTCTGATCAAGAATAGGGCATAGTCTTGAACTCTCTGATTGGCTGAAATTGAAGACAAGAGATACGTTTACCCAATGTAATTGCGGCTACTTGAAATTGGTGTTGACATCAGCGTCATCAGGAGCCCGATTCTAATTCAACTTTTCGACGTGTAATAATTTTAATCGTCGAAAAGCTACACGCAGTCATCTATGAGTTGAGTCAGGTACTAAAACTAACTTACCGACATGGAATCGTTTTGCGTCGAATACTTTTCGACGCCAAATTTCGCGTCGAATTCATTTTTCACGTCGAATAGTTTGATATGTCATATTTCAAGTTAGTTTTGTTCGTGGTTTTGATATAGATTTGTAGGTTAGTATTATTTGTAGTAGTACTGTAGACAATTTGTAAATAAAATACTTTATTACCGTCCAAATTAATTAAAATGTTTGTTAATTCTTGCCACAAAAGTTTGGCCATTTTACGTCCATTTGCCCCCAAAAATTTCCCTTTCGCAAAATCTGGATGAGTTACGGACCCTTTCCAAATATGTTCGATCCATTATAAAAAATAAATTTAGAAAATCGCTACAACAAACAACACAACTTGTCTAGCTAAAAGCTGAAGAGAAAATGATTTCATCTTTACGATTTCATGGCCATGTAAGGGTAAAGGGTGACTGTCGGGTCATCCAGGCTATTTCTAAGTAAGGATGGTTGTTCAGGCAAGTAGAATGTTTCTGAGTAAGAACAGTTTTTAGTTCATATTGGGTTTTTCTGAGGAAATTTTAATGTATAGACAACCGTTTCTCTTTTTCGTCATATAAAACATTTTTACCTTCTTTTTTTATTGAACCAAGGTATGCAACATGATTTTAAACTTAGTACTTACCCGGGAAAATAAAATTTTATTGATTCCAACAATAAAAGACAAAAATTCCCTACGGTGAAGGCGATGAGAGCGTTAATTTCCCTAGATATATTTAATCGTCGAAAAGTTTAAAATTGGCGCTATGACTGTAGTTCGACTATGCGCCACTACAGTTCGCTCAGCGCCACTATCTTTTTCGACACGAGTTCGCGTCGAAAACAATTAGAATCGGGGCCCTGCTGTATAGCTTAAATGGAACAGAGCATAGAAACTACAGCATACTTAAAATTCACAACGTCAACACGACGATAACCAATATACAAATATATCCATTAAATACTTGAATTTCGAGAACCAAAATCAAATAAAACGTTCTATGTACAACGGGCATAATCAAGATTATAGCACTCGGGAAAATTAAAGATCTGCAGTACACTATGCGTCGAGTTTTAAACATTCCCTCGTGCTACAATCTTTTAATTATGTCCGTAACACGTAAATACGAGTAACTAATCTGGAATCTTCTAAAGTATTTTTTCTATTTTGGTTTTTTAATATGTACTTTATGAAACCCATTTGGATGGCATAAAGTACTTCTTTATGACATCCAAATGAGTTTCATAAAGTACATATTATACAACCGAAATTGAAATTCCTGGATATGAAATAACGTAGATTTTTTGAAAAATGACCAAAATAGAAAAAAATAGTATAAAATACACGTTTCATAAGACATTTAAGCGCATTTGTTTCCTTAGAAAACTCGCGGCAAGCCGCTCGTTACTAAGAATGGCGCGTGCGCTAAAATCATGTTTTATGGAACTTGTATCTTAATGTACTATTATACAGGCTGTCTCACAACTCGCGCCTCAGAGCGAATGAGGAAACACGAGACTGCACTCGGATGTGTAATTTCGAATCTAGCATAAAAGATATTCGAGAAAAGACGTCTTAAAACTGACCAATCAGAAACCTATACCTTTAACGTGTGTTTGCCGTAATTTTACGTTACTAGGGTTTTATATAAATCAAATCTTCTTTAAAATGTGTGGGCGACTGTAGTTTTCGAAAAATGTCAGTGTCAAATTAAATTTGACAAGGTGAATAAAAAAAGGCAAATTCTTACCATGTATTCAGCCGCTGATTACTTAGAAATGATTATAATTTTCGGAGAATGTGGACGTAACACCAGAGAGGCAACATGAGTCTATTCGGAACGTTTTCCGGATAGAAATCTTGTGGATCATAAAGTGATATTGAGAGTCATCGCAAGGACGCATGAGACCGGTCAAGTTATGCCAGATCAAAAAGAAACTGGTGGTGCTCCCAGAATCGCTCGTACAGTTGAGAACGAAGAAGCTGTTTTAAATGTCTGATTGAATCGTTCCATGGGTGTTATTATCATTGTATAAATTGCATTACAATAAAAACGATTCTTTTTAGAACGACCATTTGTTTTAATCTCAAAGAATTCAAATGATAATAATATTTTCGTTTAACACATTTTTCACAGCTGCTACAACACGTTGCACTGTACGATATAAATGATGATCTCGGATGCCACCTTCGCTAACCTAAATTTGTTGACAGTCAAAAGTCAACTCTAAAGTGTCAAAAGTCAAACAAATTTTTTAAATCACTAGTAGTATTTTTAAAACCTAGCAACCAGTTTTATTTTGTAAAAATATCATCACACCTCAAGACATCCTTCCGGGATTGGTGGATTAAAAAGTCTGGTAACTCCGTTATGCAAGCAGCCGCAAATTATTTTCTTCTATTTGTTGGCAACCTATTGTCGTCGGCATGTGTCAGTTTCGTCTTGGGCGCGAGTTGTGAGACAGCCTGTATACTGCCGTGTCATAATGGAACATTATAATTGTCAATTTGAGTACTGTAATGAAATAATACTGACATTCAGTGCATCCATTATGGTATTCCGTCCGTAATAATCTATATTAGCTATGGTAACGAAGTACCTACTTATTTAAGTATAAGATATAAATTTTTGGTGCAATGCCAGTTGTGTAAATTTTATATTTCATTGATGTAAGTCAGCACTTATGTAATGTAATACGGATCGTAACAAATTATTATGGTACGTACAGAATTACCAAACACAGTTCGCCTCTTATGATAATCTTCACAACTAGTACCATAATGATTGACGTTACGATCTTTATGACAAATAACAATTATTTTATTTTCTGGAAAATTATTTTCTTATTTATCGAATTCTCGACTTACATTAATTATATTATTTTTTGATCCACAAGTTTTAAACAACGAAATCAAGCTGTCATGCTATTGCAAATAGTAAGAAAATGGCGCGAACAACTGCCAGTTGGGCTGTCAAACGAAACGTCAAAAGTATTGCAGTCATTAAAATACCTGTATTCTCGGTGAAAATTTGCATCGTTAGATATTTTAACTTCAATAAAAGCTTTTGTAACTTATTTCGATAAGATTTCGATTAAAGTTATCTGAGATATTCTCACATTTTACGTCTAATTTTTTTTTAGAAACAAACGCCATAGATCTCTGTTTTTCTTACTATGCGCGGATCTTCATTGCGCATATCTTCTATCTCTTTAAATTGAAAAGGTCCATTGGTAAGAATGTATTGACAACACACTTTGACAATGGAAAATAATCAAAAGATATAATTACTACTTATGGTATTTCTAGAAGTGGTTTCTATAATTTTTTGGTTTATTTCATGATCAGAAATGGCACAAAATTGGTCTTTTTCGCATATTTTACTTATGTGGTGGAATAATCTCTAGAGCTTTATTCTCAGTATAATACGCAGACACGTGACACAAAACGAAACATTTCATTGGTTGTAAGAAATGTCAAAAAATAATCACTGTAAATAGTACCATTATATGATATTTTAAGCAATTAAATAATACATAATTTTGACTATGTATTGATCAATCAGGTACCACTATCCTTACGTGGTAATTGTAATCGAAAATTTTAATTACAGTGATTAATGAAAAATTTTAAATAAAGATTAATGATAATGAAACAGTAATTCATTACCAATGTAATTAATTATTTGGCAGTTGTGAAATTGTAAATTATAATTTTTGGTGACTGTAGCAGGAAATAGTTTTGGAAAATGAAAAATCCGTTTCATAATTTCGAAAATCTGTGCTTTAGAAAAATGCTAGAGAGGTTTCAGTTTGTGAATGTGAATTAATGCATCATTTCCTGAAATTTTAATTAAAACACAAGTAATTAATATTTTGTTCATTTACGATCCGAGTTACTATGTATGTGTCTATACATCGTAAATTTTCTTGCATCGCGAAATAAATTCGAGTATTTTGTACTGGTATTAAAATTCCATGTTTCATCTATTTCAAATGATTCTAAAGAAGATTAAATGCAAATTTTAGAATTATATTTGTTTTTTGGTACCTAATGGGTACTCGTATAGTGTATAACATAAATGTGTTACCTAACAAAAAATAATATATTTATTTATGACTTTTTAACTCTCAAGCGGACGCATGACGTATAAATACATTTTGTGTAGCCAGTTAAAAGTTTTTTGTTGTAAATCATCATTATTTTTATGTTTGTGTGATTGTGTGTATACGCTTACTGTGGAACTGGTGAAGTAGTGATGGGTATATTTCGAATACATATTTGAAGTAGGTACGATATACTTATTTTAATAAACACACTATCATCCCTATTTTGTAAAAAGTTGTTATTTCTTAGCAACGTTGTTATAGCAAATAACCAATAATAATTGCGAACACTGAATAAAACATGAAAATGACAGGCTTTACATTTGTTTCTATTGGTTAAAATTTATAGCAACGTTGCTAAAACTTAACAACTTCCTTACAAAATAGGGTTGTAAGACTACTATGAGATCGCAACCTTGTAATACAAATACCATTCAATAATCAATCCTAATAAGAGTAGCAACTTAGACTATGTTTACACGTATAGCAAAAAGATACTTTGACTTAACTTTGACTTTCAAAAGGCGACTTTTGCCGTTGTGTGAACACTCTCGCCTATTACTTTTCTTCCTAAAGTCAAGTCCAAAATAAAATAGGCTTATATTATTTAAAAATATCGCGCTTAAATTTACTAACTGTAATTTATTTTCCTTTTTCCTACAAATAATTTAATCTTAATTATGATAAGATGATAAAAGTTATAGTTAACTTCCATCACACGTACTATAACCAAACTTTGCTTTGCTAACAAAGTCAAACTTGAGTGGCGTGTATGATGACAAGTACCAAGCGTAAAGTGAAGTAGATTTGACCTTATGTATAAACGCACCATTAAATTGACTTTTCATAAGTCGCGTTTTGAAAGTCAAGTCAAAGTAATTTTTTCTCATACGTGTAAACATATTCCGGGTTGTTATATAATAAATAACACCCAAGGGCGTTATAAGTTGTTGCTATGGTATTGTTGTCAAGAAATTGATATTGATACTGGAATAAACCCTAAAAAATAAGCGTAATCATGCATATCTTATCTACTTCATAAATTTTATTAAAACTTCCTGATCCGTAACATGGGAGTTAAACGAACACCTTATTTATAATGAGTTTTTCATATGTTATTAAAAAAAAAAATAGAAATTCCCTACAGTTTTATTTCTTGAATTAATAACAGCAAAAATCTAACTGATAGTAAAAAAATTCTTACATAATATAGATAACGGTAGCCATATTATAGGAAAATACGAGAACAAAGACGTGTAAGAAAATGTAAATTTCTTTTTCCGCCTACAATTTATAAAAGTTTGTTTTGCATTTTGTGCCTCTCACTAAATTACTTTAATTTCTTAATGATATACATACGAACTTTTTATTTTTTATATTCTTTGGCTTTTTAAAACAAAATTCTTCTGCTGTCAAGATGAGTAATGACCACATCCAATCATACCTTACAAAATGTCCAATTATGTGAATCTCAAGAGACTTCCATTCTGAATTCATTTATATTCCATTTAATCCCTTCTACTGCTTCTCTGAGGAATTTCTTTGGTTTGAAATGGAATATATTTAAAATTTGATAAAGCAATTCCATAAGTTTACACTTCACTTACATTTTTGTTGATTTTATAAATGATTATTTCATTCATTTTCATTACAAAGCAGAAGCAAGATACATGTTTTTTACCTTTACTGATATTTTATATCTTTAAACATGCCGAATTATTCAATTCAAGCAAATTTTATTTAGTATTTTTTGACATTTATATTTGACAAGTAAAAAAACCAAACGAATGAAATAATCTTGACATATGTAATGTATATGCCCCTCGTGCTAAAGAATTGAATTGATTAAATTTGATGTCTGGCTTATTTATAAAATTTTGCTTTTACAAAAATGTTATCGTACATACTTTTTAAGAAAAATTTATTGTGTAAGCCAGATATGCCAAATTTAATCGATTAAATTCTTAGCACTTGGGATATAACTATTGATTATTTATCAAATAATAGTATATTATTCAACGAGCGTATTATGATGGCTATTATTCACGAAGATGATTTTAGAACACGAGCCGTAGGCGAGTGTGGTAATTCATCCGAGAGAATAATAGCCATTATACGCGAGTAGAATACGATATTTTATCTACACCTGCAATTGAAATCATATTATACCGGGTGACACTTTTCTTTGGTTTAAAATTGTTTTTTCGCGCTTCCGTCAAGTTTTAAGCATCAAAATCGTTCAGGAACTGTCAGATTACTGCAAACTGAAATGAAATGAGTCACTCACTGTCATAAAAATATTATAAAAAATCTATAGTTGAGTATTTTTAATACAAAAAAATAGAATATTTATAGGTTTTGAACCTAATTGTAAGTAATTATAATGAAATTTGCAGTGAAAAATCCAAATAAAATTATTTGATTTTTCAGGTTATGATATAGGAATGAAATGCCGTGAAACGTACAAAGGAATGAATTATGTTGACTTAAATAATGTGCACAATGTACTATATTTATAAAATTCATTAATTTGAAATTAAAATATGTTTTAACACAGAAAATTTCCCTAGAATTTAGAATTTGAGTAATAAATAATAATAAACAGAAAAGTCGGCACATAAAATCGTGTTTATCACATGTCCAGAAACGGTTTTGCGAATATTTGCTTGCGCATAACCACGAAGTGAAGTTGATTATGAACCCTCAACAATAAATTTGACAGTTCCGTGTCTTATGTAACCTCGCCCCGTGGATTATGAGTCATAATCCACGGGGCGTGGATAATGAACGGTATTATGTATCCATGGTTACGTACATAATCAATATATTATTAAACAGGTGTAGATAAAATTTATATAAAAACATAAAAATATACTTTTTTCATAGTTCTTAGACAAAATTAAATTTGAGTGACGGTTCCAAATTATTATTATTATTTTATTATTATTAATAGTGTTATTATTGTTAATATTACTATTAATATTATAGTTAATATTATTGTTAATATTATTGTTATTATTATTATTATTATTATTATTATTATTATTATTATTATTATTATTATTATTAAACAATGGAGGGTTATGATTTTGACGTCATACGCGAGAAAGAGAGATTGAGGTAAGAGCTGAGATGGAAGATCATAATACAAACCATCGCCATTTTTAAAGCTTTGTCTTCTGTCACTTGTGTTTTGACATTTGAATTTTAGATAATTCAATGCCTTCGAATGGCTGTGGAACCTTAAAGAAATTCACATTTGTCACGTATTCTTTATAATTATAGCGGGAGTCATTGTTGTTTAGACCATGCACTCACTTTATCTTGCAACTGTCAATATAACCGTGATTTGTTTGTATTATAAGATACGGAGTGAACTGAGTCACACCCACACGTATATTTCATCGTAGTTCAAAGAATATATCAATAGATGTCAGCACGAAAATATGCCTGTGTATAACCCTCCATCGAGTCCTATAATAATCTTATTTGTATTAGGTAAAAATTATGTTTCTAAAAAATTAAGCAACAAAAAAATTATTATTTTAAAATGAAACACACAATTTTGATTATTTTTATTCGTTGCTCTACTTTAGCAGTTATTTAAATATGAAAAAGACGGCTTCCCAAAGGCGCAGCAGATATCCCATTTACCGAAAGTCGTATCTCTTTGTTTTTGAGATCCCAGTACGGAACATCAAAGTAGTAAACACCCTCTAACCAGAGACAAACGTTTGTCTGTGCTCTAACGTAGCCTTTATCTCTGAAACAGTTGAAAATTGGACCCATGTGCTTTAAACTTTTCGACTTGTTTATTACCAGTAATTCTTGTTGATAATATGTTATTCTTGGTTTATGTTTTTCTGAAATGAAATATGTTTTGATTTCAGGAATATTTTTCATCTTACCATGCATTGACGCCTACGCCCGAGTAGACTTACGAACCAGAACATATGATGTGCCCCCACAAGAGGTTGGTTGGGCCACTTAATGTGTTTGCCTTTCCGTTCTTGCAAATTTATGTGCATGATTTTAGCACTGTAAGTGTTTTTTTGTTCTATTTATTTTTAGTTTGGTTATTATAACAATAATGTTACAAAACTAACTTTATTGTTTTCTGATATTTATTTATGGTAAATATTTGTTTACAAAGTTTTAAAAATGTTGAAAAATAAAGCTTTGTTTTGAAATACTTCTGAATATGTGTTGAATTTGCAAACATTGCATGAATAATTTTAGGCTCACATACAATAATAATGTGTATTCATTTTTGTTACGTTGTTGTTTTCATGTTGTTTGTTCTGTAAAAAAAATGTTAAGTTTAACATGCCTTTAAAAAATTATAGTTTAACATAACTGTTAACAATACATTCATTTTTTGGTATTCTCTACGCGAAAATTTGACACTGTTAAAATCATATATTTTAACATTAAACACCAGAATGAAGTGATCAACAAGACAGAAAAATCTAATGTGGCCAGCACATAACCTCTCGCCAGATATTTTCCCTGGTTGTACGCATAAAACAAAAAATGTTTTTAAATACAAATACATATATTCATGTCTCACTACAAAATAATTCTCACATATATTTGCAAAATCTATGGGATATTTTAATATAAATTATTACATTACAATGCATACATTTTCTTTATATTCATTATCCTGAAATTTTCTTTTTCTACTTTCCTTTTCGTTATATTCATCATTTTTTCGCAAATTCCTTTTATATTCTTTTTTACGTATATTCTTTTGCGTTGTTGACTTTTTTGTATTTTCATAATCTTCATAATGATGTACAAATATTTTTGACAGTGGCATACAAATATTTTTGACAGTGACATTACAAACATTTGAATTTCTTGCCTTGAAGTAGTTTGATCTGAGATTTTTTACATCAAATTATTTTATATGCATTTCTTTATCTCTAAATCTATAGGAGATATAATAATGAATTTATATTTATCGAATAAAGAATTTAACGTTCTTTAATATAAGTATTTACATAAATTTTCGATGAATAATATTTAGATGATTTTTTTCTTGTAACTACTACTTCCGGTTGTCCAATTGTTACCAAAACTTAATCAACTCTTCCCATTATTGTTAGATTGAGAAATCCGTAGTTAAAAATGTCGTAAGTCTTTGTATTTGAGAAATCGTGGATCCAACATCCACACACCCACAAATTCACACACACACGGACATCATCGTAAAAATGTTATAATCGGATTCTAGGGACCTTAAAACGTGCTTATTCACTAAAATCTGGATATGCCATTTCTAGCATGAATTCAATACCTCTCTTAGCAAGAGGTAAAAAAGGCACGTCTTTACTAAAGTCATGTAGTTAGTAACCATAACACAAATAAATAAACATTATAAAAGGAGTAAACAACTGTCAGTTTGTGTGTCACTTTGAAAACGAATCTGTCACTTTGAAATTTTAGAAAAACGGATGGAAATAATGCCTTGGAAAATAAATAAAAATCTGCTGCATAATCATGTCTCATTTTTAGTTTCCATATTAAAAATAAATTACATTGAAATTATAAATTATTAAGTAATCATTAGGTATGAAAAATTTCTTCTTCTTGATCCTCAGAATTGACAATCCAAAATGTTAAGTTACGTTGGTTTGACGAACAAGACAGGAATTAGCAATTTTAACTGCATTTAATACCTACATTATAATAAAGAACTATGTTTTACGACACATCTAATTCTCTCGGTATACCATTCAAAGGTTCATTAAATATTCCTACAGGCATCAAGCTGTGATACACAAAGACACGATGGAACGGGTGATCGTTATTAAGTAAAATAATTCGTAAAACAGTTGTATATTTTATCAAATATCACCTAGATATTTTTGTATTCATCTAAGATAATTTTTTTCGTTTCTTATTACATTTTCATTAATTAGGACTGCAACATATTCAAATGCTGTGATAATTTTATTGTATAAACAGAAAACAGATGTTAAAATTTTAAAGGCATCGATCATAACTTGCATATATGTATTACTCTACTACAATAATTATATTATTTTATGAGAAGTAATGGTACTGGCTTGTCGCAGGGGAAGCTTTTGATTTTGTGTCTCGCCATCGCCAAGGACAAAACAAATATTATTTATTTGAATTGCAACATTGCAAAGTCAGACTGACAGATAAGCAAACATAACCTATAAAAAATACATATTCACATATTTATTTTCACAAGTTTTCGATTACAAATAAAATTTAATATGCACCTCAGCACTGAAGTGCCTTTTTATCATTCTTTTGGTTTGTTTACCTCGGCCCTAAGTGTTTTGGCAAATAAATTCCACATTCGTGATAAAAAATAGTGCCTTAATACATAAATAACTATATATTAATCTTTTTCTGCCTTTAAATACAATAAATTTTATTAAATTATAATTTTAAAAAGTAATAGTTTGAGTACCATCATACTCAAAATGCAATTTCAGTCAACCTGATTACCTCCGCTATATTAAGTTCACAAATTTAAAAATATTATCTCTCTATCTTTATTGTATCGATTTTTCAAAAGAAAGCACGGCTATCGCATAAAAAACCTGATATGGTCGACATATTACCATCCATCAATTCCGTATAAATCGTTTAAAAAATATAGCAGCATAACCTATATAACTAAAATTCGTGAAAAATACTTAATCCGTAAATTAATCATTTCAGAGAAGTAACATGGAATACCAACCATACTCAAAACAAATGATGTTGATATTGGTAAACACATTTTAATTATAATTATTAACGTGAAACACGGAATGTCGAATAAAAAGGGTAGCTGTCAGTATTCGCATTTGTTTATTATTCAATGGCACCTTTGATTTGATTAATATTAACAGTTAAATTGTCATTTATTTAACATTTCCGATGTTTCGGTCCATAATAAACCATCATCAGCGCAATGTTAATATATTAGTATAGTTGGAAAAACTAACAATTATATAACGAAAATGAATTAATACAAGGATGAAGATATCGTCATATAATTTAAAGAGTGATAAAATGCGTGCATACATCAGCTACAAAAGTTAAACTGTTTAACTTTTGTAGCTTCGATTTTTACTTTCCATAAAAGAATTATTTCTTGAAGAATAAAACAAATCAAGCTCGAGCTACTGTTGAATTACATACAGTACAAATTTAAATTTAACAGCACATTTATATTTTGAAGTCGTACACGCGTTTGTACGTATACATACAGTTAGAATTACGAGTATATGTACAGCGTGTCTCATTTTCGATGTTTTTATAAGATATCTCGGATAATTAATGATAGAGCAAAACCAATTGCACATTCCAGGGTCAACTTTTCCAGAAACATTTAATAGTCACCACAGGAATTTTTGATCTTCTTTCGTTTCTGAGCTGCAGGCAAAAACTCGTTTTTTGCTCATTTTGAAAATATGTCATATCTTATTTATTATGATAGTTAGAGAAAAAATGTTTTTATTAAAAAATTACTGTTTTTTAAATAGAATAAAATGGCGTAATTAGATATTTTGAAAACTTAATAATTCTCGAGATATAACACAAACTTATGATTTTTTAAATGGGAACCTATGTTGAAAATAGTCTCGTCTTTTTGCTTATTTTATAAGCTTTTCAATGATATATAACAAGTCTTTATTCTTTTGTTTTAAACATTAATAAATGACGTAATATTAATTTATTGGGGTGAAAATATTGGAGATTATTATTAATATTACCCGAGATACCTTAAAAAAAACATCGAAAATGAGACATCCTGTACAAGCAAAAATTTAACAAACACTAAAAACTTATAATCTAAGTGGACAGAAATTACTTTTATGTGAAAAATCAGGTATGTCATTGATTTTGGTCAAATTTAATCTCGAACAGTTATAGCCGTTACAAATATACAATAACTATAAAAACATCAGCGCTAAATGATATACCGCAAAATTCTAATACAATTCTTTCTTACAACCCTTATAACCCTTTTAAGAAATTAGTTACTGTGAAAATCAGCAAAAGCTTGTTCACTGTAGGTAACTTAGCTATTTCTATGATGCAGTAGTATCAGCCTACGATTTATTAAAAAATCTGGCAACAAAATTTCGAAGGAATAGTTGTTTCGAAGTGTAAGGCTTTAAAAAAAATACTTATATAATATATTAATGTTCATCATGAAGTAATATTAAGGTGAATATAATCGTTAATTTACTGATTTTTTTTAGTCTAATTAAAAATGAAACTTAAATGCATTTAAATCGAGCACATAAAATTCAGTATCAGCCAATTTATGACGTGCTGGGCACTGGCAAATTCTATTGGCTAATGGCTGTTCGAACGCGCAAGCCAAGGCCGTGTATCACCTCCCCCATGTTCGCGCTGGTTTTGACGTCACACGAAACGACGTACCCAGCGCGTTTGTTACATATCCGTCTCACTCAGCTATAGAAACGCATGTTCTCAGTGTAGATGACTTCACATTCGCCGTCGATTTTTTCAGGCCACTTTTATTGAAACTTTAATACTTTTTTTCTGGTATCTAATAGTATAATAGTTTTATGTACAGATTAACATAATAAAAAATTTAATAAACAACAACTTGGAAACTCCTATTGCTTCATCGTTGAATAAGTAGCAATTTCTGCATTGCTTCACGGGCTACGTGTGTTCTAAATTGCTGGTTGTGGTTCTGACATTTAAGTTCAAATTCAGCCGAAGAAGATAATTTACAAATTATTTCTCACATAAAAGTAATTCTTAGGGTAGGTATACTCCCCAAGACCAGCTAGGATTATTATTATTATTTTTATTATTTCATAAATAAATTGAGAAAAAACTTGAATTTTGAATATATTAACGTATTAATAATGGATATACATACATTTGACTGCAATTATGGTCTTCTAATTAATTAATAATTAAAATTAAGTGCAAATATTTGTGATACCCTCAAGTAATTAGCAGACCTTTGATCATTAATTATCTCAATTTACAATTATGATGTCAAGTAGGGATCGTGCAAATGTACAGTATTTATAAATTGTCCGTTAAACTTAACCGAAAACTACTAATGACTCTTTTCTGAACAAATCTATATTCTTATAGATCTGTAAATATGTAAAAAACTAAGAAAAACGCTTTTATTTTTGTTGATTAATATAAAATTATAAAAGTATCAGATTTCGTTGCGATTTTGGACATTATTTACTGATTTACCAATTTATAAGACGTGTTGAGAATAGAGACATAAGAAAAAGTTGAATTTTTTTATCATTGTTTTACATTTTATGAATTTATTCTCTCATTATATTTGAATTTGATTAAAAATGATATAATCCGCTTAAAAAACTTAAATACAGTATTCATATTCACTTTTTTGTTCAAGTTAATATTTTATAAGGTAACGGAGTGAACCATTTCACGAGAGTAATTGAAATCCAACATTCATAATATTTCTGTTTGAAGCTATTATTAAAAATGTGGGTCGAACATTTAAAAACCAATGCGTCAGGCTACAGACCACTTAAACTAGAATAATTTTTTGTTAATCTCACTGCTTGTCCCAGGAACAATTAAACTGAAATTTCAAATTGAAATGAGAACAGAGATTCAATTGAAATCGTAGTTCAAACATTACCTATCCTTGTAACAGAACCCAGATCACTATTCCATTAATTAATTACATTCTGATTCTGACAGCGTTCCTACCCTTATAATACTTATTGTTACATCACTGGTATAAAGCAAAATATATTCGGGATATACTATGTATATGTTTTGGCGAAGCTAGGTTTAATAAAGGCTGAGATTTAATTCATACAAAAATGTTTGCATACAATAAAAATGAATTGTTTGAGTACAAAACGTACAAGTATCTACTGATTGGCACGATATTCGATTTAGCGCGATATTTACTGTCAGGTTACTTATTTTATCATAAAGAAAGTCAGCAATAGTATCTCTTTTCCATGGCTCGATATCAATCATTTTTTTTTCAAAAAGAAATGAAATACTGGCTAATTTTTAAACTTATATGAGATATTTGTAAAATATTATTAATTATTGGATGATGCAAGATGATATGAGTTGATTAAGTAGTAGACAATATTACTCTACATGTTAAAGTCTTATCACAGGAGCAACGATATCGGCAACCTGACCTGCGAACACGACAACTTTTTCTTTTACTCACTATTTGGGTGTTTGGTATGTAACTGTTGGGATAATTGCATCTTCAATTCTTAATTACCGCGCTATCAAATTCTTTTATGTTGAACGAGCTATCAATACAGCATCAATCGATTCTGCAGAACCACATATTTAGGAGTTGAAAGTGGAAATATATGACTGAGAAGGAATATATGATATTAAATAGAGTTGATGATGAAAAAAATTACAATATCATTCTGCAATATTTAGTTCATTCTGTGGAATAGGTCTATTCCGCAAATATCTTTTGCTAAATTTAATTTACTATTTTTAATTAGTAATTCTGGGAACAGTATATTACATTTGAGGTGGGATAGGTTTTATATAGCTTTATAACATTTGTGACTTCACTAATCAATTAAAAGTATCTCAAACTAACTTTCTTTACTTTTACTTTGAGACATATTAAGCTTGATTTATTTGTTAGACAATTCGTAGTAGCGAAGTGCTATTAAAAAATTCCTGCAATTACGATTTGCGAAAAAAAATATCTTGACTTTATTACCGGATTTTTTTCTTAAATTTTATTTTTGAAAATTTTATAACTTGACGCCTGTTTTTGCATTGCATGTTTGTGCCTTATGCCTACTCTTACCACGTCAACAAATATTGTGGTGCTACGCAATATTTGAAATTACTTGGGAAATTTCCAAAAAAATAATTCTTGTGAATTTCCCTAGGGGAATTTTACCTCATCATTCAATTTCGGGAATTGACCCATCACTACTTCGTAGTAACAGATGGTCTCTGGCGTATTGTTGTATTTAGTTACTTATTTAAATCTAGAAATATTCATTTAAACAGCTTTATGTTTGTGCGCACTCAATGAAAATCGGCGACTAGCACGAAAATTTTCGAAAAAGGCCGAAAACTAGTTGTCGCAAATCAGTCACACGGGAAAAGTTGCTCGAAATACATAAAGTTGCAAATCGACAACTAGTTGCCGATATCTTTGCTCGTGTGATGACGCCTTTAGGCAGTGCCTCTGCTGCCGGCAACAGCAACCGACAAATAGATCAATGCCTGCCGGCGGCGGTTGTTTTAAAGGCCGTGTCTCCGCTGCCGGTAACGGCAACATAACTGAAGTCGGGATCAGAATTTAACGTGTATATATCTCTAAAAATAACAACAATAACCTAACCTAACGCACAAAAGTCACGTTTGGAAAACTGGTCGCTTTTACGACCTGCGGTCGAAGTATCGGTTTCTGAAACCGTAAGATAACGCCCAACTGGCAATAAAAAATAACCCATTGTTATGGAAACCAAAATTTATCCGTCAGTTTTATAATAATGCATGGGTTGTTTTTAATTGGCGATTGGGAGTTATCCTACGGTTTCAGAAACCGGAACTTTGACCGGCTGTTGGAGAAATATATAATTTCTGTCGTCACAAATAATTCGTTATAGCTGAAGTCAGGATCAGACTGCGGTCCCTTTGTCAGGACGCAAGGCATAGATGAATAATAGTCACAACTTTCATTTTTCACGTAATTCATTTTTCTTTGAAATCAGTTTACCGTAACTTTTTCTAATGAACCTAATAAAAAGTTAAGAATTTTATTTTAATTTTGTTGAAAACGATACAGCATCTTGAAATGGAGAAGAGGCGTCTTCCTTATCTTTGGTAATGACAAAATTTAATTAGTTTATATAAGCTGCAGAATTAGAACACATTTTCTTTGAAACTTTTCGTAACACTTTGACGTCAAAAGTTTATGATTGATATACTCGTATAATTTCTAGTTAATATAAAAGTCAACAATAATTGGTGACAGATCCGATGATTGATATAATTTCTACGATAATAATCAACATTATGATAGATTCGGTATGACGCAAATATTCCGAGAATTATTTATGTATTTATTGAAATTTGGACTCTAGATTTGAATGAGGTGTTGCAAAAAAAATTAACATATCTTTTTTCTTCTGAAATTCGAATAAGTATGTTCTACAGTATTATTAAATATGATTTTCTGTTCAAATTACTGTATATATTAAGCACAGTAGCAATTTAAAAAATTACTTTTTGAATTGGCGCCAAATTACACTGCCTGTGACATCAGACTTACATTAGCCAATGATAAAACTGGAAAGATGATGAAAAAAAAAAACAAATGTATCATACATCAACGTCAATGATTGCTTTAATGACAACTGTGTGACATAAGGTCTGACTTATAGTGCAGCGTGATTTTTGGTTCTTTAGTGTAGTTCTTAGTTATTTATTATTATATTACAGCGTTATATTTCAGAGTTCAATGCCCTGTATTATAAAAGATGGAAAAGTAAAGCACTAGCAAAGTAAAATTTACTCATGAAGTAAAGCACTTTATTCCAGAGATTTTCGTCAAAACAAGAATAAAAATACTAGCTAATTAAATCTATAGTATAAATTACTCCAACGATGTGCGAGGAAGTAAATTTTATTCCGTAAAATAAATTTGACACATGTCAACATTAACTAAATTAAATTCATTATATATTTCATCCCATGTATTATTTTTACATTTATTTATCTCCAACATGTTTGCTTTGTCTATACAGAATACATATTGTTAAAACTTATATAAAACTTATTCCAGCGACACATTGTTTGGAACAGATCCTCCATTTGGAGATTCACATTATCGCCAGTAGTGGTCTTAAGAAATACCGTCTAGTAATGTTTTATCCTAGATTTATCAATCTCTCTTATGCTCCAGTAGTGCAAAGATTAGCCGGTATAAGAAACCGTAGCCTGAGTGCATCACATTCCAGCTAAAAAATTAAATGTATTCAATAGTTCTTATTTAATTATAAACATATTTATATTTACATCAAAATGATCTTTACAACAAAGAAGTTATGATTTTATGTTTTATCTTTACTTGCGACAACCATTTCATTCTTCTTTCTTCGTTTTGAGTCACTACTAGAAATATTTTTCCCTATTATCAGTTCTATTTGGGCACACTGCACAAAACACTTTTTTACAACCATGTTTGATTATTTCCAAATACAAAAATCAGTAGTAGTTGACAGCTGTCATGACTGTCACTCGTTTTATTTCCGTTGGTGGCAAATGTAAGCCACACCCTCATTGGTAAGTTCGATTCGAACGTCATCAGTCGAAAGGGGAAGCGGAAATTCAAACATTATAATTTCAAAGACAATTTTCTCATGAATGAAGGATAATACGAAAAAAATAAAAAATAGGGGTGAAATATTTTTTCTTAATCTTTCGATTAAAGCAAAGAAAAAAAAACCGTGCAACACCTCATTGTAACTGTAAATACAACAAGGAATTGTTATCTACCATTGTGAACGAAGAACAACTTCAATTTGCATGAGTTAATAACTTCATTGCCACAGTATTTTTCATTATCTCTCATTTTTAAAATATGAAATTATATAATATAAACGGTTTTAAATTGTGAATATATATTTAAAATTAAATAAATGTGAATAATTTAATAAATTTTATACGAATTTTGTAGTAAAATAGTCTAAAAATTAGATAAAACACAATTTAATGTGTAAAAACTTTTGAAAATATTCAATTATCTGTCATTTTGACATTGTGTAAAAAAATTTAAATGAAGTTTATTGGGGTAAAATGCAGTTTCTTAGACATAATATAAGTAGAATAATTAGATATAATTTATACTTATTTCTTCTTCCTTCAAATTAAATGGTGATAAATATAAAAGATTATTTTTAAACATTGTTTTTTAAATTTTAGTCGGTAAATATCCAGGGTTACAAACTTATACATGCCGTATAAGTTTGTACATGCCGTAGGGAATAAAAAAAATTGCGGCAGTGTAAGAATTAGTGGCATCGGTTTCGGTAGTGTACAAAATTTAAAGGAAAAATTATTTCCGTTCACAGTGAAAAATTATTGAATTCTAGGAATTTTTTATTATAAATTACTAGAAAGTTTATTCTGAGCAAAGTTGACAGCTATAGCTGTCATTTTATTTTTGTGCAAGAGGCAACTAACATGGATTATGACATATAATTACTCTTATCCACAAACACACACACAGACAAAATGATCTTTACTCTATTTCTCATTTTATCAAATATCAATAAACGCCAAAACTTTCAAAAAATTAAGGGGTAGCGGTAGTGGCAATGTAGAAGTTTGGAGTTTGCAAACTTTTACCGCTGCGTTGCCATTGCGCTACTACTAATTTTCTTAATTTTTGGATGTGAACGAATACGTTTGCTACAATAATCTTTTACCCATGATACTACCACTGCCACTAATTCTACCACTACCTTAATTTTTTTGTTATGAATGATACTTTACAGGTTCCAGGCTCTTAGAGTAATTACCTTCCTTAATTTTAGTTGGCTGTGACCTATAACTTCAGTTATTAATTTTGTTATATTTTCTGTACCATACTCTGCAAATGTGTTAACGGAATAAATTATTACTTATAAGTTTGTAGAAAAACAAAACTTATGACACTAATTATTTTTTTTTCGAAAACTTAAATGTCATACCAATTAAACCGAGTAATCTAGATATGAAATTCATAAAACTATCTAATAAAAATGCAAAAAAGCATGCGCTTGCTAACAAAAAAATTGTAGGTTAAACAAATATTATTTGTGTAAAATGTTCTGTTTTAGGTCCTAACAAAAGACAGCGTAACAGTCTCCGTGGACGCCGTAGTGTACTACCGAGTCTCAAATGCCACTATCTCCATCGCTAATGTGGAGAACGCCCATCACAGCACACGTTTACTGGCTCAGACTACTCTGCGGAACACCATGGGCACCCGGCCACTGCACGAGATCCTCAGCGAACGCGAGACCATCTCCGGAAATATGCAAATCTCCCTCGACGAGGCCACGGAGAGCTGGGGCATCAAAGTCGAGCGTGTAGAAATGTAAGTCAATTAAAAATTACTTGTTTTTCATATTACATTTTTCCTACGTTCGTGTTGAACCGTACCTTATATTTCATTCATATTCATGTATAAACTAATCTCTCTAAAAATTAAAAGGAGTAAATAAAAGTTCTAGAAGATGCAAAATCACAAAATTGTTGACGACGAAACTACCTATCTATATTTTTTTCTTTTCAAAAAATATTGTATGTCACACTTAAATAATAGTTATTTATGGTATGTGTTAAAAGTGACATTCCATTTTGAGAGAAGGAAGTTTGGTCCAGACCGTCGAACACGTATATCGTATAGAGGAGACCGGTGTCAATTGTTACAAAATTTAAATTTTTATTTTTCACGAGTTAACGGTACATTTCGAAATTTTGAAATTACCTATATGAGAACCTACCCACCTTAGTGAATAATATTTTGAATTTTAAACTTTTGAAAATGTGACAAGTATAAAAGTATAAGGATTTTTAGTCAGGCATTACAAATGTTATAATTGACACCTAACTGGTGTCAATAGTAACAGGGCCAGTGTTAATTGTAACAAATTTTAACAGTGATGTAATAAGATAAAATAACAGACAAAAGAAGAAATTATTGAAAAAATAAACATTTATTTATTATCTCAGAAAATACAAAATTCAGATGACTCAACTAAAAGCAAACAAAATATATATTCTGTTGGTGATATGGACCATTTTGATCATTGCCTTTAGTCGCTAACGGAATTGCAGTTTAAGTAAACATAAAATAGGTCTTTCTTCGTACAATTTAACTTGCCCGGTGTCCAGATTTTGCATTTTCGCCACTACAACCAATCTCCTGTGCTCAAACATATGGGCAAATAAATATCAGAGAGTTTCCTTATCGGAGCCATCTGAAGAGAACTCTGCGACTGTTACTTTCGGAACTGTTTTTCGTATGTTTGCTCTTCTTCTTTTATGTTTTCGATAGCAGTGGTTTATTCTTGTAATTTTTATCATGATCAATAGTGTACTTATTTATTAAACACGTTACAATCGACACAGTGGCATGTGTTACAACTGACACCGCTTAACTTATAAAGATATTACAGTGGACCCCCGGTAATCCGGCCCCTGGCTAATCCGGCACCCCCTGTAATCCGACATGACCCCACCACTAATGTGCTCGACGCGTAGGTATTGATTTGATGATGATTGATTCATAGTATGATTTTTATTCGTAATTTTTGATTATTTTAGTATGTACATTTGTTTGTACACAATTATATATTTCCTAATGTAAAGTTATTATTGTTTGTAAGTTCTATAGCATTAATGACGTTAATTTCATAATAAAACGTAAGCTCTCTATTGTGTTGTTTAATTTACTAAATTTGACATACATAATGAAGTATGATTTGTACTTCAGAGTATAACATATAGAATCTTATCACTGGATCTGTAATTTGTCGGATTACAAGGTACTCGTTTGTAAAAAATTCCGGACTATAGGGTGTCTTAGGCAGTACTCTATAATCCGACAAATTCGATAGTCCGACACTGCCCTGCAAAACGTTTGTCGGATTACCGGGGGTCCACTGTATTTGCTTTTGTGTATGTATTAGGTAATAATTCGAAATGTTTTTTAATGAAAAATAAAAGCAGATATAACTCACAAACTGATCCTTAACTTGAAATGCAGACGCCGTATTTGCGCGTATATGTACTTACACTAAATACCAAAGAGCTATGACTCTTCCTGCTTTACTCTGCAAGCGCGTTTTAATCTACTTCGAAAAGATGGCCCTGTTACCTACCCTTGTTACATTTACACCTGTTAAAATTGACACCGGTCTCCCCTGCTATTTTTGCTCCAGACTAGTTTTTCATTTGAATTTGTATTTCTAATTATTTCTTGACATATGTCAAATACGTCGATTTGTTGTTACATTCGTCCATTATTAAGGTAATTAATTCACTTGAGCTTGAGCTTAAAATAGTTGACAGCAGAGAAATAACGCAAACTCGAAGGCGGAATAATTATAAATTAAAATAATTATATTTAAGGTATCTACGTAAATTGGGCAATAATTTTATTTCACGAATTTATCCATGTTGAAGCAGGTATATTTAATATTAACTGGAAAATAAAATTACCTTTGGAATTAACTAAACTTTTAATTAAGTGAATCAATTATCTCGTTGAATATAATTTATACTTCACTTATTTACTTAAAAAAATATTCTCCTTGTCAAGTATAGGTACTACAAAGTTCAACAAAAATTTGATATTCAATTACTGCTGGCAAATTATTAATTTTGCCCGAGGGGATGAGTATATGGTGTATAAACTTTGATTTGACTACGTATAATGCATGCACAAAAATTCATTCAATTTACTTTTTATTCTGGTATACTTCACTAGAAATTTTGATTATTTTTCTATGTAAAATTGAACAAAATAATGGTAGAGAAACAATTGCATACTACACTTGCAAAGCCAATATTTATTGCACTTTTTGCACTTGTTACATTAATATTTTTATTGTAATTATTTTCCCTACCATGTTTTATTTTACTACGTATGCATATTATTTCTTTCTTATTAAGCTTTTTATTTGCAAATGCGTTTTGCGTCCTGGACGTCAAATTAAAATTTCACTCTTGTATTCCTTTAACGCTGAGCTGCTGAATTTAATTTTCTAAGTAAAAGGAGTCAAAATTAAAAGCAAACGTATCCTAGGAGACAGCTGTCATTTACATTTTTCTATTACAACTTGTAAAAGAAAATACAGTCATTATAAAGCCATTTTCTTTAATACTTAGTAGAAAAGAAAATTTCTAATTGAACGATCAAGTCAGAAACAATATCAACTGTAATTTATCACGAGAAACTTGCTATTATTTTATACGTATGGTACATACATTTTTTTTAAATAACTATTTATAGGACTAATGTACTGGTAATTTTATAGTTTATTTTTTTATCATGTTTATGATAAATCCAAGCACAAATCTACAATGAATGTGTCCAAGAAGTATATTTGGTTTTCAGAACATATTAATTATAAAAAAGAAAATCTATTGCCAGTAAAATATCACTTCCAGTTAATTGACGATTATTAATTTTCATGTAATAGTATGTAAATACAATCTAGGAACTTTTTTAATTTTAATGTTTTAAAGATAATGTAATAAATGAAATTACTTGAAATATTATATATATATATATATATATATATATATATATATATATATATATATATATATATATATATATAAAACAGCGGCATCGGCAAACACCGCTTCCTCTAGACTAGAGACTAGAGCTAGAGCGAGGCCACACGAAAATACAGGCCTGAATGCTCAATTCGTGACGTCACAGCTAGCCTCTTGCTGTCACACCACGCCTCGTTCGACAACATTGTAAGCATATAAAACATACGAAATTTTAAACAAATAGGATTGTAAAATGTATTTTAAAAAGATATACAATTCGTAAATTACTATTCAAATATTAGATAATAACTATTTTATATATATATATATATATATATATATATATATATATATATATATATATATATATATATATGCCGACCCAGGTGGAGTAGCGGTAGCGCTATCGCTTCACGTTCCAAGGGTCCTGGGTTCGAATCCCGGATAAGGCATGGCTGGTGTGTGCGTCTTTCATAACTTCATCCTCATCAACTACGTGTAAAATATTAGAAAATATGAACCTTATAAAGAAAAACTGTTTCATTGTCATCGAATCACCACTTATATACAAAAATGTATGAAAAAGTGTGTATAATAAATAATATATATATATATATATATATATATATATATATATATATATATATTCCTCTATAAAATTTCGGAAGTAGATCAATATTATTACTTCCGGTTTTGGAGAAATTGATAGCAACTTTTAATTTTCAAATAGAACATCCTATATATTTTTCAAATTTGAAAAGTACGTAAAATTTTCTATCCAACTGTATAAAAACAATCGTATGTTGTATTATTAAAAAATAAAATGGCGAATGATTAAACTATTATACTTTTGTTAAATTTAGGAGGCTTTGCATTTCATTTATTTTATATTACATCTTTCAAATATAAAGAATACCAATTAAATAAATATTCAAATTGATGTACAATTACTTTCATATGATATTTAATTATTATGTCTGTTATTTCATGTCATTAGAAATTTCTTTTTAAAAAAATTTGTATTGCAATAAATAAATAAAAATAAATATATCATCACAGCTTATTACCCATTGCTGGGTGTACCTCCTACAAAATTAATATTTAAATCATTCGCCATTTTATTTTTTAATAATATAAAATATGATTGTTTTTATACAGTTGCATATCAAATTTCATGTACTTTTTAAATTTGAAAAAATATATAGGGTGTTCCATTTGAAAATTAAAAGTTGCTATCAATTTCTCCAAAACCGGAAGTAATAATATTGATCTAATTCCGAAATTTTATAGAGGAGTTAACATACTATAATTTATGTTAGGTATATATCTGAAATCGCTAATAGTAATAATAAGGGAGATATTTGTTGGTTTATTTATAGACGGATATCCTGTATACATATAGACAAATTAAATAAAAAAACGAATAGTAAATGGCCTAAAATTACGAATAAACTCTTGTTTTACTTTAAATTATTTATTGTTGTTTAAATAGTACAAGAAATTATAATAAAAAAAATAATAACATTAATAAATCTTTAGATCTGGAGTTAACAAATGAAAATAATATAACAGAACATAATATGAAAATGATAATAATGAAACTAAAAATGAATGACATACATAAGCACATTTAGGTGCTCGCTATTTTTTTTGTTAAACTGCTTTTTATTAAAAATTTGTTCTTTACAGTTTTTTGTATAATTATTTAGTAAAATGTTGCTAAATATTCCAAAAAAATTTTTATAACAACTAAATTTGAAATTCTGCATGATATACATTTACCATATATTAGGAAAACTTGTTTAGCTTCTAATTTTTCTAATGTCAGGTTACCGTAATTGCTCCTGCACATTGGCACACAGCATTTTAAAATCATTTTTGCAATTTCCTTCAACGAAAAACAATCGAAATTTAATGTTCCTTGCTGCGATGTGCCGTGCATCCACTCGCGCTGAATGATGTAGGCCGACTGATTTTAGAGGGCTAGACTAGCGCGCTGGTCTCATAGTTTGACGTAACGCATTGAGCAGTGATAAGCATTCAGGTCTGTATTCTCGTGAGGCCTCGGCTAGAGTGATTTTCAGAAAAACTTTATCAAAGTAGAGTAAGAGTAAACATAATTTCTCATCTCAAAATATCTAAATATACTCGTAATTCAAAAGTTCAAAATACATAATAACGACAATAAGGTACCAAATGTTTCGGAATACTGCATAGTTTGTTGACGGAGTAATGGCTGGTTTATGATGAATTTAATTTATAAATTTAGATTTACAAATTTAGATTTGAAATTTACGATTTACCTTGTTGGTTTACAGTTAATTTAAAGATATGAAATACGCCCAATCAACTTATATTGGGTCACGTGGTTTGACACAAATGGGTTGACAGTTATGTGATATTTATCACTTTTATCGTAATCAATCTGTATTGTTCTATAGATAATATTAATAATATATCCATATTTTCAAAATCCATTTGTCAAATCAAAATTAAATTGTTTCAACTGTCATTTGAAACTGTCATTTTCCCCCATCAAAATCATTGTTTGAAATACTGTGAAATGATTGGACGCATTTACAAATTTACATTTAGAATATAAAATATGATGATATTTTAAATGTAAATTATAAATCATAAATTTCTTAAATTCATCATGAACCAGTAAAGGCAGATATGTATAATTTATATTTATAAATGTAAATTTGTAAATCTAAATTTGTAAATTAAATCCATCAAAAACCAGCTATAAAGGTACATAACAGACACAAGCTCACAAAACAAAAAAAAAACAAAGCCAATAGTGGTCGAATAAATTTCCAGAAAATAAAAAAAATCGCTTTGTTAATACGTAGTTCTCACCACTTTCGTCGATATGGGGAATAATAATAATAATAATAATAATAATAATAATAATAATAATATTAATAATAATAATAATAATAATAATAATATTTATTTATTTCCAAAGACTAATGTACATAGCATAGAAAAAGTCACATAATTAATATAAAACAATATAATATACATTGAATTCAAATATAAATAGTATTCGAAATATGGGTTAAGACTTATCACTAAGAAATTCATTTGTGCTATAATAACTTTTTTCTAAGAGATAATGTTTTAGTTTATTCTTGAAAGATGTTAATGTTTTTGTATCTTTTATATCTTGCGGTAGTTTATTATAGAATACTAGACTATTATAGTTTGGGTTATTTTTTGATTTAATATAGTTAATTTTCGGTATTACCAAATTTGACTTTCCACGCGTGTTGTAATTGTGAATATGCACTTAAAGATGTTAGATTTTCTTTTGCTTTTCTAATATGAATGACTGTATTAAAAGTGTATATACATGGTAAAGTTAACATTTTTCCATTTTTAAATATGCTCCTACAGGATGTTCTTTTAGTTAGCAAAAAAATGTTTCTAACTGCATGCTTTTGCAAAATAAACACACGAGAAGCAGATGGGGAGTTACCCCAAAATAATGTACCGTAATGTAATATGGCATAAAATTTAGCATGATAAAACATTTTAGCTAAATTCACGTTTGTCATTGTTCTTATATGCGGCATAAATAATGCTTTTTATTAAGGTATATATTTCAAAATAAACTTTCAATTCTTCAAGCATTTGCAATTTATGTTGACATGGTTGTGACGACCGAAATAGATAAAGATGAAATTATTAAAATATATAAACCTGGTTAGTTTATAGCATTTTCAGAAAGGTACGTACTGAAAGCCATTAATTCCTTTATTCGTTTTTATGTGTTAATAAAAATAGAAAAATGGGATAATCATGTAGTATACTGGCCCATAAAAGTAAAATACTGTACTTTTAATTAAACGCGTTTTATGTTCGCTGACATCGATATTACTGCCATCATTCACGATTTTACGTAGGTAATCGATTTTCTACTCATTGGTGCATATATTGCAAAATGTTGTGATGCTGATGACTGATGACGCTTTTGCAATTACACTTATACGCGTAGTAAAATTAGTTATACATATATTGTTCTTTATGAATACAAATTAATAATAAATATCATACTTTTATTAGCAATATTTAGAAGACCGAAATTTCGCGGTTAAAACACTTGCTATACAGGGTGTTTACGGACTTTTTGTTTTATTTTTAATGGGTGATACTACAGGTCAAAATGAGGCGAAAAACATTAAAACATGTTAGTTAAATATTTATAATAAAAGAGATATGAATTTTTTAAGTTTTTATTTTTATGGAAATAATACAGAACTATAAGCGCTTTCATAAAAGATGTTCAAAGTTATCACCCTGCTGCTGTATGCGATGTCTTGCTCGGCGTATCCATGAATGGGGACTTATACAATTCAAACTTTTTGGACGCCATCTAGTGAGTAAAAAAGTAATTAATAAGTAGTTATGTAGTGAGCAAGATTTAGCACTACAGTTTGACATTTATCATGTGATCCAGCACGTGATCACAACACTGTTAACTGCTTTGAAAGGAAACGTAAACATGTCAGACTGAACACACTTTTATATAATTATTTAAGTATATGATCTACTCAGTGCATACCTTGCAAATTAATTCATGTTTATTTCCACTTTTCTTCAAACCCCGGCATTCTAACCATCTTTTCAACTGTAAGACTGAATGGTTTTCAATGTTTATAAACACAAATTATGCCCCCGGTACATCATCTTTTGTTAAACACATTATTTATTTGTGAACTTGGTTTTTTTAGTGATATTTCAAATTCAAGGGTCACTACACTTTAGTACAAGAGATAATTAATAACAGGCACCACACAAAATAACATAACCAAAGTTTGCTGACTAAATAACAAGCAACGTGCAAACAACTTGTAGGACCAACGAGGCGAAGTGCTGAAGGGGAGAGCATGTGATTGACTCGGCCATGGTATATCACCTCGCCTTTTCTAAAAATTTGTTGTCCTTTTCTAAATTGTGTGGTGGGAGGTCCGCCGCCGATCCGCCGCGGGTGACGTCAAATTTATAAGTCCCCATTAACGTACGTTGCAAGGCCCCTGCCTTGTCGAATTTCCACCGCTGCTGCTTTCACCCGGTTACGGAGATCTTCAGCGTCGATAATTTCGGTGGTGTTTACCATGTCTTTCATATGCCCCCACAAATAAAAGTCCAATGGTATTAAGTCAAGTGACCGCGGAGGCCAAGAAACAGGACCGCTCCGACCAATCCATTTATTTCCAAATGCATGGTTTAAGTGATGACGTACGAGAAGACTGAAATGCGCCGGTGCACCGTCGTGGAGAAACCACATTTCTTGACGCACACATAAGGGAACATCGTCTAAAAGTTCTGGCATATTATTTTGCAAAAAAAATAATAATTATTATTAGCATTTAGTCGTTCTGGCAACACAAAGGGGCCAATCAATTGTGAATTCACCAATCCGGTCCATACGTTCACAGAAAATCTGTATTGAAAATGACCACGACGAACAACATGCGGATTTTCGAAACTCCAGATATGCGTATTGTGGCAATTGTTTATGCCGTTACGAGTAAACGTAGCTTCGTCAGTCACCAACACACTCAACGAAAAATTAGGGACTTCGTTATTTTTGTTATTCTTCCTTAAAACACGTTTACATTTTGTTTAACGGTAATGTAATTAATGTGTGAGAATTTGTTTGAGATAGAAGTGTGATGAAATAAAATTTGTATGACCCTAAGAGTTTATGCTATTTCTTGCTAACTCAAAATGTATCAGAAAATTGTACATTTTAAACAAAATGTATGAGCTCTTGTATGAGGTGATATTTCACAATTTGTTTATTTGACATGTATATCACACAAATATTCAAACATACCTTTACCAAATGTGGTAAAACGAAAAGTTCGTAGTTCATGCATACATCATTCTCTGCTTTTATTGGATTATAAATTTTGTTTCAACAAGATTTGAATAATTTAGCGATGGTGGTAACGTTCAATCTACTTTTTCCGAAGATTATTGTATTTTGACTTGGTAAACAAAGCAAACTGAATAAGTAAATTGAATTGTTTTAGAGGAGTTTTATTGTTTTGACAATATAAAAATACTTTCTTCAGTTCATTTTATTATTTTTAATTTTTCTTATATTATTTTCCAAATATGATTTAATATTGCATATTCACATTTTACAATCTCCATATATTAGAAAATATATTTCTTTGTTGAAACTTCGTGTCGATATAAATAAAAAAGAAACGCCGGGACAATTTATGAAATCCGGGACTGTCTCGGCCAAACCAGGACGTATGATCACCCTATTTAACGGTGTTCATTTTTTTCACAGTCAGATTTTGAAATTTAAAATAAATCTTTTTTATATGATCTTCAAAGTATAGAAAATTGCATCATTGGAATGAAGTGAATTCAAACGGTTAATTAAAACAATTCTACTCTAAAATTAAAAATATACATCTTATCCACAACAAACAGAGATGTTCAATAGACTATATTCTGAAATTACATTTACTTTTTTCTGAAATTTATATTACTTTTCTCTGAAATTGAAGATGAAGGGGTAGTATGGGTTGGTTCTTTGATTTTTTTTTCAATGAACTAGCGTATAATTTAGCAAAAAAAATGTGTAATGAAATTAGGATTAACAATTTTTTTTGTCGGTATTCAGTATTAATGTCTTATTTTAAAAATGACACTCGGTTTGGATATTTTGACTGAGTTTGCGGTTCTAGTCACACCGTACTCCGAGGAACTTCGTACTACCGAATATATAGGATATTTCGCAGCATAAGGATAAAAATTAAAAAACAGATATTATGTGATGTATGTACCTACCTACTGACCAGGAATCAAAAAGATTTTTTTTTTATTATTCGGAAAAATATTTCTTATTTATTTTATCCTTGACGTGTAGGTAGAGGTACATTGGTCGACACGAAAGTTTTTATAAAAATAATTATAATCGAAATATAATAAATTTATATAAATATAGTAAATACTTAACTGATTAATGAGTAATTTTAATGAATGAATTAAAACCGTTCTTGAGCATGATAGCAAAACTCAGCTTCTTGTATAAATAAATAAATAAATAAATAAATAAATAAATAAATAAATAAATAAATAAATAAATAAATAAATAAATAAATAAATAAATAAATAAATAAATAAATAAATAAATAAATAAATAAATAAATAAATAAATATATATATCATCACGGCATATTACCCATTGCTGGGTGTGCTAATCTGCTTTGTATAATATCTTATTTTTGTCTTTGCATGCTGTTTCTCAGTTATCAATCATATTAGTTATCAAACCATTTACTTTGCAACTTAATGCATTGAAAAAATCTATTTTCTGCTCAATTTGTTCGGTAGAAAAAGTATAGCGCTACGGAGCAGGCCAAAACAGAATTTACAAAATTAGATCAATTAGTAGTAATTCCTTCGTGAAGGCTTCACTCATTAAATTTAAAGGGCTGACTTATTATTAGTGTGAAACAAAGTGAAAGCTAGGCTAATCAAGTGCCGCTCAATCCCCCCCCCCCCCCTAATGTGTAATAGTTATTTGTATATCAAGCCTGCGAAATCACTCTTTAGCGTATTGAGAGAAAAATTGTCGCCGAGGCCGCTTGCGGCCGAGGCAAGACAATCTCGAGGGCGCTAAAGGATTTCGCGGACAAGGTGTACACAATATTTTTTGTGCAACCATAAAAATATGTAATTACAAATTTTATTAATTTTAAACAGTTTCATTGTAAATAGAAAGTTAGCTTTCAAGGTGGCTACGGAATTAACATTTGATAAACAAAACCATGCAATTCTCAAGTATCAAAGTGACTGTACCTAATTTCGTGGCCGATACCATGACAACGGTCACGAAATTTAATTTCGCGTCCGGTTGCACAAAAATATTTTTTTTTTAAGTAATGCCAATAATTATTGCTTTCTTACATTTTATTTCCTAGCCAAATTGTAAAATATGTCTTTAAGAAAACACCTAGTCATGTGAATATTTTGGACATTCTCGCGTACGATCTTTTCTAAACATTAACCCAGAGGTCCTCAAAATTGTTTGGCTGTTTAGGGTACTATACCATAGTCAAATTTTAACTATCTTAAATAAGAAGACGAAAATATACATAAATTAATGAGTATTAGTGAAAAAAATTTGTTTCAATATTGATTAAGTCGCAAACTATAAGCGATTAAAGTTGATTACTAATTAGGTATGACGAGTTAGGTCTTAAGAGTTTGATTGGTTGCCTGATTTTAAACCAAAATTCGCGCGTCTGCTGCGGTCACGTTTGAAAGATTATGAACTGTCATGTTATATAACTTAACAAAAAAAAAAAATACAATTTTAGGTATCATGAATTTGTTTAATTATAATATCTAGTAATATTAATAAAAATAATGTAAGTATTTATAATTAAATCAATTTGTAATATATATTAATTAAATTAATAATAATATTAACTAATCAAAACAAACACTAGCGCCATCCGCCGTCATACTTTGTGTTATAATATTTTCAAACTGTTTCAATCTTCTATAATTTATTAAGAAAAAAAATTCTTATTATTTATGTTATTTATGCTTAATAATAGTTTCTTCGTGAATATAACGTATAAGTTTTTATATAAAAATATTTCAGCTATGCAAACATGAAAAAGTCTGTTCTCTCTAGAACTAAGTTTGTCGACCACTGGAAGTACCAGCTACGTCACGCAAGAAATTCTTAACTTTAAAAATTCATATCTCGCTTATTACGTAAAATTTTTAAGTCGCGTGTGCACTAAAATTCTTATTTCAACTTGTTCTTACAGAATTTTTGTTTTTAAATCATATAGTACCCTATTGTACTCAATATATAAATGTGTATCGTTTATTTTTTTCTCACACCTTCTCCAAATTTATACATCAAAAATGTTTAATAACAATACGCTGCCTAGCATGACCCTGTCCTGCACTTTTTACATAATCGCACGGCGTTAATCTAGATTAATTAATCAGTTAGTTCACACTCATCGTATCTTCCTAATACAGGTATTAATCTGAATTTATGATTTATATAGAAAAACACGAAAATTTAAATATACGCAAATTGGATACGAAACCTTGTTCAAATTTAAATGATTAAGGCCCGGTTTTATAAAGCTTAAAAATCTTCACTTAAATTTTAGTTGGCAAGTAAATTTATTTAAGTGGATATTTCGGTTTTATAAAGCCTTTTTTTTTTAATTTACTGAACAAGAAAATTTATCAAGTAAATTAAGTGGAGAATTTCATGCTATTCAATTTAAGTAACGATTTTTATTGATGTATTTCCGTATAATTAGCAAAGTAAAAACGATATATATATATATATATATATATATATATATATATATATATATATATATATATATATATATATATATATATATATATATATATATATCTTTAGAGATAGAAACCACATATAACAATAAAGAATTTAGGATTCGATTTAGATTATCTAAACCAAGTGTACCACATGTACTAAGTGAAATAGAACTAAATATTAAACCATTAACTTCAGTCTTCAGCTTTGTCTTTCTTGGCTTCATATTATATATTTTATATAACAATTTTAGTTTTCCCCTTCGAATACCAGTTTGTTGTATAGCATTATATTCTTTGGCAATCTTTTCCCACGTTTCATTTCTTAATCGAGCATTGACATAATCCGTTTTCTTATTTTCTACTAAATTCAAATATTTTTTACTATATCCAAAACATCATATTTGTCCCTATCAATAAATACTATGATAAGGATAATCAAGCAACTCATAAATTTTCACATAACGCAACGAAAATTATATCTCCACTTAGGTATCTAATGGGTAGATTTTGTTTATAAATCCCCTCATGTATTTACTGAACGATTCCATTAAATTTTTGTTTATAAAACTACTATTAATATAGAGTTAAAAATTGCATATCCGTATCTTTTTAAAATTTAACTCCATTTTTTTGTTATATTTGACATTTTGGTGCCAGCCATCTGTTAAAGGAAATGGCACTTATGGACTGTGAAAATCTTGAATCTTCATCATTATTTAATTTTGTGATACAGAGAAAATAAAAAATTATGTATCATTCTTAGGTGTTATTTCTGTTATGAAAACCGAACACCATACCCTTCTTTGCTATTTAGAGTGTTTCAGTGTATTCTCCTTCGCATTGGGCTATTTCGATAAGTGAATCACAATGTGCCGTATCGATCGTGCGTACTCGCTAAAACAGTGTTAACATTTATTTACATCCATCAAACAATTAAGTTAAGTTAATTCGAAATTTCAAGTTCCCACTCTGAAACACACATAATTTGCGGTTAAAACTACTCTATAAGACATATACATAGTGTTTTCTAGGCGAAATACGAATAACGTTTTAGTATAGATTGTTTTAGAGCAATTACCTAAATATTTTTACGTCTCCTGCAAAATTTACCATATTGGAGTTGTGAGGTTTTCACACGAAGCTAACGATTTGTTAAATATTAATGGAATTAGAGAGAAATGGCATTAACAATTCTGACGTCTCCTGTGTGAAGTAATACATCCAACGAGAGCGAAAGAGATAGATGCAGAGCTTTCATCTTTCTAGAGTATGTTAAAAAAACTTAACTCGGAGTAGTCTATGAACAGAGAAAGTTATGTCTTAATTTGAAAATATTTATTTAAACGTCAATTTTACACGAGATATTATATATTATATATACGAAGTTCAGTGTAAAGACTGTGATGCAAAGTACATTGATCCAAGCGGCATATCTTTCAAGATTCAGATGAAAGAACATATATGTAAATGCTATCAATTAACAGACTTCCAATACGAGTTTTGCCGACCATTTCACTACATCAGGCCATAAGTTCAATGGGGAATTCAAAATTCTCCATACAGGCCAAAAAGAACAATATTTTGGAAAAAAATTAAATTAGAAAAGCAGTCAATACCAACACCAAGAAAAACATTACCAATGAACAACTTCCAATACGAGTTTTGCCGACCATTTCACTACATCAGGCCATAAGTTCAATGGGAAATTCAAAATTCTCCATACAGGCCAAAAAGAACAATATTTTGGAAAAAAATTAAATTAGAAAAGCAGTCAATACCAACACCAAGAAAAACATTACCAATGAACAACTTCCAATACGAGTTTTGCCGACCATTTCACTACATCAGGCTATAAGTTCAATGGGGAATTCAAAATTCTCCATACAGGCCAAAAAGAACAATATTTTGGAAAAAATTTAAATTAGAAAAGCAGTCAATACCAACACCAAGAAAAACATTACCAATGAACATCTGTAACAGATTCACCATTGTTCATTCATCAGGTTTTACTAATTGTAGGTAAATCAGATGTTTCCTGAAGATATTCGAAAGGAAGAGTAAATTTGTTTTTAACTTAGAAATGTGCCACCATAAGTGAACGCAGCACACTATAATAATAATATTTAAATAATACGTTTTTCAAATTAATTTGTATATACAGATATACTTTCTAGGTACCTCTCATAATTGTAAAATTTATTTTGTTATTGTTTATACAGGGTGTAAATGAAATAAGTGCATTAAATT
This sequence comes from Harpalus rubripes, assembly GCA_963082715.1. Classification (NCBI taxonomy): domain Eukaryota; kingdom Metazoa; phylum Arthropoda; class Insecta; order Coleoptera; family Carabidae; genus Harpalus; species Harpalus rubripes. The sequence continues at coordinate 18,393,160 of OY720452.1, forward strand.
TAACCAGTAATATAACTCGTCGAGAGTAACAATATTTCTTAATTACTTTTCTCGAAATCGCATGTTTTTTTAGAATTTTTACAACCCCGTAAATTGACGAGTCGTTCCAAGTATTTTTCTAATAATTGAATGCAGTAGCAATAGCTCTGAAAAATTTTGTTTTAGCAATTGACCGTCCTGTCAGTTGTTGCAATTCAATTTTGACATTAGTAATAAACTTGTTTATAAGGTAAAATTCTGTCAAAATGCTTACGTTTACAAATAGCGAGTACACAGACAGTGTAATTACTTACCTATAGTTTATTTATTTATTCGTATCTTTAGTACATTTTAATTTGTGGCTGATATAAAAGACAGTGTTATAGAGTTGCCAACGCATTTGGATGGAGCGTTTCCAAATTATACGCTCCTAATATTCGCACATTTGTTAATCTTGTACATTTTTATCACAATACGGAGTGTCACATATGACAATTTTTAAAAAAGCAACAGTTGTATCCTTACCATGTGCAAAAAGTTCAATGTTTTCAGCACATAACAGACTTCAATTTTGGGAATGGCTCATAATGTTCATTAATGAGACCTAATTTACTTGGGAAGGTGTATTTATTATGCACAATACACATCTCGACGGACGAAAATGCTGTAAAAATTTTCATTAAAAAATGTTTGGACGGGAACAATAAATGGACGACTAATTATTGGTACTCATGTACCTCGTTTAAATGGACAAAAGTTTGTACTTAACATTTTTTGAATAACGTGTTTAAACTATTATGATTTGTCAACGATAAATAATCATCTCATAACCTAACAACTATGCTTTTGCTCTTCCTCCTCGTTTCTCCTTGTCTTCATCTATTCACAAGTGATTAAAAGCCTGGTTTAATACACAACTTAATAATTTTGTCATCCAAAATTTAAATTTCTTTATTTTAAAAATTGTACTATTACGAATTAATTAATAATAAATGTTATTTACGTTGATTCGTTTATTAATTACTGTGATTGCAAGTGTAACCGATAACCGACAATTTTTGAGCTGTTTGTATCTCACTTGAATACGGCAGCAGCCATTTGTTCTCCATGGGCGGGTAACGAAATGTGCAGCAAATTTTTAAAAAAATTTAACTCAAAATCTAAAAGACTTAGAAAAAAAAGTTATTAAGAAATATTGTTGCTCTCGTCGAATTACATTACTGGTTAAATTTAATGCACTTATTTCATTTACAGCCTGTATATGTAAACGGAATAAATTAAGAAGTCACAGTACGAATATGAACAGTATATTTCAGCTTTTCAATACAGAAATAGTAAGGCAATACAATATTTATTTATCAAAACTCAAAATGTTCATAACTACTATATGTAACAACTACTTAACAACATAACTATACACATAACATACTTGATATACTATTACAATTCGGCCTTACCTGACAAATAGTCGCCCTCGACTACGGAGAGTCGATTCAGCACCGGGATAAAAATCTAAATCAAAATGAACATAAGGACCTTTAAACTTAGTATTGCCACTTGTCTGTAAATGCACATAACATACTTGATATACTAATACAAATTACAACACTTGTTTATAAATCATTTTCTCTACACTAAATTTTTATTAAAACACAAAGATGTTTGATTTCAATAAGTACAGAAAATGCTTAATTTTTAAAAGAAAAAAAATAATCACAATAAATAAACTACATATTCGATTATTTCAAAGAAATTGTTTGATAACTTTCTGTTTCATATTTTAATTGAATATTTAAGAGACCATATACTTTTATTTCCAGTATATAAATTGGGGTGACCTGCAGTAGGGCAAGGGTAGTATATTATTTTTCATCTTTATGTACATTAATTTAAATACTTTCTGTTTCATATTTTAATTGAAGTGGCACCATCTGTCCATATGCCGCAATTCTTCAACGCCAATGCCGACTGTCCACTCCAACTCGTTGTTACTGTCCTCGTATAATATAGCTTCCCAATACTCGTTAATACTACCGAGTATTTATTTCTATAGCTATCCCAATATACCAGTAACTTCCCGATACTTAAATTTCCACGTGCATTAGAACTCCTAATGTCGGTATTCCGGGCAAATAGAAATAAAAGTATGTACAGAATGATTCCCCCACAACTACTGATTGTGCCATAGATAATGAAACACCTGTATGTACGCACGGAGTTTATTGTATTAAATGAAAATAGACTGCTTGGATCTCATGTCTCATATGTAATGAATAGTCTGAATAAGTCCTAAATAAGTAGAATCCGGTACGCATTCAAGCTCTTCAATTATCTAGCTTTCTGTCAGAGTAAATTGTAGAGAATGTGTTGGGAAAATTATTACCATTACTTTAATTAAAACGTTATTTCAAAATAACCACGACGTTATTTTCTGTTTTCATATGACATAGGTACATACATAATTTTGTTTGACAACTAGAATGGAATATTCATTTATAAATAAACAGGTTATGTATACAATAATGTTATAAAGTTGTTATAAATTCCGTTCATTATTCACATTCTGTTTACGGACAAATATATTAAACGATACATCAACATGAAAAAATACATAGGTACTCATGACCTGTATCTAAATTTGAGCACATCGATAACGTTATTCTTTCCAATGTTATTTGAAAGCTCGGAAATGTCAGTTGTATTTTAATTTATTGGCATTGATATCTTGCTACTACTGCTACTAGCCAACATGACCCAAATAATTTGTGAAACATGCTTCACCGTTATACCATTTTAGTTAGTTTGTTTTTCCGGAAAAATGCATAAGTAATAAGATAAATTATGCATCGTTGAAATGCAAGCGTAAATCTCTTTCCAGCGGTACTGCTACTATGAATACCTGTTAACACTCAAATAAAAAAGTGTAACTCTCATATCATAACTCTAAAATGTAAATCTAGGGCGATAAAATATTTGGAACATCACTATTCAAAAAAATCTGGTGTGGCCAACACAATACCTCCCGCCATTAACCGCCCGAGTCACAAAAAAGATTAAGCCAATCTTTATTTTTGGATTAGCGAATTTTACTCTAATTTTGGCAGTTTATTTCTTAAAATATAGTCTAATCTAAACCAAGTAACTACCTTTTTTGATAATAAAATGTAGATTAAATTTTAAATACCGGGATAGAATATAGAATTCACTAATTCAATAATGAGAAGTAACTTAAACTTTTATGCGAATCGTTAATTTTTATTAATCTAAATACATACCTACATATTTACTTATGCTGGAAACGGCTTTGATTTCCTTTCCTATTGTTCTATTTACTTTTTAAAACTATTATGAATTTGAAATGATTAGTTCTGACAGTGACATTTTTCAGTTACATACATTTGAATAACTGCGTAAGGAGCTTTGTTTGTTTAAAACGTAGGCTCTGGGCACGGTGTAGTATCTATAGGTGAGTGCACGACGTATTCCAATGCATTACGAAGAATGGCTAACTAACTGGGCTAGTTCATACAGTGTGCCGCTAGATGTCAGGTTTTGTTGCGACCCGGTTTTTACACAAAATAAGTAAAATATTAAATTATTCATATATAACGCATAATATTCTACATTTTCAATCATTACCTTTTATCCTTTGTCAGTTCTATGTATGAATTTTGTACAAATTCCATACAAAAACGTTTCTATACTTCCAGTAAAATTATAAAACAACATATGTCAAATACAATTGACATTGACACCTTTCAATCAGAAATTTATCTTAGTACCTGTTTCTGTGATTATGATTATAGTGTAGCTGGCTGCCGAAAAATTGCACATTTTGGCACCTTAAAAAGACTATATTTCTCTTTATTTGATCCATACCCTATTGTGCATCTTGTAGCAAAACATTTTTTGTCAAATGGTAACGGGTCGCGTTAGCGCCATTTTGTTTCCCAGTTACTTAACCATGTCAACGCATCTCGTACTCTCACCTATAGATACTACACCGTGGCTCTGGGATTTAAATTATAGATAATTTTATAACTTTATCAATAATACATGTAGAAAAAGTATTAATGCAAATCTGTAGAACATTTAATAATCTTTAATTTTTATAATAACGTTAATCTCGAAAAAATAACATTTAAATGTATTTTTCAAAGAAAAACTATTTTTAGCTTCCAGTAAAGTGCTATTTCCTGTTATCCGATTTACACCAAAATCTAATGGGCTCTTTCCATAATAGAAAAAGTTCGAAATACGAGGTTTCAAAATTTTCTGAATAATAATAGTATTTGAGTTAGAGTGGAGGATCCACACATACGTACACACACACGCACACACACACACATACATACACCTACACATATACACACAGACATCATCGTGAAAATGTTAAAATTGGTTTCTAGGGACCTTAAAACGTGGTCATTTACCAAAATCTCGATATACGATTTTTAGGGCGATCCCTATACCTCCCTTACCAAGGGTAGCGGGACGTAAAAAATATAAATATATAATACAAAATTTTCTATTTAAGTAATATCCATCCATAAGAGATCCATCTTTAGGGTATGTTGAGATGAAGATGGATCACGGGGAACGTCTATTGTAGCTGAATGAATTACCTTTAAATAAACAATAAATTAATTACTGATTTTCCAATATTTCACTTCCTTCTTACAAAATTTCATTTATTACCATTTTATTATGAATCTATAGACATATATGTATGAATTGAAATTTCGGGATTTCAACATCTATGGGTTATATCCCTATTAATTTTACTTTTACATTGCTACGAGACACGACGTGCCTTACTTAGATGCCATGTATGTTGCCCGCTCGTGTAAGCCCTTGTTACAATCACAAGCCGGTACCAGATAGCTTTGTGGTTGCCAAGTTAATTGTATCCCAACTTGGAAAGGTAACGGCAGTAGCGAGGGGAGTAGGTACCGATCAAGGCCAATCAAGGAAAATTCGAACTCACCACGAACTATTAGTCCACAGGATAGCAGTCTATTATTGTGCTATCCCGCCATTTTTTATTATGCATTTTCAGACAGTCTATGTAAACTTACAGTACTGATGTGTATGTCTGTATTTTGTGTTTAGCAAGGATGTGAGGTTACCTGTACAACTACAACGCGCCATGGCAGCCGAAGCTGAAGCCGCCCGTGAAGCTCGTGCCAAGGTCATCGCAGCTGAGGGAGAACAGAAAGCTTCACGTGCGCTCCGTGAGGCCTCGGAAGTTATCGGTGACTCCCCAGCTGCTCTTCAACTACGCTACTTGCAGGTAAGAAAACTTTATAATTCTACAAACGAATCAAGCATAAGTTTTGATCCCCTTAAATTACTTCATAACTTTACAAGAATTTCATTATAAATCATTGATTATTTTAATGGAGAGATTCACCAGATGCATTTTTTTTCTTTTTATCAACATCAAATAATAATTATAATTATAAGAGTATAAACTAGTAGGAGAAATATTCAATTAATAGCATAAATGTTTGAAATATTTGATTTTTAGTGATTTATATGATTCTTAATTCTAGAACAATTTAATTTTGTAGAAAATGATCACGGCAAACTCTTATGTCCGGTTATAGAAACGTTTATCAATTCTTGAACAAAAGAGACGCGATATTTTGACAGCAATGATTTAAGTGTCATAAGAACAAGGAAATTGATTCGAATTTGTGGGTCCGTTAACTAATATGAAAGTTATGTCGTAAAGACAGTTACTATTATCGAAGTGAAATTAGTAGCACATGTACACTGCAATAAATACCATAGTTTCTAAACATTTATCTAACCTGAAAAATGAAAATATGTTGAATACTTCAGAAAATATTTTGACAATTTGTCTTTTATAAAATGTCAGAAAAACTAAACGTGACGGAGCGAAATAGAAAAGTGAATTTGCTTCAGTTAAAATTTTAAGGAAAAATAAGGATTTGTTAATGGGCTACTTGCGTGCCATTTTTTTATTTAATATTTTTGAAGAGACGATAAAAACTTGCTACCCATATTTTTTCTTTTGGCAAAATTTTCATTAATTGGCCAGAAGAAAATTAATGAAATTTTAATATTTAAATTACCGCCATGTATGACGTAGAATTACGCCGAAGCAATCAATGGCCGTAAAACAATAATAATAATAGTTTGGAGGTTTATATTTTCGTTTGTCATTTTAATCTTGTACGAGTATAAGCTAAGTTAAAATCCTTCAAAATCCTGCTTAACAAATCGAAATACGTAATAAAAGTAACCACGCAGATTGTAAATAGTAAAGAAGAGAGACAGTGACAAAAGAATGAACTAATATCAAAATCAAATTAAAACTCGCACTCGCTCGCCATCTACAGGTTATATTCTTAAATATGCATCCCTTTCTCTAGTTCAATATAATGACGTCAAAGAAAATCTTTCTTATTTTATTAAAAAACATATGTTTTTAAAATAAAATTTATATTTTTACATACGTTTTCAACTTTACTTTAGGTAAGTAGCCTATTGCATTAAATATATATTTTTAAGAGTTTAATAAAAATGCAAGATATAATAGTTAAGATTGGAAGCTAACTATAATTCAAAATGTTTTAAAATCCTTTCATTTAATAAACCATTTGTTTAATTCGACGTACCTACGATTACGGAGTACGTATACAAAATACAAAACATTAATAGACTAGCAATCAATCAATCAAGCAAGTTAATGAAAATATAAAATGTAGCACTACACATCTCGTAACTATAGTTTGAGACTCCTAACGTTTCAGAGTGAGAATCATATTGGATAATTTCTTTTACATGGGATTTTAGCACTATCTTTTACCTCTTCTCTATACCTTTGATCTGTTTAGTACTTGAGATTTGTTCAAATGAAATGAGTGCATGCTTATAATTCTTTTAAAGCATTCCCCCTTGAAAAGTTAAATAATAATTTTAACTAGAAGACTACGATTTTTTTTATCCCTTTTATCATATACAGTTTATTTCTTGTAATAAAATATCAATAGGTTATTTTATTACATAGTTTTATTTGAAATATATTCATTTTTGTAATAAGTTCCATCGTGATTACCACGTTTCATCAGTTGCTATGAATAGGAACATTTATAATAACTAGTTACTATTTTTATAAGGGCTTTCGAATTACAGAATACCAAATAGTGCAAAGTAACTACGAATGAGCATGTTTATAGCAACAGTAACTCAATTGGTTACTATTTGCGTAGTAACTCGGTTACAGAATTGGGCTGACTATCAATATAATATAATAAAAAAATAGATGTTATGTTTACAAAATAAAATAAAGAAAGAAAACAATATATCATTATTATTTTACCATAGAATAAAAACTTGGAATTTTACAACGGGTGCTACTAGGATCTATTCTAATCGTGATGACTAGCTGTGGCTACGAGAAGTACAGCACTCTCCCTTCCACATTGCCTCGTCGCTCCTCGCGCCGCGCAGCACCACCAAGACCATGCTCCTTCACACCGCAATTCCCCTGGAGGCACTAATGTCCACAATTCAATTGTAGCACAACTCATGGATTCATATGTCAACTATTAAGTTTCAGGCATACGTTTACGCATCGATGTAATGCAGAAAGCATATAAATTTTAAGATATTTTTTTAAAGAAATTGTAGGTGCACCCAGTATAAATAAATGTTTGTAATCTTTTTGAAAGTTCTTTGAATAGTAATATTAATAATGTTATTATAAATAAATTATTACTAGGAGCTGCAGCTCTACAGCTCCTGCCACGAACCGCCACTGCCACTGGAATTGATGAACCTTTTCTGCAACTATGCATTAGATTTAATCAGTAACTATACCTGTGTAGTATCAAGATCCACATATTCCATATTTCCGGATTACTCACAACATCTTCCATTAACAATTGAACTCTCCATAAATTCTAAGCAGAAAAAAATTCAGTCAATCTCCTCGTATGATTTAAACTTCCGCAAAGCGTATTTTCCGTTCTTATACGAAGATCTACCTATTATTCAGTGGGATTTCTTAGATAACAATGATGATATTAATGATGTTCTTGATGCCTTCTATTCTGCAATAAATAATGTTTTACACAAGCACGTACCTTTAGAATGTAAATGCCCCAAATCTTACCTTCAAACGGTTAACAGGTGCATTCATTCATAAAATAAAGATTAAATAAACCCTGGACGAAAACAAAAAAATCCAAATGTTAAGCTCATAAATAAGAACTTATAAAATTACATCTTAAATAAATAAATATATCATCACGGCTTATTACCCATTGCTGGGTGTGCCAATCTGCTTTGCACACAGATGTCGGTAATGATGAAATATTTGCACCGTGCGGGCAAGAAGTTAATGAGGCCTTTAAGAGTTATTGTTCAAAAAGCTGTCAAGAAAAGAGAACCACAGGAGTCACTTTTGCTTTTTTGAAAATTTTAAATAATTATCAAGGTTTAAGTTTGCGTCGATCGGAATCAAAGTCGGGCAGTCCGAATCACCACTGGGTACCTAACGCAAGGGACACACCCAGGCAATCCCATTTGTTATTTAAATTTTTAATTATGCGTAATAACAGCTGTAATACTTTTTAATTGACACTAACAAAAATAATTAAAATGTGTTACGATTCAAATTAAATTAATTATGTAACTGTTTGTTCTAATTAAATTATCTGTTTCATTTATGCGTAAATACCTTCTCTGTATTAAATAACCTTTATTAGTAATTATAATATAATAATTTGCTTATTTTCGAATTATTCTTATTAAACCTTTTCTTCAGATGTTTCCAGGCTAATTGATTCACTAATTATTCTTTTAATTACATAGTAAAAGTCATTTAACTTTGTTAAATCTTCCTTGTGATATATTTTTATTCTATTTATATTATTATAAAATATATTATACCCTTAATAGAATATTAAACAGACAAAGAAAATCAATATTACCTTAATAAATCTTACATACTTTGAAACTTTTGTCGTATAACACCTGTTCACACTATCTATTCTTTTAAATTTTAAAGTAATTATTCATTACCCATAAGGCCATAATACATAAAGTTCCAAGTTGCTTTATAGTTTATTTATTCATTTTATACTTTGCTAATAAAACTTCCGTACCTAATAATACTTTCAACTTTTCTATAATATCCTTATTTATCAAATAAAATATTAACAATAGGTAGGTATTTTGGTTTTCGACATTCATATTTTGATTTATTTCGTAATATCATGAAGAAAAAGAACTCAAATTTTTCACAAATTTATGATAAATAGTTATTTTTTTTATACAAGACAATAATAGTTATTTGTATATCAAGGCCGCAAAATCACTCTTTAGCGGTTTAGCGTACCGAGAGAAAAATTGTCGCCGAGGCCACTTGCGGTCGAGGCAAAACAATCAATCTCGAGGGCGCTAAAGGATGTCGCGGACTAGGGTACCTTTATAACCAGGATATGGACATGGTGTGGCTCACGTTTCGTCCGCCATTACCGGCCCGTCTGTTATATGTGTTGTTATTGCGAAAATTATTGTGTATTTTCGTGGCTATTTGTTTTATTTTAATGAAAAACACATTTAATTATCATTTTAATATGTATTTAAAGTGTAAGTAATATATTTTATTTTATTTACTTGTGTAGTTTGTTAAAATACCCACCACGATTACTGACATATTGAAACCAACTATAAATGACCAATATTAAGCACAATTATTTAAATTTTTAAAAGGTAAGTTTAGAATATACAATTATTATGTAAATAAGAACTACAGATATTAAATTAGATGTGATAATAACAACCCATGTCATATATTCTACATAACCTCTAAATGTATGTCTTAATAATAATTGTGTATCTCTTAAATTAATTAATTTTTATTACCTTTATAAATTCACAGTGTGATAATTTAATATTCTTTTATAATATAATATCACATTTATTACAAATAAATAGGGAAATGAATTACCGACAATGGCGGTGATCTTGGCCCATGGCCATACCCTGGTTATAAAGGTACCCTATCGCGGACAAGGTGTACACAATATTTTTTGTGCAACCGTAAAAAATATGTAATTACAAATTTTATTAATTTTAAAATTATAAATAAAAAGTTAGCTTTCAAGGAGGCTATGGGATTAACATTTGATAAACAAAACATACAATTCTCAAGTGTCAAAGTGATCATTTACCTAATTTTGCGGCCTGTATTGCGGCTGCGAAATGCTTATAACGCGTCCCGTTGCACAAAAAAATATGTTTTACCGACGAGCGGAAAGTTTAATTCATGAGCAATTTCGAGAGTGAATTATTTTTCGCGAGTAGATCATTTAATTTTTCTATTTTGCATTTGTATCAAAGCTATTACAACACCCAAAAGAGTTCGTTAATAGCTCATTCGAGTTTTATACAAGATTAGTACAATTTATTTTTTAAGGTTGGTGGCTATGAATGTCAAAAAATATGAAATGTCAAATCTCAATAAATAAACGAACACAAACGATTGATAAGAATATTATGTTTATATAATTTTGAATTAAAAAGTAAGAATAAGATGAAGAGAAGAAATATAGTAATAAAGTTAGAAAGCAATAGAAAATATCATAGTTAGTGTGATAAAAATAAGGTTATAGTTTGAATTAGTATTACCAACTATACTTGCCGACCAATAAATATGAACTGTAAATTTCTACACTGTTGCCAATTCATATAGACAATGTTGAAAATGGTAACTTATGAAAAAGTGGCAACACCGAAGAGCAAGGGGCAGAGTGCGGTAAAGGGAAAAGTTGAGCATCAGGTCATACTCGACGGCGAATATCAATACCAAATTCCCTAAATTTTTAAACTACGATTTTTAAAATTTAAAAATGGCATAAAATGCGCTAAATAGAAAATAGTTATTTGTATATCAAGGCCGCTTGCGGCCGAGGCAAGACATTCATTTGTGCAACCGTAAAAATATGTAATTACAAATTTTATTAATTTTAAACAGTTTCATTGTAAATAGAAAGTTAGCTTTCAAGGTAGCTATGGGATTAACATTTGATAAACAAAACCATGCAATTCTCAAGTGTCAAAGTGATTGTTTACCTAATTTCGCGGCCGTTACCATAACAACGGTCGCGAAATTTAATTTCGCGGCCTGTATTGCGGCTGCGAAATGCTTCAACTATAAACATAATTTTTATATTTTGCGTTCATAATGAAGTCATTACGATACACAATTTTTTGTTTTAGACGGTTGGTACTAGATTTTTACCTAATTTATTTTTAGTTAATTGACAATTCATTTTAATAGTATAATGTCGAAATTATTATTTTTTTTTATTTAAGGAAGATTATTTACATGAAAATGTACAAATGGTTACAAATATAATCACAAATTGAGTAAGTAAATGTTATTGTAGAAGGCGCAAAATATAAAAAATAGTATAAAGAACTCATTTTATAAGACTTTCTTTCGCACTTGTCGAAATTTTGACGCGTGCGAAAAAAAAACATGTCTTATAAAACACGTTCTTTAATATAATATTTAAAATCCCCGTATGTACAATGGTGGACAGAAAAAATAGGTCGAAAAATCAAGTAAACTTTTTTCTATAAGATTTAGTTATTTGAATTTGATATTTTTCATTTTGATTTGTCAAAAATTCAACTGTCGAATCGAAGTAAAAAATGCCTCGAATTAGTGATTTTGTGAAGTGTTCGGTAATTGTTAGAGCAGAGCGGAAAAAGGAATGCCGATCAGATAAATTGGCCAACGCTATAATATTAATAAAAAAATTGTCATTAGCATAAAGATCAGTTTACACTAAAATAAAATACTGCCCAATTTTTTTCTGTTCATACTGTACCTATGTGGGTTATTATGGATTATGGATATAAGAATTACAGTACATGCTTTATCTACCTTTGCTGTTAAAGTCATACTTTATTTACCCTTGCAGTTAAAGCGTTACTTTATCTACTATTATGCGTAGATAAAAGCACACTTTAACATCGGCTATAAAAAACCCTTTTTAACACTTTTAATTGCTTGGTGCAGGAAATTCTTTCTTATTTTATTCAATATTAATTGGGTGGTATATAAGTGTCCAGATTTCGATTGACAAAATTGCGATTTCGGAAAGTAAAAGAGTATAGCAAAAGAGATACGACTTCGGTTAATTGGAACATCTGGCGAGCCTTTGAGAGTTAGATCATCGTAGATGTGCTTTTGTATTTGAATAAAACGCTCATAGGCTACTTGCTAATGACGAGAAATATATTTATGTCGAAATTTTAACGATTTAAAATCAAAAAAAATGTTGTACACGGTGATTAAAAAAATAAATAAAGCGAACAAGTAAGTAGCTATTTTATTTATTATTAATTTTAGACCTATAATTTAAATTACAAAGTTGCGCGCGAAGTTAATGGGGTCATACCAAAAAGAAAAAATGTTGATTTTTCTTTCATAAATGAAAAATTTACCTAATATTATGCATATATACATCAAAAATATTTCATATTATTATACTTTTCATTCATGATTTTCTTTATAAAGATTCTGAGTTTGGTTTTGTGACGTCACAGTTTTGTACACTAACACACGATAGTGAGGCACAACCGTACTCGTGCTTTTACTGTACATAAACATATCTGTCACCTTATATAATCAATATTTTGAAAGTAACGTTAACATCCTTGCAACAAGTTATTTTTTTAAAAAAAATTAGTACAAATAACGAAATATGCTAAATAAAAATATAAATAAATACAATTTATGTTTGAATTAGATATTACAATGGTTGTACAATATTGTTCTGTGTCGTCCTACGAGAATAACTCGTTGAGAAGTAAAAATAAAATTTTTGTTTGTATTCTTATGGCTCAAGATGTAAGGGAAAGATGGTATAAGATAATAAACACTCCAGAAGTTTTGAAGACTACGTTTGGTTTCAAGCATGGTTTCGAAACACAATGACATAAACGTCAAAAGTAGTTCCATTTTTGCTCGGTAGATGTTACTATGGCCGCAAAACTGTTACGTCATTCGAAATTTTATATAAACTTTAAAAAATTATTACTGTAAAACTAGAAACTTATGTGTCATAAAATATGTATTTTCGTAAGTAGTTTTAAATTTACTTTCAGAAAATAAATAAATAGGAAAATGTGGTATGACCCCATTGCCACTTTTTCGTGTGAAAAGATCGAAATTCTACTTTCAATTTCGCCAGAAGCGAAATCATTTTGATTTTTTAAATGCAGTGGTATATATGTTTTTATATTTGCGGAAAGTATTTTAAACCAGCTTTACAGTGTTGTCAAATACTTACATTTTTATTAGCTGTATCTGTAAGAAATGTAGATTCATATACCTGAGATATATTGCGACCCCCGGACGGCGGGTTAATATTAAAATGAAATTTTAAATAATAAATTACATACTGCATACGTATGAATGAACATTTACTATGTTAAAAACAGACGCATAAATTAAAACTGTCATTTTTCGCATTATTCCTTTTGTTACATATAATACTAAACCACAATAATTAATTATGAAACATGATTATGACAATGAATATCACTCCTAGGTACATTATTAAAATTGATGTAGCTACAAGTACATTATACTGTGCGTCTGTGGCAGATATTAATGTCCTGTGTCCTCAAATGTAGAATGTGGCATATGTTGCCCTTTGTCTTACAAAACATTTATTTCATTTTTGAAAAAGCCCTTTTTTTCGACCAATGGTTCTCAAAATACGGGACCTAACTTTTTTTATTTTAAATGAGAACATCTTTTGTATTTGCTCATTAGTTAGAGATTTTAATTCTGAATTCAATAATAAATAAAAATTGTAGAGCTTAAAATTTTGCATCTGAATCAATAAGCAAAATTAATTTTACATGCGGCAGAAATTTGATCTGAAAATGTCGAAAGTCATCCAAAATTATGATAGCCATGGAATTGAAACTAAAAATTAACAAATGCTAGCGATTTATCAGTCAAACTATTCCTTATTAATTTTGAACAATTAATTATTAATATAATGCAATAAGTATGCATGAACATGTGTAAAAGTTTTTCAATTTTAATTGAAAGTAAATATTCAAAATATTCTACTTTCCTATATTAAATTCATGTGTAACGGATTTCAAACGCCACCCGTTATGTCGATTAGATACACAAATATGTATTTGTACGTAGTATTTAACAAATTTATATTACACACATTGTTGATAAGTAGTTCATTATTTCGTTACCAGATGTCATATCGCTTAGCAATACATGCTAATACAGTTGTACACGAACACTCCCGAATGATCCGAAGTAGACCCGAGCATGTGCATACTTAAGATGCGGCTTGTTATCACATTCGAACATTGAGTAGGGATATCAGCTGATCTCCCATTGGTAATACAACTAGTACATCACCAAATTTAGATGCTTAATATCTTTTGCAACAATCAATTTATAATAGGGTTTTTTTTGCTTTTGCCTCTGGTTTACTAATCAACTTTAATATTTTTAATAACTTTTTACCTCCCGCTACCCTTGGTAAGGAAGGTATAGGGATCGTGCTAAAAATCGCATATCGAGATTTTGGAAAATGACCACGTTTTCTGTAATGGAAAGAGCCCATTAGATTTTGGTGAAAATCGGATAACCGGAAATGGAACTTTACTAGAAGATCAAAATAGTTTTTCTTCGAAAAATATCTTTAAATGTTATTTTTTCGAGATTAATGCTATTATAAAAATTAAAGATTATTAAATTTTCTATAGATTTGCATTAATACTTTTTCTATATATTTTACGGATAAATTTATAAAATTATCTATAATTTAAATCCCAAAGCCTACGTTTTAAACAAACAAAACGCACTTATTCAAATGTATGTAACTGACAGATAATTTCAAAATAATATTAGTAACGATTTAAAAAGAAAAAAGTAAATAGAACAGTAGAAAAGGAATTCAATACAGTAGGTATTGAGATTAATAAAAATTAACGATTCACAAAAATTTTTAAGCTAATCCTCATTTTTGGATTAGTGATTTCTATTCTATTTAAAATTTAATCTTCATTTTATTATAGCTCCGGTGGCTCAATGGTTAGAGCAACGCCTCATGTCATGAGTGGCCTCGGGGCTCTGGGTTCGAATCCCACAAAGGCATGGATGTGTGTGAATGTGAACCCACTCTGTAATTGGGATTTAATCCTATTGAGGGGTTTAAAAAAAGGTAGTAACTTGGATTAGATTAAACTATATTTTAAGATATAAACTGTCAAAATTAGAGTAAAATTCGCTAATCCAAAAATAAGGATTGACTTAATCTTTTTTGTGACTCGGGCTGTAAAGGCGGGAGGTATCGTGTTGGCCACACCAGATTTTTAACATTTGTAATCATGAGAGAATACCCTATTTTGTTTATTGATTCAGATGCAGTATTTTAAGCTGTGCAACTTTTATTTGGAGCATTTTCAGCTAATATAATTTGGGTCAGGAAATTACGAAAATATGATTTTACATGTTAAAGTCCTACGTTCCGGTCCGGTGTCGCGGTCAACACCTGTATATGTGATTATATCGAAATATATCCGATATTTTGATTTATATAAATATCATGATATTTTCGCACCCTGGATTTATATGTAATCGCTTTTATTAATATTATAACATAGTAAAATAATAGCATATTATGGATTATTGTCTTAGAGCCAGGATTACATTTTGATGGGTTTTATCTTTATGAGGGCCATATTTAATGTGGAATATATTCTTGTTTATTGCCGTGCTAACATGATTTATGAAAATACGGGGTAGTATGACATCCCTGAATTTATTACGAAACTTGCTGAAGTATGAAGATATATTTTCAGATAATATAGAATTTTGCTGCATATATAAGGAAACTTTTACGGAATACTAAATTAGTGTTTTAAATACAAAATTTAGATTTATTTATGTATTCGTAATGTGACATGAATAAATGATGAATTTATAGCTGTGCCTCTAGTTCAATTTAAATGTTTTTTTTTTGTATTTTAATATTCAAAAACATTACGTATTCTCGCAGTTGAAAGTGGGACTATTTCACTATTTCGTTAGACAATAATCTGAATTAATATTAAATTGGAAATTTGACGATAAATATAAATAAAGTATATAAACTTTGAGCAACAACTTGGCTCGATATTTTCGAACAAGGACAATAGACCTTTTCAATTTAAAGAGAGAAGAAATGCGCAATAGGGATCTGCGCATAATAAGAACAATTGAGATATAAGACGTTTGTTTCTAAAAAAATTTGACGTAAAATGTGAGAAAAAACTTTGACAACTTTAAAAATCAAGGACAATAGACCTTTTCAATTTAAAGAGATAGAAGAAATGCGCTATATAGATCTGCGCATAGTAAGAACAATTGAGATATATGAGGTTTGTTTCTAAAAAAATTTGTCGTAAAATGTGAGAAAAATCTTTGACAACTTTAAAAAACATTTCGGAAAAAGTTACAAAAGCTTTTATTGGAGCTAAAATGTATAAAGATGCAAATTTTCACCGAGAATACAGGTATTTTAATGACTGCAATATTTTTGACGTTTTATTTGATAGAGCAACTGGCAATTGTTCGCGCCATTTTCTTACTATTTGCAGCGATGGAAAGAGATAGCTGTTAAATTGAAAAGGTCTATTTCGTTTATAGCTAGGGAGCTGGTGGCTATTTCGGTATATGATTTGATCGTCGCAAGGAATTTCAGGTTATAGAGTTTTGAAACTTATATGAACAGGATATGCAAGGTGGCAAGGACGGTTGTCGCTGCTTTTTCGAAAATAAATATTCAAAATTGCAAATGATATAATCTCTTCTAAATTATTTGCTCGAGTCTGACATTTAGTTATTATGTTAAATTAACTACGTAGATACTACAAAAACATATATAAGACAACTAGGACGCTGCGTTCTTTTTTTTAAAAATTGAAAATTTTATAAAATAGTATATTTTTTTAAATAGAATGCTGCCTCCTAGTTATCTGGCATATGTTTTTATAGTATCTATAGGTACCGTGTGTCTGTCTTAAAGGTGTACATAGGAGATTAATATGGGAAATCAGTTTTTTGCAATTTCCTGCTCGCCTAATTCTTTTAAGCAAAAATGCGTCAAATAAAAGTTTTAGAGCATCTAAATCAATAAACAGAATTACCTTTCCATGCATTGTAACGACAGAAATTAAATATGAAAATATTGAAAATTACGTTGAAAATATCGACAGCCATGGAATTGAACAAAAAATAAATAAATGCTTAACGTTTTATCTGTCACAACGTAAGTTAACTTATTTGACATTTCTGACCATTTGATTTTGTCTCTAGTTTTATTATCTGAGATGATTAAAAAATGAACATTTATACGAATGAAGACCTAAATTCGTGACAAAATTTGAAGACTAATTTGTCTTCAAAAAATACACATGAGCCGCGTTATCAGAATATAGGACGAGCAGAACATGCGTTACTAGTGTTAGGAATGATAATTGTAGACCTCTTCTGTAGTACTATACCGTGTTCCATTTAAGCCATTCTGTATTTTAGAGAATAGGGAATAGTCTTGAACTCTCTGAGTGGCTGATATTGGAGACAAGAGACACGTTTACCCTATAAAATTGAGGCTACTTGAAATTGGTGCTGATGTCAGAGCCATCTGCTGAATGGCTTAAATGGAACAGAGTATAAGTTAGATGTATTGGAAATGAGCTGAGAATACATAACAACATCATACATAATTTTGTTATGCAGTGTTGAATTTTTGATATATTAATATTATTTAAACAAAACTGTATTTTCTTAACTTTTTTATTAATTTTTTATTTCTATTATTGCCATAATTAACCATATTTGTTCATATCAAATTGTCAGAAACGTCTAATAAGTTAACTTACGTTGTGACAGATAAAACGTCAAGCATTTATTTATTTATTTTTTGTTCAATTCCATGGCTGTCGATATTTTTAACGTAATTTTCGACATTTTCATATTTAATTTCTGTCGTTATAAAGCATGTAAAGGTATTTATGTTTATTGTTTTAGATGTAGAATTTTATACGCTAAAACTTTTATTTGACGCATTTTTGCTTAAAATAATTAGGCGAGCAGGAAATTGCAAAAAACTGTTTTCCCAGGTTAATCTCCTATGTACAGGCTGTCTCATTTTCGATGTTTTTATAAGGTATCTCGGATAATATTAATGATAGAGCAAAACCATTTGCACATTCCAGGGTCAACTTTTCCAGAAACGTTTAATAGTCACCACAAGAATTTTTGATCTTCTTTTGTTTCTGAGCTACAGGCAAAAACTCGTTTTTCGCTCATTTTGAAAATATCTAATATCTTATTTATTATGATAGTTAAAGAAAAAATGTTTTTATAAAAATTTTGCCGTTTTTTAAATAGAATAAAATGACGTAATTAGATTTTTTGAAAACTTAATAATTCTCGAGATATAACACAAACTTAAGATTTTTTAAATGGGAACCTATGTTGAAAATAGTCTCGTCTTTTTGCTTATTTTATAAGCTTTTCAATGATATATAACAAGCCTACATTCTTTTGTTTTAAACATTAATAAAAGACGAATTATTAATTTATTGGGGAGAAAATATTGGAAATTATTAAGAAACAAATAAAAAAATTTATTACAAATCATCAATTGTTTATTTTGATTCAATATCTATTAATTATGTAGTCAAAATTATTCTTAACCAATTATTTTCGGGTTAGTTAAATTACTATTTATCGACGTTACAGTTGGCTTTGAGACGATCTGAACAAAATTGTTTAATACGCTTTTGAAGTAAATAAATTGAAAAAAATTAGTAAAACTGAAACAAATACTATTAGAAATATGCAAATGATGATCTGGAATAGATTTTTTCATTTGTTTCTTAATAATTTCCATTATTTTCACCCCAATAAATTAATATTTCGTCATTTATTAATGTTTAAAACAAAAGAATGAATACTTGTTATATATCATTGAAAAGCTTATGAAATAAGCAAAAAGACGAGACTATTTTCAACATAGGTTCCCATTTAAAAAGTCATAAATTTGTGTTATATCTCGAGAATTATTAAGTTTTCAAAAAATCTAATTACGCCATTTTATTCCATTTAAAAAACGGTAAATTTTTTATAAAAACATTTTTTCTCTAACTATCATAATAAATAAGATATGACATATTTTCAAAATAAGCAAAAAACGAGTTTTTGCCTGTAGCTCAGAAACAAAAGAAGATCGAAAATTCCTGTGGTGCCTATTAAACTTTTCTCGTAAAGTTGATCCTGCAATATGGAAACGGTTTCGCTCTATCATTTATATTACCCGAGATACCTTAAAAAAACATCGAAAATGAGACACCCTACACTCTAAGAAATTTTTAACCAATTTAAACACTAAAATTGGTTCCAGGAGGTCCACAAGATTGCGTGTAATTTTAACAAAGTATCTATTTGGTTAAAAAGTACACTGGAAACTGGTTTAATATTTAACACAAAATTTCTAGTTAAAAATATTAGTGCGTGTTAAAATTTACACTGAAATTCGTATTTTAACTAAATGTACGAGTTAATTACCTTCTACACTAAATAGTGTAAAGTACACGTTTCAATAGCACCTCTTGGTGTATTCATTTACTCGTATTTGAGTATTTTTTTACAGAATATGTGTTAAATAAGGTAAATAAGGATATCATTGAAATATAAATAATATAATTTTATTATATTAAAAAATACATAAGTAAATAAATCTTATATTTGGCTAATATCTGTGTTGTACAAAAATATGTTAATAATATAATTTCCAGCGGAACTCGGAAAATGAAAGCTTTTCAGATATGGTTCTTTGTACAAACAAATATTTAAAAATATTAGTCATTTCAGACACATCTAATTTTGCAATTTTAGTGGTTATAGAGTTTAAAGAAAATATATTGTATCCATAGACTCAATAATTTCTGGTACGAGGAAGTTAATTGGTATAAAAAAAACACACATGAAATTAATTTAAAACTATTCATTTTTATATCACATGATATATTGTATACTCATTTTGAAGTATGTAATAACACTTTTGTAGCAATAAACACGTTCGAACATCTCACAGATCAAACCAAGAATACGTATATATCACATATCACAGTTGCACAATAATCCACTCTTTGGTACTGATTTGATCGCTGCTTATAGTAAATACACGTCATATTAACAGCGTTGAGTGTTATTTTACTTTTAACGAAATATAGTGTAGTTGCAGCACCGTATTGTGCAAATGTACACTAAGTTGAGCATAAGTAACTCAAAAAATTGTTGGTAAATAAAAGTAACCATATTTTTGAGTAATATATCTCAATTACTCCATATGTGGTTAACATATTTGAAATTTATTAAAATAACACGGACAAAATTTAACTAAACCGTATTTTTAACACGGACGTAAAATGTACTTATTTAAGTGTTAAAATTATAACTAAATTACTTCACCAATCGATTTGGTTACTTTACACGGACGATATTTCTTAGAGTGTATTCACCTTTAAAATAGACACACGATATAGTCAATTTAATATAATAACTAAATGGCATATACAAACAAATAATTTAGGACAGTTTATATTATTTGCAATTAAAATTTTTTTTTCGAAAAAGCTGCAATACCCGATCTTGCCACCTTGCTTATTCTGTTCATATGTTTCAAACTCTACTACGTGAAATTCCTAACGACGATCAAATCATATACCGAAATTGCCACCAGCTTATGCTGTACAATGAAAATAAATTTTAAAAGATGTCAACTATACTAATTATATACTGAGTTTACATGCAGTTTTGAAACCGTTTTTAAAACGTTTTTAGTTTTGAAAACGCCATGTATACTGTGTCAAAACGGTTTCGAATTATCTCAAACCAAAACTAAATTTCATGGGTTGGACTTGAAAACTAGTTTGAAAACTACTCATGTAAACATTTAAAATTCAGTTTCGACACTGCGCATGCGTACAAAGCATAACGTTTCTGTCGCTTTGTGTTACTAACCTTCAAATATACTGACAGTTGTATAGTTTTAGTGCGTAGTGGTACGAAGTATAAAAAATAATTGGAATAATAGCAAAACGAAGTATTTGGAGTGAAGAGGATCTGTCACTTACATCATCTAAATGCGCATGCGCCGAAACTGATTTCAAATCAGTTTTTAAACTTGTTTTGAAAACTGCATGTAAACAGTTTTGCATAATTTTGACTGAAAACTGAAACCATTTTCAAAACTGCATGTAAACGTAATAATAATGTATTTAACATTCCTAACTTTAGTGCAATACGCAAATGTATTACAAAGAAAATTCTTTTAAACGAGGTAAAAGTTTGGCTCAATACATTTGCACGCAACTGCATGTATAATAACAGAAGACAAATGGAGGACTGTGGGACAATTTAACTTTAAGTATAAAAATATTGTTACACTCCCCCTTGCTCAAGAAAATTGTCCGATATAAAAGTACTTGTAACTTGGTAATAATACAAAATATTTGTTTCCAGACTCTGAACACCATTTCGGCCGAGAAGAACTCAACAATTGTGTTCCCACTACCCATCGACTTGCTGACGTATTTCCTGAAAGCCAAGGAGTGAGATTTGTATAAACATCGTAAAGATGTAAGCCTAAACGGTTAGATTTTCTAGAAATACAAATCATGCAATTAAATTTCCTACTGTCACTACTAGGTACACTCTACAATGAGTATTTATTCAAACTGTCGAAATTTATCTTGCATGATTTTCTTAACTCTTCAAGAAATTTTTAACTATGTATATAAATATCGCAATGTTTTAGTGATTGTGATGCGAATATGCTGTTTGATAATTTGTAACAGTAACACTTTTGTTGTGATTCACTATAAATAATCGTAAATAACTTAAATGACTATTTAAACACAGATCTCTATTTTTGATCATTTGCATTTTATATAAAAGTCTAATGAGGAAATATATTTTTCAGATAATTGATTAGTTTGTCTTTGTTAATTAACTTAATATTTTATGTCTAATTAAACTGAGAAATGATTGTACACAAGGGACTGAATGAAAATATTGTCGCTTTTTCAAACATGAAATATTGAGTGTTTTAAAGAGATATTAGCACAGTCACATTAATTTTACTCAAGTCTCAAGTGTTAAGAAAAATTCATCGCTAACAATTTAACTTCCAGTAATGAGTGATAAATTGAAAGGTTGTGATTAGACATATCGTATAATGAAGTTGTACTGTAAGTAATATAATTTTATCTAAATTAAAATTTAAACAACGCAATGAGGTCATGCAAAAATCAAAACAATTGTTCGTTTTTTTGTTTTAATCAAACAAGGATAGTCTAATTTATCGATCTGTATGAATAAATAATTTTTATTTACATTCTTTGTTGTATAAAATCGTTTTAAAGTATAACATTTTTAAAAAGCGTTTCACACTGCAAGTTCAGACTCATTTATTATATCGACACAGAATTTCTAAAAGAAAAAATTATATAGACTATAAATTGAGAATTACATATCTAAATATTTGATAGAAATGCTATAATATATTAATATAACATCATTCTATTCATTTTTTACAAATATAATTTTCATTTGATCTGAAGTTATCCACGTATCACTTAGCTGCTGGTCATTCGTCATTCGTTTTTACTTTTTGGTCTGATTAACATTTGTCTACGTTGTTCGTTGTGCATTCTTGGAATTTCATTACTGTTGCTTTGTTACGTATCGAATCTGTATTTTTCAATACAAACAGTAACTGTTTTTCGAGTTGTGTTTTTTTGTATCACGCGGTACTATTAAAAATATTTTCTCACCATTTTCGCTAGTATTTTGGCACGATGGTACAAAACGGCGTTTCACCGACATGTTTACTTTCGTAAATTTCAGGTTATCTTTTAATGTCACTTTGACGTTTAACCTAATGTGACAATCAAAATGGCCGCGTTGATGAAACGCTAACGTCACTGGGCAAAGGGCGAGGCGGAGAAAATCAGCCGCGTTTTGAACAATGTCATTATTAATTACAATTTTTTCAGTATTAAAGATCGTTTTGAGGAAAAATTACTCTATCGATTAAAGTTAAAAATGAAAATTCGTGCATGACCTCATTTGGTAACAACGGAAATGGTTAGATGTGTCTAACAAATTCAGTTAAATTAATAAAGACTGTAATGATAATAAGAAATTTTATTCGGACATAAATTAATTTATTTGAACGAATATAAACTTATTCTTAGTAGTAGTAACAAATCAATTATTTATGTAACAAGTGCAAAAAGTTTATATTTATTGCACGAAGTGTGCCCAAGTTACGGCACGAAACGAAAATAGGGCTTCATGCATGACAAGTTCACACAAATATAAAGTTTAATTTTTTGCTAATTATAGGAAATGGTGAAATGGTACACCCAAGTGTGAAATGAAAGATGAAAAAGGGGGAAATGAAATATCCTTGTCTTATTCACACTGTTAAATATTTTTTTAATTTAAATTATACTGCGACCGGTTTCGACCATTAAATGATCATCATAAGCCACCGGCGAGACTTCAACGAGTATAAATCGTATAAATAACAATAATAAAATAATACAAAAGCAAGACAGAAAAAAACTACAGGAGAACTGCAGAAGTGGAGTAAAACAAATACTAATCAATATTTGAAATGAAAAATAAAATTAAAACATTCACAATCGTCCGCTCTCAGCGAATTGTCAAAAGGTAGTGCAAGGACCTGTGAGAAAATCTTAAGAGTATATTATTAAATCAAGTAGTAGTCCAGCCAAGTTATAGAAAGTTGCAATCTATAATTTTCGGATATGTTGTAAGGACCAAGGCCAGTGATAAGAAACCAATTTTGCACAAATGAAGGTCTTGTGCTACCAGAGTTATAGGGGAAAAAGTTCTACATTTTCGGCTTTTTCTCGAGATTTCCCCAATTTCTCTGTTTCTATACATCGGAAAGTAAAAGTTGTTATTATCAGCATTGTAGAAGACAAAATTTGCTACAATTTTGTATTTACGATTATTTTCTATGGTCCATACTTATGGAACCACAAAGCAGTGAAAGTATCAGAATTTTTGGGAAAAGACAAAACACGCACATATCGCAGAAATATTCGGATATTAAGGACGAAAATTTGCCTCCACCCTGCATTTTGTGATGCAAGTAAGCCGTTTGTTCACATGTTACTAGGACCATGCCATAGCGATTAAGAGATGTAGCCACCCGGAAATGCCCCACAGGCGGTTTTCTTAAAATCGCAATGGTGCGCATACCATTGGATCTATATAGCTGATTTTATATTTATATTAATTGTAATGATAAGGTCCTTGATTATGCAGTGCAAAACAGAAGTTGGGTTACAGAAAACGTTTCCATTGTCTTCTTGAACATAACACTTTGCTTTTTTTGGAGAAAATTTTGGCTTCCTTGGCCGATTTCGCGAGAACGCTACGTTATACCGGAAAATAAGCCTAATAAGAATTGTAGGGCATTCAAAGAGCTATCGATAGAGATCTCACCGGCGTATCTGTGACTATTAGAAACCCTTCGACACGGAAGTTTCTAAAAGGCCGCGTAAGACCGTCGAGCCGCCCTGCGCGAGAGAGACTATTGTTACTTCCATTGGAGCAAGCCGTTTAGTTTGTATGTTGGAGAGACGATAATTTTCCCATTAAAAACAAATTAGCTTTGTAAATCCAATGGTTTGCAGACCACTGCGATTTTAAGAAAACCGCACCAATGAGGTATACAACCCGCAATAACTCGTGCCTGAGGGGCACTTCCGGGTGGCTATCTATTTAGGGCTTGTATACAGCTGTCGTTTACCCTCCAACCGGACTCACCGAGCCGCAGTGTTGTACCATTGCAGTACTGCCGGTTGGATTTCAGCCATTTCTTCATTTATTTAAGATGTACAAAGTGATCCAGAATGATTGAAGGTTCCGCCTCGTTCTGATTTTTTGTTTGCCGCATCGTTGTAATAGTGAAATACGGTTGACAGATTGCATTGGCGTACATATTTTCACTCATTTTCATCATTCCTCGCAATAAGAATATATATTTCTAAAATAAACTTGTCATTTACTTCCATAAACAGCCATTCTAACGTAATGATTTAAATAAATAACAGTTTAATTATGAAGGTAAAAACAAACTGGGTGTCAAAAATTCAAATACATTACGCCGGTGATTTTTCCAAATGTCGGTAATATAGAAAACATAATTTGACATTGCCGGTAAATTGATACTATTTTTTTCCTTGAAAGATAATTTTGATCATAATCAGAACTTTTTCAAGTCACGTGACATTCTATCCTTCTCGATCACTCTGTATAAGTGGCCAGTTTATAGCATCCGAGTGTGATACATACAAGTAGCTGTTTTGCGACAAAACACACATTGCCGGTGCCGGTCGACGGGAATCGAGCGCATGGAACATGGTTCGGGTGACGTCACTGCGAGATGTGCGCTATGCCGCTCAGCCACCAAACCGACTCTAGGTGGCTACATCTCTTAATCGCCAGGGCATGGCCATATTAACATGTGAACCAAACGGCTTGCTTGAATCATAAAATGCAGAGAGGAAGCAAATTTTCGTTCTTAACATCCGGACTATATCAATATTTCTGCGACATGTGCGTGTTTTGTCATTTCCCGAAAATTCTGATACTTTCACTGCTCTGTAGTTTAATAGGTAGAAAAAAATCGTAAATACAAAAGCAAATGTTGTCTTCTATAATATTGATAATAAGAACTTTTACTCTCCGATGTATAGATACATAGAAATTGAGGAAAAACTGTATACCCTATAACCAGGTTCTATTGCATTGTGTATAAATCAGAAAGTGGAACTTAGGCGTTTAACATGCAAAATCAATTTTTCTTTGCGCAAACGTTACCTAATTGTTGTGAGTAAAAATACTTCAAATAAAAGTTATAGAGATTTGAATTCTGCTTCCAAAACACGTGGAACGATTATTTTAGCTCTTCATATAAAGGTAAAAAGTTATTATAAAGTTTCAAATTTAATGAGCTTTTGCAGAGCCGTAACTAGGGCGTGGCAAAGGTGGCACACGCCACGGGCGCAAAATTCTTAGGGGCGCAAAATTTTAATCATTTATATGGTTTTAGATCAAATATTTCTAAAATCTATTTTCTAAATTTAGCAAATAATTATCTACAAATAGGCCAATCGGCAAGGTGTTTATTGTGGAAATAATTGGTGACAAGTTGGCGTGAATTTTATTCTTTATTGGGACCTCCAAAAAACATAATAATTTTGCACCCTCTAGCGACCCCGGATTTTTCCGCCATCTTGTGTCAAAGGTGCAAAAAATAAGTTTTTGGCCATTTTCTTGAAAACAGTGATCCGTATCAAAATCAAGAAAACAAAATTAAAGCTCGTAATTTCCTGTACATAAAAGGATTCTTACATTCATGTTAAAATATAGTTAACAAGAATAACAATTTATGACAGAAATTTAAATTATCCAAAAAATAAACAATATTAGGTATTTAATACTTAGTATATATCTTGTTCCATTTAAGCCATTCAGTATTGTAGAGAATTGGACATAGTTTTGAACTCTTTTATTGGCTGAAATTGGAGACAAGAAACAAGTTTACCTAATGTAATTTCGGCTACTTAAAACTGACACTGATGCGAGCGTCATCTGCTGAATGACTTGAATGGCTCGATTTTTGCCGATGAGCGGTTCGCGAGTTACTAACAACTTAAACTTATATGAAATTTCTCTAAAATTTTATACCTCTGCAAATTGGTTTAGATCTCATTTCAACTGAAATTTCGACACATATTAAATACGTAATTCTTTAATCGTGTTAAAATTTTAGATGAAAATATGTGAACTAAGCCGATTTGCAGATGTTTTAAATTTTAGAAAGTGTTCATGTAAGTTGAAGCTCATCAGAACTTTATTTTGTTTTTATTTTCTTGATATGTAGGGGCGCAAAATGTTTTTTTGCCACAGGCGCTCAAAACCCTAGTTACGGCTCTGGCTTTTAGTCTAGACAGCCAAGGAATTATGACAAAAAATAAACAAATGCGTTATTTTTAACTGTCAAATAGAACTAAATTTAGATTGCAGTACTAAATTATCACAAAACACAAAAAGGTAAATTGTTTTACTTCTAATTGACAGTTAAAAATAAACGCATTTGTTTATTTTTTATTATAAATTCATGGCTGCCTAGACTAAAAGCTCATAAAAATTGTAATTTTATAATCAGTTTTTACGTTTATATGAAAAGGTAAAAAATTGTTTCACATGACTTGGAAGCAGAATTTAAATCTCTATAACTTTTATTTGAAGTATTTTTGCATAAAATAATTAGATAACGTTTGCGCAAAGAAAAACTGATTTCGTAGGTAAAACGCCTATGTTTCACTTTTCGATTTACATCCTGTACACATTGCCTGGGCTAAAGCGGGCTTTGCTTCAAATTTATCTAATCATTTAAGACAAGGAAATTATATTTCCCTTTCTTTCATATTTGCTTAATAATAATTTCATTTGTCATAAAAGTGTTTGCTCGCTGAGCAATAAATACACACTTTTTATTTTCAAAAGGCATATAAATTAGCCTACTTTTGGATAATATTAATTTAAAACTATATATTTACGTGCGAATTACAATTTTTGTTTTATACTATTATATGAATGATTTAAGATATTGTTAATGATGAATTTTTCGATATTTAGTTTTATTTATTGTTAAAATATTCTATACTCTATCCGTTTTAACTATAGAGCGTTGGGTGAGATAGGGCTTAAGATTCTAGCTCTCTGATTGGTTCAAAAGTGAACCGAGTTTACACAGTAAAATAATTGACGCGAAATTTAAATTTGCTTGACAACTGTATCAATTATTTTGCCGTCTGACATAAAATATATAAATGTCAACAAAGTTAATAGTACACGATTTATTACATATTATCAGTTTCTGTTCAGTTCTGTTTGTTTGTGTTTTTCGTTTATATAATATTTATAGTGTTTTGTCGTTATATTTCATATTACATAGTTTTCATTGTGCGCGTTTTCTTAGTTTTTAGTAAGTATTTCGTTAGTTTTGTTATTGTTCTCTTCGTTAATATTATGGATAAAAATCCTGCACTTGGCTCTGCCAATGTTTTAAAATATCCAAAAGGAAAGGCCTTCCGAAGCGGGCAAAAAAAGTGGCGTATAATTTATACTGCACATATTGTGCCACGAATGCATATTCCTTCTTAGAAAGTGTCCAAATTGTGGCATCAGAACTGGGCATATGACGATGTAATATTTGGAAAACTATAAAAGAACATGAGGAAAAAGGGTCATTCGGATCACCCCAAGAACAAAGATATTAGTTTAGAACATTATTTAGTTCATATTTAACGATGTATATAGTTTATACATATAATGTATATATTTTAGAGTATAAATATTTATATTTCAAAGGTGAATTATATTTTTATTTTACGTTGTTTTCTTTAAAATTTATTTATATAATGTGGTTTTCATTTATGCATACCCCTTTCGCCGAAATGTAGAGAAAGATACGGAGATTATAAGTAAGTATATGCATAAAAACACAAAATAGATTAGCACATGTACGTAAAACACAAAATTACTGAAAAAATGTCAATTAGAAAGAATTTTTTTAAATCCAGGAATGGCGCCAAAATTTGAATATTTTATTTAATACATGTAAAAACGGCCGCGCTCGAAACGCCATCTAGTCTATAGTTAAAACGGATAGAGTATAGAATTTATTTGATATATAGTATAGATTTTATACTTAAAAAAATATCACTATAATTTGTTACATTCTTAAAGAGTTTATAAGATATTAGATATTTTGTTTGAAATAGTTTAGCTTTTATTGTTATGATTATGAATAATATATTAGAATTTAAAGTTAAATCGTATATAAATATCGTTTACTATATAAGAGTATATCATCTTACTATAATAAATAATGATTATTGCATTTACTCATATCTCCAAACAATTCTTCCAAATTTAGTTGTTTGATGAATAATATTCATTACTTCTTACAGCTAAATTTGAGGAAAATTTTAAATATAAATGTCATTTTCATATAGATATAATTGGGCATACGGGTTTATGCATAATATGAAATATCTGTTTAACGGAACTTAACAATTTTTTTCAATGCATGTTGTACAATTACAGTACACTCTGATAATAATAAATTTAAACTACTTATATGTGTGATTAGAAATAGATCATCGATAATTGGATATGATGCATTTTCTTTAATTGAATAGATACTGTGTGTATTTGACTCAAACTATTGGACTGCAACTTTAACTTAAATTCTATATACATATGTATTTTAAGAAAGAGTTGTTTATATGTTACTGGCAAAGTATAAAGTTTTGGTAAATCTGGTAGGTACTTCAGTTTTTCTTGAAATTGTTGTTCACGTTGTATGTAGCCAATGTTTTAAGTAAAATTTTGAAATTAGTTACAATTTTTTATTCCTAATAAAATATTGATTAATTTTCAAATTAAAAAGGCATATTACTCTTTTGAAGTATCGTACTTCACTTGGCCTGCAACACCTAATGTCTATTTCTTTGGAACTTACATGATCATTAAATGTTAGATCCATAATTTTTGCAAAGCTACATAACGAGATACGACGCTAAGGCCATAAACACACTGAACGATTAACATCGATCAAGTAAAAAATGAATAATGTTGATGGATGACTCCAGATACAATTCATTGTTTATAATCGAAAATAGATGTCACAAAGAACTTTGATGTTTATTAAAAAATGTATTTTTTCCAATCCAGATAGCAATCTATAAAATGTCATTGTTACTGCATAGGCATAAAAATATTTTAACCTGTTTGAGGATATTAATCCTTTGTTTACATGCAAAATGTAGGCTGGTAACTGTATCTGTACGGTAATATTATTATCATACCGACATGACAACAGCAGTCTACATACTTAAAATAAAATAAATGAAAGTATAATTCTTTTCATTAATACATACAGATAATGTTAGTGTATCGTTCTTAACAAGGCTTACTTTATTCTATAATAATAAACATGATGAATAATGCACGTAATTTGAATATTTCTCATATAAGTAATGAGACAATTTCAAAAAATAATATTTATTAATAAAATCTTCATGGTCTGAAACCGATTAACTATTAAACAAACCACGGATGTTATGAAATATAACAAGTTTAAAGGCCTTATCACACTAGAAGTAGTATCTCTGACTTCCCACGTATTATCCATGACTTCGGTTCAAGTCATGGATCCCTTTGTCTGATTATTTATCTCTGACTTCTCTACTGCGCATGCACAACTGTCTCTGAAGTACAGGAATGTAACTTTACGGAGTAAAATATAACTGCAGAAACGTCAGAAGTTGATTTTTTTTTTGTTTGATGCGCATAAAATTATTATGATTACCCACAATTGCATTATTTTTCCATCGTTTTCATTCATTTTACTTGAAATAATTTGATATGTCAAACAAATTTTAAATATGTTGACATTAAAAAAACCATATCATAACCAACTGCAAGTATGAAAATCCACGAAAAGTCATAAAACGGTTGTTCGAAATTGCAGTGGGATAAATCGTGTTGAACATACAAAATTTGTCAGCGAAAAAGAGTCAAGAGGTATGATTGTAGTCTGATAAGGCCTTTAGTGTCTTAAAATCCTCGCTCTACGAACTCGGATTTCAAACCGACATCTGCGGTAGTTATACTCGTAACAATCCTAAGTATACTAATAGCTATTACTGCCTATTAAGTACATAGCAACCGCTATACAAATGCATAGCAACCGTTCAACAAGCGCATAGCAATAACTTTTAAAAGAGGTATTAAAAATAATTACTAAATTAATATTAATATTCAATCGGCAAAAAATAATGTGTTCAAAACGGTACTAAAATACCAGATTTACAGCAGAGGCTGCTGTTTTGCTGCCGAAGCTTTGTAAATCTGTGTTTAGTGCTGTTTCAAACAAATAACTATTTCTCATTAAATTTCTACAAACAAAACAAAAATTAACGAGGAGCCAAACATTTTCGGTTCACAGGATTAGAGTTGTTCCAATTTCGAGGTTATTTGTGAGTCAGATTAACTTTTTCCGCCGTTATACAGCCCTTTTGTGATGTCACAACTGGGATCTAAGAGCAGTCAATCTGTCACTGATACTGCATTTTACCCATTTTAGAGAAATTTTATAACATGAAACTTGTGTTAAAAGATCTTTTAAATTATTTAATTGGCCTGCAAACTCCAGAAAATTTGTATGAAAGGAAGAAAATAATATATTCTCGGCATATTTTTAATTCAAAATTCAGCCACTAGAATAAGCGACTAATGGTTGTTGGAATCAAGAAATGCGCAGGATTTTAGTAGGTTAATATTTGTTTTATGCCAAAATTTCGTTATCAATTACGGCTTCATCAGGAAAAAGTCAAATAAGTTCAAAGCTATATTTTTTTGCGAAACGACCTCGTTACATAAATTTTAATTTATTGTAGGCCTATATTTCTTAATTTTCATTATGGTTGCGATGTTGAAAAAAATATTAGAACTTTCAGAGTCATATATGATGATTTAAGCAAAATACATAGTGACATTCTTGAACCGATTACAAAACGATGTGCAGTGAAAGAGACCATAAAAATGAATGAGTTGCGATGTTGAAAAGAATATTAAAACTTTCAGAGTCATATATGATGATTTAAGCAAAATACATAGTGACATTCTTGAACCGATTACAAAACTATGTGCAGTGAAGGAGACCATAAAAATGAATGAGTTTTTTTTTTTGCTACATTTCAACAGTGCTTCGCATTTCCGCATCACACATTTTCATTATAAACTGCGGACATAAAATTTACTATGGTTCCGTTCCGTACCCATTGTACACAAAGAATTTAGTACCTTTTGAGTCCTGGCGTATCTCCAGTAAAATTGATGATAAATTCAAGCCGATTCAAGTAACTGTGATAACGCTTTTAAATAATGGAAACAAAAATTATTTTCGGAATTGTTTTAAGAAATGGAAAAACAGATGGCAAGTCAAAACAGAAATATGAGGTATAAAATAACCGAATTTCTTTTTGGCTTCCCTGAAATTTTGACAACATTGCACCGGCTAAAACTTGAAAAATCCGCTACAGAAACGTATGATTTGTTGAAGAAATTTTATGGTGGTAGATGAGAGATTATTTAGTGCTAAATTTTCGAGCAATTTAGAATGTTTCGGAGACGATCAGCGTCTCTGTCGCGCACGTTCATCGTTTTTTTTTCAAATCTGAGATATTGTTCGCGTGGGTTGGGTGCTTGACGGGCAATCCGTTAACCAAGTATGTTACAAGGAGGAAGGAGGATTTGATAACCCTTCGAGCACGTTTGAGAAGAAAAATGCCTAAAATGTGAAAAGACGATTCTCCAAAGCGCCCTTTTGACGAAACACAAAATCACCGTGTTGGTACATCAAACGTACTTACCTGTCCTAGCGTTATGTA
Source organism: Harpalus rubripes (assembly GCA_963082715.1). Lineage (NCBI taxonomy): Eukaryota > Metazoa > Arthropoda > Insecta > Coleoptera > Carabidae > Harpalus > Harpalus rubripes. Next base: position 18,425,794 of record OY720452.1, read on the forward strand.
ACCTTTTTTATTCCCAAAATTTAATGGAGCCCGAAATGCACCATATTTTTTTTAGGAAGTGCCGTGGTTGCCGACCGCAATTGCCTTAAAAGAATTAAATGGTAGCCGGTGCCGATTGCTTTAGTATAAGTTAATCGCGGCTGCAGATATGAGGACCGACATTTTGTGCATTAGGTTAGGGTCAGGTTATTGGTTTATATTATTAGAGAAAGTCATCATTTTACAATTTAGTGCAAATACAAATTATTGTAGTATATGTAAGCGCATAAAAAGAACATTTACTGGCATTTAAATAATATTAACATAGGGGTTACAACTTTATTTAGCTGTAACCCAAGGGAGGTGGTAGAGAAGCTGATGATTACTACATACTTGTTTCCCAAACAATAACACACAACTTTTTCTAACTGGTGGGCGCTTGACTGGTCGACCGCTGCTTGCTGAAAATGAATGACCACATACAATTTCGCTCTCACACATCCACTCACTTGTTGACTGATGAGGGATGCTGATGAACACTTAGATTTATGGACACGAACAATACTTCAGGTTTAAACTACTAGTTTTATTTTACATGATTACAACTTATTATTAACTATTATTTAAACTAAACATAACTGAATACATAACAAATTACTAAAGATGCCGTTGCATCATCAAGACAAAATACTCACGTTCGCGGAACGCGAGTCAAAACTCAAACTCTTACATGTTTACTACTTGAGTAATCAATACCGATTATCTCAAAAACAAAGTGTTATCTTTTATGAGCAGATATCTCGAGAGGGTGCGGAGTACAGGGTAAGGCATCCATAACAAACTTATCAATTCCGCGCGTAAGCTTGTAATAACTTAAACACTTAATTGTCAACACATAACTGTCAAAGTCTTCTGACAGCTAGACTCAACAAACCGCTGAGGGAAAAATGATTATTTATTTGTTATTGCTCTTACGCTCTTCTAATCACATAGCTAACGCCGGCTGCTTATATGGAAAGCGGCGCCGGCGGCCATGGCACTGCCAATTTTTAACATGTGCAACTCATACTTTTGTAAATTTAATTGTAAGTACACCGGTACCATGTCTTTATGCTTTATCAGTAACATATGAGAATAAAAGCCATCAAATATCTGTGTTATAAAATCAAATCAATTTTCGATTTGCTATTTGTATATCATTATTGAAAGAACAGTGTTATTGACCACATAATTTTACTTCGTACATTTTAAGATTTAAATGTACCAATTGCACAATGCAACATTATTCTAAATATGTGTACGTTACGTACTGGTACTATTAGCTCTGACTGTATGAGACTCAATGTTTATTTAGTAAATAAGGAAAAGACAGACTGACGGATATTGCTGATTCTTGGTGTTATAAGAAGTTGCTGTGGAAGAGTTGAATGTATTCATGGAATGTACATGTAACGAATTCAAATAAAGCCGAACTGATATAAAAATATTTTGTTGAGAATTTTTTTGCAGTGTTACGAAGCACAGGAAATTCAGCAACAAATATTCTGGTAAGGCATGCATAAAAACAGTGACGTATTTACGATTTTCTTCTGGGAAAAAACTAAAATAAAATACCTGTGTGTTTTTCTCGATCGTCCAGAAAATTACCGGAAAATCCTTCTTTATTGAGCTATGTTGGAAAATTTTCTATAAGGGGTCGAAAAGTAACTTGTGTCTCCACGGCGATCAGTTTATTTATTTTTAGTTCTTCGCACAATAATATAGGAATTTGCGTAACAAGACTTGACAGTGATCGCCATGGAATCATTCATGTAGGAAAGTAACTCTCCGATCACTTATAGACAATTTTCCGAGATAGCTCAGTAGAGAAGGATTCTCTTCTCTAAAAACTGATCAGAAACAGCTCAATTTCTGGACGGTCGCGAAAAATTAGTATTCTTAAAAAAATAAATAACCAAATAAATCAATATTATAGTATTAATAAACAATAATCATTACTAGTTTTAAACCACTACCACAATCTCTAGTGGACATAATAGTAAAACACTCATTCGATACAGTTCGATTCGACAATAATATACATATAACTGAAGTACTGTAAATATAATACAAATAAGGGATATAATAATAGTAAGAATGAAAGAAATACGTCATTACTCACTGTAATGACAATCTCTTGGGTGGGAAATAACAAATATCGCTTCCGCCTCACAAGTAGGAAATTTTTATCTAGCCTAGCAACATTGTCATTGAGTATGTTTTTATCGAGGTCCTTAATCGGATTTAAGTGGATTTAGGATTAGAAATTGTATTTAAGAAAACTATATAAACGATCTAGATTGGATTTAGAATCGGATTCTAAATCAACTTTATCAACGAGATTTATAAATAAATCCGATTTACTGTCGCGAGATAAACAGCAATTTAACAGAAAATTCAATAGTAGGTTCTGAAACAATGAAAAAAACGCAGAGTAATTTATTCTACTTTCATGGTTTGACAGTTAATACAATATGGCAATGTGGTGTTAACGATAAGTTATAATTATTAGAAAAGAAATAAGAAATCCGTTCACACAACAAGAAACAGAATATTTATTGAAATTAATCCTGGAAAGAACAATAATTGATTTGTTAGATGAAAAACTAAGTAAATTTTAGATGAATAATCTAAGTAAATGTGAAGTCAAAATTGTCAAGAGTCAAAATTAATACTAGTGAATAACGTTCTATGCATTATATGATGCTACAGTGTCAGTAATAAATCCAATTAAATCTACAGTAAATTCGAATGTAATTGATCGCTTTAAATTTTTCTGGTATAAACAGTCAAGATTTAGGATTTATTTAAATCCGATTTGATTACAAATGCGATTATGGACTTCGATATAAACTTACTCATAGATCCCTTTGATAAAGTAGGCTAAACAAATTTTAATAGAGCTGTCAAAAAGTATTAATAAAATTAAAGGTTATAACTGAATGGTTGATTTTGATAATTATAAATTTAAAAAGAGGATCATTGTGAATAAAATAGTATACTTACTTCGGTGAGAATTTCATCACAGCCTCGCTCTGTATCTCAACTCGAGACTTTGCCTCTCGGTAAAATACATCAGCCCTCGGCTATAATGAAACATATCCCACCTCGGGTGTAATATACTATTAAATTAAATTAAATATAATATACCTATATGATTTACATAGGTACACAACGATATGAGCAACAACAATTAAACTTTTGTAGAATGCAACACGATTCAGATCTGTTTTGTACGCTCCAGTAAAGAGGCGTAATCTGAACCTGTTTCAAGGCTGCAAAATTTATACTATATTCCGTAATTGGACCATGCTAACAGCGTTTACTTTTTCAGTAACCGGTTGTATTTTCGGAACGCGGTTACTGAAAGATAGTAAACTTTTCCGTAACCAAGCTAATCGCGCTAGATCGGCGGTTGTAGTACGGTTAAATTTTGGCTCATGACAGATAAGCACTTGCGTGCATGTGTCATGTATTTAGATTTAGTTTGTCGCCTTCATAATGCGGATTTCAACTTTCTACTATCTTAGATTTAGCAAGTTTATGTTGGCTGTTAGATGGCTATCAAACCTAAACGCTTAGATCATATACCTAGTAGGTATATGATTTAAGACCAAAGAAAAGCTTTCCGTTTTTCCAGGCCGGTGCAGGTATATTAAACCGTAACCATTTTCAGTGGTTACCGTCGTTCAATTTCGGAATACATTATTAGTTTATGATTAGGTACGTTCTATCGAACAACGCGTCCAGTACAGCATGTACGTCTTTATGGCTTCCCACTGCTGGGTGTGCCAATTTGCTTTGTACACCCACATTAGTAATGATGATGCACATACGTACCGTGCGGGTGTCTACTAGGCGTCACCCCACGGGTTCTCATTGCTGGCGTGGAGAGTGCACCACAGGGATCACTGTTGTTTAAAATTTAGTTCTCATATTCTTGTTTTTCATAACGCTTCTGTAAATTGTGCATTTGTAACAATGAACAGTACCTACCCAAGTAACACAAATTACCTAAAATCGACGTCACTGTGACGTCCTAATTTACGTCATATAGTCGTCCTTAAGACGTCTGAGCGTGGAACTGTGCGACGTCATTTTCACGTGGTTTAGACGTGATTTTAAGACGTTGTTTCCACGTCATTTTTTGCCGTTGTTTAGACGACATTTGAAGACGGTGTTTCGATGTCATTTTAAAACGTTGTTTCGACGTTATTTTTTTGCTTGTTTTTATATTATATACATATTTTCCTTTGTTTATAAAATGCTTTTGTATTATCAGCATTTCTTTAAAAAATATTTTTATAGCACTATTAAGTTTGTTTAAAATATTGAAAATTATTTCTGTTCCGCATTTACAATTAAATATGTTTTAAATAAATAAAAAATAAAGATTACCACGGCTTACCCATTTCTGGGTGTGCCATTTGGCAAATTTATTTGCTTATGCTCGCAGATAATAACGATACATAAATAAATATAGGTATGTATTGTACATATATGTACAAAAGAATCATTATAAAAACAATATATTGTTTTATATTTTTGCTTTTTTGCATTAAATTCATATTTAAACAAAAATAATACATTCCTTCGTGTGTTATTGCCAAATTGAATAAATTAATAATTTGAATATGAATTTTTAATATTAAAAATAAATTAAAAATAATCATCGCAAAGACGTCAAATTAGACGTGTGACAAAGGTTTAAATAAACCTAATTATGACCACATAAAGTCGTCACAAGGACGTTATAGCGACTAGATATCTGACCTGTAAATAGTCCTACTTTAAACCAAAAATCAACGTCGCAGTGCCGTCGCATACACGTCAAATTAGACGGCCGCATATGACTTCAATTCAACCTATAATCGACGTCACTTTTTGCTCTACCATTGGTTAGTGTTACTTGAGTATGGGTATACAAAGAATCAGGAAAATTAAATCGCGAAAATTATTAAATTTAAATATTTACATAAAAAGTAGATTTTAAAATTTAATTTTATTCGTAAATAAGCTACTTAAAGTATTAACTTTTATTTTCATTTTTTCTTTAGTGGGTATTCCATAGAAGGAAAAATACAAAATCGTTGTTTTATCATAGCATAATAATTTTTTATTACGATATAATAAAGACAATATATAAAAATTGTAGCTTAATAATAAAATATAAAGTTTTAAAATACATTTCAAAACTATTACAAATAAAACAACAAACTTTTTATTTTTGTACTGTTTTCCTGACGAATTTACACTTACAGTGCGCCGCACAATGGTGCAAAGGCGGCAAAAATTCGATTTTCCTTAAGTGAGGTTTTTTATAATTTAATATACGCTTCTAACAGCTAATTAGCTGTAGAATGAATTTATGATAGCCGTTTTTTGATTAAAAATTGCTTAAACCTACAGTTTTTTGTTTCAATTTGAAAAATTAATATAATTATGTGTTGTTTTCAACACTGTCGTTCACACACGGTTTTGTTGATAAACATAGCTTTTAGCCATTTGTACGATGGAAAAACATCCAAAAATGGTTTGAACGCATTGTTAGGGCAGAAAAAGTGGAATAGCAAATGTTTAAAGAGGAAACATGATTTTTGTGAAAATATTTGTATTTTTATGCTTTCAAAAAAAGCTTCACTGTACTTCAACACGCCTCTGCCATTTTACTACTCTAGATACCTTAAACTAAAACCTGTAACAATTTGAGCTGCAAATACCTACAAATTTGGCTTCCACATTTTGTTTTGTCTATTAGAAATATAAGGATGAGAACAGTATTTTTTATTGTTACAGTATTACTAATTGTATTACATATATTTTTTTCGTATAATTATGTTTTCGATTCCTCGGTATAAAAAATCCATGAGAATGAACCAAAACGTGATATTCGAGAAAGCATTTACCCTCTGCTGAAAATTTTCTCCCATTTAAAGCTTTTTTTAGGTTTTTGTCCGTTTACTCCTCAAAAAAACAAATCAGCATTAAACATTCTATAGATAGAGGTTCTCAGAATTTTTGCCGTAACGTATTTTTAAATAAAATTAATGAACTTATGTAAATTAAAAAATTTGCTGTCTTATTTATTATATTTTTCTACAATTAACAATAAGAATGTAAAACAATAACATATTTGTACTCTTAAATATAAAGGTAATTGTACTGGTAGTAAACAAATATTTTTGACGAACTACAACGCTAGGGAATTGGTGCATGGCTGTTGTACGTAATTTATACAAAATCCTTTATTAGCGATGTCCAACGGAGCCTCAGTGCTGTCTGTGTGGTAAGATATCCTGAACGGTTTTACTGTACCTGAAAATAAATTCAGTAAATTATTCTATGTATCATCAAACAAAATATAATAAAAGGGGCAGTATAAGGAATTTAATTATTAATATATTTGTCCGTATTAAGAGCGCACTTTTATAATGAAAGCGATTTTATGAAGAATAAGATTATAATGTAAAAGCGTGGTCCAGAAAACCGCTTTTATTATAAAAGTGCGCTCGTATTATATTTACTATTACTGCAATAATTCGAATCCAATTTTGAATGATTTTTTCGAAATGTTTTTTTTTCAAATTCATGATTTATTGTTTTTCAATACTAAACAGGAAGATGAATTTTCCCAACTACGAGTAAAAGAGATAAAAGCAGGTATCCCGCAAGGCAGTGTTTTGGGTCCTATATTCTACCTCTTATACACACGCGATTTACCGTAAACGGAAGGTGCTATATAGCCACGTTTGCAGAGATACTGCTATTTTATCTGCAGCAAACAGCGTAGAAACAGCTGAAAATAATCTACAGAGAGCTTGTGATCAAATAACCAACTGGACAAAAAATTCTTATAAAAAATTATGTAAATTATTTTTAAAAAAAAGCCGTTTTGACAGCAAATTTTACAAAAACTGTATTTACGTGACGTCATTCGAATTAACGTTACTCATAATCAAATTTTCTTATTTCACACAACTACCTCTACAGAACAACGGCCATACAAAATGAAGTTTAATAGTCTTTTCGGCACCAGTTCTCTTCTATAAGTTACGTAACACTCCATAAAAATCGTAAAAAAAATTTACAGTGAGATACAGCACTTTTTAATGGACGATTTTATTAGTTATTTGTATATCAAGGCCGCGAAATCACACTTTACCGTGCCGACAGAAAAATTGTCGCCGGGGCAGCTTGCGGCCGAGGCAAGACAATCTCGAGGGCGCTAAAGGATTTGGCGGTGTATACAATATTTTTTGTGCAATCGTAAAAATATGTAATTACAAATTTTATTAATTTTAAACAATTTCATTGTAAATAGAATGTTAGCTTTCAAGGTGGCTATGGGTTTGACAATTGATAAACAAAACCATGCAATTCTCAAGTATCAAATTAATTTCGCGGACGTTACCATAAAAACGGCCGCGAATCCAATTTTACGGCCTGTATTGCGGCCGCTAAATGGTTTTTTCACGTACGGTTGCACAAAAAGAATATTTACGTAAATTTTAATTTAGTATGTATATTTTTTACAATTATCATCTAAAATAATATATTCCATACATCATTATACAATAGTATATTGTGTTATAGGAGTAAAAGTGATACTTTGTGTAGCGAGCATGGAAGTTTGTACGACGAACGAAGCGAGTCGGACAATTGCATGCGAGACACACAAAGACACTTTTATTCCAAATGACACATTAATTTTTTTTCAAACGCACTACTTTTCTTTTTATTCGCTAATTCTATGTAGTTTCTATGGATATTTTTACTCCGGCGACGTAGAAATTAGTCATTTCCACGCCGCCGGCGTAGAAATGAAACTTCTACCTTGTGAATCAAGTCAAAAAAAATGCCCTTTCTACGACGTTTGAAAAAAAAATTTTTCTTTAACAATTCGTAAAAGTTCATTTTGAATAATAGATGAATTTCAAAAATAAAAACAATGAAAGTTCGAATTTCATCTATTATTCATAATAAACCATTATTTACATCCTTCAAACATTTTATTATATCAATACGCCAATCATGTATTTAACAAATACTTTTCCGCAATACTTTAATTCAATCCTCTATTTTTACATTTAGCACAATATATTTTTATGATTCATACTTCCACGAATTGTGAATAAAATATAGGTAATAGATAGTAACAAATTTTATTAAAATTACATGTCATTTTATGTAAACAGTGAACCCAGCAAAATATTTATGAAACGAATACCAGCTATTATAAATATGTATGTCACAAATTTTTCGAAAACAAATATTTTTGCGTTTAAAATTTCCTGTCATGTTGTTTGTTTATAATAAATGGGCCGGTGTATATTTTTAAATATTTATCATCAACAACGAACTAACCCTATCAGTATTCTCATGATGTCAGATTTTTTATTTATTTTGGCAAAACAACAACATTTGATTGAAAAGGATCAATATTCATGAAAAATATACTGTCTGAATATGAAAATAGATTAAAATGGAATGAACCAATCACTTGTATTCCAATTTAAAATGAAAATGTTCCATTCCGCAGAGGTGAGTAGATCAGGTCAATCTGCTTATGAAGTGGATATTCTTTGGTAAACATTGACCAGTGTCAATCGGTGATAAGAGAGCCCACTGATGCCCCGATGATGAAGAGCTCCAAATATGTCAGGATTTTCACGAAGTGTTTATTTTATCGATCAACGTATACGAAGCTACGCCATAGGTCCATTTTTATTTCACTTTACTTAAAAAAAACTACTTAAAACCGTACATGGATATTTTACAAAATTAAAAGTATTAAGATTACTTTCGATTTCCCTATGTATTTATTAAACATTTGTTTATTTACAATATGATTTAACTAAAATGGTATAAAAATCACAAATTAGAACTTAAAAAATTAGTAAAATTTGAATTATGTGAACAAAGAAACAACCTAAAATTTAAGATGATTAAGGGCCGGTTTTATGAACAAAAATTTAATAGAATCGCAACGAAGTGATGAATAAATTTACTTGTTCAGTAAATACATGTTGGATTTTATAAACAGAATGTACCCATTAGATATGTAAGTGGAGATATAATTTTCGTTGCGTTGTGTGAAAATGACTTTTATTCACAATCGGTTAGTAATATGACGATTTCTGACTTTTAAAAAGTTGGGAAGTTAGTTATTGTTAACCTCATATTCCGAGAGGTTGGAAAGTATATCGTGAAGATAGCTGGGGTTGGAAAGTTGACACTTTCCAACCTCAGCTATACTCACGCTATACTTTCCAACCTCGAGGCGGGAAATAGCTGCCCCCCGCTTTGAGAGATCAATGCGTATTAATGATGAGTATTTACATACAAACAAAGCATCTTTACAATTTATATGATAAAAATATGGAATAAACTTGTAAATAATACAAGTAATGAATGAAATCAGTATTTAAGGTTAGAAATCAAAGTGACAGTTTATGTGACAAATGAACAATCTCAGACCATTCGTTTATTTATATTAGGTTATTATTATTTAAATATCAAATATTAATTTTTTTATATCAGATTGTGAATAAAATAGTATACAAACCTCGGTGAAAAGTTTCATTGTCTCGGGCTCGACAATGAAACACTTTCCACCTCGGTTAGTAATATACTATTTTTTTAATTTATGAGCTGCTTGATTATTCTTATGACAGTATTTATGGTTTTGTTTTGTGTTCTCGATAGTTTGACGTATTGACACGCATTTGACAGAAAGTAAAATAAGGTGAAATAGGGTGAAATATGGGCAGAAGACGGGAACAGGGTACAAAAATTATTTATAGGGAAAAATATGATGTTTTGGATGTAGTAAAAAATATTTAAGTATAGTAGAAAATAAGAAAAAAGATTATGTAAATGCTAAATTAAAAAACGAAACGTGGGTAAAGCAAAGAATATAATGCTATACAACCAACTGGTATTCGAATGGGAAAACAGATAAAATTATTACATGAAAATATAAAATTTAAAGCCAAGAAAGATAAAGCTGAAGACAAACTATGTTAAACTATACAGTTGGGAAATTTACTAATATTAAAGAAACTCTACATATTTTGTACCGTTGTTCAACAGTTTTCGGCATTTTAATGTACATATTTTTAATAAAGCTGTATAATGCGTTACTCTGTATTATTTTGCATGCCGTCGATTTAGATACATTAAAATTATCTCCTATTTTAATTTTGAATGACACTGATGCAAAGAAGCAAAAAGTTATTAAAATTGATCCAATAATAATCTTTCAAGTTTTATAAATATTTGAAAGTACGTCAATAAAACTCGTTACTTAAATTTAATAGCATGAAATTCTCCACTTAGTTTACTTGGTAGATTTACTTGTTCAGTAAATTAAAAAATGCTTTATAAAACCCAAATCTCCACTTAAATAAATTTACTTGGCAACTAAAATTTAACTGAAGATTTTTGAGCTTTATAAAATCGCGCCTAAATATAATGAAAAAACAATACACGCCAGTTAATATAATTTCTGATAATCTTTATGTAGTGATGGGTCAATTCCCGAAATTCAATAATGAGAAATAATTCCCAGACATTTCCAGAGAAATTTCCAAGAATTTTTTTTTGAAAATTTCCCATGTAATTTCAAATATTGTGTTGCACCACAATATCTGTTGACGGAGTAAGAATATGTAACAGACAGGCGTAAGGTTCGTACATGCAAAAAAAGGAACAAGCGTCAAGGTATGATATTATCTAAAATAAAACTTCAAAAAAAAAATCCGGGAAAAAAGTCAAGGTTTTTTTCCCCGCAAATCGTAATTGCAGGAATTTCCGAGAATTTTCCCGGGAAAAAACAAAATTCCTTGCGGGAATTTTTTAGTGGCACATCACTACCTATATGACCTCTACTATTATTTAAAACTGATCTAATAGTGTTCCGTATACTTAAAATTAAATTTTCAGTGTCTTCTTGTGCTATTACTTTCCATGAAATTTGTTAATGATTTAACTCATCCATTACAATTTGTGTAGTATGTGAACATTATTCTGCATCAAAACAAAATTTTCATCCACAACACCTGCATATAATACTACGACAGGTAAAATGTCTTGGAACAAAACTAGATCCATTTTTCCTGCAATGCTTATTCCAACAGACATCATGTTTGTATCATCTCCAAAAAATGGACTTTTTGAAATGTATTTTAGCGATTTGAGCGATCTGGCTGGCTCTATACTCGGATTCTTCTTGAATCGCTGTAAATACCATACCTGGATTTATCGGAGAACCATACAGGTAACCACTGCTCATTTGTTAAATTTTGGTGTTCGTATGCCCATAAAAGACGCTCTCTGGGATTTCCTACCGTTAGAGGTGGAACTCTGATGGAACGCCTATATATTAAGTGTACTAGGTGTCTTCGTGTAACCTATTGCGTACAGTTTAGTCGCTAACCAATACGCCATGTTTCCGACTTAACCTATTTTTGAAGTTGGCGTGCAGTACAGGTTAGATTTCGTTGAGCACATAATGGTTTTGTATTGTATTGCGGTTGAAATCCGTATGTTGTCAGTTGCCATGATGTTAGTTACGTACAACTCTAGTATCTCTATAACACTTCATCCATCTTAAAATTCGTTTGTAACTTTAATTTGACGTCGCGCAGCTTCTAAAGCCTCATCAACTAACGCCAATAAACCAATATAAACAAATACCGAGGAGGCAAAGCAAGTTTCTCATTACTTTGACTCGTGCATCAAAAACCGACACTGAGGCAAGTGTCGGCAAAAGGCGAGCATCCAATGCGAGTCGCGACGAAGTTTGACAAAAAGCCTTTCCACGCGTTGGTGTAAACTCGGCGTTGGCTTTCATTCGTCTAACCTGGGCCAACGTGTAGATGAGGCATATACCAACGGCACGTAACATTTTTTCTCGTGCCAAAGATCCCCTTTTTATTAATAAAAGAACTTAAATTTACACAAGGAATTTAATTCTGTCAACAATGCAGAGAAAACTGAGATTATTCTAGAGTTCAATAAAAAATATAAGACTCGTTGATAATTGATGAAAACAAAAAAAAAATCGTGTCACTAGTAACAATATAATATGAAAAATATGAGACTGAAGCTAGCAGCCGATTCGTAGCAGCCGATTCGTTAAGTAAAATACTTTGGACAACCCTGGTGCTATAATCCGTAACAACTTAACTGTTGTATTTACTATATTATTATACACGTAATATCAAATGTAATAAAGTAATATTTACGGGGGTTGTTCTCCATATATCTCTTAATATAGAGCAACGTCGAAACTTTCAAATTTCAGGGGATGAGGGTAACTTATAACACATTTTATTATTTAATAAATGCAAGAGAAGAATTGACAAAATTAACCACCCTTACAACCTGTAATATTAACTGTAACAAAACCATATTCACAGGGTATATTTAGCATACTTCCCTTATTATAGATTAACCATAAAAGTTTCGAATTTCAGGGGATGAGGGTAACTTATAACACATTATATTATTTAATAAATGCAAGATTAGAGTTGAGAAAATTAACCACCCTTACAACCTGTAATATTAACTGTAACAAAACCATACTCACAGGGTATATTTAGTATACATCCCTTATTATAGATTAACCTTAAAGGTTTCGAATTTCAGGGGATGAGGGTAATTTATAACACATTATATTATTTAATAAATGCAAGAGAAGAGTTGAGAAAATTAACCACCCTTACAATCTGTAATATTCACTGTAACAAAACCATATTCGCAGGGTATATTTAGTATACATCCCTTATTGTAGAGTTACATTAAAAATTTTGAATTTCAGGGGATGAGGGTAATTTATAACACATATTATTTAATAAATGCAAGAGAAGAGTTGAAAAAATTAACCACCCTTACAATCTGTAATATTAACTGTAACAAAACCATATTCACAGGGTATATTTAGCATAAATCCCTTATTATAGATTAACCTTAAAAGTTTCGAATTTTAGGGGATGAGGGTAACTTATAACACATTATATTATTTAATAAATGCAAGAGAAGATTTGACAAAATTAACCACCCTTAAAACCTGTAATATTAACTGTAACAAAACCATACTCACAGGGTATATTTAGTATACATCCCTTATTATAAATTAACCTTAAAAGTTTCGAATATCAGGGGATGAGGGTAATTTATAACACATTATATTATTTAATAAATGCAAGAGAAGAGTTGAGAAAATTAACCACCCTTACAATCTGTAATATTAACTGTAACAAAACCATATTCACAGGGTATATTTACTATACATCCCTTATTATAGATTAATCTTAAAAGTTTCGAATTTCAGGGGATGAGGGTAACTTATAACACATTATATTATTTAATAAATGCAAGAGAAGAGTTGAGAAAATTAACCACCCTTACAACCTGTAATATTAACTGTAACAAAACCATACTCACAGGGTATATTTAGTATACATCCCTTAATGTAGATCAACCATAAAAGTTTCGAATTTCAGGGGATGAGGGTAACTTATAACACATTATATTATTTAAAAAATGCAAGAGAAGAGTTGAGAAATTTAACCACCCTTACAACCTGTAATATTAACTGTAACAAAACCATATTCATAGGGTATATTTAGTATACATCCCTTCTTGTAGAGTTACATTAAAAATTTCGAATTTCAGGGGATGAGGGTAATTTATAACACATTATATTATTTAATAAATGCAAGAGTAGAGTTGAGAAAATTTACCACCCTTACAACCTGTAATATTAACTGTAACAAAACCATACTCACAGGGTATATTTAGTATACATCCCTTATTATAGATTAACCATAAAAGTTTAGAATTTCAGGGGATGAGGGTAACTTCTAACACATTATATTATTTAATAAATGCAAGAGAAGAATTGACAAAATTAACCACCCTTACAACCTGTAATACTGACTGTAACAAAACCATATTCACAGGGTATATTTAGCATACTTCCCTTATTATAGATTAACCATAAAAGTTTTGAATTTCAGGGGATGAGGGTAACTTATAACACATTATATTATTTAATAAATGCAAGATTAGAGATGAGAAAATTAACCACCCTTACAACCTGTAATATTAACTGTAACAAAACCATACTCACAGGGTATATTTAGTATACATCCGTTATTATAGATTAACCTTAAAAGTTTCGAATTTCAGGGGATGAGGGTAATTTATAACACATTATGTTATTTAATAAATGCAAGAGAAGAGTTGAGAAAAATAACCACCCTTACAATCTGCAATATTAACTGTAACAAAACTATATTCACAGGGTATATTTAATATACATCCCTTATTGTACAGTTACATTAAAAATTTTGAATTTCAGGGGATGAGGGTGATTTATAACACATATTATTTAATAAATGCAAGAGAAGAGTTGAAAAAATTAACCACCCTTACAATCTGTAATATTAACTGTAACAAAACCATATTCACAGGGTATATTTAGCATACATCCCTTATTATAGATTAACCTTAAAAGTTTTGAATTTCAGGGGATGAGGGTAACTTATAACACATTATATTATATAATAAATGCAAGAGAAGAATTGACAAAATTAACCACCCTTAGAACATGTAATATTAAATGTAACAAAACCATATTCACAGGGTACATTTAGCATACTTCCCTTATTATAGAGAAACATTAAAAGTTTTGAAATTCAGGGGATGAGGGTAACTTATAACACATTATATTATTTAATAAATGCAAGAGAATAGTTGAGAAAATTAACCACCCTTACAATCTGTAATATTACCTGTAACAAAACCATATTCACAGGGTATATTTAGTATACATCCCTTATTATATAGTTAGATTAAAAATTTCGAATTTCAGGGGATGAGGGTAATTTATAACACATTATATTATTTAATAAATGCAAGAGAAGAGTTGAGAAAATTAATCACCCTTACAACCTGTAATATTAACTGTAACAAAACCATATTCACAGGGTACATTTAGCATACTTCCCTTATTGTAGAGAAACATTAAAAGTTTTGAAATTCAGGGGACGAGGGTAATTTATAACACATTATATTATTTAATAAATGCAAGAGAAGAGTTGAGAAAATTAACCACCCTTACAACCTGTAATATTAACTGTAACAAAACCATACTCACAGGGTATATTTAGTGTACATCCCTTATTATAGATTAACCTTAAAAGTTTCGAATTTCAGGGGATGAGGGTAATTTATAACACATTATATTATTTAATAAATGCAAGAGAAGAGTTTAGAAAATTAACCACCCATACAATCTGTAATATTACCTGTAACGAAACCATACTCACAGGGTATATTTAGTATACATCCCTTATTGTAGAGTTACATTAAAAATTTCGAATTTCAGGGGATGAGGGTAATTTATAACACATTATATTATTTAATAAATGCAAGAGTAAAGTTGAGAAAATTAACCACCCTTACAATCTGTAATATTAACTGTAACAAAACCATATTCACAGGGTATATTTAGTATACATCCCTTATTATAGATTAACCATAAAAGTTTCGAATTTCAGGGGATGAGGGTAATTTATAACACATATTATTTAATAAATGGAAGAATAGAGTTGAAAAAATTAACCACCCTTACAATCTGTAATATTAACTGTAACAAAACCATATTCACAGGGTATATTTAGCATACATCCCTTATTATAGTTTAACCTAAAAAGTTTCGAATTTCAGGGGATGAGGGTAACTTATAAACACATTATATTATTTAATAAATGCAAGAGAAGAGTTGAGAAAATTAACCACCCTTACTATCTGTAATATTAACTGTAACAAAACCATATTCACAGGGTATATTTAGCATTCATCCCTTATTATAGATTGACCTTAAAAGTTTCGAATTTCAGGGGATGAGGGTAACTTATAACACTTTATATTATTTAATAAATGCAAGAGTAGAGTTGAGAAAATTAACCACCCTTACAACCTGTACTATTAACTGTAACAAAACCATACTCATAGGGTATATTTAGCATACATCCCTTATTATAGATTACCCATAAAAGTTTCGAATTTCAGGGGATGAGGGTAACTTATAACACATTATATTATTTAATAAATGCAAGAGAAGAGTTGAGAAAATTAACCACCCTTACAATCTGTAATATTAACTGTAACAAAACCATATTCACATTGTATATTTACTATACATCCCTTATTGTAGACTTACATTAAAAATTTCGAAATTCAGGGGATGAGGGTAATTTATAATACATTATATTATTTAATAAATGCAAGAGAAGAGTTGAGAAAATTAACTGTAACAAAACCATATTCACAGGGTATATTTGGCATGCATCCCTTATTATAGATTAACCTTAAAAGTTTCGAATTTCAGGGGATGAGGGTATCTTATAACACATTATATTATTTAATAAATGCAAGAGAAGAGTTGAGAAAATTAACCACCCTCACAACCTGTAATATTAACTGTAACAAAACCATACTCACAGGGTATATTTAGTATACATCCCTTAATGTAGATCAACCATAAAAGTTTCGAATTTCAGGGGATGAGGGTAACTTATAACACATTATATTATTTAAAAAATGCAAGAGAAGAGTTGAGAAATTTAACCACCCTTACAACCTGTAATATTAACTGTAACAAAACCATACTCACAGGGTATATTTAGTGTACATCCCTTATTATAGACTAACCTTAAAAGTTTCGAATTTCAGGGGATGAGGGTAACTTATAACACATTATTTTATTTCATAAATGCAAGAAAAGAGTTGAGAAAATTAACCACCCTTACAACCTAAAATATTAACTGTAACAAAACCATAATTTTCTCAACTCTTCTCTTGCATTTATTAAATAATATAATGTGTTATAAATTACCCTCATCCCCTGAAATTCGAAACTTTTAAGGTTAGTCTATAATAAGGGATGTACACTAAATATACCCTGTGAGTATGGTTTTGTTACAGTTAATATTACAGGTTGTAAGGGTGGTTAAATTTCTCAACTCTACTCTTGCATTTATTAAATAATATAATGTGTTATAAATTACCTTCATCCCCTGAAATTCGAAATTTTTAATGTAACTCTACAATAAGGGATGTATACTAAATATACCCTGTGAATATGGTTTTGTTACAGTTAATATTACAGATTGTAAGGGTGGTTAATTTTCTCAACTATTCTCTTGCATTTATTAAATAATATAATGTGTTATAAATTACCCTCATCCCCTGAAATTCGAAACTTTTAAGGTTAATCTATAATAAGGGATGTACACTAAATATACCCTGTGAGTATGGTTTTGTTACAGTTAATATTACAGGTTGTAAGGGTGGTTAAATTTCTCAACTCTACTCTTGCATTTATTAAATAATATAATGTGTTATAAATTACCCTCATCCCCTGAAATTCGAAATTTTTAATGTAACTCTACAATAAGGGATGTATACTAAATATACCCTGTGAATATGGTTTTTTTACAGTTAATATTACAGGTTGTAAGGGTGGTTAATTTTCTCAACTCTACTCTTGCATTTATTAAATAATATAATGTGTTATAAATTACCCTCATCCCCTGAAATTCGAAATTTTTAATGTAACTCTACAATAAAGGATGTATACTAAATATACCCTGTGAATATGGTTTTGTTACAGTTAATATTACAGACTGTAAGGGTGGTTAATTTTCTCAACTCTTCTCTTGCATTTATTAAATAATATAATGTGTTATAAATTACCCTCATCCCCTGAAATTCGAAACTTTTAAGGTTAATCTATAATAAGGGATGTACACTAAATATACCCTGTGAGTATGGTTTTGTTACAGTTAATATTACAGGTTGTAAGGGTGGTTAATTTTCTCAACTTTTCTCTTGCATTTATTAAATAATATAATGTGTTATAAATTACCCTCATCCCCTGAAATTCGAAACTTTTAAGGTTAATCTATAATAAGGGATGTACACTAAATATACCCTGTGAGTATGGTTTTGTTACAGTTAATATTACAGGTTGTAAGGGTGGTTAAATTTCTCAACTCTACTCTTGCATTTATTAAATAATATAATGTGTTATAAATTACCCTCATCCCCTGAAATTCGAAATTTTTAATGTAACTCTACAATAAGGGATGTATACTAAATATACCCTGTGAATATGGTTTTTTTACAGTTAATATTACAGGTTGTAAGGGTGGTTAATTTTCTCAACTCTACTCTTGCATTTATTAAATAATATAATGTGTTATAAATTACCCTCATCCCCTGAAATTCCAAATTTTTAATGTAACTCTACAATAAGGGATGTATACTAAATACACCCTGTGAGTATGGTCTTGTTACAGTTAATATTACAGGTTGTAAGGGTGGTTAAATTTCTCTACTCTTCTCTTGCATTTATTAAATAATATAATGTGTTATAAGTTACCCTCATCCCCTGAATTTCTAAACTTTTAATTTTTGTCTATAATAAGGGATGTATGCTAAATATACCCTGTGAGTATAGTTTTGTTACAGTTAATATTACAGGTTGTAAGGGTGGTTAATTTTCTCAACTTTTCTCTTGCATTTATTAAATAATATAATGTGTTATAAATTACCCTCATCCCCTGAAATTCGAAACTTTTAAGGTTAATCTATAATAAGGGATGTACACTAAATATACCCTGTGAGTATGGTTTTGTTACAGTTAATATTACAGGTTGTAAGGGTGGTTAATTTTCTCAACTTTTCTCTTGCATTTATTAAATAATATAATGTGTTATAAATTACCCTCATCCCCTGAAATTCGAAACTTTTAAGGTTAATCTATAATAAGGGATGTACACTAAATATACCCTGTGAGTATGGTTTTGTTACAGTTAATATTACAGGTTGTAAGGGTGGTTAAATTTCTCAACTCTACTCTTGCATTTATTAAATAATATAATGTGTTATAAATTACCCTCATCCCCTGAAATTCGAAATTTTTAATGTAACTCTACAATAAGGGATGTATACTAAATATACCCTGTGAATATGTTTTTTTTACAGTTAATATTACAGGTTGTAAGGGTGGTTAATTTTCTCAACTATTCTCTTGCATTTATTAAATAATATAATGTGTTATAAATTACCCTCATCCCCTGAAATTCCAAATTTTTAATGTAACTCTATAATAAGGGATGTATACTAAATACACCCTGTGAGTATGGTCTTGTTACAGTTAATATTACAGGTTGTAAGGGTGGTTAAATTTCTCTACTCTTCTCTTGCATTTATTAAATAATATAATGTGTTATAAGTTACCCTCATCCCCTGAATTTCTAAACTTTTAATTTTTGTCTATAATAAGGGATGTATGCTAAATATACCCTGTGAGTATAGTTTTGTTACAGTTAATATTACAGGTTGTAAGGGTGGTTAATTTTCTCAACTCTACTCTTGCATTTATTAAATAATATAATGTGTTATAAATTACCCTCATCCCCTGAAATTCGAAACTTTTAATGTTAATCTATAATAAGGGATGTACACTAAATATACCCTGTGAATATGGTTTTGTTACAGTTAATATTACAGATTGTAAGGGTGGTTAATTTTCTCAGCTCTTCTCTTGCATTTATTAAATAATATCATGTGTTATAAGCTACCCTCATCCCCTGAATTTCTAAACTTTTAATTTTTGTCTATAATAAGGGATGTATACTAAATATACCCTGTGAGTATGGTTTTGTTACAGTTAATATTACAAGTTGTAAGGGTGGTTAAATTTCTCAACTCTACTCTTGCATTTATTAAATAATATAATGTGTTATAAATTACCCTCATCCCCTGAAATTCGAAATTTTTAATGTAACTCTACAATAAGGGATGTATACTAAATATACCCTGTGAATATGGTTTTGTTACAGTTAATATTACAGATTGTAAGGGTGGTTAATTTTCTCAACTCTTCTCTTGCATTTATTAAATAATATAATGTGTTATAAATTACCCTCATCCCCTGATATTCGAAACTTTTAAGGTTAATCTATAATAAGGGATGTATACTAAATATACCCTGTGAGTATGGTTTTGTTACAGTTAATATTACAGGTTGTAAGGGTGGTTAAATTTCTCAACTCTACTCTTGCATTTATTAAATAATATAATGTGTTATAAATTACCCTCATCCCCTGAAATTCGAAATTTTTAATGTAACTCTACAATAAGGGATGTATACTAAATATACCCTGTGAATATGGTTTTGTTACAGTTAATATTACAGATTGTAAGGGTGGTTAATTTTCTCAACTCTTCTCTTGCATTTATTAAATAATATAATGTGTTATAAATTACCCTCATCCCCTGATATTCGAAACTTTTAAGGTTAATCTATAATAAGGGATGTATACTAAATATACCCTGTGAGTATGGTTTTGTTACAGTTAATATTACAGGTTTTAAATAATATAATGTGTTATAAATTACCCTCATCCCCTGAAATTCGAAACTTTTAAGGTTAGTCTATAATAAGGGATGTATACTAAATATACCCTGTGAGTATGGTTTTGTTACAGTTAATATTACAGGTTGTAAGGGTTGATAATTTTGTCAATTCTTCTCTTGCATTTATTAAATAATAAAATGTGTTATAAGTTACCCTCATCCCCTGAAATTTGAAAGTTTCGACGTTGCTCTATATTAAGAGATATATGGAGAACAACCCCCGTAAATATTACTTTATTACATTTGATATTACGTGTATAATAATATAGTAAATACAACAGTTAAGTTGTTACGGATTGTAGCACCAGGGTTGTCCAAAGTATTTTACTTAACGAATCGGCTGCTACGAATCGGCTGCTAGCTTCAGTCTCATATGAAAAATAGCTTACACGTATTATTTTTTCACAAATACTTGAATATAATTTAAAGTTTTAATTTTACATTTAATTTTTAAAATATCCCTATACGATTTTGCGTAGTGTAGTTCTTAATAATTTAATAGTAATAAGACCGTTACTCAAAGCTTTACGAGCGTGCACGGTGCCTAACGAGCGAGAGAAGCGAACTTGTTATTCGTGCAAGGACGTAAATTTCGGGAAACGGTTGAGCATTGTACAATGTTTTATGATATACTGAATCGTAAATTATTTGAAAAAAAATATTGGAACTTACAACACAATACATTAAACTATTTGATCGAAATAGTCTTTGGAAACATATGGCGAAGCAAAATAATGAATAAATGTATCTGTATACATGTTGCTATGGTTTTAACAGCCCGTATTTTTTTACCACTAGAGACAGAGTTTTGCAATAAGACGTTTACGATTCAGTATAACGTAAATTTATATTATAATGCGGTCCTCCACCATAGTGTAATGTTTTTATATTAGTTTGGGTGAAGTGTAAATATTAGACAATTATTATTAATTAAAACTAACTGTTTATTAAACTACAATGAAAGTTACTATTACTAATATTAAACAATTATTAAAAACTAATTAAGACTAAAACTATAATTAACTAGATAACACTAACACTGTTTATTTAACCAATTAACACTATATTTTATTTCCACGATATTACAAATTATTTATTTCACTACGCCTTAGACTGCCGGTCTGTTGCAGGCTTTTGAAGACTGTTTACACGATATTTATATCACTATATACTTAGATCATGTTAAACTATCTTCCTACCGACCTCCACAGCGTCTATATACTCAACTGCCTCTGTATATTTAACTGCTCGCACAGAAGTTACCTGTTTCACCTCACTGTCTATCTATTTATTTAACTAACTTTCTCCTTCCACAGCCTCACTATCGCCGACTGTCCGTATGCCACAATTCTTCAACACTACTGCCGAGTATTCACTTCCACTTGCCGTTTCTGTCCCCGTATACCTAGCTTCCCAATAATGTTCAACACTACCGAGTATTCTCTTTAACAGCTATCCCGGTATACCAGTAACTTTCCGACTCGCCGTTACTGTCCTTGTACACTACAACTTCCCAATACTCGTCAACACTACCGAGTATTTAAATCCACAGCTATCCCAATATACCAGTAACTTCCCGAGTACCTACTCGACACCAACTGCATACGCTCACTAAGATAATGCTGTGCTTCTCACTAACATTTTACTCTCTAACACTCCATGTAACTAACTAATTAACTATCTTACTATATAACTAACTAACTAACTAACTAACTGCACTAATGTAAGTGTCTGTCCGTCTTCACTAATGGAACTGAACTATGTAATTTACTCAGCCGACTATGTAAGTCAATCCCCGATCACATAACTAATGTTGTGTGATTAGGGACTCAACTAAACTAACTTGAGCATAGCTGCGTCCCTTTTATACAGCTGCTATTACCTTCTAGAAAAGCTCTAGAATGTTCGACCGCATAATAACAATGAACACAAAAGGTTCAGGCGACCGGAAGTAATTAAACATGTCGCGACTCGTCTGTTTACGTCGCCCGGCTGCTAGCGCCGTTACGTCATCGCTATAAATAGACACTTGCTTACAGCGGCGGTCGACAGCGGCCGTTCCACGTTACAATAATAACACATTAGAACATGAATAATTTATATTGAACCTGAAAACTGCATGATGAAACTAAAATTTTAAAAAATTATATTATTTTTTAAAACATCTACGACACACATATGCTATATTCCAAATTCTTACTACTTTTAAGCTTTCTGTTGTTCTATATTTGAAATCCAGAACCATATCCAGGCATGTAAATAAATGTAGAAAATAACGAAACAACGAAAGTAAATTTAATGGGCCTGTTCGATGAGTATTTCAAACCTTACTTCTTTATACTAGCAGTTTTCAATATGTACTTATAATATTTATTTATAAGTAAAAAAATCTGATGTGTACGCAAGATTAATATGAAGTAGACTCAATTATAAAATTGCACGTATTTGACGTAATTTGACATTAACATCTATTTTATATTTTTGTTTTATTTTTTGTCCTAATCCATAGCAAGCTTCATTACAAAAACTAAAAAGTATATAAGTTATAAATTTATATGAAGGGCTAATTTAATAATACTTGATGTGCTAGACGCAGAATATAATTCTTTAAAACTCTTATTTGAAGTATTTATTTCTAAAATCAAAATTAAACCATTTAATTCAAGAAAAACTGTTAACAACTTCAGGTAATATTTCACTTCCGGTTAGCCTGTTTTAACCAAAATCTGCTATGTTATTCTAATTGATATAAAAGTCTTATATACCAAATTTGAAAAGTATTGGATTATATTTTAATATAGTTTTTCATTAAAATCTATTATAGGCTTCAAATAAAGTATCATTTCTGGAAATGGGAGGTGCACAACTAGATGTTATAGAAGTCCTAAATACAAAATTTCAAGTTTCTACGGCTTACCGTTTTTGAGTTATGCGAGATACGTACGTACGTACAGACGTCACGACGAAATTAGTCAGAATGGATTCAGGAATGGTCAAAATGGATATTTCCGTTGAAATCTGAAACCCGAAATTTTTCGCGAATACAATCCTTCCTTTACTTTGTACAAGGAAGTAAAAATCGTTGTAAGAAAATATTGCTTTGGAATTTAAATTAAAACCAAATACCTATCGAATTTCTCGATACTGTTTGCTATGTAAAGAGCAATTTACTGAAATAAAAAAAAATATAAATGCATTACGGAGTAATTTCAAATGCACACTGCATAGTACGGTATTAGGTTTCCAATGATGGAGACGTTGTAGTAGTTTTCGTACAAAATGATTTATTGCTTTTGCTTGGAGAATATTCGAATTTCCTATTTAAAATACATTCTTCTCCATGAATATTAATTATGTTACAAAAAGGTTTCATATAATACATTACGTACTCGTATTTCTCATATTACTCATACAAGTAGTTTAATATGATGTTCACTTTGTAATGTACAACTATTTTAATAAATTCGTACCAGCCGTCCCGTCCTTTTTTGTTAAAATAACATATTTGTCCCGTTTTAGAAGATATATCTCCTTTTAACAGATCTATATCAATTTAAAAAATAAAACAAAACTTGGTTTACAATTTTTATAATTATAATAGTAATTTATAAGAACCTGAAACTGAAACTTTACTGTGTGAGCAAGCATATTCCAAAGCGAGCCGTAAAGGTTTCGGGTCATATGGGTACATTTTTTTCGCTGTTCTGAAAAAAGGATAATTAACAATCTATAGATATACATTTTTATCTCCCGCTACCCTTGGTAAGGGAGGTATAGGGATCGTGCTAAAAATCGCATATCGAGATTTTGGTAAATGACCACGTTTTAAGGTCCCTAGAATCCAATTTTAACATTTTCACGATGATGTCTGTGGTATCTGTGGGTCATCCACTCTAACTCAAATACTATCATTCAGAAAATTTTGAAACGTTGTATTTCGCACTTTTTCTGTAATGGAAAGAGTCCATTAGATTTTGGTGAAAATCGTATAACCGGAAACAGCACTTTATTAGAAGCTCAAAATAGTTTTTCTTCGAATTTAAATGTTATTTTTTGGACATAAATGTTATTATAAAAATTAAAGATTATTAATTTTTCTATAGATTTGCATTCATACTTTTTTTTTATATATTTTATGGATAAATTTATAAAATTATCTATAATCTAAATCCCAGATCCTACGCTTTAAACAAACAAAACGCAGTTATTCAAATGTATGCAACTGACAGATAAATGTCACTGTAAAAGACCTAATCATTTTAAATTAATAGTAGTAACGTTTTAAAAAGGAAAAAGTAAATAGAACAATAGAAAAGGAATTCAATACAGTTTCCAGTATAAGTAAGTATGTAGGTATGTATTTAGATTAATAAAAATTAACGATTCACAAAAATGTTTAAGGTAATCCTCATTTTTGGGTTAGTAAATTCTATTCTATCCCGGTATTTAAAATTTAATCTTCATTTTATTATAGCTCCGGTGGCTCAATGGTTAGAGCAACGTCTCATGTCATGAGTGTCCTCGGTGCTCTAGGTTCGATTCCCACTAAGGCATGGATGTGTGTGAATGTGAACCCGCTCTGTAATTGGAATTTAATCCTGTTGAGGGGTTTTAAAAAAAGGTAGTTAGTTGGATTAGATTAGACTATATTTTAAGAAATAAACTGTCAAAATTAGAGTAAAATTCTCTAATCCAAAAATAAAGATTAACTTAATCTTTTTTGTAACTCGGGCTGTAAATGGCGGAAGGTATTGTGTTGGTCACACCAGATTTTTTATTTTTTATTGTAAGCAAATAAGGTCAGTAAAAAGTAATCAGAAACAGCTCATTTTGAATTATTGAACTTGAATACCATATAGACAAATTTTGATTTTGATAACAAGCCCCCCCCCCTGTCCCGTTTTTATTCTAAATAATTATGGTCACCTTAGGGGAGTGTAAACTTAAATATATACGAGCACGAGCAGAAACAACAAACACATAATAGCAAATAAATTAAATTTGTTATAATACAAAAAATATTGCTTTAGAACGGTGGAGCCTTGGTCTCACCCGTCTTCACCATGCTAAGAATACTGACGTACGGAAGAGAATGCGTGTTGCACCCATAGCAGACAAAATGAGAAAATCAACACATAGTTAGATCGTTAAAAAAGACTAGTGGCGAAAAAGGCAATGAATTTCATTCTTTCAGGACGAGGGGTACTGGGCAACCGACAAGACGATGAGTCGATCCCATAAAGAAGGTAATTAAGATGTATATGAATTTTTCTACAGAAGATGTCTTAGACTTAGATCAAGGTAAGTGGACACAGGCATTTAAATATGCTGACCTTATATGTAATTTGTAAGGTGAATCCTCCAAGTAGTCTATATGAACAATAGATTAAGCCAATTCTCTACCAATATTTCTTTTATGGACGGTTTTCCATTGGCGTGAAGGAAGAATCTCCAAAAAACATGCGTCCTCGCCGTCCTAAAAGTAAAACATGTGTAAACCTGAACGTTTCTTCTAGTAGCGAAGAATCTAGATCTAAATAGTTTAATAACAGAAAAATTTGCTTGGACAGGCCAAGGACAGAGGATTAAACGATATAGATAATTATGTGTCGTCTTTCCAAGGTAACTGTGTCATTAATTCCACATTAAATGATATAAATAGCTATATTTTCAGAAAATAATGTCGTGCTCGAAAAACATTTTGTAAAAATTGTTTTGTGTGGAATTGAAAGCAAATTTAATCTCCATCCACTAGTGTCACGAAAAATATGTAAAATATTATGCACAAGAATTTCAATTATGCTGTAAGTGTATATGATTGATGGTACAAAAATCGAATTACACGTACCCCGACCAAGGGCAGTATAAATTCGACGCAGTAATCATGAACACGTCTGGCTTCTTATTAAATAAAGGGCAGAAATTCCAGCGAGGTGGTGCATAGTCTGTAAAAGCACTTGAACGTTGAGAATCTTTCGCTAAAGTTCAATTATCCACTACACACAACACAGGACGCATTGGAATTCGCTTAGCGTTTACCGTAGCTACGCCGTCGCCGATACCAAGTGAAGTGTTTGCTACGTTCCTGTTCCACATACCGACCGGACTAATCGACCGGTGGTGGATTACATGCACCCACGTAATTGTTTTAGTTTTTAGTATTTTTATTTTCTTTTAAATATGTAACTATCTGTTGTAGACAATTTTCTTCTCTTGTAAATACCGTATTACGTGTACATAACATGTCTTGCACTCATATTAGAGAGTTATTGCAGCTTCAACACAAAAACAACGTGCACCGTATAATCACGTGACAGCCCGAATGCGCATGCGTACTAATAAGGTTTACGTTAAATGCATAAAGTGATACGTTGTGTGTGATGAAATAGCGAGCGTTTAACGTCACACGTTCTGTATGTGTTGAGGTTATGTTTCGGTGAAAAGTGCGGCTGTAACTTTCTTTGTGTCCCTTCTAGCGTTAAAGTTAACGTGTATTCACTAATTAAAAGCGGTAAACATTGAAAATGAAAGTCCCTTATTTTTAAAATAAGGTGTTTTCTACATAACGTTAACGTTTACGTTCTTTCATCTTAGGAGTTGCAATAACTCCCTATTATTAGAGAGTTTTTACATAACGTTAAAACATATAGCGTGAACGTTAAAATCCCAATATCGTGAACGTTATTCTGTACATCAAAAATATATTTTTACATACCGTACACGTTATTTTACCTGTCTAAGGCCCACTTTTACAATTGATGGATAAACTATGGTATAGCTATCAGAGGTATAATTTTATCCTAGCAATTATACCTTCGATAAACAAGACTGTCTTTTACATTGCATTTTTATCTGTCAGATAGTTATACCAGGAATTACGCTAAATCACATTAGGTTGTTATTATTGGCACAATAAAATTATCTTCTTGTTAGACTATTTTTCTTCAATATTGTTATTATTTCTGCATTCTAATTTACATTTTTCACGATGTGAGATGATATAAATGTTATTTTTAATTCTGACAGAGATGATGAAATACTTGATTAACATCTGCCAAACGTATGAATAACAAAACATCGTTTGTGTTTACGTGGTATCCATAAGAACCAGGGATAAAGTTATCAAAGGTTTATACGACCGTTTTCCATGGGATAAGAAATACTGGTGTTTATTCTTTCTGAGGTTTATCTAAGGTTTGTAAAATACAACTTTCAATTTTATACCTGGAATAGCGTTATACGAGGTTTATCTAATGATTGTAAAAGTGGCCCTAACTAAAACGTTGTAGCTATCTCTCTGTAAAAGTTATGTTATGTCTGCTTTAACGTCAAATATAAAGTAGTTCTTGACGGACGCTATTATAGACAAAATAAGGTTAAACGTTATATACATACGGTGAAAGAATTACGTAGGCATGCGCATTGAAGGCAAAATGTGGTTTAACGTTCACGCTATATATTTTGACGTTATGTGAAAACTTTCTATTAACAATATCCAAAATAACGTGTCAAACATTAGAAACTCGAGAATTGAAAGAAATAAGAAACCAATCGCTTAACTTGACAAAACTAACTATCTGTTCTGGACAATTTTCTTCTCTTGTAAATACCGCATACATAATGTTCCTTGCACTTACATTATTAGAGTGTTTTTACCTGACGTTAAAACAGATAGCGTGAACGTTAAAATTCTAATAACGTGAACGTTATTCTGTACATCAAAAATATGTTTTCACATACCGTTATTTTACAGTATATCTAAAACGTTATAGCTACCTCTCTCTAGGTCATGTCTGCTTTAACGTCAAATATAAAGTAGTTTTCGACAGACGCTATTCTGGGCAAAATAAGGTTAAACGTTACGTACAGTGAAAAAATTACGTACGCATGCGCATTGGAGGCAAAATGTGGTTTAACGTTCACGCTATTTATTTTCACGTTATGTGAAAACTATCTATTTACAATAGGTATCCGAAATAAAGTGTCGAACATTGGAAACTCGAGAATTGAAAGAAATATGAAATCAATCACTTAACTAGATAATAGTTGCCGCGTTCGGAGACCCATTTATGGCCGTATTATGGTCAAAACTGTAAGTCTTAAATAATTTTCTGAAAATTAATCCATCTTCTAACAGACGCTTAATAGCACGATTTATGTTAGAAAGTGCCCATCTCTTCCTTGGAAATTATTCCGCAATTTTTTTACCACGCTATTTTTTTTTACTTCCTTGTACGAAGTAAAGGAAGTATTGTAATCGCGAAAAATTTCGGTTTTGAGATTTCAACGGAAATATCCATTTTGACCATCCCTGAATCCATTTTGACTAATTTCGTCGTGACGTCTGTACGTACGTACGAACGTACGTACGTACGTACGTACGTACGTGCGTATGTATCTCGCATAACTCAAAAACGGTAAGCCGTAGAAAGTTGAAATTTTGTATTTAGGACTTCTATAACATCTAGTTGTGCACCTCCCTTTTTGGTCATTACATAATTTCTAGAAATGGTACTTTATTTGAAGCCTATAATAGATTTTAATGAAAAACTATCTTAAAATATAATCTAACACTTTTCAAATTTGGTATATAAGACTTTTATGTCAATTGGAATAACATAGTGGATTTTGGTTAAAACAGGCTAACCGGAAGTGACATATTACCTGAAGTTGTTAACAGCTTTTCTTCAATAAAATGGTTTCATTTTGATTTTAGAAATAAATGCTTCAAATAAAAATATTAGAGAATTAAATTCTGTGTCTAGCACATCAAGTATTATTAAATTAGCCCTTTGTATAAGCGAGATATGTATATTTAAAACATATATAATTTTTGGTTTTTGTAATGAAGCTTGCTATGGATTAAGACAAAAAATAACAAAAAAATAAAAATAGATGCTAGTGTCAAATTACGTCAAATACGTGCAATTTTATACTTGGGTCTACACTTCATATTGGTCTTGTGTACAAGGAAGTCGTGTGGTGTCCACATCAGATTTTTTTTTTATTGCATAGATCTCTAATTCAGATTTACTTAAGTGAGGTGACATTATTAGAACAAATCTCGAGATAATTGACCAAAACTTGGAGCAAATTTATGGCAATCTAACAACCAAATCGAAATGCCACTGTGCCACTAACAGTTTCATTTGTTTCGATAATACTCTGTTTCGTTTAAACTTTAAAGCTAATTATACAATTATCGAAGTAATATACTCCGTTCGCTGAAATGAGAGAATGTGGAACTAATTTTTGAACAGAGACAAGTCATTCTATTGGTCAAAAGAATTTAATTTTGGAGCCGAACCAATAGAATGACCTAATATTAACAATGAGTTAATAGTTTATATATTAGAAATAAATTGTGAAAAATTGTCAGCCATCGGGATTCAAACCCGAGACACCTACCTTGCCGGGATAGTGCTCTACCAACTAAGCTATTGACTGCTCTCCTCTCGATGGCTGAACAATCTTTCAATTTTAAAGTCATATAACTGCTGTGGGTATTATTAATCATCACATGATTAGATGTGGGGTTGCCAAGCTACCACTGCGACTAAACATCTAGTGAACGAGTCATAATTTACTCAAGGCCCTACAATACCAAATTATAATATTAAAATCTGGTGTGGCCAACACAATACCTCCCGCCCGAGACACAAAAAAGATTAAGTCAATCCTTATTTTTGGATTAGCGAATTTTACTCTAATTTTGACAGTTTATATCTTAAAATATAGTCTAATCTAATCCAAGTTACTACCTTTTTTTAAATTTCTCAACAGGCTTAAATCCCAATCACAGAGTGGGTTCACATTCACACACATCCATGCCTTAGTGGGATTCGAACCCAGAGCCCCGAGGGCACTCATGACATGAGGCGTTGGTCTAACCATTGAGCCACCGGAGTTATAATAAAATGAAGATTAAATTTTAAATACCGGCATAGAATAGAATTCACTAATCCAAAAATGAGGATTAGCTTAAACATTTTTTTTAATCGTTAATTTTTATTAATCTAAATACATACCTACAAATTTACTTATGCTGGAAACTGTATTGAATTCCTTTTCTATTGTTCTATTTACTTTTTTCTTTTTAAAACGTCACTAATATTATTTTGAAATGATTAGTTCTTTGATAGTGACATTTATCTGTCAGTTACATACATTTGAATAAAATAACTGCGTTTTGTTTGTTTAAAGCGTAGGCTCTGGGATTTAAATTGTAGATAATTTTATAAATTTATCCATAAAATATATAGAAAAAAGTATTAATGCAAATCTATAGAAAATTTAATAATCTTTAATTTTTATAATAGCATTAATCTCGAAAAAATAACATTTAAAGGTATTTTTCGATTCTTGTAAACTGCCATTTCCGGTTATCCGATTTTCACCAAAATCTAATGGGCTCTTTCCATTACAGAAAAAGTTCGAAATACAAGGTTTCAAAATTTTCTGAATGATAGTATTTGAGTTAGAGTGGAGGATCTACAGCCACACACACATACTCACAGACATCATCGTGAAAATGTTAAAATTGGATTCTAGGGACCTTAAAACGTGGTCATTTACCAAAATCTCGATATGCGATTTTTAGCACGATCCCTATACCTCCCTTCCAAGGGTAGCGGGAGGTAAAAATGAGTTAACAGTTTGTATATTTGAAATAAATGGTGATAACTGTCAGCCATCGGTATTTGAACCCGGCAATGTAGGTGTCTCGGGTTCGAATCCCGATGGATTTTTCACAATATATTTCAAATAGAATGGCTTGTCTATATTCAAGAATTAGTTCCATATTCTCTCGTTTCAGCGAACGTAGTATAGTAGATTCACTTGTTTTTTGTATATATAAATGTTAGAAATACTTTTCAACCCTTTTTCTGCAAGCGATGTAAATTTGAAATCGATATCTCAATGTACTTTGGGGTTATTGAGTTTCAGACAGGACTGCGTTATTTTCTACAAGTTTTTAAAATTTAAAAACGAAATAAGAAAATCTTCCCAGATTTGAATATCATGACTGGAAGGATTAATTAAAACTTCAAATGGATTTATATTGATACAATAAATGTCAAAGATATCTCTCAATAAAATTGAATATATTCACACAAAGATATAATACATATAATCTCAATATTCAAGAACTCCTGAAGATACACAAGAGATTATCTACAAAGTTCAAAAGAGGGTTCCAATACAAAATAATATAAATAACCAATGCAAAATAGTTTACGAGTACATGCAGTATGGAAAACTCATCCAATGCTCATCGCTCGGAGTGACACTCAAAGCGCAAAGCTCATTGTGGAAGCAACCAAGCAACGAGAAGCAGACGCATATCATCAACTAGATGCCACCACCATCAGCCTATCATCTCCGGGGCGTTCATATCGCTCTACTGATCTTATTCCCCTGCGCGTTCCTGTCATTTGTACGCCTGCCAAGAAGTTCAACTACGCTTGTAAAAACTTAATATAGGTCTCTAATGTAGCAATAAAAGAAACTGCATTTTATATTACCTACTTAAAGCGTCGTTTCAAGGTTTTAATTTAATATCGGAGCGAAATGAAGCTTCGCCTAAATAAGATTTGTGCTTTCAGCTTTCAACTAATGCATAATTTAATAGAAGTTTTGTTTCAGATGGACGAAGTTACGAACATAATAATTGTACTATTACAAACTCCATTAACGTGTTTATTTTCTACAAACATAATTTAAAAAAAATATTTTATTTTACGAACACTTGGGGTGAAAGTTTAGACGTTTCAAAATAAATGCTTTACGATATTTACAATGTATAAGTTTTTATGATGGGAATTTTCAGAAGCTGTGATTGAATTTTTGTTGTAAAGATTCTTAGATACATGGAATACATTTTTGTGGTAATAAATTTTTATCTTAATTTTTGGCACTAAAATGTATCAAAATGGGGACTTATACAATTCAAACTTTTTGGGCGCCATCTAGCGAGTAAAAAAGTATTTAATAAGTAGTTGACATTTATCATGTGATCCAGCACGTGATCACAACAACTGTTCTTTGAAAGGAAACGTAAACATTTTTATATAATTATTTAAGTATATGATCTACTCAGTGTATACCTTGCAATTAATTCATGTTTATTTCCACTTTTCTTCTAACCCCGGCATTCTAACTATCTTTTCGACTGTAAGACTGAATGATTTCAATGTTTTTAAACACAAACCGTGTCCCCGATACATCATTTGTGTTAAACTTATTATTTATTTGTGAACTTGTTTTTTTTAGAGATATTTCAAATTCCAAAGAACATTACACTTTAGTATGAGAGATAATTAATAACAGAAACTACACAAAATACCATAACCAAACTTTGCTGACTAAATAACAAACAAATTGTAGGATCAACGAGGCGAAGTGCTGAAGGGGAGAGCATGCAATTGAGTAGGCCGTGGTATATCACCTCGCTTTTTATAAAAATTTGTTGTTCTTTTCTAAATTGTGTGGAGGGAGGTCCGCCGCCGATCCGCCGCGGGTGACGTCAAATTTATAAGTCCCCATTTGCTTTCCACCTGTTAACTTAAAAATGGTCATAACCATTACTGAAACGGTGTCATATACAACAAGTATGCGTTCTTAGTTTTTAGATCTCTATTATTTTCATTTAAAAGATGTTCAGTGAAAATACCTATTTTTGAAAAAATTAATTAATTTTTAAAAAGCACAAATTGAATCCTGCGGTGCTCTCTCCACAACAACTCTCTGGTAAACGAGCTTAACGGTAATATAGATATTTTGTTATTACCGAAATGTGCGAAAAGTGCAGAATAGTACATCCAGAAATAGGTAAATTTACTTTATTTATTTGTTATTATAAACTTTTAATCTGCTGCTCTTCTCAGTGCCGTATTATTTTACAAAATTTTACAGGGAACGAAAAAATTTTATGAACCCCGGGTGCACAAATACTTTCGATTTGTGAGGAGCTAAAAAAAGCGCACGGGCTTGGGGCGCCACTGGCTCTTCTTATGATACGAGATTAGCTATAGAATTGAAAATAAGAATATCAGGTATGCCTTTAACAGTTTTAAGCCAACAGTTATCACAGTTTTTGACCATGTGTCTTATTCTAAATAATTCTAGCGTGGCCCTCATAGCATTTCATTAAAAGAAGCAACATATTTTTTTAATAACAACGGCACAGAAAATTTCTTTGAAAGTTTCATTATAAATTCCGTTGTTAGTCTCAAGTAAAAAAAACTGATTTTTTTTTTTTCTATTTCGGAATCTATAAACGCAGTGAAAACACGTCTACGCCCGTATCACTCAAGCGGGTTTTGAAGCGGTTGGCGGGTGCGGATGCGTGTGCGGGTGACTCCTCGACCAATAAGAGCGCGGCAGCTAGCGGGTGCGGTTGCTCCTATTGGTCGATAAGTCACCCGCACACGCACCCGCCAACCGCTTCAAAACACGTTAGTGTGATACATACGGGCATTACGAAGATATATTGCCCGTTCGCCTAAACAAGAGAAATTTTAAGATTTAACTTCAAATTTGATCATCATCGACCAATAAGAATGACTTTGGTTCGGACCCTGGGTTAGTTCCAATTTCTCTCGTTTCGGCGAACGGACTATATAAATGCGGCGCTTTTCGTTTTCTAGAGGTGGTATGACTGCTTTCAAATCTAACAGAAGAATGACATAAAACCTCAAATTACTGTCAGTCAACAATTAATTTTCATCTCTGAAGTTAACGAAACAGTCGCATTTTTACCTTCCGTCACCTTTAGGTAAGGAAGGTATTGTCTTTGGTCCAAAAATTCGGTGATGAGTTTTTGATGAATAAGCACGTTTTAGGGTCCCTCCAATACGATTTTACTATTTTTACGATGATGTCTGTATGTATGTGTGTGTGTCCGTGTGTGTGTGTGTGTGTGTGTGTGTGTGTGTGTGTGTGTGTGTGTGTGTATGTAACAAAATTTTCGTCTGCGATAACTTCCATACTACAATTCTAAAAATTATAATTCTTTCGTATTTCTTTTCGTTACATTCATGTGAAGAGCTGATTAGATTTTGGTTAGAATTGGACAACCGGAAGTACCTTCATTTGAAGATTTTAACAGTTTTTCTTGAAAAAACTATGTTAAATATCATTTTTTCACGTTTAATGTTATTATAAATATTAAAGAATATTTTACTCTCTATACGATTTGACTACATTTTATACGTAATATTAAATGGATATAGAGTTAAAAAATTATAAAGAAATTAAATTTCATAAAGTAGCCATAGCTATGAAAACAGCTACTATATTAAGAAAATTTTGATTGAAAGATGTCAGTGTCAAGTGAAATTGACATAGTGTGTCGTATAATTTTACTGGAAATATAGGATCTTTTGCTATAAATTTTCTGTATGGAATTTGCATAAAATACATGCAACTGCCGGAAGGTAAAGTACAAGAAATATAATCTTTAGCAAAGAACTTTCTGTATGAAATTTGTACAAAATACATGAACTGACGGAAGGTAATGTGCTGGCCACAACAAATTTTTTACCTTCCGTCACCTTTAGGTAAGGAAGGTATTGTCTTTTGTCAAAAAATTCGGTGGTGAGTTTTTAATGAATAAGCACGTTTTAAGGTCCCTAGAATACGATTTTACTATTTTTATGATGATGTCTGTATGTGTGTGTGTGTGTGTGTGTGTGTGTGTGTGTGTGTGTGTGTGTGTGTGTGTGTGTGTGTGTGTGTGTGTGTGTGTGTGTGTGTGTATGTGTGTATGTGTATGTATGTGTGTCTGTGTGTGTGTGTGTGTGTGTGTGTGTGTGTGTGTGTGTGTGTGTGTGTGTGTGTGTGTGTGTGTGTGTGTGTGTGTGTGTGTGTGTGTGTGTGTATGTAACAAAATTTTCGTCTGCG
The DNA here is from genome assembly GCA_963082715.1 of Harpalus rubripes. Lineage (NCBI taxonomy): Eukaryota > Metazoa > Arthropoda > Insecta > Coleoptera > Carabidae > Harpalus > Harpalus rubripes. The sequence continues at coordinate 18,461,215 of OY720452.1, forward strand.
ATAACTCTAATACTACAATTCCAAAAATTATAATTCTTTCGTATTCCTCTTCGTTGCATCCATATGAAGAGCTGATTAGATTTTGGTTATAATTGGTCAACCGGAAGTGCTCTCATTTGAAGATTTTAACAGTTTTTCTTGAAAAAACGATGTTAAATATCATTTTTTCACATTTAATGTTATTATAAATATTAAAGAACATTGTATTCTCTATTAGATTTGACTGCATTTTATACTTCATATTAAATGGATATAGAATTATAAAATTATATTGAAATTAAACTTCATAAATTAGCCAGCTATGCTAGAAACAGATACTATATTAAGAAAATTCTGATTGAAAGATGTCAGTGTCAAGTGCAATTGACATATTCGTAGTATATTTGTGTTAGGATCATTTTGCTCGAAATTATCTGTATGGAATTAGTATAAAATACATGCAACTGTCGAAAGGTAATGTACATACAAGAAATTTAGAATCTTTTGCAAGGAACTTTCTGTATGGATTTTATAGAAAATACATACGCATTTACAAAAATTCTACCGGTAGATACCACATCTACCGACTGTGTTCGAACACATGAGTGGTAAAATGTTGGCGTGTTCGAAAATTGTTCAATATCTACCAGATCCATCTACCGGATTTATGAAGAATTTAATCTCAAAAAAAGGTAGTGATGCAAAGCGAAGCGCGCGCGGTGAAAGTGGAAATGTATTCTAAGTAGGGCTCTGCTCAGTTTGTTAACTAAGTAAAATTTCTAACCTGTTTTAAACTTTCAGATTTTTTCATAGGTTATGGATCTACCCTGATTACCAGTTGCGTTTTTAAAATATCGATTCCGGTAGCTATAACCTGATAAAAAGCTGTTTACTGGTAACAGTTCGCCGGTAGAATTTTCGTAAATACGTCATATAACTGACGGAAGGTAATGTGCTGGCCACATCAGATTTTTTTTTAAATTAAAGTTGCCTCAATAAAAAAATATAATAAAAAACATATTTTATAAGGCCTGTTATCGGTTGCCTTATGAAACTTATTTTTTAAATATTTTTGTGTTTATGTTAAGAGCTGGAAACGTAGCTTAATAGTACATAAAAAGCAAGTATCATAAGGCAAATAGAAAAAATAGTATAAAAACATGTTTCATAACGCCTGTTAACGCACTCGTCCTTTGTAAAACTCGTATCGCGGCTCGATTTCCAAACTTGGACTCGTACAGTATCAGGCGTTATGAAACATGTTTTTTATATTATTTTTTCTAGCCGCCTCGGTGGCCGAGTGAGTTGAGGAAGCGTGCTTGTGCAGCGCTCGAAGCGACCATCAGCGCTCGGTTCGTGGGTTCGATTCCCACCAGGGGCTTGGATGTTTGTGACTGTCCATTCATCATCTCATCTCCATCAACGCAACATAAAATATAACAAAAATGTAAAGGAAAAACTGACTCACCCTCACATCATTTGTAATACTTTATAAAAAGTTAAATACAATAAAGAATTATTATTATTATTTTTATTATTATTATTATTATTATTATTATTATTATTATTATTATTATTATTATTATATTATTTTTTTTATTGAGGTAATTTTACAATGAGATTTTTCAAAGATATGACTTGCCAAAAATATGACTTTGTATTTTTTTGTCAGTTATGTTAATAGCGCTTCCCACTAAAGAAATGAAATTTCAAATTTTGACAGTTGTATATTGTATGTTGTGAATTTTGTCTGATTGTATTCATTAATACAATGTATCAAACATTGCACTTATAGATCTTCTAAACGACGTGTTTGCAGTGCTTTTATATACTTATAAGAACAAAACACGGAATAGAAGAAATGTTTTAACGATATATCAATATCATGACATGATTATACTCGTATGTATGCTTCGAGTCAAATTGCAATTCGGTGCTGAAGTGTGCTAACTTGGAATTTTCATTGCAAATTGTTACAGCGGAATACCTCTGCATAACTTACAATTTTAAGCACGCATGAAACTCTGCTGTTTCAAATGTGATTGCCTCGAAACGTACCTTTAAAGTTTCAAATAAGTTGTTGGTTGAACTCAACAGAACTGAAATTCAAATTAACTCATACATCCCCGAAACTATTTACAGACACATAAACCACACTCCCGTAGACGTGTAGAGTGCAAAGTGTAAATTACTCACTTTGAACTGTAGACGGCGTGAGGCCCACCTCAGCTGACAACACTCCACCGCAGAAGCGGTCCTGGCATGCGGGCACGGCGTTAGCAGCGCGCCCCACGTTGCTCCCGCAAGGGATCACCACGTAATCGTTTGGGCAGCTATTGGTCCCAGAAGCGCCTACCATGGCCTGGATAGCAGCATCTGAGTTGCCTGATAGTGTGAACGATTGGGTGCGATTATTTACTGTAAAGGAAGAAACAAATTTACTTTCTCAAATAAAAAGTAATATAGTTGTTCAAAGAAAAAATACACAACAATTTATATAATAGCAGTAACAGTAGCTTAGCAACGTTTGGCATTAGAAAAATAAATGTTAATTAACGTATATTCTGTTCCATTTAAGCCATTCAGCAGATGTCGCTTGTATCAGCGATAATTTTAAGTAGCCGAAATTACATTGGATAAACTTGTCTCTTGTCTCCAATTTTAGCAAATCAGAAAGGTCAACACAATTATTTTAATTCAAGAATTCAATTGAATTTAATTTTTATTGTAGGTATATTGTTTTGCTTTATTTTTTTTTATTAATTTTTTGTATTATACAGTATAATACTTCAGAAATTAATTAATTATTTTGCAGATTAATTTTTCCTGTCATCATTTATTTTTATACCATAAAAATAACGTCGAAACCATTTTAAAATGTCTAAACAACGTCTAAAAATGACATGGAAACAACGTCTTAAAATGACGTCTAAACAAGTCTTATATGAGTCTAAACCACGTCTGGACATCGCACAGCTCCACGCTGAGACGTCTTCAGGATGATTATATGACGTAAATTAGGACATCACAGTGACGTCGATTTTAGGTCATTTGTATTACTTGGGAAGGTTATTCATTGAAGCATAATATAATAATACTAGTGTGATCACAAAATTCACCAAATGAGTAAAAGATTGCGGATTCTGTGAATGAGGGTTGCATTTAAAGTTACGTTTTCTTTTGAAGCCGCCAGATATGACTGGTTGAATCCAACACCTGCCCTTCACATAAATGATCGTTGATCGTAAAAAGTTATATAAAATTTCGAACGGCGTCGGTAAACAAAGTGTTAAATACTCGTAGGTCTGTAAATTCTAAAACAAGCTTACACTAGAAGCGTATTTTTTTAACAACTTATGTCAACCAATGTTGAACGTTCTAAGGAAGTATAGTTTTTAAGTTTGACATGAAAAAAGTTAAACTTTTGGCTCATATCAAAATCAAAATTAGAAATGCCAGATGCACTCAATTTCTAGCTTTAGCCCGGCCTGACCCGATTTGTAAATTTGATCTTCGAGTCGGGCCAGCATTTTTTTTCGGGCCCTGTCGATCCAAACCTTATTACCCGGTCCGAATGCATTCCTAATTACATACCTACAAAATTAATGTTGGAATTACTTTTTCCACCCGAATTTCAGCTCAGCAAAGCACAAAAATATTTATTCCTCAATATTAAATGCGACTTTGATCTTATAATGTGAAACTGTGTACTCGTATATAAAAAAATTAATATAAATAAATAAATATATCATCACGGTTTATTACCCATTGCTGGGTGTGCCAATCTGCTTTGTACACAGATATCGGTAATGATGAAATATTTGCACCGTGCGGGCGCTTACCAGGCATTACCTCACGGGCACTCATTAATTAATATAAATAAATTAATAAAATTAATATAGTTTTTCGATATCTTTTAAAGGGTATAGGTATAGATAAAAAAAATATGTGTATTATCCCTTGTTTTTTTCCTGAATGATTTTATTAACCGATTTACTTATCCCTTTGAAGAACTAGTTAAATTAAAATTGCCGGCTTTTGAACGGAAGTTTTTAAAATTATTACGTTCTCGGTTTCTGTTAATCATTAACCGTTATTTCCATGGTTTCTTTTTTTTTACTGATTTCAAATTTCAACGCTTTAATTCTGTCGTATATTACCTAAACATAAATGTTCAAATTTTAATTTAAAAAATAAATAAATCGGAAGAGGAACAAAAAATGAAATTAAATTGAACTTAAACGCCAAATTTCTAGCTAACGTTTTACTATGTTATATAGTTAATTAGAAAAAATAGCAGAAAAGGGAAATACCAGACATCACAGAAGTAAATATACTTCTTAATTCGTACATTTTAATATTATATCGTAAATAAGAGGTTTGTTCCAACATACATCCAAATCAGTACGAAACTGTCCGACGCATGCGCAGTCGCAGTCCGCCCCGGGTCTAGGAGGGATACCATGCACAGATAATGTGCCTACTAGATGTAGGCTAGCCAAATTTTTATTTATTATTTTTTTAAAATATAACTAAAATATTATTAATTAAATGTGGGCAATTTTTCGACTGTGATATAAAATAGTTGTTAACAATTATTAATTAATTTTTTTAAAAAAATTATTGCAATAAAAGGTTATTCCAGCTCAATCGAATTAAGAGACACCAAAAACAAGCGAAAGTATAAGCTTTAATGAATATTAATAAAGAAATAAAATGTTATAATTGCAATACTTCGGAAATAAGTTTTTTATAGCGGCTCGTCACGAATATGAACATAATTTTGACTGACGACTGAAAAACCGCCTATAAATATATAACAAATAGCGTGTTATATAGCAGGAGGTTCGTATTATACTACCAACGGAAGTGAAGAGTTTCAAACAGCGGAAGAATAGTCATCAATTCAGCAGTGCAATTCTCAAATAGTTTTTATTAGAATAAATTTCTTGCATTAACCTTAATAATTTAAATACACTTGCAATTATAAAATATGTGCAATACAGTGTTATAATATTAATTTATTTTTATAAATATAATATAAAAATAGCATATACTTCAAGAACATGTAGGCTCACGATGAAAACAGTTTGATAAAAAAAAAACTTCATCATGTCACATTGATTTTATCAAACTTTGGAGACCATAACTCTGTTATTAATAGGAATGTTTTCAAAATAAAAATAAAAAATAATGGAATCCCCCATTCGCTTTTATAATTTTTTTTTGTTAATTAATCACCAAAAAAATATGGGGGTGGGTCACATAAAGTTCCGTCCCTGATGATAACTGTTCCTTGTCCGCCACTGGCTCTGAATGTCATATTACTTTACTACCCAGATTATGAGTAAACTTTAGCTATCTAACATTCGTTAAAGTGGAATTTCAGCAATTGTAAAAGCGGCTTTGGTTAAATAGGAAATTTAAAATATATTTTTTAATACCATGTTCGATTAGAAAAGTACGTACTACAGGTACTTTCCCAAAAAATTATAAGCTGGTACTACTACCAGAATACCACTGGTAATAACAAGCAGATAGGTATCTTATAAAATTATTTAAAATATCTATTAAATTAAAACAAATGTGAAACAGAAAACCATCATTGAAAAGAAAACAAAATGAACAGTAAACAGTAAAAAATCACAAATACTTTAAATACTCTCAAAATTCAGAAAAAAAACATATTTAGGTAATTCAATGTGCAATTAATTCACTTGTCAAAACCAACCAAATTTTACTGGTTAAATTAATCAAAATAGTCACAATCCGATTAAGTTAATCATCTGTCATGAAACAAAATAACTTATTTAACAAGGCGATTAAAATTTTAAAATTTAAACAACTTTCATGAAATCGGGCATAAGATTATTAATATAATATTAAGATAATCGTTATTTTATAAGTCCACATATTTTGACCGACGCCAAATATTTCGAATTTTAAATGGCACAAAATTGACCCCTGTGGTGTACTATCCACGCCAGCAATGAGTGCCCGTGAGGTGACAATTGGTATATAGGTAAACACCCGCATGGTAAAAATATATCATCATCATTACATTACCAAAATCTGTGTACTAAGCAGATTGGCACACCCAGCAATGGGTAATATGCCGTAAAGATATACTTATTTTTTACACATTTTGAAATTTATGAATATTTTTTTTTTAACATTATCTCTATAATACTGAAATACAATATCTCTAAAACAAAGCATCTGTAAGAATTTGCTTACATGAACTTATCCATTTATTTTAAGGTCCTGAATTTAAATTTTAAGTTTTGTTGTTTAATTTGGAAACATCTATTACATTTGAAACTGCCATGTAAATATTTACGAGTAGTATAAAATAAAAATTTATTAAAATATTATTATTCAGCACGATAGACGATCTTGATTTAGAAACATTAATATTTATTATACAATTTTAAAATTAATAGTACTTATAATATAATCTAAAAGTTTCAATCTTAATGTTTTCAAAGTGACTGAACTTAAGTTTCAGGATTTTGAACTTTGTTCAATAACAGCAAAATTTTATTTATTCATAATGTCGACTTTTCAATCAAATGCTGTATTAGTAAAACTAACATAAAACTCCTCACTTAGGTCATGAGCATATAGACTTAGTTCACTAACCCTTTCAATATATAAACTAGTAAAATCGATAAATACAAGCAAGTAACCTCATATTCATAATGTGTATTAAAAATTAATAAAACGATCGTTTTTAGTTCATTGACATAGAAAAAAAATGTTTGATGTTAGAATAAAAAATTGCTACATTTTAAACAAAGTAGAGGAAAACTTTCCTAGAACATTTATCTACAGCCGGATGCTGCAGCACATGGTCCGATAAATAACAAATAAAAAAATCGTCTATTGATTATCCGTTGCGGTGAAACAAATAAAAATAAAACACCTACGAAAAGCCAAAGCGGGACTAGAATCTCATTGTACAGTGGAAGCCGCTGAAAATCAAACGGATATGCATTCATTCTAATTTCCTGTAGCTTTGGTAAAAATTTGCGCACGTCCCCAAAAGCACTTATCCACGCCACGACGCCAACAGATTTTTAAAAATGGTGTGCATACTGAAAATTTATTTGCGTTGCTATAGATCAGAGTAGAACATATGTTGTCCAACATGGTAGATATATGGGGTAAATATATCTATACGTATTGAACATTTTTCACAAAATATGCTATGTATTTTTCATCGCGTTTGCAATGGAGTTTGATATTAATGTTGTTGAACTCATTATTATTGATTCATTATATAAAAATGTTTTTTCTATAAAAAGTACCTTATTTAATTCATTATGGCCGGTTTGTCAACCTCCCTTTAAGATAAATGTAACAAAAACTTACAAGGATAATAATAAACCCAACCTTATACGCTTGTACCGTTCCTTTTTGAGCGACGGCAGCGCCGACTATTGGAAGCGATAAGCATCTTTGAGCTGATCATTGTCAAAGCCCGGAAAATGTCAGTTACAACTACTTGTGGTTTTGAAGACGTAAACTTGAATATTTTTCGAAATAAAAGTAAAAGTAAAGGTAGAAAATTAGTGGAAAGCTATTAAGTTTCTAAAGTCAAGAAAATTATTGACAATAATTCGCGAAAATTAAGGTGGTATTTTAAGAGAAACTTCAGGAGCTCTTGGCAATAGAGCACATTAAAATATTTTTATAATGTTGAAATTAAGGTAAAATAATGTAGATATTATTAGTCTAATTAATAATTAATTTTAAAATATGTTAGGTGAAGAAAAAAGCAATAATTACATTGACTGATAAGAAGGAAACTTCATTCCAATTTTGTCAAATTTGAGATAAGACCAATACCTAATTTAGGCCAAGGAAACTACTGGATTTACCAAGGGCCTGTAATTCCCAAAAGACTTTTTAATTTTAAATCTACGAAATAACTGTTAAAAAAGATGTTTCGCAATAAAGAAAATTTGATTTCAATAATGAAAATGGCTAAAGCTACGTTTCCAGCTCTTAACATAGTCACTGTTTTTGTTATTTGTCATAACCTTGAAAGTTTGTCATACGTACAATGGCTTGAGCGTTTCCAGCTACTGTTTTAGTCTTTAGGCTTTGTCTTTGTCATAGCGCATAAACACAAAGTTTGCATACTTCATACTTTCGTCATAGTCTTTGTCGCTGTTCTGTTGGAAAGAGATAAGTGATGTAAGCGCTATCTCTTTTTATGTTGCGCAGTAGTTCTACGCGTTGTATCTGTCATTATTTTTGTGTTGAGATAATATAAATATGGACAACAGAAAGAAAAAAATCATATTTTTTATATTATAAGTACAAATAAAATTATATCATATCTTATGGATATACAGACAATATTGAAATTTAAAGTGGAATATTAGAAATATTGTGGCTCGTTCACCATATTAATTTCGTGCTTTATTTCAAATGTTATTTTGGAATTATACAAAATAATTACATTATTACTTAATTTGAGTAACAATTACTACTCATCATTAATATCATTAATAACTATATAATTTTTGAAGCATTGTAAAGAGTTTTATAAATGTGTTCCCTTTTTGAGTGAACAAACATTTATAAGTACAAAAACTTAAGACTGTGCTTATGTTAACAGCTGGAAATGGCCAATATCTTCTAACAAAAACATAAGACAAAATACAAAAACAAAGACTAAAACAGTGACTATGTTAAGAGCTGGAAACGTAGCTTAATAATACAAAAAAAAATTATAACACTTGTATGTTTTTATAGAACTATAGTTTAATCGGGGCAAATGCACACATCTAATTTGTATCATATGGCTGGGCTGGAAATAATAGTGAATATGTGTCTCTCTGATAAAGAAAACGACTAGACACACAGAAAAATTATTACAATAATTGTATCGTTACTCTATGTTTTTAGTATAATCGGGACATATGAACATATATGTATATCAAAGATGTATCCTTTGTAGATAATTTACTGAATATATGTCCATCTGATTAGAGTCCCTCAGTTTTCTTAAAAAAACAGGAACTTTGATTTGATTACAATAAAGCAATACTTATATAATTACAACAAAGGAACTTTGATTACAATAATGAAAATGGCTAATCACGAATGTTTCTTTAATTCTAATACAATTTAGTTTATGATATATTCACAGCTGCATTATCTTGTAAAATTGTACGTCCTAGTTTTTTGATTAAATTAAACCATGGATACGACTGAACTATAATTTCAAGTTTAGTTAGAAATTATTTCTTTACTCATTAAAATATTTAAGTGATAGAAGAACTGTTTCTTGTATTGAAATTACTTATTAATATATTATTCAACTGATCAAATTTCAGAATTCTGGGTTTTTACTTTCAAAATTTGATAAATTTTGAGCGCAGCATAATCACCTTCCTTTTATGTTAATTATTTCTATTGAACCCAGTAATCATTATCGATGATAAAATCTTTTAAAGTTATAATAACATGTAAATCCTATTGAATACACATACTTCTGTCAGCTCAAATATTGCATTTTCGGCCGATTGGCGTCGCCTCGAGCGTTACGGTACAAGCGTATAGAATAGTAGGTTTTCACCAATTGACATTAAAAGTACAATTTAACTGACAGTTAGTAGGCAGAAAAGTAGTGCTTTGTAAAGCCTCATTTTCACCGTTTGTCTTAATAATGAAGAGCTACATCAGTGGCGTCACTACCGATGTTCCGCGTGTTCCGCGGAACACGGGCCCTGTGCCTCAAAGGGCCCGACACGCACGTCAAAAAATATTTTTATTTTAATAGAGCCACATGTTCCAATTATATTAAATGACCTCACATCTTTCAGCAGAAAGATCCTTTTCAAAATAATCAGACATCTATTATTTTATTAGAATATGAAATAGCCAGAACAATAGATATCTAACATATAACCTTTTCAGCTTCTGATTTCAGTGCGCACTAACGTGCACTGAGTTCTCGTTTTGTTTTCATCATACTTATATGTTTACATTTTCTTCGTGGTAATGTTTTCGGCTTGTCGTGAAATTTCACTCAGTTCGCAGTGAGTTACTAGAAAATTCTTCAATGTCAGATAGTGATGTAGAGTTATTAAATCGAATAATAAAACTTTATGTCGTACATAAATATACAAATAAGAAAGTAAAAATATAAACTCATGTGAGGATTTGAAATAAAATTATTTTCGTTTTCAGTTCAAAGATACTTTTCAGGTACAAAGGAGTACTTCCTTGAAATTCATAGATAATTTTGCTCTCAGACTTGCACTCATTTATAGTCTCGTTTTCAACTTAAACTTGTATTAGAATAGTTAGGAACGAAACTGATTCCATGCATTTACGTCTGACAGTGCACTGAGTACACACACACACACACACACACACACACACACACACACACACACACACACACACACACACACACACCGCGTAAGCCGAAAACACTAATATCAACTTTTGACAAAAAAAAACAAATCAGTAAAAGCTGTTGACATAAATGTACAATATTGTCTTGGTTTCATGTTTATATTTTGAAATATTTTTTGCTTTCTTTATCTACATAGGGGCCCGGGTTGACTCGGGCTGCATTGTTACGCCACTGGTCTACATATAATTAATAACTAAGCGCAATGCGTATAAAACTGTTTATCATACGGCAACATTTACTACCATTTCCAGCTATGCATAAGAACTAAGAACAATGCGTGAGAACAAACGTTTGCAAACTTTACAAACTTCAAGGCGTATGTATGTCACCAGATGAATACAAGAATGACTCTTTTGTCAAAATCTAAGTAATAGTAGAACGAAACTATGTGGCAAAAGAGTCATATCACCCGATAAGCCATCTCTCCTGGAATTACTTATTTTTGCATGTAACTTCTAAATATTACAATATGGAATTTTGGTTTGCACTTCATTAGAAAACGTTTTCATACATTTTTGAACGATGATGATCAGGCTTATGATTTATGACATATAGAAACAAATTCATTTTTTACGAATTTATAGATAAATATAAGAAAGTATAAATAAATAAATATATCACGGCTTATTACCCATTGTTGGGTGTGCCAATCTGCTTTGTACCCAGATATCGGTAATGATGAAATATTTGCACCGTGCGGGTGCTTACCAGGAAAGAAAGCAAGACAATAATAAAAAATTGAAAGTAACGCTGTGTTTGGGCGTTTTAAAGTATAAACCTAAGTTTGGGCGTTACAATTTCGAATTGGAAAAACATATTTTGACGTCATTTAAAGGTATCTTAAAAGTATGTAGTAGATATATGTATATGTGAAGAATTTCACGTAATCTTGATAAACGTATAACTATTTTTTATTTTTTTTAAATTTCGACGCCCTCCACGAGGTGGCGCCCTTCTGCCACGCTTACCTCGCTTACCGCCGGCCCTGCCCTGAAATTATAACAATTTAAAAGAAATTTGACATTTGTAATGATAAACACTTTACATATCACTTTTTGACAATATAATTACCAAGATAATTACTATTATGCAAATTATTGATAAATTGTTAATTAAAAATTAGTTCAAGGTCAAACTATGATGAAAAGTAAAAACATGACATTTTATACACTTACATTTATTATTTTTAAATATTGTTACGCCACAAATTATGGTAGTTACTTAATTTGTATGTGATACACGTAATACACTATTTATATAGCTTGGAAATAGTAATTTGGGGGTTAGTTGTATTTGATATGTGGCTAGAGGAAGAGTATTCGTAATAAAAGAGTGTTTATATGACACCTATTTGACTTCTTTATTTTCCTATCATCGTAATAATATAATAAACCGACTAATAAATACATTCAAATTCAAATTAATAGAAGCAATAAAGAAGCTTTGAGCATTGAAAAACTTTTCTGAAATCTTTGCTTTTCATTTTGATTTCGAAGACATTTAATATGTCCAGTGAATCAAATGAGTCATCCAATTTAAAAAATGTTTAGTTAACTTTGTGAGATTGTACTAAAAACAAATTATATACAAAAATTGGGACACAAAATTATTCGTACACCTACAGTTATAGAATTATTGAACTCAATATTAAATTTTAATATTTAAGTGATGTAACCATTGTCTTTAATTACAGCTTCCAGTGGCCTAGGCATTGATTTTATTAAATTAGATAATATGGAAAGTGCATTTGTTTCCCATTCTTCCGTCAGATTCGTCCGGAGTTACGAAATATTGGAAAATGTTATTTTGCGTGGTCGCCTATCTAGTTCCGTCCACAAATTCTTAATAGGGTTGAAATTAGGAAGCTGGGGTGGTGTTTTAAGTTATTTAGGTATGTTGTAGAATAGCCATTCCTGAACAATAGCTGATTTATATTTGGGATCATTATCTTGCTGGAATATATAATCCCCTCTCGGTCTAAGTTTATCCGGAAAAGATTGTAAACTTTCTTTTAAAATTGATAAATTAATATATTACATTACAAGTCATGAAAATGTTTCATTGCAGACGAGGAGGCTTGTTTGAAGCCTCCGAGTCAAGCAAAGACATTTTTATGACACGGGATGTATTCTATTTTTTTTTTAAATCGGAAATTATAGAAACTTAAAATTATAGAAAATATTGTAACATTTTTATTTATCTGGATGAAGTGTAAATATTAGACAATTATTTCTAATTAAAATTAAGTGTTTATTAAACTATAAAGAAAGATACCATTAATTATATTAAACAATTATTAAAAACTAATTAAGATTAAAACTATAATTAACTATATAACACTAACACTATTTATTTAACCAATGAACACTACTATTTATTTCCACGATTTTACAAATTATTTATTTCACTACGCGTTCCAATCTTAGACTGCCGGTCTGTTGCAGACTTTTGTAGACTGTTTACGCGATATTTATATCACTATATTTATATCACTATATACTTATATCATGTTCAACTGTTCGCCTACCGACCTCCACAGCATCTATATATCAACTGACTCAACAGCGTCTGTATATTCAACTTCTCGGACAGAAGTCACACCTTTCACCTCACTGTCAGTCTATTTTTGTAACTCTCTCTCTCTCTCTTCCACAGCCTCAGTATCACCAACTATATGTATGCCACAATTCTTCAACACCAATGCCGAGTATCCACTCCAACTCGCTGTTACTGTCCTTGTATACCTAGCTTCACAATACTCGTCCACACTGCCGAGTATTCACTTTCACAGCTATCCCAATATACCAGTAACTTCCAGACTCGCCGTTACTGTCCTCGTACACTATAGCTTCCTAATACTCGTCAACACTACCGAGTATTCACATCCACAGCTATCCCAATATACCATTAACTTCCCGAATACCTACTCGACACCAGCTGCATACGCTCACTACGATACTGCTGTGCTTTTCACTAACACTTTACTCTCTAACACTCCATATCAATGTTTCTATGACTCTGTTTGTAACTAACTAACTATCTCGAGCATAGCTACGTCCCTTATATACAGCTGCCATTATTTTCTAGAACAGTCTAGGATATTCGAACACATAATAACAATGAACACAAAAGATTCAGGCGACCGGAAGTAATTAAACACGTCGCGACCAGTCTGTTTACATCGGCCGGCTACTAGCGCGATTACGTCACCGCTATAAATAGACACTCGCTTACAGTGGCGGCGACGGCGGGCGTCCCATGTTACAATATTAGGTTTGCATAAATCATCAGAGCTGTGACAAATTTTAGAAAACGTTATCATGACAAGTAAACAAAGTGACAAATTTTATTATTATAAAAATTTGACGCGTTGTGTTTGCTTTCTTGCTACCGGTAATTTTCCTTTTGAAAACGATGTTGCAATGCGAACATGATTTTGATGGTGAAGATGAAGTACCGATGGACATAACTGAAGCTGCGAACGCCGCTGTGGTATCCAAATCCAAACAGCGGTACGAAAAGGAGTATGATAGATTCAAAAAGTGGTGCAGCATTAGAAAAGTGAATCAAATTAGTACAGACAGTGGAAAGTAAAAATGACTAGTCATGAAAATTTTAAATCTTACTTTCAAGGCTCAAATTAGTCCGGAAATGAGGATTTTTATGCAGATTTAAAAAAAAAATTACCCATAATCTCAAATTAAACAAAAATTCTCCAACTCGTCAGCAAACGTGCAGCCCCAAACAATAACGTTTACACTATCCTGTTTTATCGTACCACACAAATTATTTGTATCTAGCTCGGTATTTGATTTTGTCCAAACTACAGACCTACCATCTGATCCAAATTTAGAAAAAAATAAATCTATTCCAAAATTCAGGGTCTTTATTAACATATTTTTTCGCGAAGTTTAGCTATTATGTGATGCAAGAATTATATGTACTTATTACACAAGGACAGTGATTTTCTCTACTACAGTTTTCCTTTCTTGAAACCCTTAAAATAAAAGGTATAAAATAGTTATTTATGTAACAAGTGTGTAAAGTAGTACTTTTTTGGTCGAGTTCGATGTTTCGGAAATTATAGCACGAGGCAAAAAATACTATTTTACACACGTGTTGCATACAACATTTTTCCTACAACCGAAATGGTATTGATGTTTCTCATAATACTGAGTGTACAGGCATCCATCAGCTTCAAATACTGTTAGTACTTCTTTCTCATAACACTGTACAAAATGTAACTTAAACACTTGGAAGAATCTCAGACAGACGATGATTAGTCTTTTATAATGTACAAATTGTACATTTAATATCAATATTAAAAATTAGGTTAGAATAGAATACATACCAAAAAAATGTTAATGTTCTTAAAAATTAGATTAGTACTGTTAAAGAAATATTAGATTTGTTTCATTTACAATGTATATTCATATTTCTTAATAAATTTTATTACTTTCATTATTATTTACTACCTAATTATATACTTGACACATAAATTAACCGAATTTTAATGTTGCCTAGCAACGCTTATTTACTTTTCAAGCACTAGTGCGTGAAAAGTACTTTTCACGCACTAGTGCTTGAAAAGTGACACTTTACACACTGTAATGAGTGCGTGAAACGTACTTTTCCCGCACGGTTGTAGAAAAAAATTATTATTTCTAACCTGTATCAGAGCACTGCGTATACTGTATTCCACAAAAATTCCTCTCCATTCGAACACATATGCTATAATCCTGGTTGGAAAGCTGCAGTCCGGACATGGGATCGTAGTTGAAAGACTTGAATTGTCCCGAGACGCCTGTGTAGTACTGCAGACAGCCGTCTTCAGCTGGGGAAACAAACGTAATCAAAGCGATCAGTAGAATGTTGGAAACTTTCCAATTATTTAAGATGTTGGTTGCTGTTATTCTTACCCTTGTAAGCGCTGTAGCAAGGGATCTGGGTAACGCGAACCTTCCAATTTCGGGGAAACGAAGGCCCCGTTGTTACTGTTGTTAGGATTATTGGATTTGTCATTCCGACACCGGCGTCTATGTACACTGGAACAACGAATTACAGTTATGCTTTTATTGTATGTCAACATTTATTGATAAATTGTTATTTAAGATTGTTGTCAGTTTCGTAAACTGAGATAATAAATTGTTTTGTCATTTTGCTTAAGAGTTAAGGTTACCCCTGTACTAAAATATGAAGCGAAAATTCAAATAAATTGTTCCTGTAGTAATAGAACTATTAACGTTTTAAAAAATTTAATACTAAACATTCATACTTATGATATTAACCTACATTTAAATATTGAAATCTATTAATATTTTTATGGGGTGTCGTGGCCGCGTGCCGAATTTTAAATGGCACAAAATTGACCCCTGTGATGCACTCTCCACGCCAGCAATGAGTGCCCGTGAGGTGACGCATGGTAAGCGCCCGCACGGTGCAAATATTTCATCATTACCGAAATCTGTGTACAAACAAGATTGGCACACCCAGCAATGGGTAATAAGCCGTGATGATATATTTATTTATTTATTAATAATGGACTTTGATTTTAATGGCAAAACCAAAATCCAGTCGCATTTCTCAATTTGCCATTAAAATCAAAATCAAATACTTACTATGTTTACATGCAGTTTTGAAAATGGTTTCAGTTTTCAGTAAAAATTATGCAAAACTGTTTACATACAGTTTTCAAAACAAGTTTAAAAATTGATTTGAAATCAGTTTCGGCGCATGCGCATTTAGTTGATGTAGGTAACAGATCCTCTTCACTCCAAATACTTCATTTTGCCATTATTCCAATTATTTTTTATACTTCGTACCACTACGCACTAAAACTACACAACTGTCAATATATTTGAAGGTTAGTAACACAAAGCGACAGAAACGTTATGCTCTGTACGCATGCGCAGTATCGAAACTGAATTTTAAGTGTTTACATGAATAGTTTTGAAACTAGTTTTCAAGTCCAACTCATGAATTTTAGTTTTGGTTTGAGATAATTCAAAATCGTTTTGACACTGTATACATGGCGTTTTCAGAACTAAAAACGTTTTAAAAACGATTTCAAAACTGCATGTAAACTCAGTTATTAATAGATATCAGTATTTAAAAAAATGCAGGTTAATATTGGAAGTATGAATGTCGGAATATGCTATTATATATAAAACCGAATGAAACTTTACCGTTTTTGTTCGCTTAAAGTACATAGGTACTGAAAAAATTGTAAATTCACACATTATACGGTCCAGAGAACAGTAAAAAAGTTAACACATCCCTGCTTCCACTCTTCCACATAATAAAATGTGATGGAATTTTATTAAAGGACTTAGTTTTATTTTCATTAATAAAATTTCCCGTAAAGCTCAATTCTAGATAACTTAATTTAAAACTTTGAAAATGAACTCAAAAGCAGGGCAGCATCCACATCCACGGAAGGAATAATGTTATTAAATTTACTCACTATGGTTTCCAGTGTTCAGTCCGCAGATAGTAGGCACTGGTGTTCCACCAGATACGATGAACTGATCATTGTTGCAAACGTTGTTAGTAATTTCAGGTCCCATGATGACGAACTGGTCGAAATCCAACCTGCGGTCAAATATTGCTTTAAGTTATACGGATATTATTTTTCTTCAAGCTTATTCTAATATTTATATTATGCTACTGTACAAACACTATACAAGATATTCATTGTTTACTAGTACAAAAATGTTGTTGTTATTGTACTAGTAAAAAAAATGTTAGCGACTAAATTCACTGCTGGCGGTGGTAGTCGCCATAGCAACACAGATCATAATGGCATGGATGTGTGTGAATGTGAACCCACTCTGTAATTGGGATTTAATCCTGTTGAGGGGTTATAAAAAAAGGTAGTTACTTGGATTAGATTAGACTATATTTTAAGAAATAAACTGTCAAAATTAGAGTAAAATTCGCTAATCCAAAAAACTTAATCTTTTTTGTGACTCGGGCTGTGGCGGGAGGTATTGTGTTGGCCTCATCAGATTTTTAATAATTAGTTTGCGAGATATTTGTAATTTGTTCAGTGTCATTGTGACGTCACATTATTGCTATCTTTCTCTCGCAGCCTACTCGAGTCTGGTGAGACAGAAAGATAGCAAAACAATTAAACCTTTTTATATCGAATGTAAGCGGTAAGAGATCTAAGGTCTCTGGGCGACGCTAAAGTAAATGGACCTGTACAATAGTTCCCAACCTAGTCAATAAAATAACAATTTACGGACAAAATAACTTTTACGGCAGAATTGGACTGTACACTAGGATCTAATGGTTTGTAATCGCATTACAGTAAAACTCGAAAAATTTTCTCTGTAGTGAACATTAAAAAAGAATATTTTCTTTCAAATGTTCAAAGATAATGCAAAAATTATTTTATATATTTATATATATATATATATATATATATATATATATATATATATATATATATATATATATATATATATATATATATATACAGGGTGTTCCACGACTCGACCGACAAACTTTTACCATATATTCCAGGGGTCATTACGATCAAAAAATGTTATATGACCTATAGTTGAATTCCTCTTTGTTTCGGAGATATCGAAGAAATTAAGAAACAAAATGATAAAAGAAAATTTATTCATCAATGGATAGCTAGTTAACACAAAATTACAACAACTGTTCAAAATGAGAACCGCCATTTTCTAAACATTCCGCTATCCTTCGAGTCATAGAATGTTGCCAGTTAATTACTGCCAATTCATTCTTTAGAGAATTAGTAGCTTCAACTATACGGTCAGTCAACTCTTGGCGTGTATCTGGTTTACCATTATTATACACACGAGATTTGAGGCAACCCCACAGAAAAAAATCTAAAGGCGACAAGTCAGGTGACCGAGCTGGCCAATGTACAGGACCACCTCGTCCTATCCATCTTTCCGGAAAATTTTCATTCAGAAACACCGTCACTTGTCTCCCAAAATGTGGTGGTGCCCCATCTTGCTGGAACCACATGCCACGACGAGTTTCCAGAGGAATATCTTCCATGTAATTCGGCAATTCTTCTTCCAAAAAGTGAAGGTAAGTTTCTGCACTAAGAGATCCTTCAAAAAAATGAGGCCCAATAAGATTATTATTTAACAAGCCGCACCACACGTTGACGGAAAAACGATGTTGATGGTTAACCACGATTGTTTCGTGTGGGTTTTGATCCGCCCAGATGTGAGAATTACGTGTGTTGTTAATACCATTCCTTGTAAATTGGGCCTCATCCGTAAAAAGTATGTGTGGAATAACCTCCAAACTATTTTGTAACCACTGGCAATACCGTACTCGATTTTCTAAATCGTCAGGAAGTAAATGCTGGACCTTTTGTAAATGATAGGGATAAAGTCCATCATGGTGCAGAATTCTCCATACGTTGGTTTGAGGAATTCCCGTTGTATGAGATATTCTACGAATACTGGTAGAAGGACTTCGTTCAACTGCATTTAAAACTTCTTCTTCAGCGTGCCCATCTCCATCTCTTTCTACACGACGACGTGGAAAAAATCCTGTCTCTCTCAAGCAACGAAAAACGTTTGAAAAAGTTGTATGGTGAGGAACAATGCGATCTGGGTATCGCCTAAGGTACTCCGCAGCTGCAGCACGTCCACTTCCATTGCAAAAACCATACACGAAAACCATATCGGCATATTCTGTATTAGTAAAATGCGGCATAATGGCTTAAATTAATAACTACGATTGTAAACACGTCATTAAACTGTTTTTTTTTTGTTAAACAAATCCGTCAAGGCTAACTCAATTATAATTTTTTTTTTAATTTCTTCGATATCTCCGAAACAAAGAGGAATTCAACTATAGGTCATATAACATTTTTTGATCGTAATGACCTCTGGAATATATGGTAAAAGTTTGTCGGTCGAGTCGTGGAACACCCTGTATATATATATATATATATATATATATATATATATATATATATATATATATATATATATATATATATATATATATATATATATATATATATATATATATATATATATATATATATAAACCTTGAAGGTACTTTTATATTTATTAATAGTAACTCTTGAATTAATAGATTAATAATAAGTTGAAAATAACAAATCCATTAGAACAGGTTGTACTCGTATTACGTTATTTACCTAAACTGACAAATATCTGGACTGCTTTTCAGGACAGTAAGCTGACATGATCCGGTCCCATCGTATTGGCTGGGATATCCGCTGTTAACGAAATACGTTTGGTTATCCCTCGTTGTTTCACCGCAAGTCACGAAAACTAAAACATCCAAAATACATTAGTTTGTTTTATTTACAAAACCAATAAAATGTAAATAGTAAACAATTACTATGTTTACATGCAGTTTTGAAAATGGTTTCAGTTTTCAGTCAAAATTATGCAAAACTGTTTACATGCAGTTTTCGAAACAAGTTTAAAAATTTATTTGAAATCAGTTTCGGCGCATGCGCATTTAGCTGATGTAAGTGACAGATCCTCTTCACTTCAAATACTTCATTTTGCTATTATTCCAATTATTTTTTATACTTTGTGATACTCCGCACTAAAACTACACAACTGTCAGTATATTTGAAGTTTAGTAACACAAAGCAACAGAAACGTTATGCTATTTACGCATGCGCAGTATCCAAACTGAATTTGAAGTGTTTACATGAGTAATTTTGAAACTAGTTTTCAAGTCCAACCCATGAATTTTAGTTTTGATTTGAGATAATTCAAAACCGTTTTGACATTGTATACATGGCGTTTTCAAAACTAAAAACGTTTTAAAAACGGTTTCAAAACTACATGTAAACTCAGTAAATGTACATTGTAAAATTTAACAATAAATCGCAGATATGCTAGTAGTTTTTATGTAAACATTAAATTATTGTTAAGAAATGTGTAATATGCTTATTTCTAGACTTGTCAGATCGCGAAAAATTTAAATGATATGTAAACAAGTCTAGTTTGTTTAGGTAGCTACATTTTATATAAACAATAATTTAAGTAAAAGTTTGATGTTTATATAAATCTAGGGTGACCATACGTCCCGTTTTTTTTTTTAAATGTACTGGCCGTACCGCCGTTTTGGTTCAAATAACGTATTTGTCCCGTTTTAGAAGATTTCTCCCTTTTTTAAAGATTTTTCTATTTTGCGTCTATAATAAACCTATTACAACACCCAAAACAGTTCGTTAATAGCTCATTCGAGTGCTGTAATAGATTAGTACATTTTATTTATTAAGGTTGGTGAATGTCAAAAAATGTCAATTGTTAAATCTCGCTAAATAAAGGAAAATAAACGATTTTTAAGAAGTTTATTTTTATATAATTTTGTTAAATTAATTAAGTTAAAAATAAGAATAAGAAGAAGAGAAGAAATAGAGTACCTAGTAAAGTTAGAAAGAAATAGAAAATATCGTAGGTATAGCCCATTCGCGATTGCAATAGAATGTGGAAGCAACTCGCGGATCGAGACAAGTCTTTCAATTGGTTCGGTTCTAAAATGATCCGCAAATTATTTCCATATTCTCTCGCTATCGCGAATGACTTATAGTTGGTGTTATAAAGATAAGGTTAGAGTTGTGCTGTTGAACATATAAATTTTCCAACGTCACATTAGTATCACCAGCTGACACAAAATTCCCAAAATTTTGAAACTACGATTTTTTTAATTGAAAAGGGCATAAAAGGCGCTAAATATAAAAAATAGTATAAAGAACTCATTTCATAATTGTCGTTTATTTTGTTCGAAAGGTTTCTCATAAAATAATAGGACAATTTATTATGACATTCGATCTTTAATATACTATATCACTAGAGAATAAACCAAAAATTGGTTTACAATTTAAAATCATATAGACAAATTTTGTTTGCTTTTGCAATGTTCTATAAGAAATTATATTATTGGTATCACTCCACCCCGCTCCCCCCTGTCCCGTTTTCTTTCTAGGTAATTATAGTCACCCTATAAAAAACTACACTGTTTTACATAAGGACGCCATTGGTATTGGTTTCGAGAGCAGCCAAGAGCGGCACTAGTATTGCTAGTGACAGGGATTCGGGATATTCGCAATCACTCGAGAGTGTGCACTTAAAATAAAAACGCGAGTATGAATCGTCACCAAATTTTGTAATTTGATTATCATATCCTCTTTCGCTTTATTTTGTTGTATGACGGTTGCTTATTGCTGTTTAAAAAATTACAAATATAATAACTTTAGTCCGTTCGCTGAAACGAGAGAATGTAGAACTAATTTTTGAAGAGAGATGTCATTCTATTGGTCAAAATCGGATAATTTTGGAGCCGAATCAATAGAATGACTTGTTTCTGTTTAAGAATTAGTTCCACATTTTCTCGTTTCAGTGAACGGACTATTGGGATCCATAGAATCCGCTGGCAGCTTTGTAAGCGCATCTGTCATGGCAGCCAGTAGGACGTGTCAGATTTATTTACATTTTAAAATAGTGCTTTCTGACCTAAAATATTGTTAACAGTTCAACTCAACATGATTTTTAAAATTGTGTGGTCGAATCCTTCTTCAAGAAATACAGTTGATGGGTAACAATTCATAAATTCAAGATTAATCACTAGTTATGACATAACTCGATTTACGACAATTCTGACTTGGAACTGCAGTCTGCTGGCACAAAATTTTAGTAAAATCATTGAAATTATAAATTTTATATAAACTACATAACAGTAAAATTATTGAAAGATGTCCGATCAATGTCATCTATATCATGAACGAATTAACAAATTGCCATATATTTATCTCTCTCACAAGAAGCGTGTGCGAGGTGTGCGATAAGGAAGGTATATAACATACTTGTCTTTCAAAAATTAAAATTATATTGTTTCGATCTAGTTAGGACATTCTATTTTAAAATAATGCTCGTTGTTGACAATACTTTCGCTGAAATGTAAGTTTTTATTTTATTAATTCAGATATAGGGGAGAGTGGGACAAGAGTGTACGCGAGGCAAGAGTAAACAATTCAAATACCCCGCTAATTTATACAGTTCGGCTTACCAACCCTAGCGGTAAAACATGGTACTATACTGTCATTTATACTTAAAATAGAAGAACATTGTCAAGTTTATGAAAACAAAATTACAGGTAAGTTTGTATACCTATTGCATCATTTTGATACAAGAATAAAGTCAAAGTATTATTATATTGCACGTGAAATAAAAAATCTGATGTGGACACCACACGACTTCCTTGTACGCAAGACCAATATAAAGATGAAGTATAGACCCAATTATAAAATTGCACGTGTTTGACATAATTTGAAATTCACATCTATTTTTTATTTTTTTGTTATTTTTTGTCCTAATCCATAGCAAGCTTCATTACAAAAACCAAAAAGTATCTAAGTTTTAAATTTACATATCTCGCTTATACAAAGGGCTAATTTAATAATACTTGATGTGCTAGACGCAGAATTTAATTCTCTAAAACTCTTATTTGAACCATTTATTTCTAAAATCAAAATGAAACCATTTTATTCAAGAAAAACTGTTAACAACTTCAGGTAATATATCACTTCCGGTTAGCCTGTTTTAACTAAAATCTGCTATGTTATTCCATTTGATAAAAAAGTCTTATATACCAAATTTGAAACGTTTTGGATTATATTTTAATATAGTTTTTCATTAAAATCTATTATGGGCTTCAAATAAAGTACCATTTCTGGAAATTATGTAATGACCAAAAAGGGAGGTGCACAACTAGATGCTATAGAAGTCCTAAATACAAAATTTCAACTTTCTACGGCTTACCGTTTTTGAGTTATGCGAGATACATACGCACGTACGTACGTACGTACGTACGTACGTACGTACGTACGTACAGACGTCACGACGAAATTAGTCAGAATGGATTCAGGGATGGTCCAAATGGATATTTCCGTTGAAATCTCAAAACCGAAATTTTTCGCGATTACAATACTTCCTTTACTTCGTACAAGGAAGTAAAAAGAACCAATAAAATAGTGAATATTGCATTAAAGTGTGTACCATCCTCTACAAAGTTTGCCGACAGAAAGTTTAAACAGTGGCGTAGAACACGGGATAAAAACAATTTTTGTGATAATATTAAACGGGGTAAGAGTAAACATAGTGTTTACTCTTGCCCTGAAATTATAACAATTTCCCCATATAAAGAAGAATTGGAGCAAAAGGATTAAAAGGGAAATGATTAAAGGAAGCAAAAAAGATTAAAAGGGATCTATCGCAGGCGTCTACTTCTGGATTACAGAAATAGTCAAGCAAAACAATAGTAATAACACGACAACTGTTAATTAAGACGACTGTATTTGTATTTGTTGTAAAGAAAAATACAGTACATCTGTTGAAGACCGAATTATATGCGGAAAATGTCATTAGTGGGTACACGAAGGATACACTAACGTTAAACTCAATGCCGACAAATATATATGTGATTTTTGTCGTGCTTAGGCAACATTTTTGCAGTCGATCTCTTTTGCATCGCCATGCGTGGCAAGAGTGAACACTTATTTTTTTAAATAAAAAACATACAGTTTATATACTATAATAGAAAATAATTATTTTATTTTTTTTATATATATTAGAGTTCAATAAAACTGCTGAAATATTTCATATATGAAATTTATTGCATATCAAAAAACCGTTCACTTTTGCCCCACTCTCCCTGCCTTGATTCATAGCCGTACGAATAACATGCAACTGCGTCAGTATCTTATTTTTCACATATTTGGTTTTACACTTGCTAATATACTTACTAGTTAACTTAGTTTTGAAATTTGAATGCTTAATATTTTAACATATATTTTTATAATAATAAAATAACAGTAGTGTATCCTATGTACCCTCATAAGAACTAAGTGAACGACACTACTGAATTTGACAGAACAAAATCTTAATTCATACAATTCGTACATCACGTTGATGGGACACCTTTCAATAATTTTACGGTACCTGCAAAATTATATATATATATATATATATATATATATATATATATATATATATATATATATATATATATATATATATATATATATATATATATATATATGTATATATATATATATATCACGGTGTACTATTTATAGGTGAGTGCATGACGTATTCCAATGCATTACGAAGAATGGCTAACTAACTGGGCTAGTTCATACAGTGTGCCGCTAGATGTCAGGTTTTGTTGCGACCCGGTTTTTACACAAAATATTTTAAATATTAAATTATTCATATATAACGCATAATATTCTATATTTTCAATCATTACCTTTTATCTTTTGTGAGTTCTATGTATTTATTTTGTACAAATTCCATACAAAAATGTTTCTATACTTCCAGTAAAATTATAAAACAACATATGTCAAATGCACTTGACATTGACACGTTTCGATCAGAAATTTATTTTAGTACCTGTTTCTGTGATTATAGTGTAGCTGGCTGCCACTAAATTGCACATTTTGGCACCTTAAAACGACTAAATTTCTCTTTATTTGATCCATACCCTGTTGTGCATCTTGTAGCAAAACATTTTTGTCAAACGGTAACGAGTCGCGTTAGCGCCATTTTGTTTCCCAGTTACTTAGCCATGTCAACGCATCTCGTGCTCTCACCTATAGATACTACACCGTGATATATATATATATATATATATATATATATATATATATATATATATATATATATATATATATATATATATATATATATATATATATATATATATATTATAATCAATATTTGTGAAATGCAAAGAGCAATCAAATTTATTTGACTAGAGTTTTACACGGTAAAAAATAAGGTAGGTAATTGCTACATATTTTGCTTTGCTACTGCGAATTTGTCGAAAGGGCATGTTTTTTTTGTAAAGACAACTGATATATCTTTATAGTAACAAAGCAATAATTGTCTTATTAGCATATATTTATTTTTCACCATGAAATAGTTCCTAACACTAAAGTTATTAGTAGTACGAACAAAAATATTTACAATGTTGTCAATGCAACTGCATTTATTTGCTTCGTAAACTACTCGCTGTTTGTTACTATTGTTCAAAATAATCTGTTTCTAT
Organism: Harpalus rubripes; assembly: GCA_963082715.1. Taxonomy (NCBI): domain Eukaryota; kingdom Metazoa; phylum Arthropoda; class Insecta; order Coleoptera; family Carabidae; genus Harpalus; species Harpalus rubripes. Next base: position 18,486,726 of record OY720452.1, read on the forward strand.
AATTCTTTCATTTCATTATGAGAGTTAATCCGTTTGGTTACGGCAACAAATATTATTTGCTACTAGAGCAAACAATTCTGTCGACCGCGTCGCGTCGCTCTACACAAGGGAGCACGTCTGTTACGGTGTACGGTGTATTGCGTTCATTGCGTTTTACTTGTACCTACAGCGTATTTTGATAAGTTTGTGCTCTTCCAGACATTGTGTATTGTTTTTCAAGAAATGGATGACTTTGTCATTAAAATTTTGACGGAATGGTCTTTCGAAGATCTCATCCCACAATTTAAAGGTTGGTACAAGTTTGTTTTCACATCTTTATGATTAGAACAAAGAAAAACTGTTTCTGTAAAAATTATTCATTAAATAAAAATATGTGTTAGCTAAAAGAAACCTTTATTTTTCAATTATTTATTTTTATAGAAAATATGATTGACGAAGAAGCGTTTAATTTGCTACACGAAAAAATTATATCCGAATTAATACCTCAAGTGGGTATTCGATTGAAATTCACAAATAAATTTTTGTTATACAGAGCAGGATTTAAAGAGGTATATAAAATACGTTATTTCCTAAAATCAGTAATAATTGTACCCATATATTGCTGGGTAATTATTGTAAAAGCAGCCTTTTTATAAATAGCCCATAGGCTGTTTACAAATTCCTGGCATTTTGTTGGAATTTTAATTAGGCTGTATTATTTGAGCCGGATTATAAAATTTTGTAAACATGCTCAAACAAACGTAGCCTAATTGAGATTCTTACATTTTTCTACAAAATATCAGTAGTTTGTAAAAAGGCTAGGCTTCTTATAGGAGATTGATTTCACAATAATCCTGCGATGTGTCGTAAAAAGTGCTCTAGTTATACTTGTTCTTCTTATATATTTATAGATTTATGTTGAATCTCCTGAAAATACTCGTAGTTCAATGCTCAATTGCTAGTACTAGTACTGCTACAACTGACTCAAACTGCACGTCACTTGCGTACGACAGTTTAGACAACGCCAGCATCGTATTTGAAGGTAAATATTAATATTTTGATAATTATTTACATTTCGGTATTTAATTACATATTTGGTTTTAGAAATTGAATATTCGCCAGAAGCAGGACCTACTACTACACCTACTACTACACCGGATTTTCAACCTGAATCAAAAAAACCTAAAAATAGATTTGATGAAATTTATTTACAAGGCTTGCTAGACATTTGTGCAATAGGCAAATACGTTATAGCATTCTATGAAAAAAATAACCGATTGGATATAGATTCACTATGTAAGTGTAACATTGTACGTAAATAAATAGACAATTTAGAATTATTTTTTATTATTTACCTTGATGACATTTATTATTCGTAACTAAAATATGGTTGTTATGGAAACATAATTTAATTATATTTTAGAACAAACTTAAGGTGCCTCAGTAACAAATTAATTTTTGTCACAGTACTAATTGAATGTGGTATATGTAGCATAATGCCATTAGTTACATGCACAAAACATCATTGCTTCGGAAACAAATATAATTTTGTACCGGAATAAAAATTATTTGTTACTATAACCAATCATTTTTAGTGAACTCAGCCACCGTAAAATTGTTGTAGTAGCATTACTGTTGCAGCAATTTTAAGTATTCTGCTGTAACAAAAATATTTGTTGGGTCTATTTCGACTAATTTATTTTGCTCCTCTCACTTATATTTTTGTGCGAACAACAAATCCTTTTTTACCGTGTACGATATATTTAAGTTTATTAACTTTTTCTTTATGAAATATGTCTTGAATTTTTATTATATTCACATAACTTTTAACATAGCATTTTTTGGTGTACAATAATTATGTTTAATTTCTTTAATTCGCTTATTTTTCATATATTTCCAAAGAAATTATAAAATCAGAGCGTGAGAATTTCTTTTTCTGTTAAACGAAACAATGTTTTTTGATGTTTACAAATTTGACATTTCTTACTGGCCGCCATAATTTAGTTCCCTAAAATTCCGCTGATGTCTCGTGCTATTCTGCGTGTCCCAATAAATAATAACAATAAATAACAACAATAAATAATAACAATAAATTAACTTAACGACAGATAAAACATTTGTCAACTTATATGTTTCAATTTCATGGCTATCGCTTTTTAGGGTGATATTCAACCAGGTATTCGACATTTTCATACCTAATTTGTGTCATTCCAAAGAACACAAATGAAGCTTTTTTACTTAAAATAATTAGAGAAGCAGGAAATTAGGAAAGTATGATTTTATATGTTAAAGTCCTATGTTCGGAAGTTCCATTCGGCAGAAGCAGGAAATGTATGTTGGTTCCATAATTGTATAAGTCGAAGAAAAAACATCCACGTCGCATTTGGAAGTTGTGGTAAATTGCAACAAACACTTTAATAGAGCTGCCATCTCCATGCCATGTCACGTAACAAGGCACCCAACCGCTGACAGACGACCAAACTACTTGTTAATGTAGTTTCAAGTTTCAACCGGAGCCGCAACCAGAGTGTGGAATCCGGGACATCGGATAATGGGTCACGTCGATTCAATTTTAAAACAAAATACGTTTCAACGTCATTCCCGTTGTTTAAATTATCGAGAGAACAAAACGAATTCAGATCTTTGCTGCTCCGTAATTCTATTAACCCTCTCTTGATAAATGGCCTCCACACAGATTCCCTCGGGGAATCACATAAGTGTTGAGTTGCGAATTCGACACTTATTCGATTTGATCGTGTTACACTTTTTTGCTTGTACTGGAAATTTCGTTACCTCTCTATACACTCGGCTCCTTTTATATTTTTAACAGCATGGAAATTTGATAAACGAGGTGAAAATTCTAAATACACAGGCCTCGTAAAAGCTTATGAATTTTAATATTTCTCGTTGAACCTACGAGTCCTATCCAGCTGCAGCTGACCCTATTTTTAAAAGTTCATTTATCATGACTAATAGAATTTGTAATAATAATTAAATAAATCTTTACTTTTTATACAGGGTATTAATAGACCTTTTCAATTTAAAAAGATAGAAGATATATGCGCAATGAGGATCTGCGCATGATAAGAACAAATGGCGGGAGTCATGATATGCGCTTGCCAAGAGATCTATGGCGTTTGTTTCTAAAAAAATTAAACGTAAAATATGAGAAAAATCTTTATAACTTTAAAAAACTGTTTGAAAGATGATACAAAAACTGAGAATACAGGTACTTTAATGATTGCAATGTTTTTGACGTTTCGTTTGACAGCCAAACTGACAGTTGCTGGCGCCATATTACTTACTATTTCCAGCTATTGGGATTTTCAAATAAGAAAACTCTAACTAGTGGCGAATATTAAAACTACAAACAGTGGTACACATTTGACATTTATGTGAAATTACAACTATATGACAACAAAAACTTTATTATACATACTTGAATTATAAATAAAAATACTAATAAATAAGAAAATAATACAAAAACTAAAGAAACGCAATTGACAGTAATGCCACGCTGACAAATAATGTCAACAAAAAGTGTACCATTGTTTAATGTTAATTTAAATTCCAATAGAAAGAGATAGCCGTTGAATTGAATAGGTCTATTAATTTCACCTTACATCTATTAATAAACTCGCCATTTATTTGAAGCATTACTGTCTAAAATAAATATGCCACTTTTACACAAGGAAAAACTGTTTTTCCATGTTAAAAATTAATAATAGATGGAGTCTAAGGTTAAATATAACTAAAACTATTATAATTACCCATTAACCTAAAAATTAATTTTAATAAAAACTAAATATATATTTCGAGAACTAAGTTCTCATCATCTGTAGTACAACAAGGAAAAGTTAAACACAGTAGTCAAGGTTGCTCAACATGTCAACCATGCCAGAGGTCCTAACAACTCTGAGTGTTGTTAATATACCGATACCTATAAAACTAAAATATACTACTGATGTCCTATATCTCACTTAAGAGGAGTCTGCTACAAACATTATTGTCTATCCTTGTCAGTTAGTGTAAGAATTTCCCTCCCGTTAGTTTCCCTTTCACGTTCTACACTAATAAAATCAAACCAATCCGGCGCTTGCGCAGAGCTATTCTTACAGACAAGTGCAGCTATATATGCAGATATATATGTCTGCACTCATCCAATGTTAGTCTCACAAATATCACTCCCACCAGCAGTATATTTTAGTTTTATAGGTATATTGTCTTGTTAGGACCTCTGGAATGGTTGACATGGTGAGTAATCCTGACTACTCTGTTTAACTTTCCCTTGGTGTACTACTGATGATGAGAACTTAGTTCTCGAAATACGTATTAAGTTTTAATTAAAATAATTTTAAGGTTAAGGGGTAATTATAGTATTTTTAGTTTCCATGTTAAACACCTATGGCCCGTTTTTCGCGATCACCCGATAATTACGAATATGTATATTTAAATTATTACTTTTTACAAATTTATTAAACGAAAAATTTAGTGTTGTCAAACTGGAAATTTTCCAAAAAGAAATATTTCCAACAATGAAAATTTATCGGGAATATTTCCTTACTGCTAATGAAAGTTTCCAAAATAAATTTCCGGGAATGTTACCAGAAAGTTTCTGCGGGAATTTTTCTTTCTAACATAACCTATTTCCAGTACTTTGACAACGTCTTTGTTGACAAACAAGTGTGCACGTGCGTCTAATATTTGCAAAATAGTTATTTATGTAACAAGTGTGTAAAGTAGTACTTTTTTGGTCGAGTGCGATGTTTTAGAATGCATGTCAACTAAATGTTAATGTTCTTATTAAATTAGATTAGTACTCAATCTGATATAAAATATTAGATTTGTTTCATTTACAGTGTATATTCATATTTCTTAATAAATTTTATTACTTTCATTATTATTTACTACCTAATTATATACTTGACAGGTAAATTAACCGTATTTTAATGTTGCCTAGCAACGCTTATTTACTTTTCAAGCACTAGTGCGTGAAAAGTACTTTTCATGCACGGTTTTAGGAAAAGTTGCCTAGCAACACTCATTTGCTTTTGAAGCACTAGTGCATGAGAAGTACTTTTCTCGCACTAGTGCTTGAAAAGTGACACTTTACACACTGTAATGAAAAGTACTTTTCACGCACTGTTGTAGGAAATATTTTTTATAATTCTATAAATAAATACATACATTCTCTATACTTGCGTAAAGAAAAATCGAAAATTAACCGATCCAATTTTCTGTAATAAATGAAAAAATAGTTATTTTATTTATAACAAAAAATTGTGTCTGTTAATTTTCGATTTTTCTTTACGCAAGTATAAAAAAATATATGTATTTATTTAGAATAAATAAAAAAATCAAAATAATCAAAACTTCAGATTTTGAGTTATTTCAAAATTAATTTTTTTCGCGTTTCGTCTCATATTTAAACAATTTTGATACATTTTTGAGACTTTTACCTAAAATACAATAAATATACTCTCATGTTAATTATTGAAATTAGAATAAATACTTACTTTCATCGTTTAAACAATATAATCATTTGAACGCGCGCCATTGGGGTCACATTATTCGTTAAATTTCTTTTCTATCCTGAACAAATTTAACTGTATATATATATATATATATATATATATATATATATATATATATATATATATATATATATATATATATATATATATATATATATATATATATATATATATATATATATATTCTAATAATATTTCATTGTAATATATAAGTATTTGGTACCAAAAGAAAGTTCGTAATAAGTACAATAATATTTTATTAGTTTTGAAAACCTAAAGGAAACTTTCCGGTAAGTTTCTATTGAATTTACTGGGAATATTTCCCAAAAAAATAAATTCCCGGGAATTTGCCAACACTAGAATAAATATATATTTATTTTTAAATTGCGTCACTAAAATAAATCATTGAGGTCTTATTTTTGTTTTAAAGTGGATCCAGGATCTGGTTAAACGGGTCCTTGCTGAACTCATAAGCTCAGAAGTGAAGTATTCACTTATCTTCTGAATTCTACTAATTCCAATGTACACTTATGTAAATTTTTAAATGACATTTTCACTTATGTATGTTTTTATGTTGTTGTTGTTGTTGTTGTTTGTCAATCATACTTAAGTAAAATCTTTGAATTATAGGTATTGATTCCAAGGCGGCAACGGGGATGCTCTTAAGATGGTCTACTTGTCATATTGTCGCGTCCGTGTGTGATTAATATCTGAAATATTTACGATTACATACTTTCTTATTCGGCTGGTAGATTCAACTCGGACAACCATTGGACAAGTTATATTTGATCAAAGTATGCAGTCCTCAGTGCAATTGAAAAATACCACAATGCATGAAAATAACAAAAACTGATATAACAACGTTTTCAAATTTGTAATATCTTTCTTTCTTTTTGTTTGCAAGTCAAGCTTGCTATAGACAAAACGGATATTATTTATTGATTTATGTACTTTTTGATTTATATAAATCGAGTCAAGTTGGGACTTTTTTTCGATTGCACTTGATTGGTACCCACTCCCGTCACTTTTCTATTTACTTGCCATAAAGTCTTTCTAGAGACATTACATAACATACATTTTTTTATTTATATAAATTTTTTATTCTAAATTGCTATTTAAATATGGGATCACGCTTGAATTATTGAGAATAATAAGCATAGTTCATATTTTTTATAATTTTATTTTAAATATGTTCAAATAATTCCCTTCAACAATAACAATAATACCATTATTTCCTTCCAATTCAAATTAATATCAGGCAAACTATCAAATTATTTCTTGGAGGAGTCAAACACTAGCAGCATTACTCAAAAATTGACAAATCTGTCAAACTATGCAATTACTGGGAGATTTAAAAACTGCTGAATTAATTTCAACCTGATTTAAAATTGTCAAATTATAAATCATTTGAAAATGCTCTCTGGTTAATTCCTTATTTTCACTCACGAGTATACTTTAAAAAATTGTTTATTTATATTCAAATAACAGATCATTAACTGTTTAATTTTGTTGTTGTAAATAAATCTAGCGTGACCCTTCTATTAATTGTAATAAATATTATTAAAATAGTTTATTTATTTCTATTATTTTTAATGTATTTTAATAAATTATTTGTTATTTATTGAGTTTTATATTGTTTATTTTGTATAATTTATTCTTGTTTATATTCACTTATGTTTATGATTTTATTTGTATTTTTGTTTATTTGTACTTGAAAATCTTTAAAATATATAATAAATTAATTTTAATTAAATGTATATATGATTTTTTACTAAATTCCCTGTAATTTTTTATTATAAATAATATTTGCAACCAACGCTACACATAGGAATATAGTTTTATATTTTACCACAAAAGTATGGTGGCAGAACCTGTCAGTTCGAGCAACATGAAGTATCCTTATATCCGTTCCTTCTCTAAATAGCAGAAACTGATACTGCATGCTGTCATATTATGCTGCCAGCCACACACACGTATATACTTTTACCTTTCAACACGAAATCAGGGTGGCAGCACTTGTCAGCTCGACCGAATATGTAGCATATATGTATGTAGCATACATGTATAAGCTTCTGCATCCTTGTACAAATTTTTGCTATTAATGTAGAATTCGTGTTTTGTGACACTCTTCTGCTGTTTTAAGGAAAACATTCCGAGATAATAATAATGAAACTTGTCCGACCCTTCTAACTAGAATATTTTCAGAAATACAGCTCATTCTTATTAATTCTAAATTGTAGCTTTTGTTTTTTAAACATCTGTTTTTTATATAATTTTAAACCTTGCCCTAGGCCCTTCAAACTTTAATATGTTGTAGTTTCACCCTATATTACTCATTCGAATTTCCTTAAAAAACAGCATTTCAAGGAAAACGCTGAAAAACCAGCCGTTTCCGAGATATCAGCCCCTAAAGTTGTACAGGGTAGTTGGGCTGTAACTCCGAAACTATTAGGGCTAGGAGGGCGAGAAAAATTCTATTATACTAATTGCGACCCGTAGATTACGAATCCGGAGTCCGATTTTTCCTAAGGGCTAATAGGACGAAGGGCTTAAGACGGCCCTTAGGAAAAATCTGACCTCGGATTCGTGTTCTACGTATCGAAATTAGTCTAATAAAACTTGTCCGACCCTTCTAACTTAAATATTTTCAGAAATACAGCTCATTTTTATTAATTCAAAATTGTTGCTTTTGTTTTTTAAACATGTTTTTTATATAATTTTAAACCTTGCCCTAGGCCCTTCAAACTTTAATATGTTGTAGTTTCACCCTATATTACTCATTCGAATTTCCTTAAGAAACAGCGTTTCAAGGAAAACGCTGAAAAAACAGCCGTTTCCGAGATATCAGCCCCTAAAGTTTTACAGGGTAGTTGGGCTGTAACTCCGAAACTATTAGGGCTAGGAGGGCGAAAAAAATTCTATTATACTAATTGCGACCCGTAGAATACGAATCCGAAGTCCGATTTTTCCTAAGGGCTAATAGGACGAAGGGCTTAAGACGGTCCTTAGAAAAAATCTGACCTCGGATTCGTGTTCTACGTATCGAAATTAGTCTAATAAAACTTGTCCGACCCTTCTAACTAGAATATTATCAGAAATACCGCTCATTTTTATTAATTCAAAATTGTTGCTTTTGTTTTTTAAACATATGTTTTTTATATAATTTTAAACCTTGCCCTAGGCCCTTCAAACTTTAATATGTTGTAGTTTCACCCTATATTACTCATTCGAATTTCCTTAAGAAACAGCGTTTCAAGGAAAACGATGAAAAACCAGCCGTTTCCGAGATATCAGCCCCTAAAGTTTTACAGGGTAGTTGGGCTGTAACTCCGAAACTATTAGGGCTAGGAGGGCGAGAAAAATTCTATTATACTAATTGCGACCCGTAGATTACGAATCCGAAGTCCGATTTTTCCTAAGGGCTAATAGGACGAAGGGCTTAAGACGGCCCTTAGGAAAAATCTGACCTCGGATTCGTGTTCTACGTATCGAAATTAGTCTAATAAAACTTGTCCGACCCTTCTAACTAGAATATTTTCAGAAATACAGCTCATTTTTATTAATTCAAAATTGTTGCTTTTGTTTTTTAAACATATGTTTTTTATATAATTTTAAACCTTGCCCTAGGCCCTTCAAACTTTAATATGTTGTAGTTTCACCCTATATTACTCATTCGAATTTCAATAAGAAACAGCGTTTCAAGGAAAACGCTGAAAAACCAGCCGTTTCCGAGATATCAGCCCCTAAAGTTTTACAGGGTAGTTGGGCTGTAACTCCGAAACTATTAGGGCTAGGAGGGCGAAAAAAATTCTATTATACTAATTGCGACCCGTAGAATACGAATCCGAAGTCCGATTTTTCCTAAGGGCTAATAGGACGAAGGGCTTAAGACGGTCCTTAGAAAAAATCTGACCTCGGATTCGTGTTCTACGTATCGAAATTAGTCTAATAAAACTTGTCCGACCCTTCTAACTAGAATATTATCAGAAATACCGCTCATTTTTATTAATTCAAAATTGTTGCTTTTGTTTTTTAAACATATGTTTTTTATATAATTTTAAACCTTGCCCTAGGCCCTTCAAACTTTAATATGTTGTAGTTTCACCCTATATTACTCATTCGAATTTCCTTAAGAAACAGCGTTTCAAGGAAAACGATGAAAAACCAGCCGTTTCCGAGATATCAGCCCCTAAAGTTTTACAGGGTAGTTGGGCTGTAACTCCGAAACTATTAGGACTAGGAGGGCGAGAAAAATTCTATTATACTAATTGCGACCCGTAGATTACGAATCCGAAGTCCGATTTTTCCTAAGGGCTAATAGGACGAAGGGCTTAAGACGGCCCTTAGGAAAAATCTGACCTCGGATTCGTGTTCTACGTATCGAAATTAGTCTAATAAAACTTGTCCGACCCTTCTAACTAGAATATTTTCAGAAATACAGCTCATTTTTATTAATTCAAAATTGTTGCTTTTGTTTTTTAAACATATGTTTTTTATATAATTTTAAACCTTGCCCTAGGCCCTTCAAACTTTAATATGTTGTAGTTTCACCCTATATTACTCATTCGAATTTCAATAAGAAACAGCGTTTCAAGGAAAACGCTGAAAAACCAGCCGTTTCCGAGATATCAGCCCCTAAAGTTTTACAGGGTAGTTGGGCTGTAACTCCGAAACTATTAGGGCTAGGAGGGCGAAAAAAATTCTATTATACTAATTGCGACCCGTAGAATACGAATCCGAAGTCCGATTTTTCCTAAGGGCTAATAGGACGAAGGGCTTAAGACGGTCCTTAGAAAAAATCTGACCTCGGATTCGTGTTCTACGTATCGAAATTAGTCTAATAAAACTTGTCCGACCCTTCTAACTAGAATATTATCAGAAATACCGCTCATTTTTATTAATTCAAAATTGTTGCTTTTGTTTTTTAAACATATGTTTTTTATATAATTTTAAACCTTGCCCTAGGCCCTTCAAACTTTAATATGTTGTAGTTTCACCCTATATTACTCATTCGAATTTCCTTAAGAAACAGCGTTTCAAGGAAAACGATGAAAAACCAGCCGTTTCCGAGATATCAGCCCCTAAAGTTTTACAGGGTAGTTGGGCTGTAACTCCGAAACTATTAGGACTAGGAGGGCGAGAAAAATTCTATTATACTAATTGCGACCCGTAGATTACGAATCCGAAGTCCGATTTTTCCTAAGGGCTAATAGGACGAAGGGCTTAAGACAACCCTTAGGAAAAATCTGACCTCGGATTCGTGTTCTACGTATCGAAATTAGTCTAATAAAACTTGTCCGACCCTTCTAACTTAAATATTTTCAGAAATACAGCTCATTTTTATTAATTCAAAATTGTTGCTTTTGTTTTTTAAACATGTTTTTTATATAATTTTAAACCTTGCCCTAGGCCCTTCAAACTTTAATATGTTGTAGTTTCACCCTATATTACTCATTCGAATTTCCTTAAGAAACAGCGTTTCAAGGAAAACGCTGAAAAACCAGCCGTTTCCGAGATATCAGCCCCTAAAGTTTTACAGGGTAGTTGGGCTGTAACTCCGAAACTATTAGGGCTAAAAGGGCGGAAAAAATTCTATTATACTAATTGCGACCCGTAGATTACGAATCCGAAGTCCGATTTTTCCTAAGGGCTAATAGGACGAAGGGCTTGAGACGGCCCTTAGGAAAAATCTGACCTCGGATTCCTGTTCTACGTATCGAAATTAGTCTAATAAAACTCGTCCGACCCTTCTAACTAGAATATTTTCAGAAATACAGCTCATTTTTATTAATTCAAAATTGTTGCTTTTGTTTTTTAAACATGTTTTTTATATAATTTTAAACCTTGCCCTAGGCCCTTCAAACTTTAATATATTGTAGTTTCACCCTATATTACTCATTCGAATTTCCTTAAGAAACAGCGTTTCAAGGAAAACGATGAAAAACCAGCCGTTTCCGAGATATCAGCCCCTAAAGTTTTACAGGGTAGTTGGGCTGTAACTCCGAAACTATTAGGGCTAAAAGGGCGGAAAACATTCTATTATACTAATTGCGACCCGTAGATTACGAATCCGAAGTCCGATTTTTCCTAAGGGCTAATAGGACGAAGGGCTTAAGACGGCCCTTAGGAAAAATCTGACCTCGGATTCGTGTTCTACGTATCGAAATTAGTCTAATAAAACTTGTCCGACACTTCTAACTAGAATATTATCAGAAATACCGCTCATTTTTATTAATTCAAAATTGTTGCTTTTGTTTTTTAAACATATGTTTTTTATATAATTTTAAACCTTGCCCTAGGCCCTTCAAACTTTAATATGTTGTAGTTTCACCCTATATTACTCATTCGAATTTCATTAAGAAACAGCGTTTCAAGGAAAACGATGAAAAACCAGCCGTTTCCGAGATATCAGCCCCTAAAGTTTTACAGGGTAGTTGGGCTGTAACTCCAAAACTATTAGGGCTAAAAGAGCGGAAAACATTCTATTATACTAATTGCGACCCGTAGATTACGAATCCGAAGTCCGATTTTTCCTAAGGGCTAATAGGACGAAGGGCTTAAGACGGCCCTTAGGAAAAATCTGACCTCGGATTCGTGTTCTACGTATCGAAATTAGTCTAATAAAACTTGTCCGACACTTCTAACTAGAATATTATCAGAAATACCGCTCATTTTTATTAATTCAAAATTGTTGCTTTTGTTTTTTAAACATATGTTTTTTATATAATTTTAAACCTTGCCCTAGGCCCTTCAAACTTTAATATGTTGTAGTTTCACCCTATATTACTCATTCGAATTTCAATAAGAAACAGCGTTTCAAGGAAAACGCTGAAAAACCAGCCGTTTCCGAGATATCAGCCCCTAAAGTTTTACAGGGTAGTTGGGCTGTAACTCCGAAACTATTAGGGCTAGGAGGGCGAAAAAAATTCTATTATACTAATTGCGACCCGTAGAATACGAATCCGAAGTCCGATTTTTCCTAAGGGCTAATAGGACGAAGGGCTTAAGACGGCCCTTAGAAAAAAATCTGACCTCGGATTCGTGTTCTACGTATCGAAATTAGTCTAATAAAACTTGTCCGACACTTCTAACTAGAATATTATCAGAAATACCGCTCATTTTTATTAATTCAAAATTGTTGCTTTTGTTTTTTAAACATATGTTTTTTATATAATTTTAAACCTTGCCCTAGGCCCTTCAAACTTTAATATGTTGTAGTTTCACCCTATATTACTCATTCGAATTTCCCCTAAAGTTTTACAGGGTAGTTGGGCTGTAACTCCGAAACTATTAGGGCTAGGAGGGCGAAAAAATTCTATTATACTAATTGCGACCCGTAGAATACGAATCCGAAGTCCGATTTTTCCTAAGGGCTAATAGGACGAAGGGCTTAAGACGGCCCTTAGAAAAAAATCTGACCTCGGATTCGTGTTCTACGTATCGAAATTAGTCTAATAAAACTTGTCCGACCCTTCTAACTAGAATATTATAAGAAATACCGCTCATTTTTATTAATTCAAAATTGTTGCTTTTGTTTTTTAAACATATGTTTTTTATATAATTTTAAACCTTGCCCTAGGCCCTTCAAACTTTAATATGTTGTAGTTTCACCCTATATTACTCATTCGAATTTCCTTAAGAAACAGCGTTTCAAGGAAAACGCTGAAAAACCAGCCGTTTCCGAGATATCAGCCCCTAAAGTTTTACAGGGTAGTTGGGCTGTAACTCCGAAACTATTAGGGCTAGGAGGGCGAAAAAATTCTATTATACTAATTGCGACCCGTAGATTACGAATCCGAAGTCCGATTTTTCCTAAGGGCTAATAGGACGAAGGGCTTAAGACGGCCCTTAGAAAAAAATCTGACCTCGGATTCGTGTTCTACGTATCGAAATTAGTCTAATAAAACTTGTCCGACCCTTCTAACTAGAATATTTTCAGAAATACAGCTCATTTTTATTAATTCAAAATTGTTGCTTTTGTTTTTTAAACATATGTTTTTTATATAATTTTAAACCTTGCCCTAGGCCCTTCAAACTTTAATATGTTGTAGTTTCACCCTATATTACTCATTCGAATTTCAATAAGAAACAGCGTTTCAAGGAAAACGCTGAAAAACCAGCCGTTTCCGAGATATCAGCCCCTAAAGTTTTACAGGGTAGTTGGGCTGTAACTCCGAAACTATTAGGGCTAGGAGGGCGAAAAAAATTCTATTATACTAATTGCGACCCGTAGAATACGAATCTGAAGTCCGATTTATCCTAAGGGCTAATAGGACGAAGGGCTTAAGACGGCCCTTAGGAAAAATCTGACCTCGGATTCGTGTTCTACGTATCGAAATTAGTCTAATAAAACTTGTCCGACCCTTCTAACTAGAATATTTTCAGAAATACAGCTCATTTTTATTAATTCAAAATTGTTGCTTTTGTTTTTTAAACATATGTTTTTTATATAATTTTAAACCTTGCCCTAGGCCCTTCAAACTTTAATATGTTGTAGTTTCACCCTATATTACTCATTCGAATTTCCTTAAGAAACAGCGTTTCCAGGAAAACGCTGAAAAACCAGCCGTTTCCGAGATATCAGCCCCTAAAGTTTTACAGGGTAGTTGGGCTGTAACTCCGAAACTATTAGGGCTAGGAGGGCGAAAAAAATTCTATTATACTAATTGCGACCCGTAGAATACGAATCTGAAGTCCGATTTATCCTAAGGGCTAATAGGACGAAGGGCTTAAGACGGCCCTTAGGAAAAATCTGACCTCGGATTCGTGTTCTACGTATCGAAATTAGTCTAATAAAACTTGTCCGACCCTTCTAACTAGAATATTTTCAGAAATACAGCTCATTTTTATTAATTCAAAATTGTTGCTTTTGTTTTTTTAAACATATGTTTTTTATATAATTTTAAACCTTGCCCTAGGCCCTTCAAACTTTAATATGTTGTAGTTTCACCCTATATTACTCATTCGAATTTCATTAAGAAACAGCGTTTCAAGGAAAACGATGAAAAACCAGCCGTTTCCGAGATATCAGCCCCTAAAGTTTTACAGGGTAGTTGGGCTGTAACTCCGAAACTATTAGGGCTAAAAGGGCGGAAAACATTCTATTATACTAATTGCGACCCGTAGATTACGAATCCGAAGTCCGATTTTTCCTAAGGGCTAATAGGACGAAGGGCTTAAGACGGCCCTTAGGAAAAATCTGACCTCGGATTCGTGTTCTACATATGTTTTTTATATAATTTTAAACCTTGCCCTAGGCCCTTCAAACTTTAATATGTTGTAGTTTCACCCTATATTACTCATTCGAATTTCCCTAAGAAACAGCGTTTCAAGGAAAACGCTGAAAAACCAGCCGTTTCCGAGATATCAGCCCCTAAAGTTTTACAGGGTAGTTGGGCTGTAACTCCGAAACTATTAGGGCTAGGAGGGCGAAAAAAATTCTATTATACTAATTGCGACCCGTAGAATACGAATATGAAGTCCGATTTATCCTAAGGGCTAATAGGACGAAGGGCTTAAGACGGCCCTTAGGAAAAATCTGACCTCGGATTCGTGTTCTACGTATCGAAATTAGTCTAATAAAACTTGTCCGACCCTTCTAACTAGAATATTTTCAGAAATACAGCTCATTTTTATTAATTCAAAATTGTTGCTTTTGTTTTTTAAACATATGTTTTTTATATAATTTTAAACCTTGCCCTAGGCCCTTCAAACTTTAATATGTTGTAGTTTCACCCTATATTACTCATTCGAATTTCCTTAAGAAACAGCGTTTCAAGGAAAACGATGAAAAACCAGCCGTTTCCGAGATATCAGCCCCTAAAGTTTTACAGGGTAGTTGGGCTGTAACTCCGAAACTATTAGGGCTAAAAGGGCGGAAAACATTCTATTATACTAATTGCGACCCGTAGATTACGAATCCGAAGTCCGATTTTTCCTAAGGGCTAATAGGACGAAGGGCTTAAGACGGCCCTTAGGAAAAATCTGACCTCGGATTCGTGTTCTACGTATCGAAATTAGTCTAATAAAACTTGTCCGACCCTTCTAACTAGAATATTTTCAGAAATACAGCTCATTTTTATTAATTCAAAATTGTTGCTTTTGTTTTTTAAACATATGTTTTTTATATAATTTTAAACCTTGCCCTAGGCCCTTCAAACTTTAATATGTTGTAGTTTCACCCTATATTACTCATTCGAATTTCCTTAAGAAACAGCGTTTCAAGGAAAACGATGAAAAACCAGCCGTTTCCGAGATATCAGCCCCTAAAGTTTTACAGGGTAGTTGGGCTGTAACTCCGAAACTATTAGGGCTAAAAGGGCGGAAAACATTCTATTATACTAATTGCGACCCGTAGATTACGAATCCGAAGTCCGATTTTTCCTAAGGGCTAATAGGACGAAGGGCTTAAGACGGCCCTTAGGAAAAATCTGACCTCGGATTCGTGTTCTACGTATCGAAATTAGTCTAATAAAACTTGTCCGACCCTTCTAACTAGAATATTTTCAGAAATACAGCTCATTTTTATTAATTCAAAATTGTTGCTTTTGTTTTTTAAACATGTTTTTTATATAATTTTAAACCTTGCCCTAGGCCCTTCAAACTTTAATATGTTGTAGTTTCACCCTATATTACTCATTCGAATTTCCTTAAGAAACAGCGTTTCAAGGAAAACGATGAAAAACCAGCCGTTTCCGAGATATCAGCCCCTAAAGTTTTACAGGGTAGTTGGGCTGTAACTCCGAAACTATTAGGGCTAAAAGGGCGGAAAACATTCTATTATACTAATTGCGACCCGTAGATTACGAATCCGAAGTCCGATTTTTCCTAAGGGCTAATAGGACGAAGGGCTTAAGACGGCCCTTAGGAAAAATCTGACCTCGGATTCGTGTTCTACGTATCGAAATTAGTCTAATAAAACTTGTCCGACCCTTCTAACTAGAATATTTTCAGAAATACAGCTCATTTTTATTAATTCAAAATTGTTGCTTTTGTTTTTTAAACATGTTTTTTATATAATTTTAAACCTTGCCCTAGGCCCTTCAAACTTTAATATGTTGTAGTTTCACCCTATATTACTCATTCGAATTTCCTTAAGAAACAGCGTTTCAAGGAAAACGATGAAAAACCAGCCGTTTCCGAGATATCAGCCCCTAAAGTTTTACAGGGTAGTTGGGCTGTAACTCCGAAACTATTAGGGCTAAAAGGGCGGAAAACATTCTATTATACTAATTGCGACCCGTAGATTACGAATCCGAAGTCCGATTTTTCCTAAGGGCTAATAGGACGAAGGGCTTAAGACGGCCCTTAGGAAAAATCTGACCTCGGATTCGTGTTCTACGTATCGAAATTAGTCTAATAAAACTTGTCCGACCCTTCTAACTAGAATATTTTCAGAAATACAGCTCATTTTTATTAATTCAAAATTGTTGCTTTTGTTTTTTAAACATATGTTTTTTATATAATTTTAAACCTTGCCCTAGGCCCTTCAAACTTTAATATGTTGTAGTTTCACCCTATATTACTCATTCGAATTTCCTTAAGAAACAGCGTTTCAAGGAAAACGATGAAAAACCAGCCGTTTCCGAGATATCAGCCCCTAAAGTTTTACAGGGTAGTTGGGCTGTAACTCCGAAACTATTAGGGCTAAAAGGGCGGAAAACATTCTATTATACTAATTGCGACCCGTAGATTACGAATCCGAAGTCCGATTTTTCCTAAGGGCTAATAGGACGAAGGGCTTAAGACGGCCCTTAGGAAAAATCTGACCTCGGATTCGTGTTCTACGTATCAAAATTAGTCTAATAAAACTTGTCCGACCCTTCTAACTAGAATATTTTCAGAAATACAGCTCATTTTTATTAATTCAAAATTGTTGCTTTTGTTTTTTAAACATGTTTTTATATAATTTTAAACCTTGCCCTAGGCCCTTCAAACTTTAATATGTTGTAGTTTCACCCTATATTACTCATTCGAATTTCCTTAAGAAACAGCGTTTCAAGGAAAACGATGAAAAACCAGCCGTTTCCGAGATATCAGCCCCTAAAGTTTTACAGGGTAGTTGGGCTGTAACTCCGAAACTATTAGGGCTAGAAGGGCGGAAAACATTCTATTATACTAATTGCGACCCGTAGATTACGAATCCGAAGTCCGATTTTTCCTAAGGGCTAATAGGACGAAGGGCTTAAGACGGCCCTTAGGAAAAATCTGACCTCGGATTCGTGTTCTACGTATCGAAATTAGTCTAATAAAACTTGTCCGACCCTTCTAACTAGAATATTTTCAGAAATACAGCTCATTTTTATTAATTAAAAATTGTTGCTTTTGTTTTTTAAACATGTTTTTTATATAATTTTAAACCTTGCCCTAGGCCCTTCAAACTTTAATATATTGTAGTTTCACCCTATATTACTCATTCGAATTTCCTTAAGAAACAGCGTTTCAAGGAAAACGATGAAAAACCAGCCGTTTCCGAGATAACAGCCCCTAAAGTTTTACAGGGTAGTTGGGCTGTAACTCCGAAACTATTAGGGCTAAAAGGGCGGAAAACATTCTATTATACTAATTGCGACCCGTAGATTACGAATCCGAAGTCCGATTTTTCCTAAGGGCTAATAGGACGAAGGGCTTAAGACGGCCCTTAGGAAAAATCTGACCTCGGATTCGTGTTCTACGTATCGAAATTAGTCTAATAAAACTTGTCCGACCCTTCTAACTAGAATATTTTCAGAAATACCGCTCATTTTTATTAATTCAAAATTGTTGCTTTTGTTTTTTAAACATATGTTTTTTATATAATTTTAAACCTTGCCCTAGGCCCTTCAAACTTTAATATGTTGTAGTTTCACCATATATTACTCATTCGAATTTCAATAAGAAACAGCGTTTCAAGGAAAACGCTGAAAAACCAGCCGTTTCCGAGATATCAGCCCCTAAAGTTTTACAGGGTAGTTGGGCTGTAACTCCGAAACTATTAGGGCTAGGAGGGCGAAAAAAATTCTATTATACTAATTGCGACCCGTAGAATACGAATCCGAAGTCCGATTTTTCCTAAGGGCTAATAGGACGAAGGGCTTAAGACGGCCCTTAGAAAAAAATCTGACCTCGGATTCGTGTTCTACGTATCGAAATTAGTCTAATAAAACTTGTCCGACACTTCTAACTAGAATATTATCAGAAATACCGCTCATTTTTATTAATTCAAAATTGTTGCTTTTGTTTTTTAAACATATGTTTTTTATATAATTTTAAACCTTGCCCTAGGCCCTTCAAACTTTAATATGTTGTAGTTTCACCCTATATTACTCATTCGAATTTCCCCTAAAGTTTTACAGGGTAGTTGGGCTGTAACTCCGAAACTATTAGGACTAGGAGGGCGAGAAAAATTCTATTATACTAATTGCGACCCGTAGATTACGAATCCGAAGTCCGATTTTTCCTAAGGGCTAATAGGACGAAGGGCTTAAGACAACCCTTAGGAAAAATCTGACCTCGGATTCGTGTTCTACGTATCGAAATTAGTCTAATAAAACTTGTCCGACCCTTCTAACTTAAATATTTTCAGAAATACAGCTCATTTTTATTAATTCAAAATTGTTGCTTTTGTTTTTTAAACATGTTTTTTATATAATTTTAAACCTTGCCCTAGGCCCTTCAAACTTTAATATGTTGTAGTTTCACCCTATATTACTCATTCGAATTTCAATAAGAAACAGCGTTTCAAGGAAAACGATGAAAAACCAGCCGTTTCCGAGATATCAGCCCCTAAAGTTTTACAGGGTAGTTGGGCTGTAACTCCAAAACTATTAGGGCTAAAAGAGCGGAAAACATTCTATTATACTAATTGCGACCCGTAGATTACGATTCCGAAGTCCGATTTTTCCTAAGGGCTAATAGGACGAAGGGCTTAAGACGGCCCTTAGGAAAAATCTGACCTCGGATTCGTGTTCTACGTATCGAAATTAGTCTAATAAAACTTGTCCGACCCTTCTAACTAGAATATTTTCAGAAATACAGCTCATTTTTATTAATTCAAAATTGTTGCTTTTGTTTTTTAAACATGTTTTTTATATAATTTTAAACCTTGCCCTAGGCCCTTCAAACTTTAATATATTGTAGTTTCACCCTATATTACTCATTCGAATTTCATTAAGAAACAGCGTTTCAAGGAAAACGATGAAAAACCAGCCGTTTCCGAGATATCAGCCCCTAAAGTTTTACAGGGTAGTTGGGCTGTAACTCCAAAACTATTAGGGCTAAAAGAGCGGAAAACATTCTATTATACTAATTGCGACCCGTAGATTACGATTCCGAAGTCCGATTTTTCCTAAGGGCTAATAGGACGAAGGGCTTAAGACGGCCCTTAGGAAAAATCTGACCTCGGATTCGTGTTCTACGTATCGAAATTAGTCTAATAAAACTTGTCCGACACTTCTAACTAGAATATTATCAGAAATACCGCTCATTTTTATTAATTCAAAATTGTTGCTTTTGTTTTTTAAACATATGTTTTTTATATAATTTTAAACCTTGCCCTAGGCCCTTCAAACTTTAATATGTTGTAGTTTCACCCTATATTACTCATTCGAATTTCCTTAAGAAACAGCGTTTCAAGGAAAACGATGAAAAACCAGCCGTTTCCGAGATATCAGCCCCTAAAGTTTTACAGGGTAGTTGGGCTGTAACTCCGAAACTATTAGGACTAGGAGGGCGAGAAAAATTCTATTATACTAATTGCGACCCGTAGATTACGAATCCGAAGTCCGATTTTTCCTAAGGGCTAATAGGACGAAGGGCTTAAGACGGCCCTTAGGAAAAATCTGACCTCGGTTTCGTGTTCTACGTATCGAAATTAGTCTAATAAAACTTGTCCGACCCTTCTAACTAGAATATTTTCAGAAATACAGCTCATTTTTATTAATTCAAAATTGTTGCTTTTGTTTTTTAAACATGTTTTTTATATAATTTTAAACCTTGCCCTAGGCCCTTCAAACTTTAATATGTTGTAGTTTCACCCTATATTACTCATTCGAATTTCTTTAAGAAACAGCGTTTCAAGGAAAACGATGAAAAACCAGCCGTTTCCGAGATATCAGCCCCTAAAGTTTTACAGGGTAGTTGGGCTGTAACTCCGAAACTATTAGGGCTAAAAGAGCGGAAAACATTCTATTATACTAATTGCGACCCGTAGATTACGAATCCGAAGTCCGATTTTTCCTAAGGGCTAATAGGACGAAGGGCTTAAGACGGCCCTTAGGAAAAATCTGACCTCG
Organism: Harpalus rubripes; assembly: GCA_963082715.1. NCBI lineage: Eukaryota > Metazoa > Arthropoda > Insecta > Coleoptera > Carabidae > Harpalus > Harpalus rubripes. The sequence continues at coordinate 18,507,511 of OY720452.1, forward strand.
GATTCGTGTTCTACGTATCGAAATTAGTCTAATAAAACTTGTCCGACCCTTCTAACTAGAATATTTTCAGAAATACAGCTCATTTTTATTAATTCAAAATTGTTGCTTTTGTTTTTTAAACATGTTTTTTATATAATTTTAAACCTTGCCCTAGGCCCTTCAAACTTTAATATATTGTAGTTTCACCCTATATTACTCATTCGAATTTCATTAAGAAACAGCGTTTCAAGGAAAACGATGAAAAACCAGCCGTTTCCGAGATATCAGCCCCTAAAGTTTTACAGGGTAGTTGGGCTGTAACTCCAAAACTATTAGGGCTAAAAGAGCGGAAAACATTCTATTATACTAATTGCGACCCGTAGATTACGATTCCGAAGTCCGATTTTTCCTAAGGGCTAATAGGACGAAGGGCTTAAGACGGCCCTTAGGAAAAATCTGACCTCGGATTCGTGTTCTACGTATCGAAATTAGTCTAATAAAACTTGTCCGACACTTCTAACTAGAATATTATCAGAAATACCGCTCATTTTTATTAATTCAAAATTGTTGCTTTTGTTTTTTAAACATATGTTTTTTATATAATTTTAAACCTTGCCCTAGGCCCTTCAAACTTTAATATGTTGTAGTTTCACCCTATATTACTCATTCGAATTTCCTTAAGAAACAGCGTTTCAAGGAAAACGATGAAAAACCAGCCGTTTCCGAGATATCAGCCCCTAAAGTTTTACAGGGTAGTTGGGCTGTAACTCCGAAACTATTAGGACTAGGAGGGCGAGAAAAATTCTATTATACTAATTGCGACCCGTAGATTACGAATCCGAAGTCCGATTTTTCCTAAGGGCTAATAGGACGAAGGGCTTAAGACGGCCCTTAGGAAAAATCTGACCTCGGTTTCGTGTTCTACGTATCGAAATTAGTCTAATAAAACTTGTCCGACCCTTCTAACTAGAATATTTTCAGAAATACAGCTCATTTTTATTAATTCAAAATTGTTGCTTTTGTTTTTTAAACATGTTTTTTATATAATTTTAAACCTTGCCCTAGGCCCTTCAAACTTTAATATGTTGTAGTTTCACCCTATATTACTCATTCGAATTTCCTTAAGAAACAGCGTTTCAAGGAAAACGATGAAAAACCAGCCGTTTCCGAGATATCAGCCCCTAAAGTTTTACAGGGTAGTTGGGCTGTAACTCCGAAACTATTAGGGCTAAAAGAGCGGAAAACATTCTATTATACTAATTGCGACCCGTAGATTACGAATCCGAAGTCCGATTTTTCCTAAGGGCTAATAGGACGAAGGGCTTAAGACGGCCCTTAGGAAAAATCTGACCTCGGATTCGTGTTCTACGTATCGAAATTAGTCTAATAAAACTTGTCCGACCCTTCTAACTAGAATATTTTCAGAAATACAGCTCATTTTTATTAATTCAAAATTGTTGCTTTTGTTTTTTAAACATATGTTTTTTATATAATTTTAAACCTTGCCCTAGGCCCTTCAAACTTTAATATGTTGTAGTTTCACCCTATATTACTCATTCGAATTTCCTTAAGAAACAGCGTTTCAAGGAAAACGCTGAAAAACCAGCCGTTTCCGAGATATCAGCCCCTAAAGTTTTACAGGGTAGTTGGGCTGTAACTCCGAAACTATTAGGGCTAGGAGGGCGAAAAAATTCTATTATACTAATTGCGACCCGTAGATTACGAATCCGAAGTCCGATTTTTCCTAAGGGCTAATAGGACGAAGGGCTTAAGACGGCCCTTAGAAAAAAATCTGACCTCGGATTCGTGTTCTACGTATCGAAATTAGTCTAATAAAACTTGTCCGACCCTTCTAACTAGAATATTAACAGAAATACCGCTCATTTTTATTAATTCAAAATTGTTGCTTTTGTTTTTTAAACATATGTTTTTTATATAATTTTAAACCTTGCCCTAGGCCCTTCAAACTTTAATATGTTGTAGTTTCACCCTATATTACTCATTCGAATTTCCTTAAGAAACAGCGTTTCAAGGAAAACGATGAAAAACCAGCCGTTTCCGAGATATCAGCCCCTAAAGTTTTACAGGGTACTTGGGCTGTAACTCCGAAACTATTAGGACTAGGAGGGCGAGAAAAATTCTATTATACTAATTGCGACCCGTAGATTACGAATCCGAAGTCCGATTTTTCCTAAGGGCTAATAGGACGAAGGGCTTAAGACGGCCCTTAGGAAAAATCTGACCTCGGTTTCGTGTTCTACGTATCGAAATTAGTCTAATAAAACTTGTCCGACCCTTCTAACTAGAATATTTTCAGAAATACAGCTCATTTTTATTAATTCAAAATTGTTGCTTTTGTTTTTTAAACATGTTTTTTATATAATTTTAAACCTTGCCCTAGGCCCTTCAAACTTTAATATATTGTAGTTTCACCCTATATTACTCATTCGAATTTCCTTAAGAAACAGCGTTTCAAGGAAAACGATGAAAAACCAGCCGTTTCCGAGATATCAGCCCCTAAAGTTTTACAGGGTAGTTGGGCTGTAACTCCGAAACTATTAGGGCTAGGAGGGCGAAAAAAATTCTATTATACTAATTGCGACCCGTAGATTACGAATCCGAAGTCCGATTTTTCCTAAGGGCTAATAGGACGAAGGGCTTAAGACGGCCCTTAGGAAAAATCTGACCTCGGATTCGTGTTCTACGTATCGAAATTAGTCTAATAAAACTTGTCCGACCCTTCTAACTAGAATATTTTCAGAAATACAGCTCATTTTTATTAATTCAAAATTGTTGCTTTTGTTTTTTAAACATGTTTTTTATATAATTTTAAACCTTGCCCTAGGCCCTTCAAACTTTAATATGTTGTAGTTTCACCCTATATTACTCATTCGAATTTCCTTAAGAAACAGCGTTTCAAGGAAAACGATGAAAAACCAGCCGTTTCCGAGATATCAGCCCCTAAAGTTTTACAGGGTAGTTGGGCTGTAACTCCGAAACTATTAGGGCTAAAAGGGCGGAAAACATTCTATTATACTAATTGCGACCCGTAGATTACGAATCCGAAGTCCGATTTTTCCTAAGGACTAATAGGACGAAGGGCTTAAGACGGCCCTTAGGAAAAATCTGACCTCGGATTCGTGTTCTACGTATCGAAATTAGTCTAATAAAACTTGTCCGACCCTTCTAACTAGAATATTTTCAGAAATACAGCTCATTTTTATTAATTCAAAATTGTTGCTTTTGTTTTTTAAACATGTTTTTTATATAATTTTAAACCTTGCCCTAGGCCCTTCAAACTTTAATATGTTGTAGTTTCACCCTATATTACTCATTCGAATTTCCTTAAGAAACAGCGTTTCAAGGAAAACGATGAAAAACCAGCCGTTTCCGAGATATCAGCCCCTAAAGTTTTACAGGGTAGTTGGGCTGTAACTCCGAAACTATTAGGGCTAAAAGAGCGGAAAACATTCTATTATACTAATTGCGACCCGTAGATTACGAATCCGAAGTCCGATTTTTCCTAAGGGCTAATAGGACGAAGGGCTTAAGACGGCCCTTAGAAAAAATCTGACCTCGGATTCGTGTTCTACGTATCGAAATTAGTCTAATAAAACTTGTCCGACCCTTCTAACTAGAATATTTTCAGAAATACAGCTCATTTTTATTAATTCAAAATTGTTGCTTTTGTTTTTTAAACATATGTTTTTTATATAATTTTAAACCTTGCCCTAGGCCCTTCAAACTTTAATATGTTGTAGTTTCACCCTATATTACTCATTCGAATTTCCTTAAGAAACAGCGTTTCAAGGAAAACGCTGAAAAACCAGCCGTTTCCGAGATATCAGCCCCTAAAGTTTTACAGGGTAGTTGGGCTGTAACTCCGAAACTATTAGGGCTAGGAGGGCGAAAAAATTCTATTATACTAATTGCGACCCGTAGATTACGAATCCGAAGTCCGATTTTTCCTAAGGGCTAATAGGACGAAGGGCTTAAGACGGCCCTTAGAAAAAAATCTGACCTCGGATTCGTGTTCTACGTATCGAAATTAGTCTAATAAAACTTGTCCGACCCTTCTAACTAGAATATTAACAGAAATACCGCTCATTTTTATTAATTCAAAATTGTTGCTTTTGTTTTTTAAACATATGTTTTTTATATAATTTTAAACCTTGCCCTAGGCCCTTCAAACTTTAATATGTTGTAGTTTCACCCTATATTACTCATTCGAATTTCCTTAAGAAACAGCGTTTCAAGGAAAACGATGAAAAACCAGCCGTTTCCGAGATATCAGCCCCTAAAGTTTTACAGGGTACTTGGGCTGTAACTCCGAAACTATTAGGACTAGGAGGGCGAGAAAAATTCTATTATACTAATTGCGACCCGTAGATTACGAATCCGAAGTCCGATTTTTCCTAAGGGCTAATAGGACGAAGGGCTTAAGACGGCCCTTAGGAAAAATCTGACCTCGGTTTCGTGTTCTACGTATCGAAATTAGTCTAATAAAACTTGTCCGACCCTTCTAACTAGAATATTTTCAGAAATACAGCTCATTTTTATTAATTCAAAATTGTTGCTTTTGTTTTTTAAACATGTTTTTTATATAATTTTAAACCTTGCCCTAGGCCCTTCAAACTTTAATATATTGTAGTTTCACCCTATATTACTCATTCGAATTTCCTTAAGAAACAGCGTTTCAAGGAAAACGATGAAAAACCAGCCGTTTCCGAGATATCAGCCCCTAAAGTTTTACAGGGTAGTTGGGCTGTAACTCCGAAACTATTAGGGCTAGGAGGGCGAAAAAAATTCTATTATACTAATTGCGACCCGTAGATTACGAATCCGAAGTCCGATTTTTCCTAAGGGCTAATAGGACGAAGGGCTTAAGACGGCCCTTAGGAAAAATCTGACCTCGGATTCGTGTTCTACGTATCGAAATTAGTCTAATAAAACTTGTCCGACCCTTCTAACTAGAATATTTTCAGAAATACAGCTCATTTTTATTAATTCAAAATTGTTGCTTTTGTTTTTTAAACATGTTTTTTATATAATTTTAAACCTTGCCCTAGGCCCTTCAAACTTTAATATGTTGTAGTTTCACCCTATATTACTCATTCGAATTTCCTTAAGAAACAGCGTTTCAAGGAAAACGATGAAAAACCAGCCGTTTCCGAGATATCAGCCCCTAAAGTTTTACAGGGTAGTTGGGCTGTAACTCCGAAACTATTAGGGCTAAAAGGGCGGAAAACATTCTATTATACTAATTGCGACCCGTAGATTACGAATCCGAAGTCCGATTTTTCCTAAGGACTAATAGGACGAAGGGCTTAAGACGGCCCTTAGGAAAAATCTGACCTCGGATTCGTGTTCTACGTATCGAAATTAGTCTAATAAAACTTGTCCGACCCTTCTAACTAGAATATTTTCAGAAATACAGCTCATTTTTATTAATTCAAAATTGTTGCTTTTGTTTTTTAAACATGTTTTTTATATAATTTTAAACCTTGCCCTAGGCCCTTCAAATTTTAATATGTTGTAGTTTCACCCTATATTACTCATTCGAATTTCGGAAAGAAACAGCGTTTCAAGGAAAACGATGAAAAACCAGCCGTTTCCGAGATATTAGCCCCTAAAGTTTTACAGGGTAGTTGGGCTGTAACTCCGAAACTATTAGGGCTAAAAGGGCGGAAAACATTCTATTATACTAATTGCGACCCGTAGATTACGAATCCGAAGTCCGATTTTTCCTAAGGGCTAATAGGACGAAGGGCTTAAGACGGCCCTTAGGAAAAATCTGACCTCGGATTCGTGTTCTACGTATCGAAATTAGTCTAATAAAACTTGTCCGACCCTTCTAACTAGAATATTTTCAGAAATACAGCTCATTTTTATTAATTCAAAATTGTTGCTTTTGTTTTTTAAACATGTTTTTTATATAATTTTAAACCTTGCCCTAGGCCCTTCAAATTTTAATATGTTGTAGTTTCACCCTATATTACTCATTCGAATTTCGGAAAGAAACAGCGTTTCAAGGAAAACGATGAAAAACCAGCCGTTTCCGAGATATTAGCCCCTAAAGTTTTACAGGGTAGTTGGGCTGTAACTCCGAAACTATTAGGGCTAAAAGGGCGGAAAACATTCTATTATACTAATTGCGACCCGTAGATTACGAATCCGAAGTCCGATTTTTCCTAAGGGCTAATAGGACGAAGGGCTTAAGACGGCCCTTAGGAAAAATCTGACCTCGGATTCGTGTTCTACGTATCGAAATTAGTCTAATAAAACTTGTCCGACCCTTCTAACTAGAATATTTTCAGAAATACAGCTCATTTTTATTAATTCAAAATTGTTGCTTTTGTTTTTTAAACATGTTTTTTATATAATTTTAAACCTTGCCCTAGGCCCTTCAAACTTTAATATGTTGTAGTTTCACCCTATATTACTCATTCGAATTTCCTTAAGAAACAGCGTTTCAAGGAAAACGATGAAAAACCAGCCGTTTCCGAGATATCAGCCCCTAAAGTTTTACAGGGTAGTTGGGCTGTAACTCCGAAACTATTAGGGCTAAAAGGGCGGAAAACATTCTATTATACTAATTGCGACCCGTAGATTACGAATCCGAAGTCCGATTTTTCCTAAGGGCTAATAGGACGAAGGGCTTAAGACGGCCCTTAGGAAAAATCTGACCTCGGATTCGTGTTCTACGTATCGAAATTAGTCTAATAAAACTTGTCCGACGCTTCTAACTAGAATATTTTCAGAAATACAGCTCATTTTTATTAATTCAAAATTGTTGCTTTTGTTTTTTAAACATGTTTTTTATATAATTTTAAACCTTGCCCTAGGCCCTTCAAACTTTAATATGTTGTAGTTTCACCCTATATTACTCATTCGAATTTCCTTAAGAAACAGCGTTTCAAGGAAAACGATGAAAAACCAGCCGTTTCCGAGATATCAGCCCCTAAAGTTTTACAGGGTAGTTGGGCTGTAACTCCGAAACTATTAGGGCTAAAAGGGCGGAAAACATTCTATTATACTAATTGCGACCCGTAGATTACGAATCCGAAGTCCGATTTTTCCTAAGGGCTAATAGGACGAAGGGCTTAAGACGGCCCTTAGGAAAAATCTGACCTCGGATTCGTGTTCTACGTATCGAAATTAGTCTAATAAAACTTGTCCGACCCTTCTAACTAGAATATTTTCAGAAATACAGCTCATTTTTATTAATTCAAAATTGTTGCTTTTGTTTTTTAAACATGTTTTTTATATAATTTTAAACCTTGCCCTAGGCCCTTCAAATTTTAATATGTTGTAGTTTCACCCTATATTACTCATTCGAATTTCGGAAAGAAACAGCGTTTCAAGGAAAACGATGAAAAACCAGCCGTTTCCGAGATATTAGCCCCTAAAGTTTTACAGGGTAGTTGGGCTGTAACTCCGAAACTATTAGGGCTAAAAGGGCGGAAAACATTCTATTATACTAATTGCGACCCGTAGATTACGAATCCGAAGTCCGATTTTTCCTAAGGGCTAATAGGACGAAGGGCTTAAGACGGCCCTTAGGAAAAATCTGACCTCGGATTCGTGTTCTACGTATCGAAATTAGTCTAATAAAACTTGTCCGACCCTTCTAACTAGAATATTTTCAGAAATACAGCTCATTTTTATTAATTCAAAATTGTTGCTTTTGTTTTTTAAACATGTTTTTTATATAATTTTAAACCTTGCCCTAGGCCCTTCAAATTTTAATATGTTGTAGTTTCACCCTATATTACTCATTCGAATTTCGGAAAGAAACAGCGTTTCAAGGAAAACGATGAAAAACCAGCCGTTTCCGAGATATTAGCCCCTAAAGTTTTACAGGGTAGTTGGGCTGTAACTCCGAAACTATTAGGGCTAAAAGGGCGGAAAACATTCTATTATACTAATTGCGACCCGTAGATTACGAATCCGAAGTCCGATTTTTCCTAAGGGCTAATAGGACGAAGGGCTTAAGACGGCCCTTAGGAAAAATCTGACCTCGGATTCGTGTTCTACGTATCGAAATTAGTCTAATAAAACTTGTCCGACCCTTCTAACTAGAATATTTTCAGAAATACAGCTCATTTTTATTAATTCAAAATTGTTGCTTTTGTTTTTTAAACATGTTTTTTATATAATTTTAAACCTTGCCCTAGGCCCTTCAAATTTTAATATGTTGTAGTTTCACCCTATATTACTCATTCGAATTTCGGAAAGAAACAGCGTTTCAAGGAAAACGATGAAAAACCAGCCGTTTCCGAGATATTAGCCCCTAAAGTTTTACAGGGTAGTTGGGCTGTAACTCCGAAACTATTAGGGCTAAAAGGGCGGAAAACATTCTATTATACTAATTGCGACCCGTAGATTACGAATCCGAAGTCCGATTTTTCCTAAGGGCTAATAGGACGAAGGGCTTAAGACGGCCCTTAGGAAAAATCTGACCTCGGATTCGTGTTCTACGTATCGAAATTAGTCTAATAAAACTTGTCCGACCCTTCTAACTAGAATATTTTCAGAAATACAGCTCATTTTTATTAATTCAAAATTGTTGCTTTTGTTTTTTAAACATGTTTTTTATATAATTTTAAACCTTGCCCTAGGCCCTTCAAACTTTAATATGTTGTAGTTTCACCCTATATTACTCATTCGAATTTCCTTAAGAAACAGCGTTTCAAGGAAAACGATGAAAAACCAGCCGTTTCCGAGATATCAGCCCCTAAAGTTTTACAGGGTAGTTGGGCTGTAACTCCGAAACTATTAGGGCTAAAAGGGCGGAAAACATTCTATTATACTAATTGCGACCCGTAGATTACGAATCCGAAGTCCGATTTTTCCTAAGGGCTAATAGGACGAAGGGCTTAAGACGGCCCTTAGGAAAAATCTGACCTCGGATTCGTGTTCTACGTATCGAAATTAGTCTAATAAAACTTGTCCGACGCTTCTAACTAGAATATTTTCAGAAATACAGCTCATTTTTATTAATTCAAAATTGTTGCTTTTGTTTTTTAAACATGTTTTTTATATAATTTTAAACCTTGCCCTAGGCCCTTCAAACTTTAATATGTTGTAGTTTCACCCTATATTACTCATTCGAATTTCCTTAAGAAACAGCGTTTCAAGGAAAACGATGAAAAACCAGCCGTTTCCGAGATATCAGCCCCTAAAGTTTTACAGGGTAGTTGGGCTGTAACTCCGAAACTATTAGGGCTAAAAGGGCGGAAAACATTCTATTATACTAATTGCGACCCGTAGATTACGAATCCGAAGTCCGATTTTTCCTAAGGGCTAATAGGACGAAGGGCTTAAGACGGCCCTTAGGAAAAATCTGACCTCGGATTCGTGTTCTACGTATCGAAATTAGTCTAATAAAACTTGTCCGACCCTTCTAACTAGAATATTTTCAGAAATACAGCTCATTTTTATTAATTCAAAATTGTTGCTTTTGTTTTTTAAACATGTTTTTTATATAATTTTAAACCTTGCCCTAGGCCCTTCAAATTTTAATATGTTGTAGTTTCACCCTATATTACTCATTCGAATTTCGGAAAGAAACAGCGTTTCAAGGAAAACGATGAAAAACCAGCCGTTTCCGAGATATTAGCCCCTAAAGTTTTACAGGGTAGTTGGGCTGTAACTCCGAAACTATTAGGGCTAAAAGGGCGGAAAACATTCTATTATACTAATTGCGACCCGTAGATTACGAATCCGAAGTCCGATTTTTCCTAAGGGCTAATAGGACGAAGGGCTTAAGACGGCCCTTAGGAAAAATCTGACCTCGGATTCGTGTTCTACGTATCGAAATTAGTCTAATAAAACTTGTCCGACCCTTCTAACTAGAATATTTTCAGAAATACAGCTCATTTTTATTAATTCAAAATTGTTGCTTTTGTTTTTTAAACATGTTTTTTATATAATTTTAAACCTTGCCCTAGGCCCTTCAAACTTTAATATGTTGTAGTTTCACCCTATATTACTCATTCGAATTTCCTTAAGAAACAGCGTTTCAAGGAAAACGATGAAAAACCAGCCGTTTCCGAGATATCAGCCCCTAAAGTTTTACAGGGTAGTTGGGCTGTAACTCCGAAACTATTAGGGCTAAAAGGGCGGAAAACATTCTATTATACTAATTGCGACCCGTAGATTACGAATCCGAAGTCCGATTTTTCCTAAGGGCTAATAGGACGAAGGGCTTAAGACGGCCCTTAGGAAAAATCTGACCTCGGATTCGTGTTCTACGTATCGAAATTAGTCTAATAAAACTTGTCCGACCCTTCTAACTAGAATATTTTCAGAAATACAGCTCATTTTTATTAATTCAAAATTGTTGCTTTTGTTTTTTAAACATATGTTTTTTATATAATTTTAAACCTTGCCCTAGGCCCTTCAAACTTTAATATGTTGTAGTTTCACCCTATATTACTCATTCGAATTTCCTTAAGAAACAGCGTTTCAAGGAAAACGCTGAAAAACCAGCCGTTTCCGAGATATCAGCCCCTAAAGTTTTACAGGGTAGTTGGGCTGTAACTCCGAAACTATTAGGGCTAGGAGGGCGAAAAAAATTCTATTATACTAATTGCGACCCGTAGAATACGAATCCGAAGTCCGATTTTTCCTAAGGGCTAATAGGACGAAGGGCTTAAGACGGCCCTTAGGAAAAATCTGACCTCGGATTCGTGTTCTACGTATCGAAATTAGTCTAATAAAACTTGTCCGACCCTTCTAACTAGAATATTTTCAGAAATACAGCTCATTTTTATTAATTCAAAATTGTTGCTTTTGTTTTTTAAACATGTTTTTTTATATAATTTTAAACCTTGCCCTAGGCCCTTCAAACTTTAATATGTTGTAGTTTCACCCTATATTACTCATTCGAATTTCCTTAAGAAACAGCGTTTCAAGGAAAACGATGAAAAACCTGCCGTTTCCGAGATATCAGCCCCTAAAGTTTTACAGTGTAGTTGGGCTGTAACTCCGAAACTATTAGGGCTAGGAGGGCGAAAAAAATTCTATTATACTAATTGCGACCCGTAGAATACGAATCTGAAGTCCGATTTATCCTAAGGGCTAATAGGACGAAGGGCTTAAGACGGCCCTTAGGAAAAATCTGACCTCGGATTCGTGTTCTACGTATCGAAATTAGTCTAATAAAACTTGTCCGACCCTTCTAACTAGAATATTTTCAGAAATACAGCTCATTTTTATTAATTCAAAATTGTTGCTTTTGTTTTTTAAACATATGTTTTTTATATAATTTTAAACCTTGCCCTAGGCCCTTCAAACTTTAATATGTTGTAGTTTCACCCTATATTACTCATTCGAATTTCTATAAGAAACAGCGTTTCAAGGAAAACGCTGAAAAACCAGCCGTTTCCGAGATATCAGCCCCTAAAGTTTTACAGGGTAGTTGGGCTGTAACTCCGAAACTATTAGGGCTAGGAGGGCGAAAAAAATTCTATTATACTAATTGCGACCCGTAGAATACGAATCTGAAGTCCGATTTATCCTAAGGGCTAATAGGACGAAGGGCTTAAGACGGCCCTTAGGAAAAATCTGACCTCGGATTCGTGTTCTACGTATCGAAATTAGTCTAATAAAACTTGTCCGACCCTTCTAACTAGAATATTTTCAGAAATACAGCTCATTTTTATTAATTCAAAATTGTTGCTTTTGTTTTTTAAACATATGTTTTTTATATAATTTTAAACCTTGCCCTAGGCCCTTCAAATTTTAATATGTTGTAGTTTCACCCTATATTACTCATTCGAATTTCGGAAAGAAACAGCGTTTCAAGGAAAACGATGAAAAACCAGCCGTTTCCGAGATATTAGCCCCTAAAGTTTTACAGGGTAGTTGGGCTGTAACTCCGAAACTATTAGGGCTAAAAGGGCGGAAAACATTCTATTATACTAATTGCGACCCGTAGATTACGAATCCGAAGTCCGATTTTTCCTAAGGGCTAATAGGACGAAGGGCTTAAGACGGCCCTTAGGAAAAATCTGACCTCGGATTCGTGTTCTACGTATCGAAATTAGTCTAATAAAACTTGTCCGACCCTTCTAACTAGAATATTTTCAGAAATACAGCTCATTTTTATTAATTCAAAATTGTTGCTTTTGTTTTTTAAACATGTTTTTTATATAATTTTAAACCTTGCCCTAGGCCCTTCAAACTTTAATATGTTGTAGTTTCACCCTATATTACTCATTCGAATTTCCTTAAGAAACAGCGTTTCAAGGAAAACGATGAAAAACCAGCCGTTTCCGAGATATCAGCCCCTAAAGTTTTACAGGGTAGTTGGGCTGTAACTCCGAAACTATTAGGGCTAAAAGGGCGGAAAACATTCTATTATACTAATTGCGACCCGTAGATTACGAATCCGAAGTCCGATTTTTCCTAAGGGCTAATAGGACGAAGGGCTTAAGACGGCCCTTAGGAAAAATCTGACCTCGGATTCGTGTTCTACGTATCGAAATTAGTCTAATAAAACTTGTCCGACCCTTCTAACTAGAATATTTTCAGAAATACAGCTCATTTTTATTAATTCAAAATTGTTGCTTTTGTTTTTTAAACATATGTTTTTTATATAATTTTAAACCTTGCCCTAGGCCCTTCAAACTTTAATATGTTGTAGTTTCACCCTATATTACTCATTCGAATTTCCTTAAGAAACAGCGTTTCAAGGAAAACGATGAAAAACCTGCCGTTTCCGAGATATCAGCCCCTAAAGTTTTACAGTGTAGTTGGGCTGTAACTCCGAAACTATTAGGGCTAGGAGGGCGAAAAAAATTCTATTATACTAATTGCGACCCGTAGAATACGAATCTGAAGTCCGATTTATCCTAAGGGCTAATAGGACGAAGGGCTTAAGACGGCCCTTAGGAAAAATCTGACCTCGGATTCGTGTTCTACGTATCGAAATTAGTCTAATAAAACTTGTCCGACCCTTCTAACTAGAATATTTTCAGAAATACAGCTCATTTTTATTAATTCAAAATTGTTGCTTTTGTTTTTTAAACATATGTTTTTTATATAATTTTAAACCTTGCCCTAGGCCCTTCAAACTTTAATATGTTGTAGTTTCACCCTATATTACTCATTCGAATTTCCCCTAAAGTTTTACAGGGTAGTTGGGCTGTAACTCCGAAACTATTAGGGCGAAAAGGGCGGAAAACATTCTATTATACTAATTGCGACCCGTAGATTACGAATCCGAAGTCCGATTTTTCCTAAGGGCTAATAGGACGAAGGGCTTAAGACGGCCCTTAGGAAAAATCTGACCTCGGATTCGTGTTCTACGTATCGAAATTAGTCTAATAAAACTTGTCCGACCCTTCTAACTAGAATATTTTCATAAATACAGCTCATTTTTATTAATTCAAAATTGTTGCTTTTGTTTTTTAAACATATGTTTTTTATATAATTTTAAACCTTGCCCTAGGCCCTTCAAACTTTAATATGTTGTAGTTTCACCCTATATTACTCATTCGAATTTCCTTAAGAAACAGCGTTTCAAGGAAAACGATGAAAAACCAGCCGTTTCCGAGATATCAGCCCCTAAAGTTTTACAGGGTAGTTGGGCTGTAACTCCGAAACTATTAGGGCTAAAAGGGCGGAAAACATTCTATTATACTAATTGCGACCCGTAGATTACGAATCCGAAGTCCGATTTTTCCTAAGGGCTAATAGGACGAAGGGCTTAAGACGGCCCTTAGGAAAAATCTGACCTCGGATTCGTGTTCTACGTATCGAAATTAGTCTAATAAAACTTGTCCGACCCTTCTAACTAGAATATTTTCAGAAATACAGCTCATTTTTATTAATTCAAAATTGTTGCTTTTGTTTTTTAAACATATGTTTTTTATATAATTTTAAACCTTGCCCTAGGCCCTTCAAACTTTAATATGTTGTAGTTTCACCCTATATTACTCATTCGAATTTCCTTAAGAAACAGCGTTTCAAGGAAAACGATGAAAAACCAGCCGTTTCCGAGATATCAGCCCCTAAAGTTTTACAGGGTAGTTGGGCTGTAACTCCGAAACTATTAGGGCTAAAAGGGCGGAAAACATTCTATTATACTAATTGCGACCCGTAGATTACGAATCCGAAGTCCGATTTTTCCTAAGGGCTAATAGGACGAAGGGCTTAAGACGGCCCTTAGGAAAAATCTGACCTCGGATTCGTGTTCTACGTATCGAAATTAGTCTAATAAAACTTGTCCGACCCTTCTAACTAGAATATTTTCAGAAATACAGCTCATTTTTATTAATTCAAAATTGTTGCTTTTGTTTTTTAAACATATGTTTTTTATATAATTTTAAACCTTGCCCTAGGCCCTTCAAATTTTAATATGTTGTAGTTTCACCCTATATTACTCATTCGAATTTCCTTAAGAAACAGCGTTGGAAAACGATGAAAAACCAGCCGTTTCCGAGATATCAGCCCCTAAAGTTTTACAGGGTAGTTGGGCTGTAACTCCGAAACTATTAGGGCTAAAAGGGCGGAAAACATTCTATTATACTAATTGCGACCCGTAGATTACGAATCCGAAGTCCGATTTTTCCTAAGGGCTAATAGGACGAAGGGCTTAAGACGGCCCTTAGGAAAAATCTGACCTCGGATTCGTGTTCTACGTATCGAAATTAGTCTAATAAAACTTGTCCGACCCTTCTAACTAGAATATTTTCAGAAATACAGCTCATTTTTATTAATTCAAAATTGTTGCTTTTGTTTTTTAAACATATGTTTTTTATATAATTTTAAACCTTGCCCTAGGCCCTTCAAACTTTAATATGTTGTAGTTTCACCCTATATTACTCATTCGAATTTCTATAAGAAACAGCGTTTCAAGGAAAACGATGAAAAACCAGCCGTTTCCGAGATATCAGCCCCTAAAGTTTTACAGGGTAGTTGGGCTGTAACTCCGAAACTATTAGGGCTAAAAGGGCGGAAAACATTCTATTATACTAATTGCGACCCGTAGATTACGAATCCGAAGTCCGATTTTTCCTAAGGGCTAATAGGACGAAGGGCTTAAGACGGCCCTTAGGAAAAATCTGACCTCGGATTCGTGTTCTACGTATCAAAATTAGTCTAATAAAACTTGTCCGACCCTTCTAACTAGAATATTTTCAGAAATACAGCTCATTTTTATTAATTCAAAATTGTTGCTTCTGTTTTTTAAACATATGTTTTTTATATAATTTTAAACCTTGCCCTAGGCCCTTCAAACTTTAATATGTTGTAGTTTCACCCTATATTACTCATTCGAATTTCCTTAAGAAACAGCGTTTCAAGGAAAACGCTGAAAAACCAGCCGTTTCCGAGATATCAGCCCCTAAAGTTTTACAGGGTAGTTGGGCTGTAACTCCGAAACTATTAGGGCTAGGAGGGCGAAAAAAATTCTATTATACTAATTGCGACCCGTAGAATACGAATCCGAAGTCCGATTTTTCCTAAGGGCTAATAGGACGAAGGGCTTAAGACGGCCCTTAGGAAAAATCTGACCTCGGATTCGTGTTCTACGTATCGAAATTAGTCTAATAAATCTTGTCCGACCCTTCTAACTAGAATATTTTCAGAAATACAGCTCATTTTTATTAATTCAAAATTGTTGCTTTTGTTTTTTAAACATATGTTTTTTATATAATTTTAAACCTTGCCCTAGGCCCTTCAAACTTTAATATGTTGTAGTTTCACCCTATATTACCAATTCGAATATCCTTAAGAAACAGCGTTTCAAGGAAAACGCTGAAAAACCAGCCGTTTCCGAGATATCAGCCCCTAAAGTTTTACAGGGTAGTTGGGCTGTAACTCCGAAACTATTAGGGCTAAAAGGGCGGAAAACATTCTATTATACTAATT
The DNA here is from genome assembly GCA_963082715.1 of Harpalus rubripes. Classification (NCBI taxonomy): domain Eukaryota; kingdom Metazoa; phylum Arthropoda; class Insecta; order Coleoptera; family Carabidae; genus Harpalus; species Harpalus rubripes. Next base: position 18,523,372 of record OY720452.1, read on the forward strand.
GCGACCCGTAGATTACGAATCCGAAGTCCGATTTTTCCTAAGGGCTAATAGGACGAAGGGCTTAAGACGGCCCTTAGGAAAAATCTGACCTCGGATTCGTGTTCTACGTATCGAAATTAGTCTAATAAAACTTGTCCGACCCTTCTAACTAGAATATTTTCAGAAATACAGCTCATTTTTATTAATTCAAAATTGTTGCTTTTGTTTTATAGACATGTTTTTTATATAATTTTAAACCTTGCCCTAGGCCCTTCAAACTTTAATTTGTTGTAGTTTCACCCTATATTACTCATTCGAATTTCAATAAGAAACAGCGTTTCAAGGAAAACGATGAAAAACCAGCCGTTTCCGAGATATCAGCCCCTAAAGTTTTACAGGGTAGTTGGGCTGTAACTCCGAAACTATTAGGGCTAGGAGGGCGAGAAAAATTCTATTATACTAATTGCGACCCGTAGATTACGAATCCGAAGTCCGATTTTTCCTAAGGGCTAATAGGACGAAGGGCTTAAGACGGCCCTTAGGAAAAATCTGACCTCGGATTCGTGTTCTACGTATCGAAATTAGTCTAATAAAACTTGTCCGACCCTTCTAACTAGAATATTTTCAGAAATACAGCTCATTTTTATTAATTCAAAATTGTTGCTTTTGTTTTTTAAACATGTTTTTTATATAATTTTAAACCTTGCCCTAGGCCCTTCAAACTTTAATATGTTCTAGTTTCACCCTATATTACTCATTCGAATTTCCTTAAGAAACAGCGTTTCAAGGAAAACGCTGAAAAACCAGCCGTTTCCGAGATATCAGCCCCTAAAGTTTTACAGGGTAGTTGGGCTGTAACTCCGAAACTATTAGGGCTAAGAGGGCGAAAAAAATTCTATTATACTAATTGCGACCCGTAGAATTCGCATCCGAAGTCCGATTTTTCCTAAGGGCTAATAGGACGAAGGGCTTAAGACGGCCCTTAGGAAAAATCTGACCTCGGATTCGTGTTCTACGTATCGAAATTAGTCTAATAAAACTTGTCCGACCCTTCTAACTAGAATATTTTCAGAAATACAGCTCATTTTTATTAATTCAAAATTGTTGCTTTTGTTTTTTAAACATGTTTTTTATATAATTTTAAACCTTGCCCTAGGCCCTTCAAATTTTAATATGTTGTAGTTTCACCCTATATTACTCATTCGAATTTCGGAAAGAAACAGCGTTTCAAGGAAAACGCTGAAAAACCAGCCGTTTCCGAGATATCAGCCCCTAAAGTTTTACAGGGTAGTTGGGCTGTAACTCCGAAACTATTAGGGCTAAGAGGGCGAAAAAAATTCTATTATACTAATTGCGACCCGTAGAATTCGCATCCGAAGTCCGATTTTTCCTAAGGGCTAATAGGACGAAGGGCTTAAGACGGCCCTTAGGAAAAATCTGACCTCGGATTCGTGTTCTACGTATCGAAATTAGTCTAATAAAACTTGTCCGACCCTTCTAACTAGAATATTTTCAGAAATACAGCTCATTTTTATTAATTCAAAATTGTTGCTTTTGTTTTTTAAACATGTTTTTTATATAATTTTAAACCTTGCCCTAGGCCCTTCAAACTTTAATATGTTGTAGTTTCACCCTATATTACTCATTCGAATTTCCTTAAGAAACAGCGTTTCAAGGAAAACGCTGAAAAACCAGCCGTTTCCGAGATATCAGCCCCTAAAGTTTTACAGGGTAGTTGGGCTGTAACTCCGAAACTATTAGGGCTAAGAGGGCGAAAAAAATTCTATTATACTAATTGCGACCCGTAGAATACGAATCCGTAGTCCGATTTTTCCTAAGGGCTAATAGGACGAAGGGCTTAAGACGGCCCTTAGGAAAAATCTGACCTCGGATTCGTGTTCTACGTATCGAAATTAGTCTAATAAAACTTGTCCGACCCTTCTAACTAGAATATTTTCAGAAATACAGCTCATTTTTATTAATTCAAAATTGTTGCTTTTGTTTTTTAAACATATGTTTTTTATATAATTTTAAACCTTGCCCTAGGCCCTTTAAACATTAATATGTTGTAGTTTCACCCTATATTACTCATTCGAATTTCAATAAGAAACAGCGTTTCAAGGAAATCGCTGAAAAACCATCCGTTTCCGAGATATCAGCCCCTAAAGTTTTACAGGGTAGTTGGGCTGTAACTCCGAAACTATTAGGGCTAGGAGGGCGAAAAAAATTCTATTATACTAATTGCGACCCGTAGATTACGAATCCGAAGTCCGATTTTTCCTAAGGGCTAATAGGACGAAGGGCTTAAGACGGCCCTTAGGAAAAATCTGACCTCGGATTCGTGTTCTACGTATCGAAATTAGTCTAATAAAACTTGTCCGACCCTTCTAACTAGAATATTTTCAGAAATACAGCTAATTTTTATTAATTCAAAATTGTTGCTTTTGTTTTTTAAACATGTTTTTTATATAATTTTAAACCTTGCCCTAGGCCCTTCAAACTTTAATATGTTGTAGTTTCACCCTATATTACTCATTCGAATTTCAATAAGAAACAGCATTTCAAGGAAATCGCTGAAAAACCATCCGTTTCCGAGATATCAGCCCCTAAAGTTTTACAGGGTAGTTGGGCTGTAACTCCGAAACTATTAGGGCTAGGAGGGCGAAAAAAATTCTATTATACTAATTGCGACCCGTAGATTACGAATCCGAAGTCCGATTTTTCCTAAGGGCTAATAGGACGAAGGGCTTAAGACGGCCCTTAGGAAAAATCTGACCTCGGATTCGTGTTCTACGTATCGAAATTAGTCTAATAAAACTTGTCCGACCCTTCTAACTAGAATATTTTCAGAAATACAGCTCATTTTTATTAATTCAAAATTGTTGCTTTTGTTTTTTAAACATGTTTTTTATATAATTTTAAACCTTGCCCTAGGCCCTTCAAACTTTAATATGTTGTAGTTTCACCCTATATTACTCATTCGAATTTCCTTAAGAAACAGCGTTTCAAGGAAAACGCTGAAAAACCAGCCGTTTCCGAGATATCAGCCCCTAAAGTTTTACAGGGTAGTTGGGCTGTAACTCCGAAACTATTAGGGCTAAGAGGGCGAAAAAAATTCTATTATACTAATTGCGACCCGTAGAATACGAATCCGTAGTCCGATTTTTCCTAAGGGCTAATAGGACGAAGGGCTTAAGACGGCCCTTAGGAAAAATCTGACCTCGGATTCGTGTTCTACGTATCGAAATTAGTCTAATAAAACTTGTCCGACCCTTCTAACTAGAATATTTTCAGAAATACAGCTCATTTTTATTAATTCAAAATTGTTGCTTTTGTTTTTTAAACATATGTTTTTTATATAATTTTAAACCTTGCCCTAGGCCCTTTAAACATTAATATGTTGTAGTTTCACCCTATATTACTCATTCGAATTTCAATAAGAAACAGCGTTTCAAGGAAATCGCTGAAAAACCATCCGTTTCCGAGATATCAGCCCCTAAAGTTTTACAGGGTAGTTGGGCTGTAACTCCGAAACTATTAGGGCTAGGAGGGCGAAAAAAATTCTATTATACTAATTGCGACCCGTAGATTACGAATCCGAAGTCCGATTTTTCCTAAGGGCTAATAGGACGAAGGGCTTAAGACGGCCCTTAGGAAAAATCTGACCTCGGATTCGTGTTCTACGTATCGAAATTAGTCTAATAAAACTTGTCCGACCCTTCTAACTAGAATATTTTCAGAAATACAGCTAATTTTTATTAATTCAAAATTGTTGCTTTTGTTTTTTAAACATGTTTTTTATATAATTTTAAACCTTGCCCTAGGCCCTTCAAACTTTAATATGTTGTAGTTTCACCCTATATTACTCATTCGAATTTCAATAAGAAACAGCATTTCAAGGAAATCGCTGAAAAACCATCCGTTTCCGAGATATCAGCCCCTAAAGTTTTACAGGGTAGTTGGGCTGTAACTCCGAAACTATTAGGGCTAGGAGGGCGAAAAAAATTCTATTATACTAATTGCGACCCGTAGATTACGAATCCGAAGTCCGATTTTTCCTAAGGGCTAATAGGACGAAGGGCTTAAGACGGCCCTTAGGAAAAATCTGACCTCGGATTCGTGTTCTACGTATCGAAATTAGTCTAATAAAACTTGTCCGACCCTTCTAACTAGAATATTTTCAGAAATACAGCTAATTTTTATTAATTCAAAATTGTTGCTTTTGTTTTTTAAACATGTTTTTTATATAATTTTAAACCTTGCCCTAGGCCCTTCAAACTTTAATATGTTGTAGTTTCACCCTATATTACTCATTCGAATTTCCTTAAGAAACAGCGTTTCAAGGAAAACGCTGAAAAACCAGCCGTTTCCGAGATATCAGCCCCTAAAGTTTTACAGGGTAGTTGGGCTGTAACTCCGAAACTATTAGGGCTAAGAGGGCGAAAAAATTCTATTATACTAATTGCGACCCGTAGAATTCGCATCCGAAGTCCGATTTTTCCTAAGGGCTAATAGGACGAAGGGCTTAAGACGGCCCTTAGGAAAAATCTGACCTCGGATTCGTGTTCTACGTATCGAAATTAGTCCAGAGCTGGGCAGTACTTGCAAGAAAAGTACTTTATTAGGCTTGCAAGTACTTTGAGTACTTCAAGTACTGTACTTGAAGTACTTTCTATTTATAGTACTTTGTACTTGACAAAGTAAATCTATTCACATGTACTTGATACTTAGTACTTGGAAAAATACTTGAAGTACAATGAAAATACTTGAAGTACTTTAAATGTACTTGAAGTATTTTAAATGTACTTGAAGTATTTTAAATGTACTTGAAGTATTTTAAATGTACTTGAATTACTTTACGGGGTCTCGTGGCCGCGTGCCTGAGTGTCAGGTCGAGAATCTGGGGAATCGGGTTCGATCCCGACCGACGCCAATTATTTCCAATTTTAAATGGCACAAAATTGACCCCTGTGGTGCACTCTCCACGCCAGCAATGAGTGCCAGAGAGGTGACGCCTGGTAAGCGCCCGCACGGTGCAAATAATATGATCTTTACCGATATCTGCTTACAAAGCAGATTGGCACAGCCAGCAATGGGTAATAAGCCGTGATGATATATTTATTTTATTTTATTTGAATTACTTCAAATGTACTTGAATTATTTTGTTTGTCTGTCAGTGTTTCTTTTGCAGAGGTGTGGTGTTATGTGAATTTCATTAATAAATATATTTTCAGCGATAATATGAATTTTTTTGGCATAAATAAATTAATTCTAATTTGCGCATATTGCATATACATAAATGTTTGTATTACCTAACTACAGTGCTAGGACTTTGCGTATCGCCTGGCGATCGCATAACGTAAAAATGACGTCATTCTAACATCTCGGTACAGCTTCTCGCATCGCATGGCGATCATATGACGTCAATTTTACGTCATGAGATCGCTAGGTGATACGGCAGTCCCAGCGAGGAACTCTTGTTTTAAATAACCAAATAAATATCGCATATTGAAATTTTTGTCAACAATCACCTTTTAAGGTCCATATAATCAGAAACATATCAACTATCTGAAAAAGTACTTGCACCCAAATGTACAAGTACTTTTTTAAGTACTTGGTACTTTCAAGTACTTTAGAAACTAAAAAAGTACTTGTACTTCAAGTACTTTTAAAAACATCAAGATACTTGGTACTTGTACTTCAAGTACTATTTTCCGGTACTTTGCCCAGCTCTGAATTAGTCTAATAAAACTTGTCCGACCCTTCTAACTAGAATATTTTCAGAAATACAGCTCATTTTTATTAATTCAAAATTGTTGCTTTTGTTTTTTAAACATGTTTTTTATATAATTTTAAACCTTGCCCTAGGCCCTTCAAACTTTAATATGTTGTAGTTTCACCCTATATTACTCATTCGAATTTCCCTAAGAAACAGCGTTTCAAGGAAAACGCTGAAAAACCAGCCGTTTCCGAGATATCAGCCCCTAAAGTTTTACAGGGTAGTTGGGCTGTAACTCCGAAACTATTAGGGCTAGGAGGGCGAAAAAAATTCTATTATACTAATTGCGACCCGTAGATTACGAATCCGAAGTCCGATTTTTCCTAAGGGCTAATAGGACGAAGGGCTTAAGACGGCCCTTAGGAAAAATCTGACCTCGGATTCGTGTTCTACGTATCGAAATTAGTCTAATAAAACTTGTCCGACCCTTCTAACTTAAATATTTTCAGAAATACAGCTCATTTTTATTAATTCAAAATTGTTGCTTTTGTTTTTTTATATAATTTTAACCCTTGCCCTAGGCCCTTCAAACTTTAATATGTTGTAGTTTCACCCTATATTACTCATTCGAATATCCGTAAGAAACAGCGTTTCAAGGAAAACGCTGAAAAACCATCCGTTTCCGAGATATCAGCCCCTAAAGTTTTACAGGGTAGTTGGGCTGTAACTCCGAAACTATTAGGGCTAGGAGGGCGAAAAAATTCTATTATACTAATTGCGACCCGTAGATTACGAATCCGAAGCCCGATTTTTCCTAAGGGCTAATAGGACAAAGGGCTTAAGACGGCCCTTAGGAAAAATCTGACCTCGGATTCGTGTTCTACGTATCGAAATTAGTCTAATAAAACTTGTCCGACCCTTCTAACTTAAATATTTTCAGAAATACAGCTCATTTTTTTAATTCAAAATTGTTGCTTTTGTTTTTTTATATAATTTTAAACCTTGCCCTAGGCCCTTCAAACTTTAATATGTTGTAGTTTCACCCTATATTACTCATTCGAATATCCGTAAGAAACAGCGTTTCAAGGAAAACGCTGAAAAACCAGCCGTTTCCGAGATATCAGCCCCTAAAGTTTTACAGGGTAGTTGGGCTGTAACTCCGAAACTATTAGGGCTAAAAGGGCGGAAAAAATTCTATTATACTAATTGCGACCCGTAGATTACGAATCCGAAGTCCGATTTTTCCTAAGGGCTAATAGGACGAAGGGCTTAAGACGGCCCTTAGGAAAAATCTGACCTCGGATTCGTGTTCTACGTATCGAAATTAGTCTAATAAAACTTGTCCGACCCTTCTAACTTAAATATTTTCAGAAATACAGCTCATTTTTATTAATTCAAAATTGTTGCTTTTGTTTTTTAAACATCTGTTTTTTATATAATTTTAAACCTTGCCCTAGGCCCTTCAAACTTTAATATGTTGTAGTTTCACCCTATATTACTCATTCGAATTTCCACAGGAAACAGCGTTTCAAGGAAAACGCTGAAAAACCATCCGTTTCCGAGATATCAGCCCCTAAAGTTTTACAGGGTAGTTGGGCTGTAACTCCGAAACTATTAGGGCTAGGAGGGCGAAAAAATTCTATTATACTAATTGCGACCCGTAGAATTCGCATCCGAAGTCCGATTTTTCCTAAGGGCTAATAGGACGAAGGGCTTAAGACGGCCCTTAGGAAAAATCTGACCTCGGATTCGTATTCTACGTATCGAAATTAGTCTAATAAAACTTGTCCGACCCTTCTAACTAGAATATTTTCAGAAATACAGCTCATTTTTATTAATTCAAAATTGTTGCTTTTGTTTTTTAAACATGTTTTTTATATAATTTTAAACCTTGCCCTAGGCCCTTCAAACTTTAATATGTTGTAGTTTCACCCTATATTACTCATTCGAATTTCCTTAAGAAACAGCGTTTCAAGGAAAACGCTGAAAAACCAGCCGTTTCCGAGATATCAGCCCGTAAAGTTTTACAGGGTAGTTGGGCTGTAACTCCGAAACTATTAGGGCTAAGAGGGCGAAAAAAATTCTATTATACTAATTGCGACCCGTAGAATTCGCATTCGAAGTCCGATTTTTCCTAAGGGCTAATAGGACGAAGGGCTTAAGACGGCCCTTAGGAAAAATCTGACCTCGGATTCGTGTTCTACGTATCGAAATTAGTCTAATAAAACTTGTCCGACCCTTCTAACTAGCATATTTTCAGAAATACAGCTCATTTTTATTAATTCAAAATTGTTGCTTTTGTTTTTTAAACATATGTTTTTTATATAATTTTAAACCTTGCCCTAGGCCCTTCAAACTTTAATATGTTGTAGTTTCACCCTATATTACTCATTCGAATTTCCATAGGAAACAGCGTTTCAAGGAAAACGCTGAAAAACCATCCGTTTCCGAGATATCAGCCCCTAAAGTTTTACAGGGTAGTTGGGCTGTAACTCCGAAACTATTAGGGCTAGGAGGGCGAAAAAAATTCTATTATACTAATTGCGACCCGTAGAATACGAATCCGAAGTCCGATTTTTCCTAAGGGCTAATAGGACGAAGGGCTTAAGACGGCCCTTAGGAAAAATCTGACCTCGGATTCGTGTTCTACGTATCGAAATTAGTCTAATAAAACTTGTCCAACCCTTCTAACTAGAATATTTTCAGAAATACAGCTCATTTTTATTAATTCAAAATTGTTGCTTTTGTTTTTAAACATGTTTTTTATATAATTTTAAACCTTGCCCTAGGCCCTTCAAACTTTAATATGTTGTAGTTTCACCCTATATTACTCATTCGAATTTCCTTAAGAAACAGCGTTTCAAGGAAAACGCTGAAAAACCAGCCGTTTCCGAGATATCAGCCCGTAAAGTTTTACAGGGTAGTTGGGCTGTAACTCCGAAACTATTAGGGCTAAGAGGGCGAAAAAAATTCTATTATACTAATTGCGACCCGTAGAATACGAATCCGTAGTCCGATTTTTCCTAAGGGCTAATAGGACGAAGGGCTTAAGACGGCCCTTAGGATAAATCTGACCTCGGATTCGTGTTCTACGTATCGAAATTAGTCTAATAAAACTTGTCCGACCCTTCTAACTAGAATATTTTCAGAAATACAGCTCATTTTTATTAATTCAAAATTGTTGCTTTTGTTTTTTAAACATGTTTTTTATATAATTTTAAACCTTGCCCTAGGCCCTTCAAACTTTAAAATGTTGTAGTTTCACCCTATATTACTCATTCGAATTTCCTTAAGAAACAGCGTTTCAAGGAAAACGCTGAAAAACCAGCCGTTTCCGAGATATCAGCCCCTAAAGTTTTACAGGGTAGTTGCGCTGTAACTCCGAAACTATTAGGGCTAAGAGGGCGAAAAAAATTCTATTATACTAATTGCGACCCGTAGAATTCGCATCCGAAGTCCGATTTTTCCTAAGGGCTAATAGGACGAAGGGCTTAAGACGGCCCTTGGGAAAAATCTGACCTCGGATTCGTGTTCTACGTATCGAAATTAGTCTAATAAAACTTGTCCGACCCTTCTAACTAGAATATTTTCAGAAATACAGCTCATTTTTATTAATTCAAAATTGTTGCTTTTGTTTTTTAAACATGTTTTTTATATAATTTTAAACCTTGCTCTAGGCCCTTCAAACTTTAATATGTTGTAGTTTCACCCTATATTACTCATTCGAATTTCAATAAGAAACAGCGTTTCAAGGAAAACGCTGAAAAACCAGCCGTTTCCGAGATATCAGCCCCTAAAGTTTTACAGGGTAGTTGGGCTGTAACTCCGAAACTATTAGGGCTAGGAGGGCGAGAAAAATTCTATTATACTAATTGCGACCCGTAGATTACGAATCCGAAGTCCGATTTTTCCTAAGGGCTAATAGGACGAAGGGCTTAAGACGGCCCTTAGGAAAAATCTGACCTCGGATTCGTGTTCTACGTATCGAAATTAGTCTAATAAAACTTGTCCGACCCTTCTAACTAGAATATTTTCAGAAATACAGCTCATTTTTATTAATTCAAAATTGTTGCTTTTGTTTTTTAAACATGTTTTTTATATAATTTTAAACCTTGCCCTAGGCCCTTCAAACTTTAATATGTTGTAGTTTCACCCTATATTACTCATTCGAATTTCCTTAAGAAACAGCGTTTCAAGGAAAACGCTGAAAAACCGGCCGTTTCCGAGATATCAGCCCGTAAAGTTTTACAGGGTAGTTGGGCTGTAACTCCGAAACTATTAGGGCTAAGAGGGCGAAAAAAATTCTATTATACTAATTGCGACCCGTAGAATACGAATCCGTAGTCCGATTTTTCCTAAGGGCTAATAGGACGAAGGGCTTAAGACGGCCCTTAGGAAAAATCTGACCTCGGATTCGTGTTCTACGTATCGAAATTAGTCTAATAAAACTTGTCCGACCCTTCTAACTAGAATATTTTCAGAAATACAGCTCATTTTTATTAATTCAAAATTGTTGCTTTTGTTTTTTAAACATCTGTTTTTTATATAATTTTAAACCTTGCCCTAGGCCCTTCAAACTTTAATATGTTGTAGTTTCACCCTATATTACTCATTCGAATTTCCTTAAGAAACAGCGTTTCAAGGAAAACGCTGAAAAACCATCCGTTTCCGAGATATCAGCCCCTAAAGTTTTACAGGGTAGTTGGGCTGTAACTCCGAAACTATTAGGGCTAGGAGGGCGAAAAAAATTCTATTATACTAATTGCGACCCGTAGATTACGAATCCGAAGTCCGATTTTTCCTAAGGGCTAATAGGACGAAGGGCTTAAGACGGCCCTTAGGAAAAATCTGACCTCGGATTCGTGTTCTACGTATCGAAATTAGTCTAATAAAACTTGTCCGACCCTTCTAACTTAAATATTTTCAGAAATACAGCTCATTTTTATTAATTCAAAATTGTTGCTTTTGTTTTTTTATATAATTTTAAACCTTGCCCTAGGCCCTTCAAACTTTAATATGTTGTAGTTTCACCCTATATTACTCACTCGAATATCCGTAAGAAACAGCGTTTCAAGGAAAACGCTGAAAAACCAGCCGTTTCCGAGATATCAGCCCCTAAAGTTTTACAGGGTAGTTGGGCTGTAACTCCGAAACTATTAAGGCTAAAAGGGCGGAAAAAATTCTATTATACTAATTGCGACCCGTAGATTACGAATCCGAAGTCCGATTTTTCCTAAGGGCTAATAGGACGAAGAGCTTAAGACGGCCCTTAGGAAAAATCTGACCTCGGATTCGTGTTCTACGTATCGAAATTAGTCTAATAAAACTTGTCCGACCCTTCTAACTTAAATATTTTCAGAAATACAGCTCATTTTTATTAATTCAAAATTGTTGCTTTTGTTTTTTAAACATCTGTTTTTTATATAATTTTAAACCTTGCCCTAGGCCCTTCAAACTTTAATATGTTGTAGTTTCACCCTATATTACTCATTCGAATTTCCACAGGAAACAGCGTTTCAAGGAAAACGCTGAAAAACCATCCGTTTCCGAGATATCAGCCCCTAAAGTTTTACAGGGTAGTTGGGCTGTAACTCCGAAACTATTAGGGCTAGGAGGGCGAGAAAAATTCTATTATACTAATTGCGACCCGTAGATTCCGAATCCGAAGTCCGATTTTTCCTAAGGGCTAATAGGACGAAGGGCTTAAGACGGCCCTTAGGAAAAATCTGACCTCGGATTCGTGTTCTACGTATCGAAATTAGTCTAATAAAACTTGTCCGACCCTTCTAACTAGAATATTTTCAGAAATACAGCTCATTTTTATTAATTCAAAATTGTTGCTTTTGTTTTTTAAACATGTTTTTTATATAATTTTAAACCTTGCCCTAGGCCCTTCAAACTTTAATATGTTGTAGTTTCACCCTATATTACTCATTCGAATTTCCTTATGAAACAGCGTTTCAAGGAAAACGCTGAAAAACCAGCCGTTTCCGAGATATCAGCCCCTAAAGTTTTACAGGGTAGTTGGGCTGTAACTCCGAAACTATTAGGGCTAAGAGGGCGAAAAAAATTCTATTATACTAATTGCGACCCGTAGAATACGAATCCGAAGTCCGATTTTTCCTAAGGGCTAATAGGACGAAGGGCTTAAGACGGCCCTTAGGAAAAATCTGACCTCGGATTCGTGTTCTACGTATCGAAATTAGTCTAATAAAACTTGTCCGACCCTTCTAACTAGAATATTTTCAGAAATACAGCTCATTTTTATTAATTCAAAATTGTTGCTTTTGTTTTTTAAACATATGTTTTTTATATAATTTTAAACCTTGCCCTAGGCCCTTCAAATTTTAATATGTTGTAGTTTCACCCTATATTACTCATTCGAATATCCGTAAGAAGCAGCGTTTCAAGGAAAACGCTGAAAAACCAGCCGTTTCCGAGATATCAGCCCCTAAAGTTTTACAGGGTAGTTGGGCTGTAACTCCGAAACTATTAGGGCTAGGAGGGCGAGAAAAATTCTATTATACTAATTGCGACCCGTAGATTACGAATCCGAAGTCCGATTTTTCCTAAGGGCTAATAGGACGAAGGGCTTAAGACGGCCCTTAGGAAAAATCTGACCTCGGATTCGTGTTCTACGTATCGAAATTAGTCTAATAAAACTTGTCCGACCCTTCTAACTAGAATATTTTCAGAAATACAGCTCATTTTTATTAATTCAAAATTGTTGCTTTTGTTTTTTAAACATGTTTTTTATATAATTTTAAACCTTGCCCTAGGCCCTTCAAACTTTAATATGTTGTAGTTTCACCCTATATTACTCATTCGAATTTCCTTAAGAAACAGCGTTTCAAGGAAAACGCTGAAAAACCAGCCGTTTCCGAGATATCAGCCCCTAAAGTTTTACAGGGTAGTTGGGCTGTAACTCCGAAACTATTAGGGCTAGGAGGGCGAAAAAATTCTATTATACTAATTGCGACCCGTAGAATACGAATCCGAAGTCCGAATTTTCCTAAGGGCTAATAGGACGAAGGGCTTAAGACGGCCCTTAGGAAAAATCTGACCTCGGATTCGTGTTCTACGTATCGAAATTAGTCTAATAAAACTTGTCCGACCCTTCTAACTAGAATATTTTCAGAAATACAGCTCATTTTTATTAATTCAAAATTGTTGCTTTTGTTTTTTAAACATGTTTTTTATATAATTTTAAACCTTGCCCTAGGCCCTTCAAACTTTAATATGTTGTAGTTTCACCCTATATTACTCATTCGAATTTCCTTAAGAAACAGCGTTTCAAGGAAAACGCTGAAAAACCAGCCGTTTCCGAGATATCAGCCCCTAAAGTTTTACAGGGTAGTTGGGCTGTAACTCCGAAACTATTAGGGCTAAAAGGGCGGAAAAAATTCTATTATACTAATTGCGACCCGTAGAATTCGCATCCGAAGTCCGATTTTTCCTAAGGGCTAATAGGACGAAGGGCTTAAGACAACCCTTAGGAAAATCTGACCTCGGATTCGTGTTCTACGTATCGAAATTAGTCTAATAAAACTTGTCCGACCCTTCTAACTACAATATTTTCAGAAATACAGCTCATTTTTATTAATTCAAAATTGTTGCTTTTGTTTTTTTATATAATTTTAAACCTTGCCCTAGGCCCTTCAAACTTTAATATGTTGTAGTTTCACCCTATATTACTCACTCGAATATCCGTAAGAAACAGCGTTTCAAGGAAAACGCTAAAAAACCAGCCGTTTCCGAGATATCAGCCCCTAAAGTTTTACAGGGTAGTTGGGCTGTAACTCCAAAACTATTAGGGCTAAAAGGGCGGAAAAAATTCTATTATACTAATTGCGACCCGTAGATTACGAATCCGAAGTCCGATTTTTCCTAAGGGCTAATAGGACGAAGGGCTTAAGACGGCCCTTAGGAAAAATCTGACCTCGGATTCGTGTTCTACGTATCGAAATTAGTCTAATAAAACTTGTCCGACCCTTCTAACTTAAATATTTTCAGAAATACAGCTCATTTTTATTAATTCAAAATTGTTGCTTTTGTTTTTTAAACATCTGTTTTTTATATAATTTTAAACCTTGCCCTAGGCCCTTCAAACTTTAATATGTTGTAGTTTCACCCTATATTACTCATTCGAATTTCCACAGGAAACAGCGTTTCAAGGAAAACGCTGAAAAACCATCCGTTTCCGAGATATCAGCCCCTAAAGTTTTACAGGGTAGTTGGGCTGTAACTCCGAAACTATTAGGGCTAGGAGGGCGAGAAAAATTCTATTATACTAATTGCGACCCGTAGATTACGAATCCGAAGTCCGATTTTTCCTAAGGGCTAATAGGACGAAGGGCTTAAGACGGCCCTTAGGAAAAATCTGACCTCGGATTCGTGTTCTACGTATCGAAATTAGTCTAATAAAACTTGTCCGACCCTTCTAACTTAAATATTTTCAGAAATACAGCTCATTTTTATTAATTCAAAATTGTTGCTTTTGTTTTTTAAACATCTGTTTTTTATATAATTTTAAACCTTGCCCTAGGCCCTTCAAACTTTAATATGTTGTAGTTTCATCCTATATTACTCATTCGAATTTCTAGGAGAAACAGCGTTTCAAGGAAAACGCTGAAAAACCAGCCGTTTCCGAGATATCAGCCCCTAAAGTTTTACAGGGTAGTTGGGCTGTAACTCCGAAACTATTAGGGCTACGAGGGCGAAAAAAATTCTATTATACTAATTGCGACCCGTAGATTACGAATCCGAAGTCCGATTTTTCCTAAGGGCTAATAGGACGAAGGGCTTAAGACGGCCCTTAGGAAAAATCTGACCTCGGATTCGTGTTCTACGTATCAAAATTAGTCTAATAAAACTTGTCCGACCCTTCTAACTAGAATATTTTCAGAAATACAGCTCATTTTTATTAATTCAAAATTGTTGCTTTTGTTTTTTAAACATGTTTTTTATATAATTTTAAACCTTGCCCTAGGCCCTTCAAACTTTAATATGTTGTAGTTTCACCCTATATTACTCATTCGAATTTCTGTAAGAAACAGCGTTTCAAGGAAAACGCTGAAAAACCAGCCGTTTCCGAGATATCAGCCCCTAAAGTTTTACAGGGTAGTTGGGCTGTAACTCCGAAACTATTAGGGCTAAAAGGGCGGAAAAAATTCTATTATACTAATTGCGACCCGTAGAATTCGCATCCGAAGTCCGATTTTTCCTAAGGGCTAATAGGACGAAGGGCTTAAGACAACCCTTAGGAAAATCTGACCTCGGATTCGTGTTCTACGTATCGAAATTAGTCTAATAAAACTTGTCCGACCCTTCTAACTACAATATTTTCAGAAATACAGCTCATTTTTATTAATTCAAAATTGTTGCTTTTGTTTTTTTATATAATTTTAAACCTTGCCCTAGGCCCTTCAAACTTTAATATGTTGTAGTTTCACCCTATATTACTCACTCGAATATCCGTAAGAAACAGCGTTTCAAGGAAAACGCTAAAAAACCAGCCGTTTCCGAGATATCAGCCCCTAAAGTTTTACAGGGTAGTTGGGCTGTAACTCCAAAACTATTAGGGCTAAAAGGGCGGAAAAAATTCTATTATACTAATTGTGACCCGTAGATTACGAATCCGAAGTCCGATTTTTCCTAAGGGCTAATAGGACGAAGGGCTTAAGACGGCCCTTAGGAAAAATCTGACCTCGGATTCGTGTTCTACGTATCGAAATTAGTCTAATAAAACTTGTCCGACCCTTCTAACTTAAATATTTTCAGAAATACAGCTCATTTTTATTAATTCAAAATTGTTGCTTTTGTTTTTTAAACATCTGTTTTTTATATAATTTTAAACCTTGCCCTAGGCCCTTCAAACTTTAATATGTTGTAGTTTCACCCTATATTACTCATTCGAATTTCCACAGGAAACAGCGTTTCAAGGAAAACGCTGAAAAACCATCCGTTTCCGAGATATCAGCCCCTAAAGTTTTACAGGGTAGTTGGGCTGTAACTCCGAAACTATTAGGGCTAGGAGGGCGAGAAAAATTCTATTATACTAATTGCGACCCGTAGATTACGAATCCGAAGTCCGATTTTTCCTAAGGGCTAATAGGACGAAGGGCTTAAGACGGCCCTTAGGAAAAATCTGACCTCGGATTCGTGTTCTACGTATCGAAATTAGTCTAATAAAACTTGTCCGACCCTTCTAACTTAAATATTTTCAGAAATACAGCTCATTTTTATTAATTCAAAATTGTTGCTTTTGTTTTTTAAACATGTTTTTTATATAATTTTAAACCTTGCCCTAGGCCCTTCAAACTTTAATATGTTGTAGTTTCATCCTATATTACTCATTCGAATTTCTACGAGAAACAGCGTTTCAAGGAAAACGCTGAAAAACCAGCCGTTTCCGAGATATCAGCCCCTAAAGTTTTACAGGGTAGTTGGGCTGTAACTCCGAAACTATTAGGGCTAGGAGGGCGAAAAAAATTCTATTATACTAATTGCGACCCGTAGATTACGAATCCGAAGTCCGATTTTTCCTAAGGGCTAATAGGACGAAGGGCTTAAGACGGCCCTTAGGAAAAATCTGACCTCGGATTCGTGTTCTACGTATCGAAATTAGTCTAATAAAACTTGTCCGACCCTTCTAACTTAAATATTTTCAGAAATACAGCTCAGTTTTATTAATTCAAAATTGTTGCTTTTGTTTTTTTATATAATTTTAAACCTTGCCCTAGGCCCTTCAAACTTTAATATGTTGTAGTTTCACCCTATATTACTCATTCGAATATCCGTAAGAAACAGCGTTTCAAGGAAAACGCTGAAAAACCAGCCGTTTCCGAGATATCAGCCCCTAAAGTTTTACAGGGTAGTTGGGCTGTAACTCCAAAACTATTAGGGCTAAAAGGGCGGAAAAAATTCTATTATACTAATTGCGACCCGTAGATTACGAATCCGAAGTCCGATTTTTCCTAAGGGCTAATAGGACGAAGGGCTTAAGACGGCCCTTAGGAAAAATCTGACCTCGGATTCGTGTTCTACGTATCGAAATTAGTCTAATAAAACTTGTCCGACCCTTCTAACTTAAATATTTTCAGAAATACAGCTCATTTTTATTAATTCAAAATTGTTGCTTTTGTTTTTTAAACATCTGTTTTTTATATAATTTTAAACCTTGCCCTAGGCCCTTCAAACTTTAATATGTTGTAGTTTCATCCTATATTACTCATTCGAATTTCCACAAGAAACAGCGTTTCAAGGAAAACGCTGAAAAACCGGCCGTTTCCGAGATATCAGCCCCTAAAGTTTTACAGGGTAGTTGGGCTGTAACTCCGAAACTATTAGGGCTAGGAGGGCGAAAAAAATTCTATTATACTAATTGCGACCCGTAGATTACGAATCCGAAGTCCGATTTTTCCTAAGGGCTAATAGGACGAAGGGCTTAAGACGGCCCTTAGGAAAAATCTGACCTCGGACTCGTGTTCTACGTATCGAAATTAGTCTAATAAAACTTGTCCGACCCTTCTAACTTAAATATTTTCAGAAATACAGCTCATTTTTATTAATTCAAAATTGTTGCTTTTGTTTTTTAAACATCTGTTTTTTATATAATTTTAAACCTTGCCCTAGGCCCTTCAAACTTTAATATGTTGTAGTTTCACCCTATATTACTCATTCGAATTTCAATAAGAAACAGCGTTTCAAGGAAAACGCTGAAAAACCAGCCGTTTCCGAGATATCAGCCCCTAAAGTTTTACAGGGTAGTTGGGCTGTAACTCCGAAACTATTAGGGCTAGGACGGCGAAAAAAATTCTATTATACTAATTGCGACCCGTAGAATACGAATCCGAAGTCCGATTTTTCCTAAGGGCTAATAGGACGAAGGGCTTAAGACGGCCCTTAGGAAAAATCTGACCTCGGATTCGTGTTCTACGTATCGAAATTAGTCTAATAAAACTTGTCCGACCCTTCTAACTAGAATATTTTCAGAAATACAGCTCATTTTTATTAATTCAAAATTGTTGCTTTTGTTTTTTAAACATGTTTTTTATATAATTTTAAACCTTGCCCTAGGCCCTTCAAACTTTAATATGTTGTAGTTTCACCCTATATTACTCATTCGAATTTCTGTAAGAAACAGCGTTTCAAGGAAAACGCTGAAAAACCAGCCGTTTCCGAGATATCAGCCCCTAAAGTTTTACAGGGTAGTTGGGCTGTAACTCCGAAACTATTAGGGCTAAAAGGGCGGAAAAAATTCTATTATACTAATTGCGACCCGTAGATTACGAATCCGAAGTCCGAATTTTCCTAAGGGCTAATAGGACGAAGGGCTTAAGACAACCCTTAGGAAAATCTGACCTCGGATTCGTGTTCTACGTATCGAAATTAGTCTAATAAAACTTGTCCGACCCTTCTAACTACAATATTTTCAGAAATACAGCTCATTTTTATTAATTCAAAATTGTTGCTTTTGTTTTTTAAACATGTTTTTTATATAATTTTAAACCTTGCTCTAGGCCCTTCAAACTTTAATATGTTGTAGTTTCACCCTATATTACGCATTCGAATTTCCGTAAGAAACAGCGTTTCAAGGAAAACGCTGAAAAACCAGCCGTTTCCGAGATATCAGCCCCTAAAGTTTTACAGGGTAGTTGGGCTGTAACTCCGAAACTATTAGGGCTAGGAGGGCGAAAAAAATTCAATTATACTAATTGCGACCCGTAGAATACGAATCCGAAGTCCGATTTTTCCTAAGGGCTAATAGGACGAAGGGCTTAAGACGGCCCTTAGGAAAAATCTGACCTCGGATTCGTGTTCTACGTATCGAAATTAGTCTAATAAAACTTGTCCGACCCTTCTAACTTAAATATTTTCAGAAATACAGTTCATTATTATTAATTCAAAATTGTTGCTTTTGTTTTTTAAACATATGTTTTTTATATAATTTTAAACCTTGCCCTAGGCCCTTCAAACTTTAATATGTTGTAGTTTCACCCTATATTACTCATTCGAATTTCCTTAAGAAACAGCGTTTCAAGGAAAACGCTGAAAAACCAGCCGTTTCCGAGATATCAGCCCCTAAAGTTTTACAGGGTAGTTGGGCTGTAACTCCGAAACTATTAGGGCTAGGAGGGCGAAAAAAATTCTATTATACTAATTGCGACCCGTAGATTACGAATCCGAAGTCCGATTTTTCCCAAGGGCTAATAGGACGAAGGGCTTAAGACGGCCCTTAGGAAAATCTGACCTCGGATTCGTGTTCTACGTATCGAAATTAGTCTAATAAAACTTGTCCGGCCCTTCTAACTACAATATTTTCAGAAATACAGCTCATTTTTATTAATTCAAAATTGTTGCTTTTGTTTTTTAAACATATGTTTTTTATATAATTTTAAATCTTGCCCTAGGCCCTTCAAACTTTAATATGTTGTAGTTTCACCCTATATTACTCATACGAATTTCCACAAGAAACAGCGTTTCAAGGAAAACGCTGAAAAACCAGCCATTTCCGAGATATCAGCCCCTAAAGTTTTACAGCGTAGTTGGGCTGTAACTTCGAAACTATTAGGGCTAAAAGGGCGGAAAAAATTCTATTATACTAATTGCGACCCGTAGATTACGAATCCGAAGTCCGATTTTTCCTAAGGGCTAATAGGACGAAGGGCTTAAGACGGCCCTTAGGAAAATCTGACCTCGGATTCGTGTTCTACGTATCGAAATTAGTCTAATAAAACTTGTCCGACCCTTCTAACTACAATATTTTCAGAAATACAGCTCATTTTTATTAATTCAAAATTGTTGCTTTTGTTTTTTAAACATATGTTTTTTATATAATTTTAAATCTTGCCCTAGGCCCTTCAAACTTTAATATGTTGTAGTTTCACCCTATATTACTCATACGAATTTCCACAAGAAACAGCGTTTCAAGGAAAACGCTGAAAAACCAGCCGTTTCCGAGATATCAGCCCCTAAAGTTTTACAGGGTAGTTGGGCTGTAACTCCGAAACTATTAGGGCTAGGAGGGCGAAAAAAATTCTATTATACTAATTGTGACCCGTAGAATACGAATCCGAAGTCCGATTTTTCCTAAGGGCTAATAGGACGAAGGGCTTAAGACGGCCCTTAGGAAAAATATGACCTCGGATTCGTGTTCTACGTATCGAAATTAGTCTAATAAAACTTGTCCGACCCTTCTAACTAGAATATTTTCAGAAATACAGCTCATTTTTATTAATTCAAAAATGTTGCTTTTGTTTTTTAAACATCTTTTTTATATAATTTTAAACCTTGCCCTAGGCCCTTCAAACTTTAATATGTTGTAGTTTCACCCTATATTACTCATTCGAATTTCCGTAAGAAACAGCGTTTCAAGGAAAACGCTGAAAAACCAGCCGTTTCCGAGATATCAGCCCCTAAAGTTTTACAGGGTAGTTGGGCTGTAACTCCGAAACTATTAGGGCTAAAAGGGCGGAAAAAATTCTATTATACTAATTGCGACCCGTAGATTACGAATCCGAAGTCCGATTTTTCCTAAGGGCTAATAGGACGAAGGGCTTAAGACGGCCCTTAGGAAAAATCTGACCTCGGATTCGTGTTCTACGTATCGAAATTAGTCTAATAAAAGTTGTCCGACCCTTCTAACTTAAATATTTTCAGAAATACAGCTCATTTTTATTAATTCAAAATTGTTGCTTTTGTTTTTTAAACATCTGTTTTTTATGTAATTTTAATCCTTGCCCTAGGCCCTTCAAACTTTAATATGTTGTAGTTTCACCCTATATTACTCATTCGAATTTCCTTAAGAAACAGCGTTTCAAGGAAAACGATGAAAAACCAGCCGTTTCCGAGATATCAGCCCCTAAAGTTTTACAGGGTAGTTGGGCTGTAACTCCGAAACTATTAGGGCTAGGAGGGCGAGAAAAATTCTATTATACTAATTGCGACCCGTAGATTACGAATCCGAAGTCCGATTTTTCCTAAGGGCTAATAGGACGAAGGGCTTAAGACGGCCCTTAGGAAATATCTGACCTCGGATTCGTGTTCTACGTATCGAAATTAGTCTAATAAAACTTGTCCGACCCTTCTAACTAGAATATTTTCAGAATTACAGCTCATTTTTATTAATTCAAAATTGTTGCTTTTGTTTTTTAAACATGTTTTTTATATAATTTTAAACCTTGCCCTAGGCCCTTCAAACTTTAATATGTTGTAGTTTCACCCTATATTACTCATTCGAATTTCCTTACGAAACAGCGTTTCAAGGAAAACGCTGAAAAACCAGCCGTTTCCGAGATATCAGCCCCTAAAGTTTTACAGGGTAGTTGGGCTGTAACTCCGAAACTATTAGGGCTAAGAGGGCGAAAAAAATTCTATTATACTAATTGCGACCCGTAGAATACGAATCCGAAGTCCGATTTTTCCTAAGGGCTAATAGGACGAAGGGCTTAAGACGGCCCTTAGGAAAAATCTGACCTCGGATTCGTGTTCTACGTATCGAAATTAGTCTAATAAAACTTGTCCGACCCTTCTAACTTAAATATTTTCAGAAATACAGCTCATTTTTATTAATTCAAAATTGTTGCTTTTGTTTTTTAAACATCTGTTTTTTATGTAATTTTAATCCTTGCCCTAGGCCCTTCAAACTTTAATATGTTGTAGTTTCACCCTATATTACTCATTCGAATTTCCTTAAGAAACAGCGTTTCAAGGAAAACGATGAAAAACCAGCCGTTTCCGAGATATCAGCCCCTAAAGTTTTACAGGGTAGTTGGGCTGTAACTCCGAAACTATTAGGGCTAGGAGGGCGAGAAAAATTCTATTATACTAATTGCGACCCGTAGATTACGAATCCGAAGTCCGATTTTTCCTAAGGGCTAATAGGACGAAGGGCTTAAGACGGCCCTTAGGAAAAATCTGACCTCGGATTCGTGTTCTACGTATCGAAATTAGTCTAATAAAACTTGTCCGACCCTTCTAACTAGAATATTTTCAGAAATACAGCTCATTTTTATTAATTCAAAATTGTTGCTTTTGTTTTTTAAACATGTTTTTTATATAATTTTAAACCTTGCCCTAGGCCCTTCAAACTTTAATATGTTGTAGTTTCACCCTATATTACTCATTCGAATTTCCTTACGAAACAGCGTTTCAAGGAAAACGCTGAAAAACCAGCCGTTTCCGAGATATCAGCCCCTAAAGTTTTACAGGGTAGTTGGGCTGTAACTCCGAAACTATTAGGGCTAAGAGGGCGAAAAAAATTCAATTATACTAATTGCGACCCGTAGAATACGAATCCGAAGTCCGATTTTTCCTAAGGGCTAATAGGACGAAGGGCTTAAGACGGCCCTTAGGAAAAATCTGACCTCGGATTCGTGTTCTACGTATCGAAATTAGTCTAATAAAAGTTGTCCGACCCTTCTAACTTAAATATTTTCAGAAATACAGCTCATTTTTATTAATTCAAAATTGTTGCTTTTGTTTTTTAAACATCTGTTTTTTATGTAATTTTAATCCTTGCCCTAGGCCCTTCAAACTTTAATATGTTGTAGTTTCACCCTATATTACTCATTCGAATTTCCTTAAGAAACAGCGTTTCAAGGAAAACGATGAAAAACCAGCCGTTTCCGAGATATCAGCCCGTAAAGTTTTACAGGGTAGTTGGGCTGTAACTCCGAAACTATTAGGGCTAAGAGGGCGAAAAAAATTCTATTATACTAATTGCGACCCGTAGAATACGAATCCGAAGTCCGATTTTTCCTAAGGGCTAATAGGACGAAGGGCTTAAGACGGCCCTTAGGAAAAATCTGACCTCGGATTCGTGTTCTACGTATCGAAATTAGTCTAATAAAAGTTGTCCGACCCTTCTAACTTAAATATTTTCAGAAATACAGCTCATTTTTATTAATTCAAAATTGTTGCTTTTGTTTTTTAAACATCTGTTTTTTATGTAATTTTAATCCTTGCCCTAGGCCCTTCAAACTTTAATATGGTGTAGTTTCACCCTATATTACTCATTCGAATTTCCTTAAGAAACAGCGTTTCAAGGAAAACGATGAAAAACCAGCCGTTTCCGAGATATCAGCCCCTAAAGTTTTACAGGGTAGTTGGGCTGTAACTCCGAAACTATTAGGGCTAAGAGGGCGAAAAAAATTCTATTATACTAATTGCGACCCGTAGAATACGAATCCGAAGTCCGATTTTTCCTAAGGGCTAATAGGACGAAGGGCTTAAGACGGCCCTTAGGAAAAATCTGACCTCGGATTCGTGTTCTACGTATCGAAATTAGTCTAATAAAAGTTGTCCGACCCTTCTAACTTAAATATTTTCAGAAATACAGCTCATTTTTATTAATTCAAAATTGTTGCTTTTGTTTTTTAAACATCTGTTTTTTATGTAATTTTAATCCTTGCCCTAGGCCCTTCAAACTTTAATATGTTGTAGTTTCACCCTATATTACTCATTCGAATTTCCTTAAGAAACAGCGTTTCAAGGAAAACGATGAAAAACCAGCCGTTTCCGAGATATCAGCCCCTAAAGTTTTACAGGGTAGTTGGGCTGTAACTCCGAAACTATTAGGGCTAAGAGGGCGAAAAAAATTCTATTATACTAATTGCGACCCGTAGAATACGAATCCGAAGTCCGATTTTTCCTAAGGGCTAATAGGACGAAGGGCTTAAGACGGCCCTTAGGAAAAATCTGACCTCGGATTCGTGTTCTACGTATCGAAATTAGTCTAATAAAAGTTGTCCGACCCTTCTAACTTAAATATTTTCAGAAATACAGCTCATTTTTATTAATTCAAAATTGTTGCTTTTGTTTTTTAAACATGTTTTTTATATAATTTTAAACCTTGCCCTAGGCCCTTCAAACTTTAATATGTTGTAGTTTCACCCTATATTACTCATTCGAATTTCCTTAAGAAACAGCGTTTCAAGGAAAACGCTGAAAAACCAGCCGTTTCCGAGATATCAGCCCCTAAAGTTTTACAGGGTAGTTGGGCTGTAACTCCGAAACTATTAGGGCTAAGAGGGCGAAAAAAATTCTATTATACTAATTGCGACCCGTAGAATACGAATCCGAAGTCCGATTTTTCCTAAGGGCTAATAGGACGAAGGGCTTAAGACGGCCCTTAGGAAAAATCTGACCTCGGATTCGTGTTCTACGTATCGAAATTAGTCTAATAAAAGTTGTCCGACCCTTCTAACTTAAATATTTTCAGAAATACAGCTCATTTTTATTAATTCAAAATTGTTGCTTTTGTTTTTTAAACATCTGTTTTTTATGTAATTTTAATCCTTGCCCTAGGCCCTTCAAACTTTAATATGTTGTAGTTTCACCCTTTATTACTCATTCGAATTTCCTTAAGAAACAGCGTTTCAAGGAAAACGATGAAAAACCAGCCGTTTCCGAGATATCAGCCCCTAAAGTTTTACAGGGTAGTTGGGCTGTAACTCCGAAACTATTAGGGCTAAGAGGGCGAAAAAAATTCTATTATACTAATTGCGACCCGTAGAATACGAATCCGAAGTCCGATTTTTCCTAAGGGCTAATAGGACGAAGGGCTTAAGACGGCCCTTAGGAAAAATCTGACCTCAGATTCGTGTTCTACGTATCGAAATTAGTCTAATAAAAGTTGTCCGACCCTTCTAACTTAAATATTTTCAGAAATACAGCTCATTTTTATTAATTCAAAATTGTTGCTTTTGTTTTTTAAACATCTGTTTTTTATGTAATTTTAATCCTTGCCCTAGGCCCTTCAAACTTTAATATGTTGTAGTTTCACCCTATATTACTCATTCGAATTTCCTTAAGAAACAGCGTTTCAAGGAAAACGCTGAAAAACCAGCCGTTTCCGAGATATCAGCCCCTAAAGTTTTACAGGGTAGTTGGGCTGTAACTCCGAAACTATTAGGGCTAAGAGGGCGAAAAAAATTCTATTATACTAATTGCGACCCGTAGAATACGAATCCGAAGTCCGATTTTTCCTAAGGGCTAATAGGACGAAGGGCTTAAGACGGCCCTTAGGAAAAATCTGACCTCGGATTCGTGTTCTACGTATCGAAATTAGTCTAATAAAACTTGTCCGACCCTTCTAACTAGAATATTAACAGAAATACCGCTCATTTTTATTAATTCAAAATTGTTGCTTTTGTTTTTTAAACATATGTTTTTTATATAATTTTAAACCTTGCCCTAGGCCCTTCAAACTTTAATATGTTGTAGTTTCACCCTTTATTACTCATTCGAATTTCCTTAAGAAACAGCGTTTCAAGGAAAACGATGAAAAACCAGCCGTTTCCGAGATATCAGCCCCTAAAGTTTTACAGGGTAGTTGGGCTGTAACTCCGAAACTATTAGGGCTAAGAGGGCGAAAAAAATTCTATTATACTAATTGCGACCCGTAGAATACGAATCCGAAGTCCGATTTTTCCTAAGGGCTAATAGGACGAAGGGCTTAAGACGGCCCTTAGGAAAAATCTGACCTCAGATTCGTGTTCTACGTATCGAAATTAGTCTAATAAAAGTTGTCCGACCCTTCTAACTTAAATATTTTCAGAAATACAGCTCATTTTTATTAATTCAAAATTGTTGCTTTTGTTTTTTAAACATCTGTTTTTTATGTAATTTTAATCCTTGCCCTAGGCCCTTCAAACTTTAATATGTTGTAGTTTCACCCTATATTACTCATTCGAATTTCCTTAAGAAACAGCGTTTCAAGGAAAACGATGAAAAACCAGCCGTTTCCGAGATATCAGCCCCTAAAGTTTTACAGGGTAGTTGGGCTGTAACTCCGAAACTATTAGGGCTAAGAGGGCGAAAAAAATTCTATTATACTAATTGCGACCCGTAGAATACGAATCCGAAGTCCGATTTTTCCTAAGGGCTAATAGGACGAAGGGCTTAAGACGGCCCTTAGGAAAAATCTGACCTCGGATTCGTGTTCTACGTATCGAAATTAGTCTAATAAAAGTTGTCCGACCCTTCTAACTTAAATATTTTCAGAAATACAGCTCATTTTTATTAATTCAAAATTGTTGCTTTTGTTTTTTAAACATGTTTTTTATATAATTTTAAACCTTGCCCTAGGCCCTTCAAACTTTAATATGTTGTAGTTTCACCCTATATTACTCATTCGAATTTCCTTAAGAAACAGCGTTTCAAGGAAAACGCTGAAAAACCAGCCGTTTCCGAGATATCAGCCCCTAAAGTTTTACAGGGTAGTTGGGCTGTAACTCCGAAACTATTAGGGCTAGGAGGGCGAAAAAAATTCTATTATACTAATTGCGACCCGTAGATTACGAATCCGAAGTCCGATTTTTCCTAAGGGCTAATAGGACGAAGGGCTTAAGACGGCCCTTAGGAAAAATATGACCTCGGATTCGTGTTCTACGTATCGAAATTAGTCTAATAAAACTTGTCCGACCCTTCTAACTAGAATATTTTCAGAAATACAGCTCATTTTTATTAATTCAAAATTGCTGCTTTTGTTTTTTAAACATCTGTTTTTTATATAATTTTAAACCTTGCCCTAGGCCCTTCAAACTTTAATATGTTGTAGTTTCACCCTATATTACTCATTCGAATTTCCTTAAGAAACAGCGTTTCAAGGAAAACGCTGAAAAACCAGCCGTTTCCGAGATATCAGCCCCTAAAGTTTTACAGGGTAGTTGGGCTGTAACTCCGAAACTATTAGGGCTAAGAGGGCGAAAAAAATTCTATTATACTAATTGCGACCCGTAGAATACGAATCCGAAGTCCGATTTTTCCTAAGGGCTAATAGGACGAAGGGCTTAAGACGGCCCTTAGGAAAAATCTGACCTCGGATTCGTGTTCTACGTATCGAAATTAGTCTAATAAAACTTGTCCGACCCTTCTAACTAGAATATTAACAGAAATACCGCTCATTTTTATTAATTCAAAATTGTTGCTTTTGTTTTTTAAACATATGTTTTTTATATAATTTTAAACCTTGCCCTAGGCCCTTCAAACTTTAATATGTTGTAGTTTCACCCTTTATTACTCATTCGAATTTCCTTAAGAAACAGCGTTTCAAGGAAAACGATGAAAAACCAGCCGTTTCCGAGATATCAGCCCCTAAAGTTTTACAGGGTAGTTGGGCTGTAACTCCGAAACTATTAGGGCTAAGAGGGCGAAAAAAATTCTATTATACTAATTGCGACCCGTAGAATACGAATCCGAAGTCCGATTTTTCCTAAGGGCTAATAGGACGAAGGGCTTAAGACGGCCCTTAGGAAAAATCTGACCTCAGATTCGTGTTCTACGTATCGAAATTAGTCTAATAAAAGTTGTCCGACCCTTCTAACTTAAATATTTTCAGAAATACAGCTCATTTTTATTAATTCAAAATTGTTGCTTTTGTTTTTTAAACATCTGTTTTTTATGTAATTTTAATCCTTGCCCTAGGCCCTTCAAACTTTAATATGTTGTAGTTTCACCCTATATTACTCATTCGAATTTCCTTAAGAAACAGCGTTTCAAGGAAAACGATGAAAAACCAGCCGTTTCCGAGATATCAGCCCCTAAAGTTTTACAGGGTAGTTGGGCTGTAACTCCGAAACTATTAGGGCTAAGAGGGCGAAAAAAATTCTATTATACTAATTGCGACCCGTAGAATACGAATCCGAAGTCCGATTTTTCCTAAGGGCTAATAGGACGAAGGGCTTAAGACGGCCCTTAGGAAAAATCTGACCTCGGATTCGTGTTCTACGTATCGAAATTAGTCTAATAAAAGTTGTCCGACCCTTCTAACTTAAATATTTTCAGAAATACAGCTCATTTTTATTAATTCAAAATTGTTGCTTTTGTTTTTTAAACATGTTTTTTATATAATTTTAAACCTTGCCCTAGGCCCTTCAAACTTTAATATGTTGTAGTTTCACCCTATATTACTCATTCGAATTTCCTTAAGAAACAGCGTTTCAAGGAAAACGCTGAAAAACCAGCCGTTTCCGAGATATCAGCCCCTAAAGTTTTACAGGGTAGTTGGGCTGTAACTCCGAAACTATTAGGGCTAAGAGGGCGAAAAAAATTCTATTATACTAATTGCGACCCGTAGAATACGAATCCGAAGTCCGATTTTTCCTAAGGGCTAATAGGACGAAGGGCTTAAGACGGCCCTTAGGAAAAATCTGACCTCGGATTCGTGTTCTACGTATCGAAATTAGTCTAATAAAAGTTGTCCGACCCTTCTAACTTAAATATTTTCAGAAATACAGCTCATTTTTATTAATTCAAAATTGTTGCTTTTGTTTTTTAAACATCTGTTTTTTATGTAATTTTAATCCTTGCCCTAGGCCCTTCAAACTTTAATATGTTGTAGTTTCACCCTATATTACTCATTCGAATTTCCTTAAGAAACAGCGTTTCAAGGAAAACGATGAAAAACCAGCCGTTTCCGAGATATCAGCCCCTAAAGTTTTACAGGGTAGTTGGGCTGTAACTCCGAAACTATTAGGGCTAAGAGGGCGAAAAAAATTCTATTATACTAATTGCGACCCGTAGAATACGAATCCGAAGTCCGATTTTTCCTAAGGGCTAATAGGACGAAGGGCTTAAGACGGCCCTTAGGAAAAATCTGACCTCGGATTCGTGTTCTACGTATCGAAATTAGTCTAATAAAAGTTGTCCGACCCTTCTAACTTAAATATTTTCAGAAATACAGCTCATTTTTATTAATTCAAAATTGTTGCTTTTGTTTTTTAAACATCTGTTTTTTATGTAATTTTAATCCTTGCCCTAGGCCCTTCAAACTTTAATATGGTGTAGTTTCACCCTATATTACTCATTCGAATTTCCTTAAGAAACAGCGTTTCAAGGAAAACGATGAAAAACCAGCCGTTTCCGAGATATCAGCCCCTAAAGTTTTACAGGGTAGTTGGGCTGTAACTCCGAAACTATTAGGGCTAAGAGGGCGAAAAAAATTCTATTATACTAATTGCGACCCGTAGAATACGAATCCGAAGTCCGATTTTTCCTAAGGGCTAATAGGACGAAGGGCTTAAGACGGCCCTTAGGAAAAATCTGACCTCGGATTCGTGTTCTACGTATCGAAATTAGTCTAATAAAAGTTGTCCGACCCTTCTAACTTAAATATTTTCAGAAATACAGCTCATTTTTATTAATTCAAAATTGTTGCTTTTGTTTTTTAAACATCTGTTTTTTATGTAATTTTAATCCTTGCCCTAGGCCCTTCAAACTTTAATATGTTGTAGTTTCACCCTATATTACTCATTCGAATTTCCTTAAGAAACAGCGTTTCAAGGAAAACGATGAAAAACCAGCCGTTTCCGAGATATCAGCCCCTAAAGTTTTACAGGGTAGTTGGGCTGTAACTCCGAAACTATTAGGGCTAAGAGGGCGAAAAAAATTCTATTATACTAATTGCGACCCGTAGAATACGAATCCGAAGTCCGATTTTTCCTAAGGGCTAATAGGACGAAGGGCTTAAGACGGCCCTTAGGAAAAATCTGACCTCGGATTCGTGTTCTACGTATCGAAATTAGTCTAATAAAAGTTGTCCGACCCTTCTAACTTAAATATTTTCAGAAATACAGCTCATTTTTATTAATTCAAAATTGTTGCTTTTGTTTTTTAAACATGTTTTTTATATAATTTTAAACCTTGCCCTAGGCCCTTCAAACTTTAATATGTTGTAGTTTCACCCTATATTACTCATTCGAATTTCCTTAAGAAACAGCGTTTCAAGGAAAACGCTGAAAAACCAGCCGTTTCCGAGATATCAGCCCCTAAAGTTTTACAGGGTAGTTGGGCTGTAACTCCGAAACTATTAGGGCTAAGAGGGCGAAAAAAATTCTATTATACTAATTGCGACCCGTAGAATACGAATCCGAAGTCCGATTTTTCCTAAGGGCTAATAGGACGAAGGGCTTAAGACGGCCCTTAGGAAAAATCTGACCTCGGATTCGTGTTCTACGTATCGAAATTAGTCTAATAAAAGTTGTCCGACCCTTCTAACTTAAATATTTTCAGAAATACAGCTCATTTTTATTAATTCAAAATTGTTGCTTTTGTTTTTTAAACATCTGTTTTTTATGTAATTTTAATCCTTGCCCTAGGCCCTTCAAACTTTAATATGTTGTAGTTTCACCCTTTATTACTCATTCGAATTTCCTTAAGAAACAGCGTTTCAAGGAAAACGATGAAAAACCAGCCGTTTCCGAGATATCAGCCCCTAAAGTTTTACAGGGTAGTTGGGCTGTAACTCCGAAACTATTAGGGCTAAGAGGGCGAAAAAAATTCTATTATACTAATTGCGACCCGTAGAATACGAATCCGAAGTCCGATTTTTCCTAAGGGCTAATAGGACGAAGGGCTTAAGACGGCCCTTAGGAAAAATCTGACCTCGGATTCGTGTTCTACGTATCGAAATTAGTCTAATAAAAGTTGTCCGACCCTTCTAACTTAAATATTTTCAGAAATACAGCTCATTTTTATTAATTCAAAATTGTTGCTTTTGTTTTTTAAACATCTGTTTTTTATGTAATTTTAATCCTTGCCCTAGGCCCTTCAAACTTTAATATGTTGTAGTTTCACCCTATATTACTCATTCGAATTTCCTTAAGAAACAGCGTTTCAAGGAAAACGATGAAAAACCAGCCGTTTCCGAGATATCAGCCCCTAAAGTTTTACAGGGTAGTTGGGCTGTAACTCCGAAACTATTAGGGCTAAGAGGGCGAAAAAAATTCTATTATACTAATTGCGACCCGTAGAATACGAATCCGAAGTCCGATTTTTCCTAAGGGCTAATAGGACGAAGGGCTTAAGACGGCCCTTAGGAAAAATCTGACCTCGGATTCGTGTTCTACGTATCGAAATTAGTCTAATAAAAGTTGTCCGACCCTTCTAACTTAAATATTTTCAGAAATACAGCTCATTTTTATTAATTCAAAATTGTTGCTTTTGTTTTTTAAACATGTTTTTTATATAATTTTAAACCTTGCCCTAGGCCCTTCAAACTTTAATATGTTGTAGTTTCTTCCTATATTACTCATTCGAATTTCCTTAAGAAACAGCGTTTCAAGGAAAACGCTGAAAAACCAGCCGTTTCCGAGATATCAGCCCCTAAAGTTTTACAGGGTAGTTGGGCTGTAACTCCGAAACTATTAGGGCTAAGAGGGCGAAAAAAATTCTATTATACTAATTGCGACCCGTAGAATACGAATCCGAAGTCCGATTTTTCCTAAGGGCTAATAGGACGAAGGGCTTAAGACGGCCCTTAGGAAAAATCTGACCTCGGATTCGTGTTCTACGTATCGAAATTAGTCTAATAAAAGTTGTCCGACCCTTCTAACTTAAATATTTTCAGAAATACAGCTCATTTTTATTAATTCAAAATTGTTGCTTTTGTTTTTTAAACATCTGTTTTTTATGTAATTTTAATCCTTGCCCTAGGCCCTTCAAACTTTAATATGTTGTAGTTTCACCCTATATTACTCATTCGAATTTCCTTAAGAAACAGCGTTTCAAGGAAAACGATGAAAAACCAGCCGTTTCCGAGATATCAGCCCCTAAAGTTTTACAGGGTAGTTGGGCTGTAACTCCGAAACTATTAGGGCTAAGAGGGCGAAAAAAATTCTATTATACTAATTGCGACCCGTAGAATACGAATCCGAAGTCCGATTTTTCCTAAGGGCTAATAGGACGAAGGGCTTAAGACGGCCCTTAGGAAAAATCTGACCTCGGATTCGTGTTCTACGTATCGAAATTAGTCTAATAAAAGTTGTCCGACCCTTCTAACTTAAATATTTTCAGAAATACAGCTCATTTTTATTAATTCAAAATTGTTGCTTTTGTTTTTTAAACATCTGTTTTTTATGTAATTTTAATCCTTGCCCTAGGCCCTTCAAACTTTAATATGTTGTAGTTTCACCCTATATTACTCATTGGAATTTCCTTAAGAAACAGCGTTTCAAGGAAAACGATGAAAAACCAGCCGTTTCCGAGATATCAGCCCCTAAAGTTTTACAGGGTAGTTGGGCTGTAACTCCGAAACTATTAGGGCTAAGAGGGCGAAAAAAATTCTATTATACTAATTGCGACCCGTAGAATACGAATCCGAAGTCCGATTTTTCCTAAGGGCTAATAGGACGAAGGGCTTAAGACGGCCCTTAGGAAAAATCTGACCTCGGATTCGTGTTCTACGTATCGAAATTAGTCTAATAAAAGTTGTCCGACCCTTCTAACTTAAATATTTTCAGAAATACAGCTCATTTTTATTAATTCAAAATTGTTGCTTTTGTTTTTTAAACATCTGTTTTTTATGTAATTTTAATCCTTGCCCTAGGCCCTTCAAACTTTAATATGTTGTAGTTTCACCCTATATTACTCATTCGAATTTCTATAAGAAACAGCGTTTCAAGGAAAACGATGAAAAACCAGCCGTTTCCGAGATATCAGCCCCTAAAGTTTTACAGGGTAGTTGGGCTGTAACTCCGAAACTATTAGGGCTAAGAGGGCGAAAAAAATTCTATTATACTAATTGCGACCCGTAGAATACGAATCCGAAGTCCGATTTTTCCTAAGGGCTAATAGGACGAAGGGCTTAAGACGGCCCTTAGGAAAAATCTGACCTCGGATTCGTGTTCTACGTATCGAAATTAGTCTAATAAAAGTTGTCCGACCCTTCTAACTTAAATATTTTCAGAAATACAGCTCATTTTTATTAATTCAAAATTGTTGCTTTTGTTTTTTAAACATCTGTTTTTTATGTAATTTTAATCCTTGCCCTAGGCCCTTCAAACTTTAATATGTTGTAGTTTCACCCTATATTACTCATTCGAATTTCCTTAAGAAACAGCGTTTCAAGGAAAACGATGAAAAACCAGCCGTTTCCGAGATATCAGCCCCTAAAGTTTTACAGGGTAGTTGGGCTGTAACTCCGAAACTATTAGGGCTAAGAGGGCGAAAAAAATTCTATTATACTAATTGCGACCCGTAGATTACGAATCCGAAGTCCGATTTTTCCTAAGGGCTAATAGGACGAAGGGCTTAAGACGGCCCTTAGGAAAAATCTGACCTCGGATTCGTGTTCTACGTATCGAAATTAGTCTAATAAAAGTTGTCCGACCCTTCTAACTTAAATATTTTCAGAAATACAGCTCATTTTTATTAATTCAAAATTGTTGCTTTTGTTTTTTAAACATCTGTTTTTTATGTAATTTTAATCCTTGCCCTAGGCCCTTCAAACTTTAATATGTTGTAGTTTCACCCTATATTACTCATTCGAATTTCTATAAGAAACAGCGTTTCAAGGAAAACGATGAAAAACCAGCCGTTTCCGAGATATCAGCCCCTAAAGTTTTACAGGGTAGTTGGGCTGTAACTCCGAAACTATTAGGGCTAGGAGGGCGAGAAAAATTCTATTATACTAATTGCGACCCGTAGATTACGAATCCGAAGTCCGATTTTTCCTAAGGGCTAATAGGACGAAGGGCTTAAGACGGCCCTTAGGAAAAATCTGACCTCGGATTCGTGTTCTACGTATCGAAATTAGTCTAATAAAACTTGTCCGACCCTTCTAACTAGAATATTTTCAGAAATACAGCTCATTTTTATTAATTCAAAATTGTTGCTTTTGTTTTTTAAACATGTTTTTTATATAATTTTAAACCTTGCCCTAGGCCCTTCAAACTTTAATATGTTGTAGTTTCACCCTATATTACTCATTCGAATTTCCTTATGAAACAGCGTTTCAAGGAAAACGATGAAAAACCAGCCGTTTCCGAGATATCAGCCCCTAAAGTTTTACAGGGTAGTTGGGCTGTAACTCCGAAACTATTAGGGCTAGGAGGGCGAGAAAAATTCTATTATACTAATTGCGACCCGTAGATTACGAATCCGAAGTCCGAATTTTCCTAAGGGCTAATAGGACGAAGGGCTTAAGACAACCCTTAGGAAAATCTGACCTCGGATTCGTGTTCTACGTATCGAAATTAGTCTAATAAAACTTGTCCGACCCTTCTAACTACAATATTTTCAGAAATACAGCTCATTTTTATTAATTCAAAATTGTTGCTTTTGTTTTTTAAACATGTTTTTTATATAATTTTAAACCTTGCTCTAGGCCCTTCAAACTTTAATATGTTGTAGTTTCACCCTATATTACGCATTCGAATTTCCGTAAGAAACAGCGTTTCAAGGAAAACGCTGAAAAACCAGCCGTTTCCGAGATATCAGCCCCTAAAGTTTTACAGGGTAGTTGGGCTGTAACTCCGAAACTATTAGGGCTAGGAGGGCGAAAAAAATTCAATTATACTAATTGCGACCCGTAGAATACGAATCCGAAGTCCGATTTTTCCTAAGGGCTAATAGGACGAAGGGCTTAAGACGGCCCTTAGGAAAAATCTGACCTCGGATTCGTGTTCTACGTATCGAAATTAGTCTAATAAAACTTGTCCGACCCTTCTAACTTAAATATTTTCAGAAATACAGCTCATTATTATTAATTCAAAATTGTTGCTTTTGTTTTTTAAACATATGTTTTTTATATAATTTTAAACCTTGCCCTAGGCCCTTCAAACTTTAATATGTTGTAGTTTCACCCTATATTACTCATTCGAATTACCTTAAGAAACAGCGTTTCAAGGAAAACGCTGAAAAACCAGCCGTTTCCGAGATATCAGCCCCTAAAGTTTTACAGGGTAGTTGGGCTGTAACTCCGAAACTATTAGGGCTAGGAGGGCGAAAAAAATTCTATTATACTAATTGCGACCCGTAGATTACGAATCCGAAGTCCGATTTTTCCCAAGGGCTAATAGGACGAAGGGCTTAAGACGGCCCTTAGGAAAAATATGACCTCGGATTCGTGTTCTACGTATCGAAATTAGTCTAATAAAACTTGTCCGACCCTTCTAACTACAATATTTTCAGAAATACAGCTCATTTTTATTAATTCAAAATTGTTGCTTTTGTTTTTTAAACATATGTTTTTTATATAATTTTAAATCTTGCCCTAGGCCCTTCAAACTTTAATATGTTGTAGTTTCACCCTATATTACTCATACGAATTTCCACAAGAAACAGCGTTTCAAGGAAAACGCTGAAAAACCAGCCGTTTCCGAGATATCAGCCCCTAAAGTTTTACAGGGTAGTTGGGCTGTAACTCCGAAACTATTAGGGCTAGGAGGGCGAAAAAAATTCTATTATACTAATTGTGACCCGTAGAATACGAATCCGAAGTCCGATTTTTCCTAAGGGCTAATAGGACGAAGGGCTTAAGACGGCCCTTAGGAAAAATATGACCTCGGATTCGTGTTCTACGTATCGAAATTAGTCTAATAAAACTTGTCCGACCCTTCTAACTAGAATATTTTCAGAAATACAGCTCATTTTTATTAATTCAAAAATGTTGCTTTTGTTTTTTAAACATCTTTTTTATATAATTTTAAACCTTGCCCTAGGCCCTTCAAACTTTAATATGTTGTAGTTTCACCCTATATTACTCATTCGAATTTCCGTAAGAAACAGC
Organism: Harpalus rubripes; assembly: GCA_963082715.1. Taxonomy (NCBI): domain Eukaryota; kingdom Metazoa; phylum Arthropoda; class Insecta; order Coleoptera; family Carabidae; genus Harpalus; species Harpalus rubripes. The sequence continues at coordinate 18,558,582 of OY720452.1, forward strand.
GTTTCAAGGAAAACGCTGAAAAACCAGCCGTTTCCGAGATATCAGCCCCTAAAGTTTTACAGGGTAGTTGGGCTGTAACTCCGAAACTATTAGGGCTAAAAGGGCGGAAAAAATTCTATTATACTAATTGCGACCCGTAGATTACGAATCCGAAGTCCGATTTTTCCTAAGGGCTAATAGGACGAAGGGCTTAAGACGGCCCTTAGGAAAAATATGACCTCGGATTCGTGTTCTACGTATCGAAATTAGTCTAATAAAACTTGTCCGACCCTTCTAACTAGAATATTTTCAGAAATACAGCTCATTTTTATTAATTCAAAATTGTTGCTTTTGTTTTTTAAACATGTTTTTTATATAATTTTAAACCTTGCCCTAGGCCCTTCAAACTTTAATATGTTGTAGTTTCACCCTATATTACTCATTCGAATTTCCTTAAGAAACAGCGTTTCAAGGAAAACGCTGAAAAACCAGCCGTTTCCGAGATATCAGCCCCTAAAGTTTTACAGGGTAGTTGGGCTGTAACTCCGAAACTATTAGGGCTAAGAGGGCGAAAAAAATTCTATTATACTAATTGCGACCCGTAGAATACGAATCCGAAGTCCGATTTTTCCTAAGGGCTAATAGGACGAAGGGCTTAAGACGGCCCTTAGGAAAAATATGACCTCGGATTCGTGTTCTACGTATCGAAATTAGTCTAATAAAACTTGTCCGACCCTTCTAACTAGAATATTTTCAGAAATACAGCTCATTTTTATTAATTCAAAAATGTTGCTTTTGTTTTTTAAACATCTTTTTTATATAATTTTAAACCTTGCCCTAGGCCCTTCAAACTTTAATATGTTGTAGTTTCACCCTATATTACTCATTCGAATTTCCGTAAGAAACAGCGTTTCAAGGAAAACGCTGAAAAACCAGCCGTTTCCGAGATATCAGCCCCTAAAGTTTTACAGGGTAGTTGGGCTGTAACTCCGAAACTATTAGGGCTAAAAGGGCGGAAAAAATTCTATTATACTAATTGCGACCCGTAGATTACGAATCCGAAGTCCGATTTTTCCTAAGGGCTAATAGGACGAAGGGCTTAAGACGGCCCATAGGAAAAATCTGACCTCGGATTCGTGTTCTACGTTTCGAAATTAGTCTAATAAAACTTGTCCGACCTTTCTAACTTAAATATTTTCAGAAATACAGCTCATTTTTATTAATTCAAAATTGTTGCTTTTGTTTTTTAAACATCTGTTTTTTATATAATTTTAAACCTTGCCCTAGGCCCTTCAAACTTTAATATGTTGTAGTTTCACCCTATATTACTCATTCGAATTTCCGTAAGAAACAGCGTTTCAAGGAAAACGCTGAAAAACCAGCCGTTTCCGAGATATCAGCCCCTAAAGTTTTACAGGGTAGTTGGGCTGTAACTCCGAAACTATTAGGGCTAAAAGGGCGGAAAAAATTCTATTATACTAATTGCGACCCGTAGATTACGAATCCGAAGTCCGATTTTTCCTAAGGGCTAATAGGACGAAGGGCTTAAGACGGCCCATAGGAAAAATCTGACCTCGGATTCGTGTTCTACGTTTCGAAATTAGTCTAATAAAACTTGTCCGACCTTTCTAACTTAAATATTTTCAGAAATACAGCTCATTTTTATTAATTCAAAATTGTTGCTTTTGTTTTTTAAACATCTGTTTTTTATATAAATTTAAACCTTGCCCTAGGCCCTTCAAACTTTAATATGTTGTAGTTTCACCCTATATTACTCATTCGAATTTCAATAAGAAACAGCGTTTCAAGGAAAACGCTGAAAAACCAGCCGTTTCCGAGATATCAGCCCCTAAAGTTTTACAGGGTAGTTGGGCTGTAACTCCGAAACTATTAGGGCTAGGAGAGCGAGAAAAATTCTATTATACTAATTGCGACCCGTAGATTACGAATCCGAAGTCCGATTTTTCCTAAGGGCTAATAGGACGAAAGGCTTAAGACGGCCCTTAGGAAAAATATGACCTCGGATTCGTGTTCTACGTATCGAAATTAGTCTAATAAAACTTGTCCGACCCTTCTAACTAGAATATTTTCAGAAATACAGCTCATTTTTATTAATTCAAAAATGTTGCTTTTGTTTTTTAAACATCTTTTTTATATAATTTTAAACCTTGCCCTAGGCCCTTCAAACTTTAATATGTTGTAGTTTCACCCTATATTACTCATTCGAATTTCCGTAAGAAACAGCGTTTCAAGGAAAACGCTGAAAAACCAGCCGTTTCCGAGATATCAGCCCCTAAAGTTTTACAGGGTAGTTGGGCTGTAACTCCGAAACTATTAGGGCTAAAAGGGCGGAAAAAATTCTATTATACTAATTGCGACCCGTAGATTACGAATCCGAAGTCCGATTTTTCCTAAGGGCTAATAGGACGAAGGGCTTAAGACGGCCCATAGGAAAAATCTGACCTCGGATTCGTGTTCTACGTTTCGAAATTAGTCTAATAAAACTTGTCCGACCTTTCTAACTTAAATATTTTCAGAAATACAGCTCATTTTTATTAATTCAAAATTGTTGCTTTTGTTTTTTAAACATCTGTTTTTTATATAAATTTAAACCTTGCCCTAGGCCCTTCAAACTTTAATATGTTGTAGTTTCACCCTATATTACTCATTCGAATTTCCGTAAGAAACAGCGTTTCAAGGAAAACGCTGAAAAACCAGCCGTTTCCGAGATATCAGCCCCTAAAGTTTTACAGGGTAGTTGGGCTGTAACTCCGAAACTATTAGGGCTAGGAGGGCGAGAAAAATTCTATTATACTAATTGCGACCCGTAGATTACGAATCCGAAGTCCGATTTTTCCTAAGGGCTAATAGGACGAAGGGCTTAAGACGGCCCTTAGGAAAAATATGACCTCGGATTCGTGTTCTACGTATCGAAATTAGTCTAATAAAACTTGTCCGACCCTTCTAACTAGAATATTTTCAGAAATACAGCTCATTTTTATTAATTCAAAAATGTTGCTTTTGTTTTTTAAACATCTTTTTTATATAATTTTAAACCTTGCCCTAGGCCCTTCAAACTTTAATATGTTGTAGTTTCACCCTATATTACTCATTCGAATTTCCGTAAGAAACAGCGTTTCAAGGAAAACGCTGAAAAACCAGCCGTTTCCGAGATATCAGCCCCTAAAGTTTTACAGGGTAGTTGGGCTGTAACTCCGAAACTATTAGGGCTAAAAGGGCGGAAAAAATTCTATTATACTAATTGCGACCCGTAGATTACGAATCCGAAGTCCGATTTTTCCTAAGGGCTAATAGGACGAAGGGCTTAAGACGGCCCATAGGAAAAATCTGACCTCGGATTCGTGTTCTACGTTTCGAAATTAGTCTAATAAAACTTGTCCGACCTTTCTAACTTAAATATTTTCAGAAATACAGCTCATTTTTATTAATTCAAAATTGTTGCTTTTGTTTTTTAAACATCTGTTTTTTATATAAATTTAAACCTTGCCCTAGGCCCTTCAAACTTTAATATGTTGTAGTTTCACCCTATATTACTCATTCGAATTTCCGTAAGAAACAGCGTTTCAAGGAAAACGCTGAAAAACCAGCCGTTTCCGAGATATCAGCCCCTAAAGTTTTACAGGGTAGTTGGGCTGTAACTCCGAAACTATTAGGGCTAGGAGGGCGAGAAAAATTCTATTATACTAATTGCGACCCGTAGATTACGAATCCGAAGTCCGATTTTTCCTAAGGGCTAATAGGACGAAGGGCTTAAGACGGCCCTTAGGAAAAATATGACCTCGGATTCGTGTTCTACGTATCGAAATTAGTCTAATAAAACTTGTCCGACCCTTCTAACTAGAATATTTTCAGAAATACAGCTCATTTTTATTAATTCAAAATTGTTGCTTTTGTTTTTTAAACATGTTTTTTATATAATTTTAAACCTTGCCCTAGGCCCTTCAAACTTTAATATGTTGTAGTTTCACCCTATATTACTCATTCGAATTTCTGTAAGAAACAGCGTTTCAAGGAAAACGCTGAAAAACCAGCCGTTTCCGAGATATCAGCCCCTAAAGTTTTACAGGGTAGTTGGGCTGTAACTCCGAAACTATTAGGGCTAAGAGGGCGAAAAAAATTCTATTATACTAATTGCGACCCGTAGAATACGAATCCGAAGTCCGATTTTTCCTAAGGGCTAATAGGACGAAGGGCTTAAGACGGCCCTTAGGAAAAATATGACCTCGGATTCGTGTTCTACGTATCGAAATTAGTCTAATAAAACTTGTCCGACCCTTCTAACTAGAATATTTTCAGAAATACAGCTCATTTTTATTAATTCAAAATTGTTGCTTTTGTTTTTTAAACATGTTTTTTATATAATTTTAAACCTTGCCCTAGGCCCTTCAAACTTTAATATGTTGTAGTTTCACCCTATATTACTCATTCGAATTTCCTTAAGAAACAGCGTTTCAAGGAAAACGCTGAAAAACCAGCCGTTTCCGAGATATCAGCCCCTAAAGTTTTACAGGGTAGTTGGGCTGTAACTCCGAAACTATTAGGGCTAAAAGGGCGGAAAAAATTCTATTATACTAATTGCGACCCGTAGATTACGAATCCGAAGTCCGATTTTTCCTAAGGGCTAATAGGACGAAGGGCTTAAGACGGCCCATAGGAAAAATCTGACCTCGGATTCGTGTTCTACGTTTCGAAATTAGTCTAATAAAACTTGTCCGACCTTTCTAACTTAAATATTTTCAGAAATACAGCTCATTTTTATTAATTCAAAATTGTTGCTTTTGTTTTTTAAACATCTGTTTTTTAAATAATTTTAAACCTTGCCCTAGGCCCTTCAAACTTTAATATGTTGTAGTTTCACCCTATATTACTCATTCGAATTTCCGTAAGAAACAGCGTTTCAAGGAAAACGCTGAAAAACCAGCCGTTTCCGAGATATCAGCCCCTAAAGTTTTACAGGGTAGTTGGGCTGTAACTCCGAAACTATTAGGGCTAGGAGGGCGAGAAAAATTCTATTATACTAATTGCGACCCGTAGATTACGAATCCGAAGTCCGATTTTTCCTAAGGGCTAATAGGACGAAGGGCTTAAGACGGCCCTTAGGAAAAATTTGACCTCGGATTCGTGTTCTACGTATCGAAATTAGTCTAATAAAACTTGTCCGACCCTTCTAACTAGAATATTTTCAGAAATACAGCTCATTTTTATTAATTCAAAATTGTTGCTTTTGTTTTTTAAACATGTTTTTTATATAATTTTAAACCTTGCCCTAGGCCCTTCAAACTTTAATATGTTGTAGTTTCACCCTATATTACTCATTCGAATTACCTTAAGAAACAGCGTTTCAAGGAAAACGCTGAAAAACCAGCCGTTTCCGAGATATCAGCCCCTAAAGTTTTACAGGGTAGTTGGGCTGTAACTCCGAAACTATTAGGGCTAGGAGGGCGAGAAAAATTCTATTATACTAATTGCGACCCGTAGATTACGAATCCGAAGTCCGATTTTTCCTAAGGGCTAATAGGACGAAGGGCTTAAGACGGCCCTTAGGAAAAATCTGACCTCGGATTCGTGTTCTACGTATCGAAATTAGTCTAATAAAACTTGTCCGACCTTTCTAACTTAAATATTTTCAGAAATACAGCTCATTTTTATTAATTCAAAATTGTTGCTTTTGTTTTTTAAACATCTGTTTTTTATGTAATTTTAATCCTTGCCCTAGGCCCTTCAAACTTTAATATGTTGTAGTTTCACCCTATATTACTCATTCGAATTTCCTTAAGAAACAGCGTTTCAAGGAAAACGATGAAAAACCAGCCGTTTCCGAGATATCAGCCCCTAAAGTTTTACAGGGTAGTTGGGCTGTAACTCCGAAACTATTAGGGCTAAGAGGGCGAAAAAAATTCTATTATACTAATTGCGACCCGTAGAACACGAATCCGAAGTCCGATTTTTCCTAAGGGCTAATAGGACGAAGGGCTTAAGACGGCCCTTAGGAAAAATCTGACCTCGGATTCGTGTTCTACGTATCGAAATTAGTCTAATAAAAGTTGTCCGACCCTTCTAACTTAAATATTTTCAGAAATACAGCTCATTTTTATTAATTCAAAATTGTTGCTTTTGTTTTTTAAACATCTGTTTTTTATGTAATTTTAATCCTTGCCCTAGGCCCTTCAAACTTTAATATGTTGTAGTTTCACCCTATATTACTCATTCGATTTCCTTAAGAAACAGCGTTTCAAGGAAAACGATGAAAAACCAGCCGTTTCCGAGATATCAGCCCCTAAAGTTTTACAGGGTAGTTGGGCTGTAACTCCGAAACTATTAGGGCTAGGAGGGCGAGAAAAATTCTATTATACTAATTGCGACCCGTAGATTACGAATCCGAAGTCCGATTTTTCCTAAGGGCTAATTGTACGAAGGGCTTAAGACGGCCCTTAGAAAAAATCTGACCTCGGATTCGTGTTCTACGTATCGAAATTAGTCTAATAAAACTTGTCCGACCCTTCTAACTAGAATATTTTCAGAAATACAGCTCATTTTTATTAATTCAAAATTGTTGCTTTTGTTTTTTAAACATGTTTTTTATATAATTTTAAACCTTGCCCTAGGCCCTTCAAACTTTAATATGTTGTAGTTTCACCCTATATTACTCATTCGAATTTCCTTAAGAAACAGCGTTTCAAGGAAAACGCTGAAAAACCAGCCGTTTCCGAGATATCAGCCCCTAAAGTTTTACAGGGTAGTTGGGCTGTAACTCCGAAACTATTAGGGCTAAGAGGGCGAAAAAAATTCTATTATACTAATTGCGACCCGTAGAATACGAATCCGAAGTCCGATTTTTCCTAAGGGCTAATAGGACGAAGGGCTTAAGACGGCCCTTAGGAAAAATCTGACCTCGGATTCGTGTTCTACGTATCGAAATTAGTCTAATAAAAGTTGTCCGACCCTTCTAACTTAAATATTTTCAGAAATACAGCTCATTTTTATTAATTCAAAATTGTTGCTTTTGTTTTTTAAACATCTGTTTTTTATGTAATTTTAATCCTTGCCCTAGGCCCTTCAAACTTTAATATGTTGTAGTTTCACCCTATATTACTCATTCGAATTTCCTTAAGAAACAGCGTTTCAAGGAAAACGATGAAAAACCAGCCGTTTCCGAGATATCAGCCCCTAAAGTTTTACAGGGTAGTTGGGCTGTAACTCCGAAACTATTAGGGCTAGGAGGGCGAGAAAAATTCTATTATACTAATTGCGACCCGTAGAATACGAATCCGAAGTCCGATTTTTCCTAAGGGCTAATAGGACGAAGGGCTTAAGACGGCCCTTAGGAAAAATCTGACCTCGGATTCGTGTTCTACGTATCGAAATTAGTCTAATAAAAGTTGTCCGACCCTTCTAACTTAAATATTTTCAGAAATACAGCTCATTTTTATTAATTCAAAATTGTTGCTTTTGTTTTTTAAACATCTGTTTTTTATGTAATTTTAATCCTTGCCCTAGGCCCTTCAAACTTTAATATGTTGTAGTTTCACCCTATATTACTCATTCGAATTTCCTTAAGAAACAGCGTTTCAAGGAAAACGATGAAAAACCAGCCGTTTCCGAGATATCAGCCCCTAAAGTTTTACAGGGTAGTTGGGCTGTAACTCCGAAACTATTAGGGCTAGGAGGGCGAGAAAAATTCTATTATACTAATTGCGACCCGTAGAATACGAATCCGAAGTCCGATTTTTCCTAAGGGCTAATAGGACGAAGGGCTTAAGACGGCCCTTAGGAAAAATCTGACCTCGGATTCGTGTTCTACGTATCGAAATTAGTCTAATAAAAGTTGTCCGACCCTTCTAACTTAAATATTTTCAGAAATACAGCTCATTTTTATTAATTCAAAATTGTTGCTTTTTTTTTTTTGAACATGTTTTTTATATAATTTTAAACCTTGCTCTAGGCCCTTCAAACTTTAATATGTTGTAGTTTCACCCTATATTACTCATTCGAATTTCAATAAGAAACAGCGTTTCAAGGAAAACGCTGAAAAACCAGCCGTTTCCGAGATATCAGCCCCTAAAGTTTTACAGGGTAGTTGGGCTGTAACTCCGAAACTATTAGGGCTAGGAGGGCGAAAAAAATTCAATTATACTAATTGCGACCCGTAGAATACGAATCCGAAGTCCGATTTTTCCTAAGGGCTAATAGGACGAAGGGCTTAAGACGGCCCTTAGGAAAAATCTGACCTCGGATTCGTGTTCTACGTATCGAAATTAGTCTAATAAAACTTGTCTGACCCTTCTAACTTAAATATTTTCAGAAATACAGCTCATTTTTATTAATTAAAAATTGTTGCTTTTGTTTTTTAAACATCTGTTTTTTATATAATTTTAAACCTTGCCCTAGGCCCTTCAAACTTTAATATGTTGTAGTTTCACCCTATATTACCCATTCGAAGTTTCATAAGAAACAGCGTTTCAAGGAAAACGCTGAAAAACCAGCCGTTTCCGAGATATCAGCCCCTAAAGTTTTACAGGGTAGTTGGGCTGTAACTCCGAAACTATTAGGGCTAGGAGGGCGAGAAAAATTCTATTATACTAATTGAGACCCGTAGATTACGAATCCGAAGTCCGATGTTTCCTAAGGGCTAATAGGACGAAGGGCTTAAGACGGCCCTTAGGAAAAATATGACCTCGGATTCGTGTTCTACGTATCGAAATTAGTCTAATAAAACTTGTCCGACCCTTCTAACTAGAATATTTTCAGAAATACAGCTCATTTTTATTAATTCAAAATTGTTGCTTTTGTTTTTTAAACATCTGTTTTTTATATAATTTTAAACCTTGCCCTAGGCCCTTCAAACTTTAATATGTTGTAGTTTCACCCCATACTACTCATTCGAATTTCTATAAGAAACAGCGGTTCAAGGAAAACGCTGAAAAACCAGCCGTTTCCGAGATATCAGCCCCTAAAGTTTTACAGGGTAGTTGGGCTGTAACTCCGAAACTATTAGGGCTAGGAGGGCGAAAAAAATTCTATTATACTAATTGCGACCCGTAGATTACGAATCCGAAGTCCGATTTTTCCTAAGGGCTAATAGGACGAAGGGCTTAAGACGGCCCTTAGGAAAAATATGACCTCGGATTCGTGTTCTACGTATCGAAATTAGTCTAATAAAACTTGTCCGACCCTTCTAACTAGAATATTTTCAGAAATACAGCTCATTTTTATTAATTCAAAATTGTTGCTTTTGTTTTTTAAACATCTGTTTTTTATATAATTTTAAACCTTGCCCTAGGCCCTTCAAACTTTAATATGTTGTAGTTTCACCCTATATTACTCATTCGAATTTCTATAAGAAACAGCGTTTCAAGGAAAACGCTGAAAAACCAGCCGTTTCCGAGATATCAGCCCCTAAAGTTTTACAGGGTAGTTGGGCTGTAACTCCGAAACTATTAGGGCTAGGAGGGCGAAAAAAATTCTATTATACTAATTGCGACCCGTAGATTACGAATCCGAAGTCCGATTTTTCCTAAGGGCTAATAGGACGAAGGGCTTAAGACGGCCCTTAGGAAAAATATGACCTCGGATTCGTGTTCTACGTATCGAAATTAGTCTAATAAAACTTGTCCGACCCTTCTAACTAGAATATTTTCAGAAATACAGCTCATTTTTATTAATTCAAAATTGTTGCTTTTGTTTTTTAAACATCTGTTTTTTATATAATTTTAAACCTTGCCCTAGGCCCTTCAAACTTTAATATGTTGTAGTTTCACCCTATATTACTCATTCGAATTTCTATAAGAAACAGCGTTTCAAGGAAAACGCTGAAAAACCAGCCGTTTCCGAGATATCAGCCCCTAAAGTTTTACAGGGTAGTTGGGCTGTAACTCCGAAACTATTAGGGCTAGGAGGGCGAAAAAAAATCTATTATACTAATTGCGACCCGTAGATTACGAATCCGAAGTCCGATTTTTCCTAAGGGCTAATAGGACGAAGGGCTTAAGACGGCCCTTAGGAAAAATATGACCTCGGATTCGTGTTCTACGTATCGAAATTAGTCTAATAAAACTTGTCCGACCCTTCTAACTAGAATATTTTCAGAAATACAGCTCATTTTTATTAATTCAAAATTGTTGCTTTTGTTTTTTAAACATCTGTTTTTTATATAATTTTAAACCTTGCCCTAGGCCCTTCAAACTTTAATATGTTGTAGTTTCACCCTATATTACTCATTCGAATTTCTATAAGAAACAGCGTTTCAAGGAAAACGCTGAAAAACCAGCCGTTTCCGAGATATCAGCCCCTAAAGTTTTACAGGGTAGTTGGGCTGTAACTCCGAAACTATTAGGGCTAGGAGGGCGAAAAAAATTCTATTATACTAATTGCGACCCGTAGATTACGAATCCGAAGTCCGATTTTTCCTAAGGGCTAATAGGACGAAGGGCTTAAGACGGCCCTTAGGAAAAATATGACCTCGGATTCGTGTTCTACGTATCGAAATTAGTCTAATAAAACTTGTCCGACCCTTCTAACTAGAATATTTTCAGAAATACAGCTCATTTTTATTAATTCAAAATTGCTGCTTTTGTTTTTTAAACATCTGTTTTTTATATAATTTTAAACCTTGCCCTAGGCCCTTCAAACTTTAATATGTTGTAGTTTCACCCTATATTACTCATTCGAATTTCTATAAGAAACAGCGTTTCAAGGAAAACGCTGAAAAACCAGCCGTTTCCGAGATATCAGCCCCTAAAGTTTTACAGGGTAGTTGGGCTGTAACTCCGAAACTATTAGGGCTAGGAGGGCGAAAAAAATTCTATTATACTAATTGCGACCCGTAGATTACGAATCCGAAGTCCGATTTTTCCTAAGGGCTAATAGGACGAAGGGCTTAAGACGGCCCTTAGGAAAAATATGACCTCGGATTCGTGTTCTACGTATCGAAATTAGTCTAATAAAACTTGTCCGACCCTTCTAACTAGAATATTTTCAGAAATACAGCTCATTTTTATTAATTCAAAATTGTTGCTTTTGTTTTTTAAACATCTGTTTTTTATATAATTTTAAACCTTGCCCTAGGCCCTTCAAACTTTAATATGTTGTAGTTTCACCCTATATTACTCATTCGAATTTCTATAAGAAACAGCGTTTCAAGGAAAACGCTGAAAAACCAGCCGTTTCCGAGATATCAGCCCCTAAAGTTTTACAGGGTAGTTGGGCTGTAACTCCGAAACTATTAGGGCTAGGAGGGCGAAAAAAATTCTATTATACTAATTGCGACCCGTAGATTACGAATCCGAAGTCCGATTTTTCCTAAGGGCTAATAGGACGAAGGGCTTAAGACGGCCCTTAGGAAAAATATGACCTCGGATTCGTGTTCTACGTATCGAAATTAGTCTAATAAAACTTGTCCGACCGTTCTAACTAGAATATTTTCAGAAATACAGCTCATTTTTATTAATTCAAAATTGTTGCTTTTGTTTTTTAAACATGTTTTTTATATAATTTTAAACCTTGCTCTAGGCCCTTCAAACTTTAATATGTTGTAGTTTCACCCTATATTACGCATTCGAATTTCCGTAAGAAACAGCGTTTCAAGGAAAACGCTGAAAAACCAGCCGTTTCCGAGATATCAGCCCCTAAAGTTTTACAGGGTAGTTGGGCTGTAACTCCGAAACTATTAGGGCTAGGAGGGCGAAAAAAATTCTATTATACTAATTGCGACCCGTAGAATACGAATCCGAAGTCCGATTTTTCCTAAGGGCTAATAGGACGAAGGGCTTAAGACGGCCCTTAGGAAAAATCTGACCTCGGATTCGTGTTCTACGTATCGAAATTAGTCTATTAAAACTTGTCCGACCCTTCTAACTAGAATATTTTCAGAAATACAGCTCATTTTTATTAATTCAAAATTGTTGCTTTTGTTTTTTAAACATGTTTTTTATATAATTTTAAACCTTGCCCTAGGCCCTTCAAACTTTAATATGATGTAGTTTCACCCTATATTACCCATTCGAATTTTCATAAGAAACAGCGTTTCAAGGAAAACGCTGAAAAACCAGCCGTTTCCGAGATATCAGCCCCTAAAATTTTACAGGGTAGTTGGGCTGTAACTCCGAAACTATTAGGGCTAGGAGGGCGAAAAAAATTCTATTATGCTAATTGCGACCCGTAGATTACGAATCCGAAGTCCGATTTTTCCTAAGGGCTAATAGGACGAAGGGCTTACGACGGCCCTTAGGAAAAATATGACCTCGGATTCGTGTTCTACGTATCGAAATTAGTCTAATAAAACTTGTCCGACGCTTCTAACTAGAATATTTTCAGAAATACAGCTCATTTTTATTAATTCAAAATTGTTGCTTTTGTTTTTTAAACATGTTTTTTATATAATTTTAAACCTTGCCCTAGGCCCTTCAAACTTTAATATGTTGTAGTTTCACCCTATATTACTCATTCGAATTTCTGTAAGAAACAGCGTTTCAAGGAAAACGCTGAAAAACCAGCCGTTTCCGAGATATCAGCCCCTAAAGTTTTACAGGGTAGTTGGGCTGTAACTCCGAAACTATTAGGGCTAGGAGGGCGAAAAAAATTCTATTATACTAATTGCGACCCGTAGAATACGAATCCGAAGTCCGATTTTTCCTAAGGGCTAATAGGACGAAGGGCTTAAGACGGCCCTTAGAAAAAATCTGACCTCGGATTCGTGTTCTACGTATCGAAATTAGTCTAATAAAACTTGTCCGACCCTTCTAAGTAGAATATTTTCAGAAATACAGCTCATTTTTATTAATTCAAAATTGTTGCTTTTGTTTTTTAAACATGTTTTTTATATAATTTTAAACCTTGCCCTAGGCCCTTCAAACTTTAATATGTTGTAGTTTCACCCTATATTACTCATTCGAATTTCCTTAAGAAACAGCGTATCAAGGAAAACGCTGAAAAACCAGCCGTTTCCGAGATATCAGCCCCTAAAGTTTTACAGGGTAGTTGGGCTGTAACTCCGAAACTATTAGGGCTAGGAGGGCTAAAAAAATTCTATTATACTAACTGCGACCCGTAGAATACGAATCCGAAGTCCGATTTTTCCTAAGGGCTAATAGGACGAAGGGCTTAAGACGGCCCTTAGGAAAAATATGACCTCGGATTCGTGTTCTACGTATCGAAATTAGTCTAATAAAACTTGTCCGACCCTTCTAACTAGAATATTTTCAGAAATACAGCTCATTTTTATTAATTCAAAATTGTTGCTTTTGTTTTTTAAACATCTGTTTTTTATATAATTTTAAACCTTGCCCTAGGCCCTTCAAACTTTAATATGTTGTAGTTTCACCCTATATTACTCATTCGAATTTCCTTAAGAAACAGCGTTTCAAGGAAAACGCTGAAAAACCAGCCGTTTCCGAGATATCAGCCCCTAAAGTTTTACAGGGTAGTTGGGCTGTAACTCCGAAACTATTAGGGCTAAAAGGGCGGAAAAAATTCTATTATACTAATTGTGACCCGTAGATTACGAATCCGAAGTCCGATTTTTCCTAAGGGCTAATAGGACGAAGGGCTTAAGACGGCCCTTAGGAAAAATCTGACCTCGGATTCGTGTTCTACGTATCGAAATTAGTCTAATAAACCTTGTCCGACCCTTCTAACTTAAATATTTTCAGAAATACAGCTCATTTTTATTAATTCAAAATTGTTGCTTTTGTTTTTTAAACATCTGTTTTTTTATATATTACTCATTCGAATATCCGTAAGAAACAGCGTTTCAAGGAAAACGCTGAAAAACCAGCCGTTTCCGAGATATCAGCCCCTAAAGTTTTACAGGGTAGTTGGGCTGTAACTCCGAAACTATTAGGGCTAAAAGGGCGCAAAAAATTCTATTATACTAATTGTGACCCGTAGATTACGAATCCGAAGTCCGATTTTTCCTAAGGGCTAATAGGACGAAGGGCTTAAGACGGCCCTTAGGAAAAATCTGACCTCGGATTCGTGTTCTACGTATCGAAATTAGTCTAATAAAACTTGTCCGACCCTTCTAACTACAATATTTTCAGAAATACAGGTCATTTTTATTAATTCAAAATTGTTGCTTTTGTTTTTTAAACATATGTTTTTTATATAATTTTAAATCTTGCCCTAGGCCCTTCAAACTTTAATATGTTGTAGTTTCACCCTATATTACTCATTCGAATTTCCACAAGAAACAGCGTTTCAAGGAAAACGCTGAAAAACCAGCCATTTCCGAGATATCAGCCCCTAAAGTTTTACAGGGTAGTTGGGCTGTAACTCCGAAACTATTAGGGCTAGGAGGGCGAAAAAAATTCTATTATACTAATTGCGACCCGTAGAATACGAATCCGAAGTCCGATTTTTCCTAAGGGCTAATAGGACGAAGGGCTTAAGACGGCCCTTAGGAAAAATCTGACCTCGGATTCGTGTTCTACGTATCGAAATTAGTCTAATAAAACTTGTCCGACCCTTCTAACTACAATATTTTCAGAAATACAGCTCATTTTTTATAATTCAAAATTGTTGCTTTTGTTTTTTAAACATCTGTTTTTTATATAATTTTAAACCTTGCCCTAGGCCCTTCAAACTTTAATATGTTGTAGTTTCACTCTATATTACTCATTCGAATTTCCATAAGAAACAGCGTTCCAAGGAAAACGCTGAAAAACCAGCCGTTTCCGAGATATCAGCCCCTAAAGTTTTACAGGGTAGTTGGGCTGTAACTCCGAAACTATTAGGGCTAGAAGGGTGAAACAAATTCTAATATACTAATTGCTAAGTCTGATTTTTCCTAAGGGTTAATTTAAAGAACGAAGGGTTTAAGACGTATTTCTACATCTCATAGTTTCTAAGTTAATTAAAAAGTTGCGTTTTGATTCGAAAAACCTATCAAATAGGCCATTTCTAAACCCTTAACCCTAGACCCTTGAAACTTATTTATGTAATAGTTATTTGTGCAAAATGTGTTTGTTGTAGAGTTTAATATTAATGTATTTTGATACGTACACACGCAGCAAATTCCAAATCCATTGGCGCACGGCCCTCCGGGGGTTCCACCCCTCTGGTTACACTCGGCTGGAGTCAGACAAGTGCCATTGTCCCCTGAAGAAGCCATACACCCGTCGTTGGAGAATTTCACCACAGTAAACAGAGATAAAACTAGAAATAGAAATATAATGAATTAGAGGAGAAAATGATAAATGCAATCCTGCTGCTATAGTCTGATTTACTACAGGATGCTACTCAAGGACGTTTGTTGGAAGAAAACATTTTATAATGTAGTAGAATTGTAAAGTTTTATATAAGAAAGTGAAAAGATATTTGACTTATAACTTTTGGATATATATTTAAATGCATATTCACATTTTTCTTTAATACACTGAAAGTAGAAGGGTAGAAGTAACATCATGTGGTTTTATACCATTTTTTTCTTCTGTAAGAACAGTATGAATTAAGAATTTTATTGCATACGCGACTTTTTACGTAATAAGTTCAGAATTTGGCGTGTGACAGATCAAATCCTCACCAATATGAGTGCGCGCATCTGGTTTTTATAATTAGGCAACCATTTAAATTCATGTAAATTTTAAAATAAAGATAAGCCCTTGGCCACGGTAATTTAAATCTCTATCAAAGGTCGTGAAGAATTCGTTGTCTTTGTCCTTCCAAAGCAAAAAAAGTATATCATCTGTCAGCTGTGAATTATTAAATAAAATCGGCAGAATTAAGTGATATTTATGTGTTGTAATTTTTAATATTCAGATCTTTTACATTTTCAAAGATAAAAATATTTATTATTGACAAAGTTTTGTTTCACGAATTTAAATTAATTAATTAATGCATGTAAAACGAATGACTCGCAAGCGCCATTTGCTCTTTTCTCGCGTGAAATGAAATACAGTATACGGTGTTCCATTTATGCCATTCAGTATTGTAGAGAATAGGGCATAGTCTTGAACTCTCTGATAAGCGGAAATTGGAAAAAAGGGACACGTTTACCCAATGTAATTTCAGCTACTTGAAACTGGCGCTGATGTTAGCGTCATCTACTGAATAGCTTAAATGGAACAGAGTAGTTTCTTCATTCCTGACTTCATTAATTGTACCTTTGAATATATAATAACCTACTATTGGTATTATATATTCAAAGATTGTATTCTTTAGCTTTAGATGATTAGAAATTTAGAAATAAATTAAATAATAAATGTTTATTCGAATGAGGAACCTATCTAAAGAAATATTATGATGGAAATGATTTCAAAAGAATGCGGAATTTATTTTCCATATGTCAAATTGACGTATGACGTTTATAAATAATTTATGAATACTGAGAAAAGGAAATAAGTGTCATGGCTATTGCTACTAATAAACCGAAATCTTGAAATTTCTTTTTAAAGTTGTGAAGAAACTAGAGACATAGACTATGTTTACACGTATAGCAAAAAAGTACTTCGACTTGACTTTGACTTTCAAAAGGCGACTTTTGCCGTTGTGTAAACACTCTCGCCTATTACTTTTCTTCCTAAAGTCAAGTCCAAAACAGAATAGACTTGACTCATATAAGTGACTTTTAATAAGTCGTGTGAACCAACAAACGAAACATACTTTACTAACAGTGACATCTAGTTTTCATCCACAAATTTCTAGTAATTGGATACTTAATTACACAATTTTGTGTTTTAATTTTCACAAATTTTAAAATATTTTATGCGATTATTTTGTAATCTATTTCGCATCCAATATTGTTGCTGCATAGTTATATTATTTAAAAATATCGCGCTTAAATTTAGTAACTGCAGTTTACTATCCCTTTTTTCTATAAATAATTTATTCTTAATTATGATTATATGATATTAGTTAAATAGGTAACTTACATCACACGTATTATAACCAAACCTTACTTTGCTGTCAAAGTCAAAGTTGAGTGAAGGACAAGTAACAAACGTAAAGTCAAGTAGATTTGACCCTTATGTGTATCACACCATTAAATTGACTTTTCATAAGTCGTCTTTTGAAAGTCAAGTCAAAGTAAATTTTTCTCATACGTATAAACGTAGTCATAATAAAAAAATGTTAAAACAGTTTTGTATTCAACTTTTAATTCTGAACAACTTCACACTCGACAGTTTTTGCCGTAAAATAAACAGGAGAGTAGGACATTGCAAAAAACTAAAATCCCATATTAAAACCCTATGTTTGCATCTTAGCGTCAACACCCTGTATAAAATGCAAGGTTTATATAAAAATTCTTCAGATATTTTTTGAAAACTCAAACCATTGTCACATACGGATTATAGAAGTAAGATTTAAAAATATTGCTTGTTTATATTTCAATATTTTTTAACAATACATACTAACTCACCTTTTATATAATTGGAAGTTAATTAAGGTTATTAAACATGATAAACTTTTCTTTATAAATAATTGCATAGATAATAACTAACACGTGACCGTAATTTATTTTCACATTCATATTTTGAATGACGATAGGCGACAAAAGTTATTACCCGATAAATTACGATATTCCACATTGTTGTTTCTACCTCAGCAAATATGTGTATTCAAATAACGAAACTAATAATTGGTAAGTAATATACGTAATATTTTATACGAGCCCAAACTCATAATAATTTGGCAGGTTTTCATTTTCAACCTCAACAAAAAAATTATAAAACCTAGGCAAATGGTAAGAAATTTTTATAAATTTCTTTCGACTAGTTTAAAATATAGATTTTAAACCTACAATAATTGAATATGCTGCTCAAGTATTCCGCTATTTAATATTGGGTTATAAGTTACATCGCCTTTATTATTATATTATATCCCTAAGCCCTGCATTTTTTACCTCTCGCTAAGAGAGGTATTGAATTCATGGTAAAAATCGCATATCCAGATTTTAGTGAATAAGCACGTTTAATGTCCCTAGAATCCGATTATAACATTTTTACGATGATGCGTGTGAGTGTGTGTGTGTGTGTGTGTGTGTGTGTGTATGTATATGTGTTTGTGTGTGTGCGGATGTGTGGATGTTGGATCCACGATTTCTCAAATACTATAAGATTTAAGAGAGGTATTAAATTCATGGTAAAAATCGCATATCCAGATTTTAGTGAATAAGCACGTTTTAAGGTCCCTAGAATCCGATCGTGTGTATGTGTGTATGTATGTATGTGTGTATGTGTGTATGTGTGTATGTTTGTATGTGTGTATATGTGTATGTGTGTATGTGTGTGTGTGTGTGTGTGTGTGTGTGGATGTGTGTGTGTGGATGTGTGTGTGTGGATGTGCGACATGTGACTGTCAAAAATATTTGTACATCATTATGAAGATTATGAAAATAAAAAAAAGTCAACAACGCAAAAGAATATACGTAAAAAAGAATATAAGAGGAAAAATAACGAATATAAAGAAAAAGAAAAGGAAAGAAGTAAAAGAAAATTTCAGGATATTGAATATAAAGAAAATGTACGTATTGTACATAATTTGAATTAAAATATCCCATAGATTTTGCAAATATATGTGAGAATTATTTTGTAGTGAGACATAAATATATGTATTTGTATTTAAAAATATTTTTTGTTTTATGCGTATAACCAGGTAAAATATCTGGCGAGAGGTTATGTGCTGGCCACATCAGATTTTCTTATATTGTCCCACATGTCTGGATGTCTGGATGTTTACGATGTTTTCATTATGCCAAAAGTACAAGCTCTTATCATCACCAGTCATTTGGCCAACAGTTTTTTTTTTTTCGTTTTAAGTCTGTATATAAAGTAGAATTTTGTTGAAATTTGTTTAGATTTATAATTTGTCGAATATGTAAACCGGCCGAATTATTATGAGTTTGGCTCATATGTCGTACATACATATAAAAAATATTTTTTATTTACAGTTCTTGTATTAACATTTTCACTAGTTACAAGTGTTCCGGTTAATCAAGTTAAAGTGGATATTGGAGGAGATGGAACTATAAACACAGCCAAGCTCAGAAAATATAACAAAAATATTCAGCCCCTAATAATACCAAATTTACTTTCCTCGAGAGATTGTACTACAGCTAAAGCTAAAGAAAAGGCTGAAGTGGATTTAAATATATCCAATGAAGACCATGATATTGAATATGACTCATAAATGTGATAACAAAAATACACATTGTAATTGTTCTATGAATAAATTGTGGTAGAAGGTAAATAAATAAACTTACATCGTCCATATCGTGTGTTGAGATTGTCTTGATTTGTGTTTACACTTTGCACATTTTGTGGATAATAATTTCTCGTTCTTTGTTTTTGATTTGAAACCAATTGTCTGCTTCGACCGCGTCCAGTGTCTATTTGGTACGCCTGAATGATAGTACACCAACATAACATTATAATTAAAAAGTTTGCTAACTTGAAATATTTTCTTATCAAAAATATAATTTGCTCCATAGCATGAACTTTTATATCACTCAGTAAATATTTAAATTTTATTTTCTCTCGAATTATTTCTTGAAGTTTACTGGAAGAAATGTGAATACAGTATTAACGTCTTCAAGAATAATAACATGAGATTTTATAAAAATGACATGTCACTCAGATGAGACGCTTTGTTATGCTCTGTCAAGTAGAAAATAATGAAGTTAATATTTTAACATAGACGTAGTTTAAACATATTTTATTTATTACTTACATGTAAAAAGTAAAAATACTCATTCAAACAGTTACACATTCACATACATACATTCTCTCTTTTTTATTTTGATACCATTTTTAACAATACTTTACTTATTTTAATTCTCAAATTATGTTTTCTTATTTTAATTATAATTATCTTTAAATTTTATATTTCACTCATTTACAAAACTGACTATATTTTTCTATAATACGAATTATTTATATAACACAAGTACAATGAATCTAATTTTTTACAAGAATTGTATACAATAATTTTTCTACGGACAAAATATCCTAAACAAAATTAAATAATATTTTGGTTACACTGTCAAATAAATCTGTAGATGTTTACTTAGTAAACCAAATTATTTTCATAAAATATAAAAGATTTGTAGATCTGCAATAAATGTCTTAATTCTTAAAATACGTCGTTATTTGATTACTTTTTGCACGATCGAAGAACAATGGACCTTTCCAATTTAAGGGCTATCTCTTTCTATCGCTGCAAATAGTAAGAAAATGGCGCGAACAACTGCCAGTTGGGCTGTCAAACGAAACGTCAAAAATATTGCAGTCATTAAAATACCTGTATTCTCAGTGAAAATTTGCATGGTTACACATTTTACCTCCAATAAAAGCTTTTGTAACTTATTTCGATAAGATTTTTTAAAGTTATCCGAGATATTCTCACATTTTACGTCTAAATGTTTTAGAATCAAACGTCATAGATCTCAGTTGTTCTTACTATGCGCAGATCCCCGTTGCGCATATCTTCTATCTCTTTAAATTGGAAAGGTCCATTTAGTTAGACTCAAAATTTTATATCTGCAACGCCACTGTTCTACACTTGCAATTTACAAATTGAAACATCGTGAAAGATTACGATCGCATCATATTCATAATAACTCTTTGTAAACATATATCTGTATTTTATTATTCTTTTCTTTGTCTTTTGTTTTTGAGCGTAAAAGCTGAAACAATTTTCATTCATTTTACACACAGAGAAAGTTATGCTAAACTTGATATTGTTATTTAAATGAATGGAAGTATAAACTGTGTTTTTATCACATGTAAATACAATGTTACATATCCTGAAATTTAAATAAAATTCATAAGCCGCAACATATATTGTTCCTTAACAATATGTGAAATATTAAATTGCAGTATACCTACTATTGTTAACATTTTATACATTTAAAAATTAATCTTATTATTTAAATAATGTTTGCATTGTAAATTGCTAGGTCGTGGGTTGTGAACAATATATAAAAATTTCCGGAATAATTTTAACAAGAAAATAACAGTAGATATTCTTTTATTTTGACAAATAAGGAAATAACATAGTTAATTTATTTACAAAAAAATATAATTTAAAAAAATTATGTACACTTGCTATGTTTTCCATTTATAATTTCTTAATTCAATAATAATTCTTGGCGCTCAAATATATTTTTATGCGCGTGCCCGAGCTAGATACATCAGCTGATTCCTTGTCAAAATCGAAACACGGTTATTGGCGGGTCATCTCATCTCATGTTTTGTGCATATAGTACTAAAAAGTAATTTGCAGGTAGTATAAAGTAGTTATAATTACAATATACTTTGCATTTTAATTATTTGTATTAATTTTATAGAAAATGCAGCATGATCCAGACTATCATATGGCCCTACTTTTACAACAACAATTTAATACAGAATATAATGTTGAAAATCAATCACAAGATCTCACTTACAAAAAGAAAAAGAAAATCACTAATCGTCAACAATCCTTAATAGATCCTTCATGGGAACTAGTTGATCCTACACCAAATGTATTTGTACTTTTCGTGCAGTTCAACGAAAAATTCTTTTGGAATAAACTTGGTTCTGTAGCTGTTTCTTGGAGTAAACGAATGACAACATGCGCCGGCATTTGTTCGTATCAAGTGCGAGGAGGATTATGCCATATTACATTAAGCGAACCTTTATTAAAACTTCGTCCACGTAAAGATTTGGTTGAAACTCTGCTCCATGAGATGATTCATGCTTTTTTGTTTGTAACTCATAATAATAGAGATCGAGATGGACATGGACCAGAATTTCACAAACATATGTACAGGATAAACTCTGAAGCAGGTACAAATATTACAGTGTATCATGATTTTCACGATGAAGTTCGATTATATCAGCAACATTGGTGGAGATGCGATGGCCCGTGCCACAAAAGGCCTCCATATTTCGGAATGGTGAGACGAGCCATGAATAGGGCTCCAGGACCGTATGATCGTTGGTTTGGAGAACATCAGCAAACCTGTGGAGGTAACTTCATCAAAGTTAAGGAACCAGAAAAGAAACAGGAGAAAAATAACAATAAATCTAATAAGAAAGTCTCCAATACAAATAAAAATACTAAATTAAACTCACCAAAGAAAAATTCTCCCGATAAGAACAATTTACCTGATATTCGAAACTTTCTTCCTGTTGTTAAAAATACATCGTCTGATAAAGAGAATGTACATACAATAAATTCTGTACAGCCAAAAGGTGGTTTGGGAACAAAAAATAAAAACGGTACTATTGTTCTAAATCCTAAAAATTCCGCAGTTCATTCAGTTTCTTCTGTTATTTCAAGTAGTAGTAATATTGTTGGGTTTTCAAAAGATGAAAAAATATCTGTGAATAATATTGAAGTATTTTCGGGTCAAGGCAAAAAATTAAGTGAAAATTCTAATTCAAATAATAACTTAGATTATAATACTGTCAGAAATCATTGGCTGAATAAATTTTCTTCTCCAGGATCAAGTAATATTCAAAATAATACGAAGAGAAAATCTTCAAGTTTTGATTCGGATAATAATAAAAAGGCAAAAAATGATTCAGAATTTAGTAAACCTTCTAATATTGCTTGTCCAAACTGTAATAAACCTTTTAGCAAAACAGATTTAAATTCACATTTAGATACGTGTTTAAATGCAGATGAGAGTATAAAATCAGAATTTTCTAATGATTCTATGGTGGAATGCCCTGTATGTCAAACTATGATGGAAGAAGATACTTTAAATGATCATTTAGATGAATGTTTATCTAAACAAAATGAACCTGATTCAAAGAACAGTAAAATAGAAACTGATCAAAAACTATGTGAACTTTGTAATAATTATATACCTTCAGAAGAATATACATTACACATTCAAGATTGCTTAAATAAGTGTTATGATAACATAGAGCAAGATTTGGATATAAATTCAAGAGAAATTGATACTACACTGTGCCTTGTCTGTAATAAAAACATTGTTAAAGATAAATTAAATGAGCATCTTGAAGATTGCATGGTGTGTGTTTTTGATAAAAATAATTTTAAAGACGATGATATTGAAGATGATAATGATGATAAGGAGAGTGATGAACTTAATAAAACAATTTATAATTGTCCAATTTGTATGGATAAAATTGATGAAAATGATATGAATTCACATATTGATCAATGCTTAAATAGTGAAGCTATAAAAAATGAATTTTGTTAATTTTTATGTGTTCATTATATAATATACATATTTTATTTTTATACTGCTATGTGTTATTAATTTATGAAAATATTGTATCAATAAAATAAACAGTTGTATAAATAGTTTATTTCAAATAATAAAAAAAATACATTTAATTTACTAATACATTTAGAGTAAACAAATATACATATATGAGAGGGATGAAAATATTTCACATTTGTACTAGAGGAATTCAATGATTTACCATGGTAATCATTTCTAAGTCTAAAGATGGTTCGGTTTTTTCTTTGTGGTCGCATTGTCCTAAACATGCAGTGATTTCGGAGACATCTGTTAACTGTAATAAAATAATTAGTTAATTTTCCTATTACTGCATTTTTTCCATACCTGTGTGTTTGCTACTTTGGGTGAATAAAAACAGTTGTCGGAGCATTTCAAAGTTGCAGATTCATAATGAATTATATTATTTGAAAGATCTGGACATGTCTTTTCTGTTGGATGACAGATATGATTTTCTAAAAAAGTTTCAGTAATAACTTTGAATGAGTGAAAAGATCTTGCATGCCCATTACCAGGTATACTGGAATGTCTTGTTTTCGTACCGTTCGCTTGTGTAATGTCCCATCTACTTTTTCTACTATAATATTTTTGGTTTACACTGGACGTGTATAAAGAACTACATGATAATGTTGTGCAGACGGATGGTCTTCCTGCGGTTGACCTAAAAAGGAAAGTATAACAGTTTATAACGAACTGAATTACTAAATTTAATTTTTAAAAAATATTCTCCCAATATTAATAAAATAAAAAAATCTGATGTGGCCAGTACATAACCAACGCCTTTTTATTATACTCTGTTCGTTGAAACGAGAGAATGTGAAACTAATTCTTGAACAGAAACAAGTCATTCTATTGGTCCGGCTCCAAAATTATCCTCCTTTGACTAATAGAATGACGTCTCTGTTCAAGAATTAGTTACATTCTCTCGTTTCAGTGAACGAAGTATAGTTGATGATTACAAATTTGAAATATGTTGTATAATTTTTAGTTTTGGTTAAGTATTAAATTTAATATCATTGCGAAATGTTTAACAGACGTTGAATAAGCAAACCAAATAAATTAAAAATTTCATATACTTCTATCAAGAAGAATTTGAGCTATACATGTCCACAGACAGACACAGGCATTTATATAAAATCATTGAATTCTAGTTCTTATATTTATAGTATGAAGCAGTCCATAACATTTTATTATTAAATAAGTTTTATATCTAAACTGTTATATTTGATTCTATATTAGTCCATCAGTTAATTAAATATTTGGTAGAATTTAAATTACAAATTTCTCGTTTTTCAAATAAAAATTACCAGTTGCAAATTTGCACTTAAAACCCACAATTTTACAATATTTGGTTATATTTGAACAGTACAAGGAAGAACAGGTGTCCAGATCCATATTTTAAAACTTTAAAATTGGGAAAAAATCAGCATAGTCTTGTGTACAGATCTTTCATCCCAGGTACAGGGAATATGGTTTTTGTTGACAAAGAATACGTTGTCGATTTTTTTTGTTTTAAGTACAGTTTCAGACTCTTTTTGTATACTAATAGGATTACGTTCACAAAAAAAATATTTTGTAAGAACGCACTAGGGCACTTGCACCACGTCACAACATGGCGGGTGAACAGCTGATTCTGGACAACCAATAACCAAGCCTCTGTGCTAAAAAATTCAGTTTATTGTTAATTTATACATACTATTTTAAAATGTAATTAGCTATAATTAAAGATGAGTGTATGAGTTATTTACTAGTAAAAAAAATCAGTCGTTTAAGTAGCTTTGCAGCATCAGGTTGTATTACATTCATTTGAGTTTGTATAAGATTCTTTGTGTGTATTGTTAAATGAAAACATGAATACTGAAATTAATATAACAAAAATACATCAATAAAAAGAATTTGGAAGAAATCTGTCTCATCCCCATCATATCACCACTATACATGCTGATTGAAAAACTAGGGACACATAGCTATATTCTTTATTGTTAATTTTAATAGCGAATATATATTAACGGAGTCTGTTAGACTCCACGCCACAAATAACGTTACATTTTTGCAGCGTTAATAAAAATACAAGTATTTGGCATCACTGTAAGGTTAATTTAAAGTACTATACTCCGTTCGCCGAAACGAGAGAATGTGGAACTAATTCTTGTACAGAAACAAGTCATTATAATTATCGTCTTTTGACGAATAAAATGACTTAGTTCCACAAACTCTCGTTATACCATTCCATTTAAAAAATCAACGATGATTTAGATTTTAACGAAACCAGAAGTAGAATTCCGAAGCATTTAACACCAAAAAGTGGCATTTAACTTCACGCGCAACTTTGTAAGTTAAACTATAGGTGTAAAATTAATAATAAAGAAAATAGCTATTTGTACCTTTTTTTAATCACTCTGTATACGAAATGAAATAAAAGCGTGTAATATTAAATAATCTAAAAAAAAATGTAATAAAAGTACACAAATAACTACGATTAGGTTAGTTTTAATTTAATAACATCGAACTCAGTAAATAATAACAATATTCTCAAATATTTTTGCGGAAAACACTGCTCATACACTCGCTTTTCGACGCTCTAATTACTTTTTCCAAAAGAAAACAATAAGTGCTGTAAAAACTAAAAGCTTACGGGACGATGTTTCTCCATAAGACGCAATGTAAACGGAAGGTTTGTTTCACAACAATCAGCTATCGAGCGCCATGCTGAAACGTCACATGCAAGTGCCCCTTTCTCGTTCTGAAAAGAGTGACGTACATATTTAGTTTTTTCCCTGACTCTTCATTTCAGAATTGAATTTTTGGCATAATAATTCATTAAATTAGAAATTTACTTATTCCTAGGTTTAATTTTTTTTATAAATACGAGTATTACTATAATCTATAAAAAATATATAAATAGTAAACCTTGAGAATTCACCGCAATTGAAAAAAGAAAAAGCTGCGGACGACTGCCATCCAGCTATGCAGTTATTATAATATGGTCTTAATTCTGTTTTTACTTCTCCATTTAAAAAACAATATAAAACTGCCACAAAGAAACCCTGAAATAAATGTAATATCTAATCAGTTGTTACTAGAAATTTAATAAATATAAATATACCTGGAAAGACCCAAATAATTGATCACAGAATAACCAAATAATTTCTACAGTTATATTATTATTTATGGAATAAGACATTCCTAAAAAGACGGCATAATGAACACCAAACAGAGGGACTAAAACCAATGTAGATCGAGCCCATCTTCTAAAAAGTTTTGTTTCTTCAGTGACTGGAGATCGCATTTTTAATAATAATACCCTTGCTATATTAACAAATAGTGCTACATTTATCTGAAACAAAATCAATAATAATAAACAATATGCACCTATACTTTAAATACATACCAGAATCGAAACCATTGTTGGTATTCTTATAATGTAAAATATATACGGATTTTGTTCGTATATTGTCCAACAAAAAGTGTTGTCGAAATATAGCCGTGCAAGGACGTACTTTCCTATGACTATAGCGGGCAATCCTAAAACAAACATTGAAAATCAATTGCTATACCATGTGTATTGTTTTTTAATTTTTTATGAAACTATACAAAAATATGGCAATTAATGAAGATCCGACATGAAAATTCTTTATATTAAGCAAGATATGATTTTTTAAAGTTTTACGTTGAGTTTGTGACGTCAGCTGTGTCAGACCCGCGGCATTGTAACAATATTTTTCATGAGAGTTCCACTATCTATCTCACTAATGGAATGGAAAATTGATAGTCTGTGGGTGGGGCCGTCAATTATAGGCGAGATTATCAGCTTTCATATTTCTGGCCAATAGAATCAAATCCTCACACGACAATGTATTTTAAAATTATTTAGCTTTATTACTTATTAATCAGTAAGTATTTTACGATTTTTATATATTTTTTATATTACGATTATGGTTTATGGATCCATATATTTATTATATGCAAAAAAAAAACTTCTGTGATCAGCACATAAACGACAAACATGATTTTAGAAGAAACACTTTATGTTATCTGAGATGCTGGGATCACTATTTTGAGTAGGTATTGTAATATTATTTATAGGCTGTGCCAATCTGCTCCGTATACCGATTTCGGTAATGGTGATGTCATATTTAAACCGTGTGTGTGTTTACCAGGCGTCACAACACAGGCACTCATTCCTGGCGTGAAAAGTGCACCACAGGGGTCAATTTTGTGCAATTTAAAATTCGAAATATTTAGCGTTGGTCGGGATCGAACTTCGCGACCAGACACTCAAGCACGCAGCCACATTTATTAAATAAATAATAATGTGTCGATATAAATGGTAAAATTATATGGAGTATATGTATATATGAATAAAAGCGAAATTATTTTTTATTTTAAATGAAAGATTGTTTAATTTTGAAGCAATTCGTGGTATTAATAAGTCTTAATTGTTGTGTGATGTCACAAATTCTGAACTTTAATTACGTAATAATTTTAAGTAGCGTTTGCACTAAAATTCTTAGTTCATCCAAATTGGTCCCCACATTTGCACAGACAGACATATTACATTTGGTGTCCAAAATAATTGAGCTGCTAGTGTGAAGATTTTTATTTAAAGAGATAAAAAATCTATTAAAAGGACTAATAAAAAATAAAAATTATAATTTACTTATTTTAGATATTCCGGATATACTGGGGGAAAGAGGTTAAAAAAAGAGTTAAAATAAATAATATAATCATCTAATATTTAAATAGAAACTTACCCCATCCAAATATAATGTAATATTTTATACTGTTGTTGGAATCAGAAAAAAGAGCTAATAAAATAAGATTGTGTAAATATACTCCTTCCATTAATATCCATGAATAATTAGCAGTTATAAAATACTGCCATACACTTATAATTAACTTGCATTGCCAATTATTTGTCTGAAAATAGAAGTGTTATAAATAATAATAATATTATTAAAAGAGCATTATTACTTACTCCTCCTATGTAATGTTCTTCAATGAACCATGTTCCATTTTTTGTTCTAATATCGGACGTTAAACCAACGCCATCAACGAAAAGAATATCTTTTACGAAGGACATAGCTGCACGAAATATAAACGATGCAAATAAATGCATATGTAATTTATTTCTTGCACAATGTAGTTTTCTAAAATATCAAATTGTTAAGTCATGTAGAATTTTATTGGAGTATTAATTTTCTTACTTAAAACAAAACATAATACAAAATGCAACTACTAAGGTACTAAATGAAATAAAATATCCTGTTTGGGATATGTACTTTATTATTGGTAAATAATCCTGTAAATAATAATATGCGATAAAATATTTACTTAATTATGTTGATAGTTAAATACCTCTAAAACGGATTTATCTCCATAAATTGGAGGAGGGGTAAGTTTTATTGTTACTGTAGATGAGTCTGGATTAAAACATTGACTATAATTCGTCCAAAGATCACTTGTATTTTCATTTTTGTACCATTGGCCATTTTCCATACATCTTTTTGTAGCATTGGTCTGTAACAAAATACATACTCTATAATTTTAAGGTCACAAAACAATATTCTCTTAAATTATTAAAATATTTTTAAAACTTAAAATAAATACATAATCTTTTAGTTTTAGTTCTGTGATATGTAGTTACAAAAAAGTATTATAGAACAAAGCTGTAGGAGACCAACTGGGAGATCCCTTTACAGAAGAAAATATTTTTTTAAACACGTGGTTCTCAGCTTACAAAAAAATTTATTGTTTTTAAATAGGATGACATATATTTTTTAAGCTCATTCAATAGGGTATTTTTTTCTGAATTCAACCATGTAATCATTGTATATCCTTACACAATAAAAATATTGAGAAAAATTCAATTGAAATTTAAATAAATTTTATTTTAATAGTTATTTTTCTGTAGGCTATGTAAACAATTGAGTTTAAATTAAAATGATACAAATATTTGTTAATAACTTCATAAATACTCGTATGCTCGTAGTGATTTAATTGGAATTATGCGCATAATTCATATTTAAACATATTAGGGATGTCTCCCTTTGTCTCCTATAACTTTGTTCCATATCATTTTAATTATAATAATAAAGCAAATAATGGCGGTGGTCGGTTTTCTGTTACACATTCTGTATTTATTTAAAAACTAACTTTTTGGCAGCATATCATAGAACTAAAACTAAAAGGTTGTTTATTTATAATTTTAATTTTATTTATTATATATATTTTATCCTGAAATACTATTTATAGAGAATTAAGTTTCAAATTATATTGACCGGCTTTTGTTGCGCTTGCGCTGTTCCGTTTGAATTCTTTTGAACTAGAACATCTACTATATCGACCGAGTCTGACAATCATTTTGAAGTTTCAAACGAAGAGAAAGCACGTGTTTGAAATTTGTAATGTAAATAATTTTTACGAATTGTTAATACATATTATATATTAAAATGCCAAAATCTAAAAGAGACAAGAAAAGTAAGTATTGTGACTTGTTAATTTTCTTAAATTACGTACAAAACATAACCTTAATGTTTCATTATATCTTGTATTTTATTTCAGTTTCTTTAACTAAAACTGATAAAAAGGGACTGGCCCTGAAACAACAAATCGTAGAAGATGTGAAACGATGTGTGGAAAAATTTAACAGCATATATGTATTCTCAGTGCGCAACATGCGAAATGAATTAATGAAAGATCTAAGACTAGAATGGAAGCCAAGCAGATTTTTCTTTGGTAAAAACAAAGTAATATCGATAGGATTAGGGCGGACACCAGAAGAAGAAATAGCTGACAATTTACACGAATTAGCAACGTCAATGAAAGGACAATGTGGACTGTTGTTTACCGACAAACCCAAAGAGTACGTTTTAAAATGGTTCTCAAACTATTCAGTTGATGATTATGCCCGATCTGGATTTAAAGCCACTACGAATGTTACTCTGCCAGAAGGTCCTTTACCACAATTTTCACATGCAATGGAGCCATATTTAAGACAGCTTGGTATGCCAACCTCATTAGAACGTGGCGTTGTTACATTACTTAAAGAATACACCGTTTGTAAAGAAGGAAGTATATTAACACCGGAACAAGCAAAAATACTACAGTTATTTGAGAATAAATTAGCATCGTTCAAATTAGTCCTGACAGGGGTTTGGATAAAAGATATAGGTTTTGAAAAGCTAAATGAAGACCCAGATGAAGATGAAATGGAATGTGAAGACGAAGATGACGAATAATTTATTTGATTTTATGTTAATTCTATTATAGAATATATTTAAATATGTATAAGATTAATTTTGTATGATTGTACAAAAATTAGAAATTACACATTACTTTTGACCTGTATCAATATATTTTTAATAAAAATTATTTTTATGTCTTACTTACATCTGGTATATCAAATCCCACTACAAAACGAGGACATGGTAACATAGACTCTGTGTTTGGTGCAGCTGCTTCCCAACAAAGTATTCCATCGAATAAGGTAGGGCAGTACGTTTCTAAAATAATTATAATAGTTATTTATGTAATAAGTACTGATGTTTTACTTTTTTTATCACGAATGTGGAATTTAGTTGCCGAGGAAAATAAACCATATGAGTGATAAAAAGGTAATTCAGTGTCAAGGTGCATATTAAATTTTATTTGAAATCGTCACTAAAGTGCACAAAAATCGTCATTAAAAGTACAGAAATCGACATATACCTTGTTCCATATAAGTATTGTAGTCAATAGGGCAGAGTTTTGATGTTTTGAACTCTGATTAGTCAATATTGCAGACACGTTTATCCAATGTAATTTCGGCTACTTAAAACTGGCGCTGTTGCGAGCGCCATCTTCTGAATGACTTAAATGGAACACACAAATGTAGTGTTGCCAACCTTACGATAATAATTGTACATGTAAGATAATTTGGGCGCAGGTGATAGATTTGTAAAAATAACCTAAAGAAATAATTTTCCTTTAATTTCCACAATTTTCTGATTTTAAATAACATTTATGTGCACCTTGGCACTGAAGTTCCTTTTCATCACTCACATGGTTTCGGTTTATTTTCCTCGGCCTTACTGGCCTCCGCAAATACATTCCACATTCGTGATAAAAAAAAATATAACTTCAGTGCCTTGATACATAAATAACTATTATTTGAAATCGAAATTTTGTGAAAATGAAAGGAATAACTATTTTTAGAGGTTAAGTTGACAAATAAATAAACTTATGTTCAGTGCTGCACACTTCCAGACATTGAAGTTTTCGTAATGAATACTCAAAATTATGTGTGTTATTTCAAACTTCTTCATCAGAATTATTTAATTAGATCTCCCTGCAACTATTGTACATTGTATTTTTTACCCAAATTACCTTATTTGTACAATAATTATCATCAGGTTGGCAACACTGCATTTGCATGAAATCGGCGTATAATGATTTACTTTAGTGCAGATTTCTGATCTTTTAATCACGATTTTTGTGCACTTTAGTGACGATTTCAAATGAACTATTTTTTTGTTGATATATATTTCATTTGAAACTTACTATTGGGAGTAGAATTTTTATTAATATCACAATGCTTTTCTTCTGCCGCAATACACTTATCTTGATGCATTGGATTGCCGCTTGTGCGGCAAACTGAGAAATCCATTGCGGATATCTGAAATTTAAAAACAAATAATATTAACATGAATAAATGTTGTACTAATTACTCAAAATAAAATATTTAGTAGGAATAGTTTCCTTAAAAGAAGCATACAATTCTAGGAAGAATATCAATTTACGCAGATAATTGAGGCATGATGAATAAGACTGTTGTTCATTATAGAAAATTTAGATATAGTTGCTTCAAGTATACAATGACGTACTTAACGAAGTTAACTTTTTCTGACCTTTTTTACCATCTCATTTGTAAATATTATCATGTATGTATTTCAGTGGCGTATTAACGGATGAGCGCACCAGGCGGAGCTTGCTTGGGGCCCCCGAGCTCAATTGTTCCACATCCAGACTTTCCAAACCCGTAAGGCCGTAAGTCCAGACGGCGATTCAAAGCGAGAATGAGTGGATATACAGTATGTCTTATTTTCGATGTTGTTTTCGGTATCTTAGGTAATATTAACTTTTGGGGAAAAGTTTAATAGTCACCACAGTAATTTTACATCTTCATTTGTTTTTGAGCTACATGCAAAACTAGTATTTCGCTTATTTCGAATATGTATATCTTATATCCAGGGGTGTTGTCCTAAAATAAATGGTACCTATACCTTGTTCCATTTAAGCCATTCAGTATTGCGGAGCATAGGGAATAGTTTTGACCTCTCTGATTGGCTGAAATTAGAGACAAGAGACAAGTTTATCCAATGCAATGTCGGCTACTTCAGATTTGCGCTGTTGCCAGTGCCATCTACTGAATGGCTTAAATGGAACAGAGTATAATAAAAATAAATTAACCTAATTTGACAGATTGCCCGTTAGATATTTGTTAATTATTTTGTCTCAATATCACGGCTATCGTTATTTTTCAGGTGATTTTCGACATTTTCATAGTTTATTTCTGCCGTTACAAAGCATGCAATTTTTTTTTCAAACATCGTAGAAATGGCATTTTTGTGACTTGATTCACAAGGTAGAAGTTTCATTTCAACCGCTGGAAATTTCTACGCCGGCGGCGTAGAAATAGCTAATTTCTACGCCAACGGAGTAGAAATAGCTAATTTATACGCCGCCGGAGTAGAAATAAAATAAGTATCCATAGAAACTACATAGAATTAGCGAATAAAAAGAAAAGAAGTGCGTTTGAAAAAAAAAATTAATGTGTCATTCGGAATAAAAGTGTCTTTGTGTGCCTCGCATGCAATTGTCCGACTCGTTTCGCTCGTCGTGCAAACTTCCATGCTCGCCACACAAAGTATCACTTTTACTCCTAAAAACACAATATACTATTGGCTATCGATACAAATATAGAATTTTATGCTCTACAACTTTTTTGAAGCTTATTTACATAAAATAATTATTCGGGAAGCAGGAAATTGCGAAAATCTGATTTTATACGGTATTTTTGCCTGTAACTCAAAAACAAATGAAGATAGAAAATTCTTGTGGTAACTAAATCTTTTCTCGAAAAGCTGACCGTGGAATGTGCAAACGGCTTTACTTTATCGTTAATTAATGTTACCCGATACCTTAAAAAACATCGAAATGGGATAAATTATGTCGCTGGAAACAGATGGAATGATGTTTGCTCAAATTTACATTCGACTCTCTCTCACATTAATAAAGATGTATTACAAAATATCGACACATCACTCTTTATCGACGACTTTGTCAAGAAAAAAGCAAAAAATCTGATGTGGCTAGCACATAACCTTCCGTCAATTCCATGTTTAAAATAGCAATGGATTATATTTTATAATTTTATTATGTTTTTCCTTGAAATTCTGTTAAGAGCTCCAAGTTAAATACCACATCAGTCAAAATCTAATAGATTAGTTCCAATCATATACGAGTCTTACATAGAAAATTTGATAAGTTTTGAATCATATTTTAATATATTTTTCAAGAAAATCTGTTTCAAGTATAGTATCACTTTCGGTTTATCAATTTTAGCCAAATCTAATATGTTATTCCTATTGATATAAAAGTCTTAAATTCTAAAATTTCAAAATTTTGGATTATATTTGAATATATGTAGTTTTTCATTAATAGTTGTTTGTATATCAAGGCCGCGAAATCACCCTTTAGCGTACCGAGAGAAAAATTGTCGCCGAGGCCGCTTGCGGCCGAGGCAAGGCAATCTCGAGGGCGCTAAAGGACTTCGCGGACAAGGTATACACAATATTTTTTTTCTATTTCGGTGTTCTTATGTTTCTATAAAAGCACTGTTTATCACTGAAAACACGACGTTTAGAAAATCTATAAACGTACTGTTTTTGGTGCCTTTCATGTTTTAGAGGTGGTAGTCATGTTTTCATAACTGACAGATAACCTCAAAATGGTAAATTATTTGTGTTGAAATATTATTTCTAATAGTAGATTTTTATCCTTTCTAGGTGATAGGACTAGAAAGAAAATAAATTTATAGCTACAGCTGTGTAAGTTAAGAAAGAATAAGAATCTGTGAAGTTAAAATTTCAAATAAAAAATTATGAAACAAGAAACAATGCGCTCAGGTTTACTTTGTCAAAATAATTAAAACGGTAAGTTTCATTTATTACAATTTAAATTTATGGTAATGCAATTTTGAATTGAATGTATTGTTATTCCAGGCAGGTTACGAAATGTATGATGTACGTTACTTGAAAATGTTGACACTGTCTACTCAATTCGTGGCGGCTACTAGCAAACAAATATGAAAAGTTGACGTTTTAATCCATGATTTCCAATTCCACGTTGTGGCGAACTATCGAATATATGCCATATTATGTTTTGTATTAAAAATTGTAAGAACAGCTGTTGCCGTTATCTGTGCAACTGAGTAGTGAGTGTTGACAAAATGGTGGAAAGTAAAAGTCTAAATCAATAAATTGTTCATTAAAGTATTTCATTATTTAAAGAGTTTTATTTATATGTCGTTTTCTCAATAAAAAGGCAAGATGGTCCACGTAACGTCCTTCAATCCTATATTCAAGTTTTATTTATGATAATAACCAACACGAACTACCGATATGTCAAATCAGGATGGTTCATTAATAAACCTTCGAATTCATTGTATGTATTGGTTTTCCTCTTTCATAATTGTATAATGCTTGGTACAATGTTTTAATGTAAACAATCAGACAAAATCACAAGATACACAAACTGTCAAAATGTGAAATTTCAATTTTTACCGGGAAGCGCTACCAACATAACTGATAAAAAAGACACCAACTCATATTTTTGACAAGTCCTTTTTTAAAAAATCTAATTGTAAAATTACCTCAATAGAAAAAATAGTATAAAAAACATGTATCATAAGGCCTGTTGACCCACTCGTCCTTTGTAAAACTCGCCTGGCGGCTCGTTTTCCAAACTTGGACTCGTACTTTAACAGATTGCCTTATGATACTTGTGTTTTAATGTACTATTGTGCAACCGTAAAAAATATGTAATTACAAATTTTATTAATTTTAAACAGTTTCATTGTAAATAGAAAGTTAGCTTTCAAGTTGGCTATGGGATTAACATTTGATAAACAAAACCATGCAATTCTCAAGTGTCAAAGTAATTGTTTACATAATTTGGCGGCCGCTACCATGACAACGACCGCGAAATGAATTTCGCGGCCGTTGCCATAACAACAGTCGCGAAATTTAATTTCACAGCCTGTATTGCGGCTGCGAAATGCTAATTTCGCGTCCGGTTACACAAAAAAACTATTATGGGCTTCAAGTAAAGTACCACTTCCGGTTGCCCAATTTTACCCAAAAATCTAATCAACTCTTTATATGAATGCAGAAAGTTGCAATACGGTAAAGATAAATTTTTGGAAATTTGATATGAGCGATCGTGAAAGAAAAATTCGTCATACACAGCCACACACCACAATACACAAATTCAGTACAAAATAAATAAAAAATAGTAAAAACGTATTGTGGGGAGCCTAATTCGTGCTTATTCACTAAAAACGCACTATTCTCCCTTACCTACGGTATGACGGGAGGTAATAGTAAAAAACGTGTTTTGGGGACACGAATTCGTGCTTATTCACTGAAAACTCACTATGAATTTTTGGACCGAAAACATTACTTCCCTTACCTATGGCGGGAGGTAAAAAGAATTATTTTATTCCTTTGATTATTCTAACATTTAGAATTTAAATTTGGTTTGTTTTTAAAATCAATCGTTCTTATTGTTTTGTTTGTCTCGATATTTTCACAGTGGATGATAACATAATGTAATGTATGTATGTATGTCTCTTGGTTTTCCGTAATATTCAGTTTAAATATATTTAATAGGTACATTGAGAAAAAGGATCTGAACGAGGACGACACGCATAATAGATATGAGTGGGAAAAGAAAATTAAGAATAGCGACCGCTAACGAATGAGAAAAGCTGAAGAAGATATTATATAAGGTACATTACCAATTCAATAGCCTCATTTATGCTTGCATGAAATATGTTAGGATTTAGCAGCCCCGCAATCTTCTCCACCTGAGGCCTCGTTTATCCTAAATACACCCCTGAGGTACTTGCATAAATTAGTAGTTTTATTATTAAATAAAATGTACATCAAAAATATTAGTTTTTCCAAATAAGATTAAAGCCATTTATTTTAAGATTTTTTTGTAATCATTCACATTGCTGTATAATACATGATAAACATATTTATTGTTTTGAAATTAAAATAATTCAAAGATATGCTTTATTTGTTATTATACTTAAAACTATACTGCGTACGTCATTTTATCAGTGCATTTTTTATATACACATATACGTTACGAGTACCTATTAATAATTTATCATCAGTAATTTAATTTCTATAAGGAATAAAAGAATGTCTATAAATTTATATACATATATTTTTTATAACTTATTATTATCAGAATAAAGTAGGTATTTCTATAAATTGTTCCTTTATGGCTAACTAAGTTAACTAAACTATCATAGATAATTTTCATAGACAATGAAACTTCATATAGTGGTATATAATTATTATTTATTAATATTGTTTTTAATATTCATTAAATTATTATTTTTTTTTTTGAAAGATTTATGAATTTTCATTACATTTGTCCGCCACGCCGCTTCGGGACTTTAATTTTTTGAACACAGTTCCGCAACCTGGAATCGAGCCTCGTTCAAGAGTAATATAAAAGAAAATGAAAAATACGGGTAATAGTACATTATGTTATTAGGAGTAGAAAGCGGTCTTTTTGTGTTGAACCCAGCTATTGTGGCCGAGGCAATAAAAAAATAACAATTTTCAATATAATCTGTGTTGCTGTGACAACTACCGCCGCCAGCGGTGAACTAACACACTAACATTTTTTTACTAGTACAACAATAACAACATTTTTGTACTAGTAAGACAATGAACATCTTCTATAATGTGTATATAGGAGCATAATACGAATATTATAATACGCTTGAAGAAAAAATATATTTTTTATACTCCGATGTAACTTGATATTTTCGACGCTGCAAACAGTGTGTAAACTAAACGATTTTCGTATTTTATTAACATTACACATTACAGTGCTACCACCAGCAATGCACATATGACATTTAAGTTGTCTTATCTAAATTTAGTTTTTTTTCTGTACATTCATGACTGAGTACTTGGTACTGCGGCATTCAACTTCAGATCTGTTATCTGTCAAATGTGAACTCGGTACTCGGTGATTGGTGTGTTTACATTGCCGTCTGCTCGTCTGTCAAATATCTAATTTGGTTCAGGAATGTTATTTAATTCATGAAATACTAGACCTCAGTCATAAAGGTTGTATTTACACTCCTGTTGAATAAATAATTATTTTTTCTTCCGATTAAAGCAAAGAAAAAATCGTGCAAGACCTCATTTAAAAGTTTCCTCTACTAGTAATGGCTTCTGTCTTCCATTTTTTGTGCCATTTTAAATTATAATTTTCAAGGTTTCCGTAAAATTTAGCCAAAATCATAAAGCAGGTATTTTTGATAAATTAGCAAATAAAGCTTTTTAAACATTGAATTATTAAGCGAAGTAATTTTGATTTTAGAATTTCATTTAGAAGTGTTACACTGAGACACAGAGTCCCTTGTAGGGTACAGAAATGATTTACGAGTTATAACCACAATGTGTTGTGAGATAAATTTGAGCTCTATTTTCTATTATAACTGGCAATTACAATTTGTCAAAAAACACCGTCGTCTTGGTATAATTCATACGCTACACGGACAGACTATAATAACAAACAAGATCCTCACAATATAGGGGTTAATATACTTGGTGTCTATTTTGTTCTTTCTGAATATAGAAAATACAATGTTAAAATTTTCAACTAGCTTCTTTACTTATTAATTTAAGAGTAAAAATTGTAAGCACGATAGTTGTTCTGAATATCAGAATTAAAACTACGTCTGAACAAATTATTGTTTAAATATCTCGTGAAAATTTTTATATAGTTCAAAATCCAAAATACAGCAAATTACGGTTTGCAACAATAGTCATTTTGTCATTAGCTATGCTCACGCTGCTCTTGGCCGCACTTGAAACCAATAACAATGCTTTTCTTATGTATACTTTGAAAATTAATTTAAATAAAACACTAGGCAAAAAACTAGGAAGCTGAAAGAACATCTGTACAAAATTTGGCGGCGATATAAAAGTGTAGATTTGTATTGTATAGACGTCAAACTTTCACTTTTATATAAAAGAAGGAAATTATTAAATTAACATGAAACGGAAAAATTATAAATGGGTGCTTTCCATTTACACAACTTATGAGTCGCCGTGTGTCAACTCACGTTAACTCAACGACCAAATATGACTAGACAAAACTTCATTTGGTTTGTTTTGATTTCGGCTGGCCAGACAGAGAAACTATGGATAGTTATGTCTTGTCTAGTCCGACTATTTCTCACTAGAGGTCACCACTGAAGCCACGTAGAGTATCAGTGTCTAGTTTGAACATTGTTCACTAGAGGCGCAAGTGTTCTTAGTTAAAATTTCGTGGTTAACACTTAAGGTTAACATTAAAGAAAGACCAACATGTCACTCCCAAAACTACTTCAACTACAAAATAGATACAAAATAAACATGCTTCTATTTAAAAAGTAGGAAACCTAAGCTAACATATAGGTATGTTTACTTTCATTACTCTTCTGTTATACATTTTAGATATAATAGAATTTACAAAAAAAAATAATTTATATAAATTTATTTACCTTCATTTTGAGGTCCAAATTTTTATAAAAATTACAATAATGGCAACCAATTCAATTCCTCAAACGTCTGCCCTCTTTCGGATATTGTTTTCAATAGCGCAAACTATCCTTGACTCTTCAGAATTGTAGAGTCGGTAGGAGTCGACTTGCGTCGCCAACTCACAACTCACGTGTCACAAAACAAATGGAAAGCACATACGTCGACTTCTCTTGACTTGTGTCGCTAAATGGAAAGCACCCATTATGTATTTTTGTAAAAATAAAATAAACAAAGTATAATAAAAGCGAACAAATTATTTAATGTAATATTTTATTGAAAATTTATGTGGCTTGTTATTAAAGTGTTTTAATATTTCTTCCGGAATCGTTTATTTTATCATCTAGCGCTATGATAATAACTATAATGATTACGCAAATCCATTTTCTCCAAATGTTTTCACTTCATACAGATTAACGTAGGTAATATTCTATTTATTAATAGTACGCATGAATATGACGGGATATTTGTTATACATATTTCCCGTGACGTAATATTTATCATGACTGTTTTTGGTAAATTTTCCTGATCTGTTTCTAGAAATTCCTTTTTTATACATCTCATTTTTCTTTTATAAAATATTTATATTACAATTACAAATAAATTTCAAATCGTTCTTCTAATAATAAGAGTTCATAATATGAAAATGATATTTAATTTCTTATTAACTCTTGGACATAATTGTTTGATCGTAATGACAAATATTTACCAATTAACTAATGGCACAGTGTCCAAGGCAAAGTATTATGTTTTATGATGTTTATATGAAAGTGATATCAAAATACATATAATATAGTTATTGAATGGTATAGTGTATCAATTTTGTATCATTACATGCTTTTTAATTACTTAAATACGAAATGCAATATTGTTAGCGAAAGAATTAATTTTAATATAAACCATGAAGAAAAACAATATTTGTCATTTAATTGATACTTAATCCTGTGTGAAAGTAGTAAATAACTATGATAGAAATAGTAGTAGTAACATTTGTTAAATGTCATATACAAGTATCAGTTTTTCGAGGCTCACCTTTGGGTTTCCGGAAACTATAAGAGATACAAAGTCGGTTATATTAGACCAAAGTTGCCTTATTAGTAGACCATTTTAAAAATGTATTTGTTTTATCCGAAATATTCATAGGTCACTAGATAAATGCAAAAATTCAAATTTTGCGGATTTTTATATTTACAAATAATTTCAAAATATGAAATAATATGGAATTTTGGTTTGAACTTCTTTAGACACTTTTTTATTTTCTTTCGAAAAACAATGCTAAAAAAATAATCAGTGTTATACAGGGTGTTCTGCGACTCGACCGACAAACATATATTCCGGGGGTCATTACGACCAAAAACTTCCTCTTTGTTTCGGAGATATCGAAGGAATAAAAAAAAAATGATAAAAGTAAATTTATTCATCAATGGATAGCTAATTAACACAAAATTACAGCAACTGTTCAAAATGAGAACCGCCATTTTTTAAACATACAGCTATCCTTCGAGTCATACAATGTTGCCAGTTAATTACTGCCAATTCATTCTTTAGAGAATTAGTAGCTTCAACTATACGGTTAGTCATCTCTTCGCGTGTATTTGGCTTACCATTACTATACACACTAGATTTGAGGCAAAAAGAAATCTAAAGGCGACAAGTCAGGTGACCGAGCTGGCCAATGTACAGGACCACCTCGTCCTATCCACCTTTCCGGAAAATTTTCATTAAGAAACACCGTCACTTGTATCCCAAAATGTGGTTGTGCCCCATCTTGCTGGAACCACATGCCACGACGAGTTTCCAGAGGAATATCTTCCATTGCAAAAACCATACACGAAAACCATATCGGCATATTCTGCATTAGTAAAATGCGGTATAATGACTTAAATTAATAAGTCAGCACAAAAATCATTCATTTGTCAAACATACGTTCATTCGTCATTCGTCAAGGCTATTTTTTTTAAATTCCTTCGATATTTTCGAAACAAAGAGGTATTCACCCCTATAAGGTTAAAGTTATTAATTTTAGAGGATAATATGGCAATGAAGCAAATGAAATAATTAATTAGGTAATGTTATCTGTTTAATTTTGTGTTTATTTTCGTAATTTTCACTAATTATTTTTCAAATTTCATTTTCAACCTCGCCTACTATGACGTCCATTTAAAAATATTAAAACTAATTAAACTGAATAAAATTTCGAGAACTGAACTAGGAAAAACTATTACATCTTTAAAATAATCTACTAATAGGACAAATTTGCCTTAATTATACCGACTTCGGGATCTCTTAGATTTGTGACGGCTGGAGCCGTTACAATTGTAAAAATATTAATTGACTTAAACTGTATAAATTATAAAATATAATAAAAGATAACAATTTTTATTTTACGTGAACGTTACCAAAAAATGACATAATATGAATGAATGTTTATTTTCTTTTCGTCACCCCAGTTTCCAAAACAATCCCCCAAACCTCACTTGATTTCCTTGATTCCCCCCATGTGACTGGATGCACATTATAATACTCCCCCGCCAGACGAAAAGAAAATAGATATTTTACAAAGAAATTACTACAACAATTATAAAAATTATGATAATTAATTAAACTTCTTGGCCCTCTAAT
This sequence comes from Harpalus rubripes, assembly GCA_963082715.1. Taxonomy (NCBI): domain Eukaryota; kingdom Metazoa; phylum Arthropoda; class Insecta; order Coleoptera; family Carabidae; genus Harpalus; species Harpalus rubripes. The sequence goes on from OY720452.1 coordinate 18,600,273, forward strand.
CTACCGTTTCCATTGCCTAATTGACGAATGGTGCAGGTGGAGTTTGTGTAGTTTTGTTTTGTGATGGGGGTAGCGGATGAAGGAATGCGGGTTTTAGTCTGTTTATTGATATATTTTCATGTGTGTTATCTTTTAAAATAGTGAAGTATTTATCTGATCTCGCGATGACTTTGTATGGGCCGGTGTAAGGTGGTTGTAGTGGAGTCTTGATGGAGTCTGTGCGAATGAAAACGAAGTCAGTGCGATAAAGATTTGGGTTTGTGTAATGATGTTTGTTATATGTGGATTCTGAAGGAGGTACGGCTGTCAACTGAGACATATGTTTTTTTAATTTTTTTTAGATATAAAGGTAAATCTAAGTGGTCAATGAATTTGCTGGAAAACGATTTAGGAATTTCTCCGGGTAACCGCAATTTTGCCCCATACACAAGCTCTGCGCAGCTACATTGCAATGGTTCTTTAAAAGCAGTTCTAAGTCCTAGTAGAACGAAAGGTAAATTATCATGCCACTCATCCGGATGATCACAAGCTTTTAATGCTGTTTTAAGTTGTCTATGGAACCGTTCAATTATACCGTTAGTTTCTGGATGGTAACGGATGAGCCTCGAAAAACGGACAATAACGGGCGTTAAAAAAAAGTTAAAAAAACTTGACTTATAATTAAAATCAAATTTTAAAATTGATTTATATTTAAATAAATAATTAAATGTATCATAACGGCATATTACCGATTGGTGGGTGCGTCAGTCTGCTTTATATACAGATTTCGGTAATTAATGATGATGATATATTTTTTACCGTGCGGGCGTTTGCCAGGCATCACCTCACGGGTACTCATTGTTGACGTGGAGAGTGCATCATAGGGGTAATATATGTGCCATTTACAATTCGAAATATTTCTATTAGCGTCGATCGGAATCGAGCCCGGTTCCCCAGATTCGCGACCAGACACCTAAATTATTTTTTATTGTTACAATATACCAAAAACTATTATCCTATTTTGCGTCGATAAAGTTACTTTGTACAACCGTTTTTGTCAAAAACAGCGATACAGTGAACAATTGTGTACAATTGTTTTTGGGAATATTTTAAATCGTGAAGTTGGTAACTTAGTCTAAGTCTCAAATAAATAACTCTCATTTTAGTTGTCATTGCCTATGCCTATCATTACTCATGGAAAATGATTTAAATAAGATTTTTTATAGTAAAATATTTACATGAAACAGCAAATCACTCTTTTAAATTAAAATTCATAGTTTTTATTTGTATGTCCATAATATAATAAATATAAATTTTAACTCTAACCTAACTTGTAAGTAACTGTGTTGTCAAAATGTCAAATGTTTATTGAAACTGTTAGTGTTACGGTGTTACCAACCTTAATATTTTAACATTTTTTAAAAATAATAATTACGAAATAGAAATAAAAAATCTGATGTGGCCAGCACATAACCTCTCGCCAGATATTTTACTTGGTTGTACGCAATAAACGAAAAATATTTTTAAATACAAATACATATATTCAAGTCTCACTACAAAATAATTCTCACATATTTGCAAAATCTATGGGATATTTTAATATAAAATGTGTACAATACATACACTGGCTTGCAATAAAATCGCGTACACCTGAAAAATCAAGTAACCGAGTTTTTACCTTTTTTACCTTCCGTCACCTTTAGGTAAGGAAGGTATTGTCTTTGGTCAAAAAATTCGGTGTTGAGTTTTTGATGAATAAGCACGTTTTAAGGTCCCTAGAATACGATTTTACTATTTTTACGATGATGTCTGTATGTGTGTGTGTGTGTATGTATGTGTGTCTGTGTGTGTGTGTGTGTGTGTGTAACAAAATTTTCGTCTACGATAACTCTAAAACTACAATTCCAAAAATTATAATTCTTCCGTATTCCTCTTCGTTGCATCCATATGAAGAGCTGATTAGATTTTGGTTATAATTGGTCAACCGGAAGTACCCTTATTTGAAGATTTTAACAGTTTTTCTTGAAAAAACGATGTTAAATATGATTTTTTCACATTTAATGTTATTATAAATATTAAAGATCATTGTATTCTGTATACGATTTGACTGCATGTTATACTTAATATTAAATGGATATAGAGTTAAAAAATTATAAAGAAATTAAATTTCATAAAGTAGACATAGCTATGAAAACAACTACTATATTATGAAAATTCTGATTGAAAGATGTCAGTGTCAATTGACATATTCGTAGTATATTTGTGTTATATTATAATTTTACTGGAAATTTAGGATTTTTTGCTCGAAACTTTCTGTATGGAATTTGTATAAAGTACATACAACTGTCGACAGGTAATGTACGTATAAGAAATTTAGAATCTTTTACAAGGAACTTTCTGTATACTATTTTATAGAAAATACATAGGCATTTACGACGAAAATTCTACCGGTAGATACCGCATCTACCGACTGTGTTCGAAAACACGACTGGTAAAAAGTTACCGTGTTCGAAAATTGTAATATATCTACCAGATACATCTACTGGATTCATGAAGAATCTAATCTCAAAAAATAAGGTAGTGATGCAAAGCGAAGTGCACGCGTTAAAAGTGGAAATGGGTTCAAAGTATGACTGCTCAGGTTGTTAACTACATCAATTTTCTAACCTGTTTCAAATTTTCAATTTTTTTCATAGGTTATGGATCTACCCTGTTTACCACTTGCGTTCTTAAAATATCGATTCCGGTAGCTATAACCTGATAAACAGCTGTTTACTGGTAACAGTTCACAGGTAGAATTTTCGTAAATGCCTCATATAACTGACGGAAGGTAATGTGCTGGCCACATCAGATTTTTTAGCTATTTAAATACAATTTTTCAATTAAATGTCAATGGAGTTGTCACTGTTGTCAGTAGCATGTCACAATTTTATCTATTGTAGAGTTAGAGTAAGTTATTCATCTTGTTGGAATTACTATTAAATTATATACTTGTATTCCAGAAGAAAAATGAAAGAACAACCAAGTATGTATTTCTTGTTTTCTGTTAACTTTGGCATCTTAATTGAGACTATTTAATGACATTGACAAGTTAAATTTCAAGACCGATTCAATACAGCAAAAAATAGTTGTACGCGATTTTTTTGCAAGCCAGTGTACATTTTCTTTATATTCAATATCCTGAAATTTTCTTTTTCTACTTTCCTTTTCTTTTTCTTTATATTCGTCATTTTTTCGCAAATTCCTTTTATATTCTTTTTTACGTATATTCTTTTGCGTTGTTGACTTTTTTTTATTTTCATAATCTTCATAATGATGTACAAATATTTTTGACAGTGGCATACAAATATTTTTGACAGTGACATTTATGTGTCAATTACAAACATTTGAATTTCTTGCCTTGAAATAGTTTGACCTGAGAATTTTTACATCAAATTATTTTACATGCATTTCTTTATCTCTAAATCTATTGAAGATACAATAATAAGGAATATATATTTATCGAATAAATAATTTAACGTTCTTTAATATAAATATTTACATAAATTTTCGATAACTAATATTTAGATGATTTTTTTCTTGTAACTACTACTTCCGGTTGTCCATTTGTTACCAAAACTTAATCAACTCTTTCCATTATTGTTAGATTGAGGAATCCGTAGTTAAAAATGTCTTAAGTCTTATAGAATTTGAGAAATCGTGGATCCAACATCCACACATCCACACACACACACACACACACACACACACACACACACACACACGCACGCACGCACGCACACACACACACACACACACACACACACACACATACACACATATACACATACGGACATCATTGTAAAAATGTTATAATCGGATTCTAGGAACCTTAAATTAGGAAATATAGTATGAAAAACACGTATTACAATGTCCATTTGTAATAATCTTTCAATTTTCAATATACTATTGTGGTTACCGAGCTAGTTACACCTTCTCATACGAATTTCGATCGAAGTATTTGTGAAATTTTGTTTACATGGACCGGTCCACTTGTTATTATGTTCTTCATGTAAATTTTAATTTTCGTTGTTTATCTTGGAACATTCTATATGTTACTGTAAATGTGAAGGAATTATTAAAAACGTATACGCTTTCGTCTATCAAGTAAAAAAGTAACTTTGCATAAATAAAAGGAAAATAAAACATCAGTCAATTAAATTTATAAAGTTTGAGTGTTAGGTGATTCGTATTTTTTTCAATGAGATTGTTCCGGTTTCACTTTTGAGACACCTGTATGTAAACATATGAGATAAAAGTTCTGATTTTTTGATAACAATAACACTATTATATAAATATATTTACAATAGCAGGTACTTATGCTTTTTTGTTATTTTCATGTCGTTATCATCTTGTCAGATAAAATAATTATTGCCACATTTTGAAATTAAGATCATCTTAAAGATTTAATAATATTGATATATCAGTAAGGTTTAAACAGAAACTTGATATTGTCATTCAAAAATATTTTATTTAGTGTTTATATATATTTGGTAGATATGTAATAATAATAATATTTTAAAGCCCATGATTTCCACCAATGGCGACTTGTGGGTTGAATATTTGATGGGTTAAATTTGTTAAATATTTACACTTCCCTACGTCCATTCTTCGTAGTCTGTTTTAATTTCCGAGCTGGCTTCTGACAACCTTTTGTCTCCTTCAAACGTTTTCCATAATTTAATGCATTATTACTTTTTAGTTTTTTAATTTCCTGAACTGCCATGATAAAACTGATGCCTTGGTCATTGACCGTGTGTAAGCGTATAGGGTGGTGGTTATGTTCGTCTAACCCAAACAAAGTTACAATTCGTTTGTCTTTGTCTGACACATGGGCTTGTATATGCAGCATATAACACACGTGCTCACAACTTTGATGTGACCTAAGCAGCGCGCGCACGCGCTATTCGCTATTTTGCTTTCAATACAGTGGTACGGTATCGTGTGCAATCAACACTAACGACACGATGGACTGACTATTAAAAATAATTAAATTCAAAATATTTTATTATTTTTATTCTTTTCTGCTTTGATAAATTAGGGAGGTCATTGACCAAATGACCTATAATGAAGGAACCGCCACTGATTTCCATCTCCTAATAAAGTTACTGAGTTTCACGTAATGGGGTCCAATACAAATTTTTAAAAAATGTTTTTTCTTGAAGAATATGGTGAACTAAGAATTATAGTGCAAACGCGACATAAAAATTTTACGAAATAAGCGAGATATGAATTTTTAAAGTTAAGAATGTGGTGCGTGACGTACCAAGTAGTTACAGTGGTCGACAAACTGTTAGGTCTAGAGAATTATTTCATGTTCGCATATGTTATATTCACGAAGAAATTATTATTATTATAAAGCTTAAATAACATAAATAAAATGCATTTTTCCTAATAAAGTACAGAACATTGAATCAGCTTGACCATTTTTTGACAATTTTGTAATACAAACTATGGTGGCAGATGACGCTAGTGTTATAGCGTTTTCAGCTTACACAGTGCAAGTACGCACTGAGTGCAACATATCACGTGACCACACTGAACGAGTTCTGCCCTCATCCGGTGGCAGTGCTAGTTTAGCCGCCATATTTGCACTGACACTGTTGCACTTAGAGGTGGGCGCGTGAGTAACTTTTTGTTCACGATCACGCACGCTCACGGAACTAAAAATGTAATCACGACCAATCACGCACGACTTTTTATGTTTGATTCACGATCACTCACGCTCACGATTTTATTTTGGAACTCACGCCAATTTTTAAAAAAAAAATAGAAGAAAACTTGTACTTTCGTCCGATTAAATTTCAATCACACACGATAATTTTTTAGTGCCTCACGCTCACGTCCAATCACGACGCAAAATTGAAATTATATTCACGATCACGCGGGTCACGTCGTGACCCATCGTGACCCGACAAAATCACGGCCCGCGCCCACCTCTAGTTGCACTTGCCGAGGGAGCCAGTGTACACAAGTCGCACTGAGCCAGTGCACCGTGCAACTTTTTCTTAAGCTGAAAACTCATCAGCTGACTAAATTTTGCACTCAATGACAAGCTGAAAACTCATCAGCTGACTAAATTTTGCACTCAATGACAAGCTGAAAACGCTCAGTGCAAAAAAGTGCGCACTCGATTTGTTGGCCTGACAAGCGCGCGAGTTTAGTTTTTAAATTCAGGGAACCAATCAAATTGCAAAGACCTTAAACGACATCCTAATTATTAATCGACTTCAGTCACTTGTAGTTTGCGAACTAGTTACTATTTTACGTATATTTTCGCATTCTTATCTAAGATAGTTAAAATATGACTATGGTATAGTATCCCATTGTTATTAGGTAGCTTACTAATATGTTTATTTGACATATAAAACAAGAACTAATTTATACACTGTTCCATTTAAGCCATTCAGTAGATCGAGCTGGCAACAGCGCAAACTTGAAGTAGCCTAAATTACATTGGGTAAACTTGTCTCTTGTCTCCAATTTCAGCCAATCAGAGAGGTCAAAACTATTCCCTATGCTCTGCAATACTGAATGGCTTAAATGGAACAAGGTATATTCATCTAATAAATAATTTTTCTATTTCGGTGTTCTTATGAGTCTATAAAAGCACTGTTTATCACTGAAAACACTACGTTTAGAAGATCTATAAACGTACTGTTTTTGGCGCCTTTCATGTTCTAGACGTGGTAATCATGCTTTCATAACTGACAGATAACCTCAAAATGGTAAATTGGTTGTGTTGAAATATTACTTCTAATTGTGGATTTTATTCTTTCTCTAGGTGATAGGACTAGAAAGAAAGGAAATTTATAGCTATATTTCAACTAAAAAATTATGAAACAAGAAACAATGCGCCCAGGTTTACTTTGTGAAAATAATTAAAACGGTAAGTTTTATTTATTACAATTTAAATTTATGGTAATGCAATATTGAGTTGAATGTATTGTTATTCCAGGCAGGTTATGAAATGTATGATGCACGTTACTTGGAAATGTTGACCTGCTTACTGGCAAACAAATATGAAAAGTTAACATTTTAATCCATGATTTCCAGTTCCACGTTGTGGCGACCTATCGAATATTAAATTTTTAAATATGATTTAGCATTATGAGTGCCATATATGTTTTCTATTAAAAATTGTAAGAACAGCTGTTGCCGTTATCTCTGCAACTGAGCATTGAATGTGTTGACATAATTGTGGAAAGTAAAAGTCTAGATCAATAAATTGTTTATTATATAAAGAGTTTTATTTATATGTTGTTTTTTTCAATATAAAGGCTTGATGGTCCACGTAACGTCCTTCAATCCCATATTCAAGTTTTATTTATAATAATAACCAACACGAACCAGCGATATGTCAAATCAGGATGGTTCATTAATAAACCTGTGGTGTTCATTGTATGTATTGGTTTTCCTCTTTCATAAATATATAATGCTTGATACAATGTTTTAAATTAAACAATCAGACAAAATCACAAACTGTGAAAATGTGAAATTTCAATTGTTAGCGGGAAGCGCTACCAACATAACTGATAAAAATACAACAACTCATATTTTTGACGTCCTTTTTTTAAAAATCTAATTGTAAAATTACCTCAATAGAAAAAATAGTATAAAAAATATGTATCATAAGTTGACGCACTCGTCCTTTGTAAAACTCGCCTGCCGGCTCGTTTTCCAAACTTGGACTCGTACGTTAACAGATTGCCTTATGATACTTGTATTTTAATGTACTATTATTTGCTAAACAGCTATTAGATGTTTTATTAGGAGACGGAAATCATGGGCATTAATCTAATAAATTAAGTAAATTTTATTCCGTGTACAAATAAAATAATGTATTTCAAATATATGTCTATATGGTTAGTGTACAATAACGATTAAAAATTAATAGTTAACACATAAAACTAACACATCCTATCACCTCTAGTTAAAGTGACTGTTTATTAACCATTGGTTAAGAATCAAACAGGAGGTTAGAAGCGATGCGAACAACAGTTTTAACTTCTAGTTAGCTCCAACCAAAGGTGGTAAGAACAATTTTGCAACATAACCGTTGGTTATCACAACTGTCACTTTAACTAGAGGTGATAGGAAACGGATCTAAGAAATTATTTATATTTATGAAATCATTATTCAATAATTCAATAAAACATAAATAGCTCGAGGTCAAAACTTAACCAGGAATGTCTAGTCTAAGTCAGATTATACAAAATAAAATGTACTCGTCATGGGAAATGTCAATATTTGACTTTTATTTAAATAAGATATAAAATACTCACATTGTTCTACACAACACAAAATATAATGATAAACTTAATATGTCATTTCTCTCACAAACTCATGTGACACGAACTGTTTATGTTTTAGTTTTATACCTTCCAAATCTATCACATAACAATGATGAAAACCTACTATACCATTATCAAACACAATCTATTATAAGATAAATTTTAGAAAAAAGATCTGAGTTTTGCAATAAAACCAGACAAATACGTATCAATGCTTTGTTGACAAGTTTAGCGGCGGTTTATTTGTGTGCGCCCACATCTCTTAACAATATGTGTTTAAATATTTTCATATTGATACACCATGTGACTTATTTTGTAGATAATACACTAATAGGTTTATTCGAGTTATTTTTTGATACACTTGTAAGTTTGTGAGTGTTATGATTTAAACTAAGGAGTAAAAATAACTTGGCATTATTTGTGGTCTAGATTAAGTTATCAGTGATTAACCAAGTTTTTTGTATGTGGATGTTATTGTAAGCTGCTTAATAAACCATTTATAAAGGTCATATCCTGGATTGTTTACACTGAACCAGGAAATAAAATTTTAGTCCAGGGAATTTACGGTTTAACGTCAAAAAATTGCAATAAAAGCTTTTATTCACAATCGGTTAGTAATATGACGATACAGTGGCGCCGACTTTTTATATTTCTATCGGGTGCTCAAAACCTAAAAAGTAGTATTCTATACAATGGTACCAAAACTTTGGTGATGCAAGGTATTCATGAAAAAAAGGCGCGATTTTTTTTATTCAATGTCAATTGCCTTATAATTGAAATTTACATTCTTTCAAGGGATGTGAAGCTGCATGTTTTTCCCCTTTCATGCACAAAAATTAATTGCCAGAATACTTTAGAAAAGAGAATATTATATTTAACAGATTGTTGACTTATCTGGATAAACTGTCTAAACAGCACAATGTGGCGCGAGTATTATACAGAGCCTACGTTACACTACAACTACAATAAACGAGCCAGACAGGCTACGTTTATGTTCGATGTTTGAATGCAATATGCACTTATTTATTCTGCATAGGGTAGTTCAGTAATTACGTCATATGCGACGCGCTTCATTTAAACTACTGTCCTACCGGTAAACACATCTTTTAAAGTGAACTTTATTGCCACAGCAAATAAGAACTATAATTTTAAGCAGTTCATTTCGTCGCCAATTTCTTACTTAATTAAGAAAAGTTAGCTATTTAAGCTGCCATTCAGTTAAGTTTGAATATTACCCTTTCAATTAAACAAAACATATCCTAATTAGTAATAATAATTATTCTATTTAAGTTTTAAAACACTTTGCATGAAACTGCATGTTCGTTTAATCTCGACCATGTTCGTGAAACATCGCGTGAAGCGGCCGGAAGAGCTCGTTTGAAAGACAGCGAACCATTTTTATGTTACAGTACCCTAAGAACACGACATATTATTAATATATTAATGTGGATAGACAGAGTTATTTACGTACATTAAACTTAAAAAGAAAAAATGTAAAGTTTTGAAAAGAATTGATTTGAAAGTTCAAAAACGCCAACAAACAAAATCTTAGTCGGTAAACTCTCAGACATGTTTGAAGCTGTGTAAACTTGATGCTCTGTAGTTCAGAATGTGCATAGTTGATTTCATTTTGAAATAAAACATTTTTTTATTTATTAATGTGTATATATTGTATTACGAAGTAATAGAAAAATGTTTATAATTTGATGTTATTAATATCTCAAAGTTAACTTTTTCATAATAACAATAATATCAGCATCAAATTACAAACCTTTAAATTCTGACCCTTATGTACTCTGTCAATAGAGTCTACTTTGAAAGTATCGTTTTTGCTTAGGGCAGTACAAAAATTCCTTTAATTTCACTTTCATTGTATATAACAAAATAATAAACTCTTTTAAACATAGCTGTTCACATACACAACTATGCTCTGTTCCATTTAAGCCATTCAGTAGATGGCACTGGCAACAGCGCAAATCTGAAGTAGCCGAAATTACATTGGGTAAACTTGTCTCTTGTCTCTAATTTCAGCCAATCAGAGAGGTCAAAACTGTTCCCTATGCTCCGCAATACTGAATGGCTTAAATGGAACAAAGTATAGGTTAGTTTTCAGCTCATGTCACTTGACTAGACCGCATTGTGACGTCACAAAACATGGCGGCAAAACTAACTTGAATCGCGAATAGCTAACCTTGGCGCTTCGCGCCTTTGTTAGCTATCTTCGCCCTCGACAATGTAACACTTTCCACCTCGGTTAGTAATATAGTATTTCAAAAAATCCTGTATAGAAAAATACGCTGATTAATATAACAAAAGTTTTCGAAAATCAGAGATCGAGAACCTTCCGCAAACTTGGAAAAATAGCGGCATTTTATAGTTTTCGGCCATTTTCTCGAAACGAAATTTTATAAGTGATCAATGTTGATGATTGTCAATTTTTGTACAAAATTCTTACATTTTTTTATCTAGGATGAATTGTCAAAGGGTTACGATAATATATTTAACCAAAATATTAGTCTATGAAAAAATTTAAATTACGCAAAAATTAAACAATTTTCCTTATTTAATACATGGTCTAACCTTTATTATTTATAATAGTTTACATTAGTCATATTTTTTGACAACGATTTCCTAAAAATTTTCATTTCTTCATCCACCACTCTGACAAGGTTAAAGATACGATAACGCGGTTTGATAATTTGGATTCGGCAGGAAATTCTCTTTCAATATTATGTTTTACACGATTTTTATCGATAAGCGGTTAGCGAGCTACTAACAACATAAAGTCAAATGAAGTTCCTCTAATATTTTAAACATCTGCAAATCGACTCATTTCTTATTTTTTTAATTCAGAATTTCAACACGATTTAAGATAAACATATAAACAATACTAAGTATTTAATACGTATTCAAGTAAATAAGTTCTGTCTGCAAATAGAATTGAGTAATAAATATCAATAAGATAAATAAAGAAAACAATTAATGCAAATAAGAGAGAGAGAGAGAGAGAGTATGTGAGATAGAGAGATAACAATTTTATTGTATATAAGTTGTACAACATGTTACAATGTACAGTATTGCATATAAATATAGCGACTATGTAGGAAGCAATAAAAAATACTCCGTCATATTTTAAATATTCAATATATTTTCAAACTTCTTATCAGAAATGTAAAGGTTACATATTCATAAAACCTTATATCCGTTAAATGAGTAATTTAAAAGTATATTAAATTTCACAAGTACTTATGTATTTGAATACAGAGTAAGATGCGACAAAAATAGAGCAACTGTATAAAAACAATTTTTTTTTCAAACGTCGTAGAGATGGCATTTTTTGTGACTTGATTCACAACGTAGAAGTTTCATTTCTACGCCGCCGGAGTAGAAATAAAATAAATAAGTATTCAAGAAACTTCATAGAATTAGCAAATAAAAAGAAAAGTAGTGCGTTTGATAAAAAAATTCATGTGTCATTCGGAATAAAAGTGTCTTTGTGTGCCTCGCATGCAATTGTACGACTCGCTTCGCTCGTCGTGCAAACTTCCATGCTCGCCACACAAAGTATCACTTTTATTCCTAATAACACAATATACTATTGGAACACCACCTTCTAAAGTTGTCTTTATTTAATACTTTTTAATGGCTAAAATATGTCATTATAGACAACTGTGAAATAAAAAATAACTGTAAAATAAAGAAAAATAACTATGAAATAAAAAAACACCAGTATCACTAATACTTTCATTTTTGCTCATTTTCTATCTTTTTATAAAACTAAAAGCAAAAAATATCAAAATAAATTTTGTTAAAAACCCAAACTTCTCCATATTCCTGTTACCCATAACCGGGCATGGGAAATCCTTTTCTTTAGGTTAAGTTTGTGTTGAAATCATAGAGGTAGGAATAAATATGGAGGGAGTATTTGCAATCGATAGTGAAGCATCTTCCCCCTCTACAATGTGTAGATATGGGTGTACCTTTAATTGTAGTTACAAGGTTGTTGCTGTCAACGCTTGAACTGCTATATGTAAGTTTTCTTGCAATAATATTAAATTCTTCATTTAACACAGGTAATTATTTGCAAATTTTTTGAACAATGGTGCTTTTTTGTATTGTTGGGTGCTCCAATACGTCAGGGGCAAAAACAGCACTGCAGGTAGAAAAAGAAATGAAAATTGGAATTTCAATTTATCGGTATAAGAAAACTATTTTTGATAATAAACATTTATCATGATTTGAATTTTAAACAATTTATATTTCTTTTATCTTGTCTGTAGCTTTTGTGTTATATAATAATAAATAATAAAAAATCTAATACCTATATTGAATGTATTAAAACAATTGAGATTTCTTACAAATATAGCCTCTTCCTAGCCTAGATCTACTGATTTAAGTAGGTAAATAATGTAAAAGATAACCGCATCGATCAAAGGTAAGTGGAATTTTAATTATTTATAATAATTTTTCTATATTCTAATTTCTTCTAAGCACATATTTGCTGAAAAATATGAATGTTTAACAATATTACTAAAAAAAACATTTTAATTTCAAATATTTAATTTTATATTTGCCGCGCGAATCCCCTCAGAACCTACGTCCGCCCCCAAACTTCTTTCTCACAAAATAAACTGTCACTTTTAACACATAACATAAATAACTATCTATTTTTTAATTCTATTTTTTTGATTTATTAATAAAATATAAACAAAAACAAAACAATTATGTGTTTTATATAAATTAATTAATTAATAGATACCAGCAGTTTATGAATTAATATATTGTTTATACAATTTATACTTATAACAAACATAACATTCAATGAAACTTAATAATTGTACCCTAACCTTTGACAGTCCATCATAATTAAAATTTATAAAAATTCAATAAATTTATATCAAAATACTCTCTACTTTCAAATTATATTCTTGGGTTTATTCATAAAATATAAACACAATAATGTGAATAGGGAAAAATAAATGTTAGAACTAATTGTGTACATTATTAGGAATTTTTTTACAATGTAAATATAGATTTGTATTTGTACGATAAACGATAACAACTTATTATTGGTATAAAAAGGTTAATGTTACGATAAAGTAGAAACGTAAAAAAGCTTACATACGAAAAAAATCTGATGTGGGTACCACATGAATTCCCGCCCATCCCATGTTTGAAATAGCAATGTGTTTTAAGTAACGAATCATTTCCGGTTGATCGTTTGTAAACCATATCTAATTTGTTGTTCTAATAAATAGAAAAGTCTGTAATACGAAATTTGAATTACATTTTATTGTTTTTCCTCGAAAATCTGCTACGAACTCCAAGTTAAGTACCACATCCGGTTTATCATACGGGATATTCAATTTAAGTGGCGCACTATTGCTATCTCGAGAACTATAAAATATACAAAGTTGGTTAAATTAGCAAACAATTTCTATATCATGATTATTAAAATATGCGAAACTTTTTTTTATCATTGGTTCTCAAATATGATACAACTTTATTATTTTTGAACGGAACCTACCTTTTTTGTTCGCCTTTCGATTCAGTATTTTTTTCCGAATACAACGATATATGTAATACACTTATGCCCGGTTTAAAAGCGAATTACATTTTTATCTAAGATTATAATTACTTATAATCCAAAATATTGAGAAAAATGCAAATAAAAAATTATTATATTTTAGTTTAAATCTGATAGAAATTAGAAATAAGATTTTTCACGTCACACTTGGGTTCCCCTTCATGCAGTGGCGGCGCCAGGATGTAAATGTAGGGTGGGCACAAGGCGCAATCAAAAAACGAGTGGGCATCAGGGGGGGGGGTCATAATAGGTCGTGTAAATGTAACTTGAAAAAAATGGCGCCGCAGGCAAATTTTTTTTTCATTCAAGGTCAAATTGCCTTATAATTGAAAGTTACATTTTATCAAGGGATGTGAGCTGATAAACTGAAAATTGAATATCACCTGCACTTCTACTATTATAATAATTATATTTTAACTGACATCCCTATTTTGTAATCAACATTAATATTTCAAAAATAAAAATAAAATAAATAAATATATCATCACGCCAAATTACCCATTGCTGGGTGTGCCAATCTGCTTTGTGCGCAGATATCGGTAATGATGATGACATATTTGTACCATGCGGGCGTTTACCAGACGTCACCTCACGAGCACTCATTGCTGGCGTGGAGAGTGCATCACAGGGGTCAATTTAGTGCCATTTAAAATATTTGGCGTCGGTCGGGATCGAACCCGGTTCCCCAGATTCGCGACCAGACACTCAGGCACGCGGCCACGAGACCCCATAATATTTCAAAAACAAGCCATAAATATTAACTGAGTAAAATACAATACGTATTTAATTTTATCTTAAATTATAATATTTGCGGTTGTTTGATTTTGGTTTTTTTATCAATTATTATTTGTATGTTGGTAATGGGTGGGCACTTGGGTGGGCACAAGTCTTTTTCGGGTGGGCAAGCGCCCACCCTGGCCCCCCCTTAGCGCCGCCACTGCCTTCATCGTTGATAATTTTTAGTATATGAAGGTTTGGTTTAGACCACTCTTCTTCGCGTCGTGTTCCAAACTTTTCATAAAATAAAATGTCACTTTTAACACGTATCATAAAAACTATTTCATACACATTAAATCTAAAATAACATGTCTGATGAATATAAAATATTATAAATTTGTTTGTTTTTAGATATCATTTACTAAATATATAACTCAATAACTAATTCTTATAAATAAAACAATGTAATCTTGTTATATTGAAGCAATTAATGCATTTATTTTTAGAGAGAATCAGTGATAGAGAGTTAATCATGTTATGTATGTTAAATAAAAATAAAAGATTCTGGAGCGGTAGAACTTAAAATATCTATTCAGTTTTTATTGCACTACCATTTATTTAGGAAGTTTTATTTGTATCACAACCAAGTAAATAATAATTTATAACTAAAATGAGGAATTTATAGAAAAGAATTACTGACAATTAAATAACGATCCTTTCTGATGCTTTATCTATCAATATACAGGCTGTCCCACGAAAGAATTTATTTATATATATATATATATATATATATATATATATATATATATATATATATATATATATATATATATAAATATATGGATAATATTAAGCAAAACAGTTCAAATACATATATGCCAGAAATCCTATTCTATTACCAACCTCTGTAAAATGACTCTAGAGGTGTATATTTTTGTTAAAGATAGAGTTATTCAACTTGGTGTATTATTCGTAAATTTATCAAATATCCCGCAACATTTCTTGATGATTACTAAAGAATTGTGAGTCGGAGGGATAAAAAATAGAAGCTTTATATTCTTTGGGTTTGGAGATTTTTTTAACTTTGAAAGTCCTCTCAATATTAAGAGTAAAATTTACCATTTTCGAGATAATTGATGTTAAACATATTTTATTATGAACTCAGCGACATAGGCGAAGTTAGAGTTTAAAATTAGGCGGTGCTAAAGTCCCTTACCTTAAAATGAAAAAAAAAATTGATTTACAAAATTAAAAAAAGTATTTATTTGATTAATTTATAAACAAGAAATAGGTATGATATAAGTGTTACAAGTGACATTTTATTTTGTGAAAAGGAAGTTTGGAACACTTCGCGAAGCTAATTTTCTGTTTCCATTTTGACAAATAAATTCTTGCAAAATATTTTAGGTATTATATATATATATATATATATATATTTTAAAGTTCATTTTCAATATTCAATACTTATCTACCTACTATTAAATTTGTAACACTTTTTTGTGTCATAGTAGTGCTCAGCCAGTTTTTAATTCTCCACATAACAGAGAATAAGGGCATATAGTACAGACCAAAATGAGTAAAAAAGCTTAATCAAAATAGATCTGATCTTCAACTGTTTCCAAAAAAGAGGCCATTTACTATTAGAATAGAAGAAAATTGACAAAGATAGTGATTGAACAAAATTTTGTCTATGTCGGTAAATAGACTATAAAAAAACAATAACATTTATTATGAAATATTTTTCTCAATTTCTAATAGTAACGAAGTTATCAAATATTGGTCAAGGTTGCTACAACATTTAACTTTGTACAATTATTTGATTTAAAAAAAAACAGAAGCACATCTAAGTTGACCTCTGAAAGGTAAACAAAAATTCTTAATAAATCGAAGTCGTAACTCTTATAGTTTTCGCGATAGCAGAGGTAAACCCTTGTTTTACTCATTTTGGTCAGTAGTATATGCACTTAGTTTTTACCTGAAGTTGGAAAACACCCTGTATAGGCAGAATGACTGTAATTTTATAAAGTTTATATAATTTCCAAATGTACCTTGATTAAGTACATTTTTAATATTATTTGATTCTTGACTGCTCATGTTCTTTAGAATAGTATTTTCAGCTTTCAAAATATCTTTATTTATTGCAAAAGTGATATAATGATCTACATCTACGGCTATTGGCTTTCTAGGGAAAATCGGAATTTAGGTGTGTAGCTATTGTCTCAATTATATGGTAGTAAAGTAAATATTAATTCGGAAAGAATTATCATCAAGAATTATCAGCACGAGTATGTAAGTCAGTATCATGTGAACTAGTTCCAATTGTTAATACGACCAAATAATCTTTAAGTAATTTTGACTCGCTTTTTCTATTTTTGTAGTTTTAATAGGTTCAATTTCAATATTGTTATTTTGTTAAGCAATTTCAATATCTCTCCGTGTGTACAAAAAGGCATAGTCAGTTCGCTTTTCTTCAATATATTTTTATTACATCTTTAATGATAGTTAAATTCCCTTCTTTGCTTTGAAAGTTCATCCTTAATATGTTGATAATATAATATAACAGTCAAAATGAATAGATGTGTCTAAAATGTAATTATTAAAATTTATAGAAATTTTGTTTGGGGGTACTAATTCAAAATCTGGGGGTGCTAAGCACCCCCAAGTACCCCCCCTAACTACGCCTATGCTGAGCGATAGCATTAATTTACACATACCATAATTTCAAGAAGTTGGTGTTGGTGTTGGTACTCCTCCTGTACGAATCTATATAGGATTTATGCTGTTATGATTAAATTTGTTTAACATGAGATTGAAATATTGAAATTTTTCGTAAAAAAACCTGTAGCTTGTTTATAATTATTAGCTTCGATACTATTAATATGTAATTGCAACAAAAAAGAAATGTTTATTTTCTGTTAAGTTTTAACGGTTGCGTAATTGCTAAGGTCATATGCAGCCGATGGTGTTTGGTAAAGATGAACTGACAAAGAAAGATGAATAACATAAACATCCTTCGCCTTGACGGATTTGAAATCAGAATCTTTGGTATATGAAGCGTTATCGTTACCATCTGTGCTATATTCAATAAATTAAATATTTTTGAAATAAAAGTATCTATAGAATAAATAAATATTTTATTAAGTATTTTGCAATTTTCTTTTAATATTCGAATGTATTTATTAGTCTAATTCATGTATTTAATATATGATTTACCTAAAATGGTACAAAAGCCAAAAATCGAAATTGAAAACTTAAGTATATAAACTATATATATATATATATATATATATATATATATATATATATATATATATATATATATATATATATATATATATATATATATGTATATGTATATTCCGTTCCTCTTGTACCCTTAGGGTGTCGAGTTTTCTGTCTGCTGTTTAGTTTTCTACAAAATTCTTCCACAGTGGTTTCTTTTTTGCCAAATGGTGTGCTGCTCTGCTTGTTATTTTTTTCTTTGTAAGAATTTCCTCTATTAAATTGTCCCATGTTTTCTGAGGTCTTCCCCTGTTTCGCTTTCCTGTTGTTCTAGATTTCCAAATTGCTTTCACTTTTCTTTTTTGCGGTAGTCTGACAAGATGTCCGAGCCAGTTCAGCTGTTTTTCTTCAATTAGCTGTTTGACAGATTTTACCGCAAGTTGGTTTCTTGTATCTTCGTTCTTTATTCGGTCTAGTTTCGTTGTCCCTGCTATGGCCCTCAGGCATTTCATTTCTATGGCTTGGATTTTGCTATTTTGTCTTTGGTTAACTATCCAAGTTTCGCTGCCGTATAAGAGGGTTGGTAGTATTATCATTTTATATATAGTTAGTTTTGCATTTGTTGATATATTTTTGTTCCTAAGGAATGTTGTTCTTAGTTGGTGGTATGTTCTAGCCGTTGTTTGTACCCTGTTGTTAATCTCTTCTACAAAGCCTCCTTGCCTTTCTATTATACTTCCGAAGTATTTGAAGCTTTCCACTTATTGGACTTTTTTGTGGTTAATGCATGTTTCAATGTTTTTCTTTTCTTTTCCTATTAGCATTGTTTTGGTTTTTTCAATGTTTATAGTCATATTGGTTTTCCGAAGTTCTTCTTGCCAAATATTGATCTTTGCAATGTTTTTTCTGTGTTTCCGAATATAACCATATCGTCTGCGACAAGGAGTTCTGTTACTTCTACTATTTTAAGGTTTAGGTATCCTATAGATGTCTTCTTGGTTCTTTGTTATGTTTCCTTTGTTATTTCGTCTATATATATATATATATATATATATATATATATATATATATATATATATATATATATATATATATATATATATATATATATGTTAAGTTTGTTATGAGGTGTGACAAGCAAGATCAGAGTTACTGACGATTATAAAAATGTTATTATTATTGTTTAAAAAACCAAGTCAACTCTGTATTCATATTTTGTAATCATAGTCATCTGTAAAGAAGCAAAGATGCAACAATTAAAAACCCTTAACGATGAAAAAAAAAATATATATAAACAAAAAAAGTCGGTGACGAACCAAGTGAGGGTTCACTCGTGTTTTTCATTCTCTCTGAATCTTTCTTTAAAAAATCAAAAATTCATTATTAATTTTTGCATCTTGGCTTTGAATTCCACCTTATAATCTTAAATTTGAATAATTAAATATTATTGATTGAATATCGTCGTTTAATTGTCTAGTGGGGATCTTTTCCTTTCAGAAATAGTGAAAGTGTAAGTGTTTATTCGTGCTTGTGAATAGTATTGTATTCGCCAGCAGTGGGCCATTTGAGCTCAAACCCTGTCTTCAAGTCGAGCTAATTTGAGCGTCGACCAGGACAACGGCAATCGTCTTCAAGTCGAGCCAGAACGAGCATCGACCAGGACAGCAAAGGATTGCCGTTTCAACCAGATCTCCACTACTGTTGCGTGCCCTCAAGCGCAACGCATCATCAACCAGAATAGCGGCATTCAGCCGTCTCAACTAGATCCCTACTGCCGTTGCGCACATGCAAGCGCAGCGTGTCCATCTCCTCACGCATCCGAACCCATCACCGCTTTGAGACGCAACCAGCGTCTCCTACTCCTGTTTCGTCACCGCTTCAAGACGCATCCAGCGATTCCCATTCCTGTTTCCTGTCATTAGATCCCAAGTCCCTGCCCCTTTTTTAAAGTCTCCTTAAGTCAAGGTCAGTACTCTTGCTTTTGCTTGTGATACCTCAAACAAATTTAATAATACAGTCCACTCGCGATTATTGCAAATAACAACATACAATTAGTCCATTAGCGACTTGGTCCTTCGAACTTAACTTAACATAAAAATTTGGTCCTTCGAGCCGGATATTCCACTGTCAATTTTAGTACTATGGAAGTTGATTTAAAAACGTTAAAGGCCCTAGCAAGAGGCTACGAATCCCGTATTGTAAAAATACACGATCTCGCGAAAAAGTGCACTCCAACGGACACATGCGCCAATGAACGCTTCTTGGACGAATCCCAAGAAGTCGATTTGTTAAGGGAGGAATTTAAAAATGCCTTAATTCGTATAAATGACCTTGAGCTATCTATTGATGCTAATTTTAATCCAAATTTTGATACATTAATGACAATAGAAATGTATTTTTCAAAAATAAAAAGAACGAGAAGTGAGCTGTCCTTGTTGGCCCCCAAAGCGCAGCCGTCAAAATCTAGTACTGCACTAAATAAATGTAAAAAACTGCCCGCTATTGAATTGCCATCTTTTAATGGGAAAGTAGAAATGTGGCCGTTATTTTATCAATCATTCAAATCAAATGTACATGAAAACGAGGCGCTCTCAAACGAACAAAAAATTAGTTATCTAATAGGCAAACTTACGGGCAATGCTCTAGAAATAACAGGGGGGATATTGCCCACACCTGAAAACTATGACATTATTTGGGACGGCCTGGTAAAGCAATACCAGGATGAAAGAACAATGGCTAAGCAATACTTAGACAATATTTTCAATATAAAATTTAGTTCAAAAAACCCAAGTCATTTGACAACGTTTGTCAATAAATTTTCCGCCTCCGTAGAGGCTATCAAGCAACTTAATATTCCAGACATTCTGGATTTCGTGCTATTAAACTGCGCATCCAAAAAGGTGGATCCAGAAATAGTATTGCTATTTGATACGATATTCCGCGAAACGGAATTTCCTACTTGCAAAAACTTCTTAGATTTTGTTAGAGATCAGGCAAAGATCTTGGAGCGTTTTTCATCTGTAAAGGGATCGCCAAAAGTGGCGAATCATTCACACACATTTTTGGCGGCAGATGAAAAACCAAAACAAAAAATACCTTGTAAAATACCTTGTATTTTGTGCAACAGTGCGGAACATTCCAATCTGTATTTTTGCGAAAAATTCCATAAAATGTCAGTACAAGACAGATTTGGATTTATAAAATCAAAAAATGCATGTTATAATTGCTTATCCAATGTTCATTCAGTAAAAAACTGTCCATCACGCTATAGATGCCGGGAATGTAACAAAAAACATCATACATTTTTGCATTTTTCATCTTCTACTCAATCTCCAACCAAACAAATAACGGAACCGGAGAAAATTGACACTTCATGTCATGTATCCACAAATAATAATGGTTATGTTTTGTTGTCGACAGCACAAGTTTATGCAACGAACATAAATAAAAAGAAACTAATGATTAGATGTCTATTAGACAATGGGTCACAAAATAATCTTATAACAAAGAATTGTTGTGAAAAATTAAAATTACCGATCACACCGCTCGAAAACTCAAAAATTCGGGGGATCGGGATGACAAGTCGCCCAGTTTATGGGTATGTAAATTTTGACATAGAATCGAGAGTATCGCCTCATAAGTACAATTTAAATGCATTAGTAGTAGAATGTATAACTGATAATTTACCTTCGTGTAAACTAGATGCTTCAAAGTTTCGGTCCTTAAAATCCATTCTTTTAGCCGATAATTCCTGGAATGTACCGGGAAAAATTGACGTAATTCTAGGGGCTCAAATATATCCCTCTTTAATACTATCGAATCGATTAGGAACCGCACCAGTAGCCTATGATACAACATTAGGTTATGTGCTAATCGGAGAAATAAATAATAAAGTTGTACCTTCTGAATCCTTTTCATCATTTTCTGCATTTGCACAAAATAATTTAGTATCTTGTTTGCACAAGTTTTGGGAACTAGAAGAAGTTCCAAGTCACACAATAAAGAGTCCTGAAAACGCTGAATGTGAAAAAATATTTACGGAAACCACTAAACGTTTAGAAAATGGCAGATACATAGTAAACTTACCATTTGAGAGAGATCCTAATTTGTTGGGAAATTCTCGCTTAATAGCCGAACGTCGGCTCTTACATTTAGAAAAACGTTTTAGTCAGTCAGTAGATTTGCAACGTCAATACAATGACATAATAAATGAATATTTACAAAAAGGTTATCTGTCAGAAGTGACGAATAATGAAGGCTATTTTATTCCACATCATGCTGTCATTCGCGAAGACAAAGCTACAACAAAAGTTAGAATAGTTCTGGATGCTAGCGCTAAAACTCATACTGGACTGTCTCTGAATGATTTATTGTACTCTGGCCCAAATTTGCAAGCAGATTTATTTAATTTATTGTTAAATTTTAGATTATTTCCCATAGCCTTGACAGCTGACATAAAACAGATGTATTTACAAGTATTAGTGTCAGAACAACATAGAAAATATCAGAAAATTCTTTATAGATTTGAAACCTCTGAAGCGATAAAAACTTTTCAATTTAATTGTGTTTGTTTTGGAATAAAATCTAGCCCTTACTTAGCAATGCGAACTATCCGACAATTAGCGGAAGACGAAAGTAAAAATTATCCAAATGTGACAAATCGGGCAAAGACTGAATTATATATGGACGACTTAGTCGTATCTGTTATAAATTCAACTGAAGCTAGTAGTCTTATAACGGATTTAATTAATTTAATGTCAGCTGGAGGTTTCGATTTGATAAAATGGGCGAGTAACAATACATCACTCATTGAGAGTTTACCAACCTCACACAAAACCAGTATAGACTTGTCAAAGGGAGAAAACTTAAAGATTTTAGGAATATCTTGGAATCCTAACACTGACACTTTCACATTCCAAACGTCAAACTTTGACACAGCACACTGCACAAAAAGAATTATATTGTCAACAGTTGCCAGATTATTTGACGTGCTTGGATTAGTCTCACCTGTAATATTATATGCCAAATTATTAATAAAGGAGTTATGGCAAGCCGGCGTTGATTGGGATGACATACCACCCAAAAACATAACCTCGAATTTTTGCAAATTGATCGCAGAATTCAACTGTTTAGAGAAATTGTCGGTCCCTAGACATATAGGCATTTCGGAAGGCTGCCGAGTAAACCTGGTTGCCTTTTGCGATGCTAGTACAAAGGCGTATGGTTGCGTCATCTATCTTCAAGTAGTAAATTTAAATAATGTCACAATTAGACTATTATGTTCAAAATCCAAGGTAGCTCCTATGAAAATAATCACTTTAGCCAGGCTCGAATTGTGTGCTGCTCTTCTTATGGCAAAACTTGTAAAACATGTTAAAGATTATATAATTAAAAAATACCCAATTGATAAAATATATGCTTTTTCTGATTCTATGATCACATTATCATGGATAAAATCATCTCCGCATAGATGGACAACATTTGTAAGCAACAGAGTTGCGCAAATACAAGAAAATTTAGATCCAAGTTGTTTTTATTATGTGGCAGGGAAAGAAAACCCTAGCGATTTAATATCTAGAGGGATGCTCCCAGCCCAATTAATTACATGTAATTTATGGTGGAATGGCCCCGATTGGTTACAGTCAACAATCGAAAATTGGCCTATTCATCAATTAAATACTTTGTCTGTTGACCAATTACCGGAAATTAATTCGAAAACATTTAATACCACTGCATCTGTGATTCATTATCCCATTTTATACACTTTGGCACAAAATATATCCTCTTGGAGCAAATTGTTAAGGGTAACAAGTTACATTTTAAAGTTTGGCAAAAAATTACTTTTCAAAGGTTACATATCCGCGTCAAACTTAGCCATAGCAGAAATATATATTTTAAGGGCTGTACAATTTGTATACTTCTATGAAATAATAAAAACGCTTCAAGAGGGAAATAATCGGTCAATAAAAAACAAACAAATATTAAAACTTTCCCCATTTGTAGACGAAAACGGAATATTAAGAGTTGGCGGAAGATTATTCAATGCAACATTGCCATTTGAAGTTAAACATCCAATTTTGCTGCCAAAATCTGATCACATAGTCGAATTAATTATAGGTTATTATCATATTTCAAATTGTCATGCGGGAACAGATTTGTTACTAGCAATAATTCGTCAGAAATATTGGATTATTGCCGGTAGAAATGCAATCAAACGAAATTTATACAAATGTAATAAATGTTTTAAGGCAAGACCGATTAGCACACAACCTAAGATGGGGGATTTACCGGATTATCGAGTAACTGTTTCAAAGCCATTTGTTTACACAGGTGTAGATTATGCAGGCCCAATTAAATTCATAAAATCAAGACATAAAGGCCAACACGCAAAAAAGGCATACATTTGCATTTTCATTTGTCTAACTATAAAGGCTGTTCATATTGAATTGGTTTCAGATCTAACAGTAAATTCGTTTATTAACGCGTTTAAAAGATTTGTATCAAGGAGAGGCCCCGTTTCACATTTATATTCCGATAATAGCACTACTTTCATAGGGGCTCGAAACAAGTTTAATGAACTGTATAATTTTGTGCAGTCGACTACATTTCATAAAACATTATCCAACGAATTAGCAATGAATGGAATAGAGTGGAAAACAATCCCGCCATACAGTGCTAACTTCGCAGGGATTTGGGAATCTGTAATAAAAAGCTGTAAGAAACACTTATTCAGAGTCATAGGTAAACAATTATTAAGCTACGAAGAACTGATAACGCTCTTAACACAAATAGAAGCAGTTTTAAATTCTCGTCCTCTATGTGTACAAGGTGCAGAACTCAATCCAGAGTTATTAACACCGGCCCATTTTCTGCTTCAAACCCCATTAAAACGATTGCCTATAGCTGAACCACTCAAATCCAAATCCACTTTGGTACATCGCAAATATTTACTAGACTCACTAATAAAATCATATTGGGAAAAATGGCAATTAGAGTATTTAACTTCTCTACAGATACGCCAAAAATGGCTAACATCAACTAACACAGTAAAAATTGGGCAGGTAGTCATAATTAAAGAAATTCGATTACCACCATTAGAATGGCCATTAGGAATTATCACTAAATTATACTTTGGAAACGACAAAATAGCTCGCGTCGCGTTGGTAAAAACAGAAAACGGTGTAATCAAACGCCCAATTAATAAATTATGTCCACTACCAACTCAATAGATAGCTTAATTGTCGTCAATTTTCATTATTGTTGTTTTGTTAATTTGTAAAAATGTCACTTTGACACAAAATGTCATTTTGACATTATGCCACTCTGACATAT
Organism: Harpalus rubripes; assembly: GCA_963082715.1. Classification (NCBI taxonomy): domain Eukaryota; kingdom Metazoa; phylum Arthropoda; class Insecta; order Coleoptera; family Carabidae; genus Harpalus; species Harpalus rubripes. The sequence goes on from OY720452.1 coordinate 18,625,443, forward strand.
TGTCAGATAGACATAATGTCACTTGTTAACTGTCACTCGATGTTTCTGTCGAGTTGATTATTTTTTGTTTTTTCTGTTTGTACTTGTTTTTTCCAAGCAATTGTTAGTTGCAGTGCATTTTTTCGCCAAATCGAATTAATTATTATGCACCACGCAAATTTCTTGTGCCCGGGAATATGTTAAGTTTGTTATGAGGTGTGACAAGCAAGATCAGAGTTACTGACGATTATAAAAATGTTATTATTATTGTTTAAAAAACCAAGTCAACTCTGTATTCATATTTTGTAATCATAGTCATCTGTAAAGAAGCAAAGATGCAACAATTAAAAACCCTTAACGATGAAAAAAAAAAAATATATAAACAAAAAAAGTCGGTGACGAACCAAGTGAGGGTTCACTCGTGTTTTTCATTCTCTCTGAATCTTTCTTTAAAAAATCAAAAATTCATTATTAATTTTTGCATCTTGGCTTTGAATTCCACCTTATAATCTTAAATTTGAATAATTAAATATTATTGATTGAATATCGTCGTTTAATTGTCTAGTGGGGATCTTTTCCTTTCAGAAATAGTGAAAGTGTAAGTGTTTATTCGTGCTTGTGAATAGTATTGTATTCGCCAGCAGTGGGCCATTTGAGCTCAAACCCTGTCTTCAAGTCGAGCTAATTTGAGCGTCGACCAGGACAACGGCAATCGTCTTCAAGTCGAGCCAGAACGAGCATCGACCAGGACAGCAAAGGATTGCCGTTTCAACCAGATCTCCACTACTGTTGCGTGCCCTCAAGCGCAACGCATCATCAACCAGAATAGCGGCATTCAGCCGTCTCAACTAGATCCCTACTGCCGTTGCGCACATGCAAGCGCAGCGTGTCCATCTCCTCACGCATCCGAACCCATCACCGCTTTGAGACGCAACCAGCGTCTCCTACTCCTGTTTCGTCACCGCTTCAAGACGCATCCAGCGATTCCCATTCCTGTTTCCTGTCATTAGATCCCAAGTCCCTGCCCCTTTTTTAAAGTCTCCTTAAGTCAAGGTCAGTACTCTTGCTTTTGCTTGTGATACCTCAAACAAATTTAATAATACAGTCCACTCGCGATTATTGCAAATAACAACATACAATTAGTCCATTAGCGACTTGGTCCTTCGAACTTAACTTAACAATATATATATATATATATATATATATATATATATATATATATATATATATATATATATATATATATAATAAATAGGAGCGGGCTCAAGTTTCCTCCTTGTTTCAGTCCTTGGTTTATTGTGAACTCCTCCGACATGCAGTTACCTGTGCATATGTAGTTCCTTGTGTTTTTGTAAATGTTTTGTATGGCTCTTAATAGTTTAACTTCTACGTTTCTTTTTTCTAAAATCTTCACAATAGTAAAACCTATTTGACTAAGTATTAAAGATGTAATATTGTATTTTAATTTTCTTTATTAATTGTTAATCTTTGAGAGTTCATCCTAGGTAAAAAATGCAAGAATCCTGTTTGTATATAAATTACGGGTTTTAATTTCGATACGAGCATTTTGATATGTTATTTAGCGCATTTTTCTGGACAGGATTCCGTAAAAAAGCTTTTGTTGCAGTTTCTTTGTGGTAAGATCGTAAATTCCTGGACCAATTCAAATGTCATTACCAAAATTCGTGAATAGAAGTAGATTGGCACACACACAAATAGGTAATAAACCGTGATGATTTACTCGTATGTATTTTATATTTTAGTTAGACCGAACCGTTGAATTTGTAACTGATGCTGATTATATTGACTGATTATCCGATTATTTGTAACATTTTAATCTATCACGCAATCAGCTAACGTTTTCATTATATTAATTTTAGTTGATCAAATTTGACTATTAATGTAACAAATATTAGCTAGGGATATCAAACGAAACACAGTTCACTGTAGGTGCATTGAATCATCAACAAGTAGACCAGGGGTATTTACCATTTATTTCCCTAAAGAGGTATTTAGGGGCAGAGAAAATTAAATGCATGGAGTACTAATAATTAAGAGTTCGTGTATATATACCTCGCTGACAAATTTGCAAACAGATGTATAATGTGTATAGGGACTGCCATATTTTAAGCTTTGGATTAATTAATACGTCCATATGGTACAGTCCAAAGTGCTTTTTAATTTCCAGTTAAAAGCTTTGCTAATTCTCATGCATTACCCGATTATCAGAAGGAAAGCCTTTAAATAAATTTTACGTTGAAGGCAATGTTTTTTATACGTTTCATGGGAATTAAGAGTTATCTACTTAACTATAATTTCTTTTCTTATTTTGAAATACATACTTATATCAAGGGTCTAATAATATTCGATATTACCTATTAGATTAAATATACAGGTGTGTTATTTTCGATGGTTTCTTATACGTTCTTAAAATTGCATTATGAAAAATTTAAAAACAGTTTTCTATGTAACTTTTAATTCTGCATAACTTTGCACCCTACAGTTTTTGCCGTACATAGAACAGGAGAGCGGAAAATTGCATAAAACTAAAATCCCGTATTAAATCCCTTTGTTCAGCCCTAACCGCCACCACTCGATATAAATAATAGTAATCAAGAGTGTTATAAGGACAATAATTCTTGAGGACAACAGTGTACTTTCCAAGGGCCTCTGGCCCGAGGTGTGTACGTTGATCGAAGGCTTTATTGTCCGTTTAACTCCCTTGGTGACTTCAATGTTTTATGTCCGACTATAATTTTTTAATATTCTACGGATTATGAATCAGAAAGTGTTAATAAAATTTACGAAGTAGGTAGGGAATATAAATTTCTTGACAACATTACCAAAGCATCAACTCATAACGCCCTTGGGCGTTATTTGTTATACAATTACTATGAAAGCAGGGTTGTTATAATAATAATAATAACATATAATAAGAAAGGTGCTCACATAGTCACCCATACCCAAGCTGCTTGGTAAGCGGCCGGTTGGAGTGGTTCCTCCGAACTGCAGAATATGTTTGTCCAGAATATCGGGACCAATAATAATTATATTATAATGTATTAGATATATATATATATATATATATATATATATATATATATATATATATATATATATATATATGTCGGAGATTGTAATATCAAAGCATGTCGTAACGATCATTTAATGAGTCAAGTATTACATGAATCACTTATAATCTTTTAATTGTATTGTCGTAATCGAAACGTCAAGCATTCTAGGCTATAATGCTTGGATGGAATCAGTGTGTAGCGGTGCTCAGGGAGTGAGTGCAGGTCCGCCTCGCTGAGATCATCACGTTTATATTATCGCTGTGGTTCTGAAATAGTGTTGGTCGACATAGAGTTTGCCAGTGATACTACCCCGCGACATCAGAAGTGGGATTCGCCTGCGATCCACAATATTGTATGTGGGTTTTTGTTCTGTTGGTGAATTATAAAGTGAAGTGTAGGGCCAAGCAGGTTAAGATGGAAAGGCCGTCTAACAATTTTTGCAGGTTTTCATCCTAGGGCATTGACCAGTAACAAGGATTCCGTCTGTGTCCCACCCGGAGAGTGGTGACGTAATTACAAGAGCTGGTTAAGTAGAACCGTGAGTAATGAGTACTGAATTTATTTTAAGCGGTCTTCCAATACTGGTAAGAGATTTGATTATAATTGGGTTGCTGTTGTAATAAAAGCAATTCGGTCAGTTGCTTGTTGAGAAACGAGAGACGAAGTCGAGTTTGTTGTTTATGATATTGTGATGGCCGATGATCCGGATTACCGATCTCCATATATGTTATTTAAGATATTATTTATTACAGTAGGTGTTCATGGCAGTTGTTATATTTTGATTGATGTTTTGTCATTGAGCTTGTATGACGTAATAAGTATTTCATTTTTGGTAGCTTGATTCTACTCCTTTACATCGTCTGCGACGTGACAATATTATTAAACTGAATGTAGGTCAAGTAGTCACAGATCGGGAGTATCAACCAGTTTGCGATTTAGTTAGTTATTTGTGAAATAACAAACGAACTAATACAAATTCCTTAAAGTGTTTCGGTATGTCAAGAAAGATTGTAAAATGTTTTCATTGTACAAGTTTCGCAAACTAACAGACACGTTGAGTAGATATGACCGATGCGGGTGCAGAACCATGGTGTACCGAAATATAAATTATAACATTAAAATTTCACTGGGGATCTTCAGTGAAGATAGTTAATGGTGGAAATATGTTGGAAAACTATGCTAAAGATTAATATTTTATTAAATGCAGATAAAGTTTACTGAGCTACAAATTGTTATTATCATTATAAGGTTGAAGGCTTTAAGCGCTGGTGACTTTTGTCACCACGACCAGTAAGATCTGCTGTAGCATGTTTTGACTGAATGTCTGGAAGCCACTTCAAAATTTTGATGAACTGAAATTTGGTATATTATAGAACAATGACTAGTAAAGATACTTGTCATAATTCAAAGTCCCTTTTGTTAAGAGCTGATAACTCTTTAACGTTCATCGTCAAGGGTGAAATGAATATCTCCAGGCTATGAATTATGGCTTTTCAAGTATCCACAGGAAATGCCTAAGACTCACTTATACTACGGTACCCATTTTAGCTTTGATTCACAAGTGAAAGCAGCCTGGTTATCTGACGTTATGTAGATTGCTTCTCCTTTGAGAGCTTGTTTAAGTTTATTGAGCACACAGATTTATTGCTTGAGATATAATGAAACCGTTGTGTATGGATTCCTTTATTTGGCAGCACGGACCAAATAAAATCGATCCAGTTTCTGCTGACTCTAGTTTAGAAATATCCGTAAACCAGGACAGAGAATCTATTGGAAGAGTGGCCTTACTACTGTCCACCGAAGGCGATTACCAAAAACTTTCTTGTGTAGCTTTTGTTTCAGAAATTATGAGTGGCCTACGAGATCTCCAAGCTTGAAGTGTTTTGTCTTTCACAGTGCAAAGACGTTGGCCCTAGAATAAATTCCATTACTGCACTTGGACAGGTATTCATAGCGCCTGTGGTATGTGATACAAAGAAAAACTATCGTTGCGCTTCCGCAAAGACGCTTGTGCTGTGTTTTGTTACATTTTTGCCGCCATACTAATATGCATGAGTGATCATTGGTCCAAATACGGTGATGTATGGCCAGTGGTTCGTTTCTGCCTGCAATCTCTAGTTTTTGCTAGAAGGACAGCGGCTTGTGTCCGAGGCTGCTACGGGATTTGTTTTGATGATTTTGTTAATGTATAAATTGCATGTGGACTTTTGAGTATTCAGGTTTCAGGTATCTGCGTTGACATTAAGGATAATGTGATTGAAGTGAGAGATCGATGCATTCGATCAGTTACCATACGATGATGCTATTTGGGAAAAATATTGTTGACAGTGGCGGGAGAGCTGTAATTATGGACGAAGTCTGTACCAGTCTGTCTCGAAATAATAAGCCAGAATGGGCGAGCATCGTGCCCAATATCTACGAATGAGGCGATGTGTAGCACTGATAGTGAGAGAATGTATTGGATGTACCGTGTTAGCGTGAATAATATAGCGCTGTGCAGACAGTTCAAATCTGAGTGAACTTTTATCAATTGTTCATGGTATAATTTGTATGAAGTTAAAGTTCCTGCACGTCCATGTTCCAAAACCCTGAGTCGTTACGGATGGAACTTTCATGAATATTGAAATTTAGGTACAAATATGGTAGTGGTTTGAAATAGTCCCTGAGTGTATTCCCAGAACATACTATATGACTTTATTGAATTTCCGGTGAGCATGGTCGTAGCTATAAAATTTGGCGTTTTGGTTTTGATGGGGCTGTGGCCGATCAGGCTCCTCGTGACCGTTTTCGGGGTGACCATTCCAGTTTTGTCAAATTGTGAATTTGTTGAATGTTTAAATTGTGGCAAGCTAGATCAGCCGCAGAGGAGTTGCACAGGATAGCTGGTGCCCGGACTGGAGCCTGCCACGGTTGCGAAGCAGACTGTTTTACCTGAAAAACAATTGAGCAACAGAAATCTGTCAGCCATTGGAAGCAGAGAAGTCTGACAAGACGGGACTTGCTTTTCAAATGTTTGTCTTAATGTTTGGGACGCCTAAGTGCAGCGTGATGGACGCTGGAACAAATTGCTTTAAAATATTTTGATCGTATCCAAGGATAAATTTAATTGAAGAAAGTTCATCGGATGATGGATATAAAGGAAGATAAAAAAAGTTGTTTCTACATCTCCTCTTGCAAACGTTTCGGTATATTATTTTACCTTCATCAAGTGCTACAATAAAAATATTTGACACAAATCAACAACAATCGTTTTCCAGAGTATAATCAAACAATAATAAACAACAAGTTTAAATAAATAAAAAAAAAATACCTGTGAGATATGTAGGCCAAACGAGAAACATTATAATGGACAGCATCACCTGTGACAGTGTAAGATCAACTGACTAAAACTTACTAACCTCCAATAAGGGCAAAAACCAACTTGTCAAAAAATTAAACTAAAAAACACTAAGCCAAAATACAGTTAGGAAAACGAAAAGAAGAACTATCTGTTTGAATTATTTAACAAATTTAGAACATTTTGATAGCTCTAAGTATTATTTACATAACACATGAATCCATGTTCTAATTTTTAAGTAGAGCGGTTCATGCGTACAATAATGAACCTTCTGGAGGTTGAGACCACAATTTAGTTAGGCTAATCGAGTGGATCGTTGAAAATCCACAGGGGTGACTAAAACTTTGAAGAGCCGACAAACTTTTATAACAAAAGTGGCTAAGGAGTAATTGAGGCGTTTGTCTGGAGATTGGTTATTTTCGTTAAATTCTTTAGAATTATTAACCGTCATGGTGTTTCGGTATGCTACTCTGATACCTCTGCCGAAGGTAACATGCTAACTAGGTGCCTCTGTCGTGTGTGTTTTCCAGTAAATGAATTGGGAAGCGTGGCCTAAGACGACGGGCTAAGTTTTCGATTTGCCATAGGATTTCTGATTTAGGACCTGAATGTTAGCAAACTAGTAATAATTTGTTTTGTATGTTCTAAAGGCCCATGACTCTAATCGCACTTATAAATACGCACATTACCAAATTAGAAAAATGTCAGATAATAATGATATTTCTTCCCTAGGAACTGACGAAGAGCCAGGTTCTACACAAAATAATTAAAACTAGAATTGTCTATAGTACAATGAGGGTGTTCCATTGCTAGGTAAGCAATGACGGTGTGGTTTTCCTGAGCTGGATAAGCGATGACGGAATAGTGTTCCATTGCTGGGTAAGCAATGACGGTGTGGTTTTCCCGAGCTGGTTAAGCGATGACGGAAGGGTGTTCCATTGCTGGGTAAGCAATGACGGTATGGTTTTCTTGCGCTGGTTAAGCGAAGATGGAATAGCGATCGATTGCTGGTTAAGCAATGATGGTCAGTCGCTGTTGGACAAGCTATAACAATGCTTGAATACTGATATTGGTAGTCATGTATTTACTGGTGAAATGTATTGTCACAGAATTATGTTTTGTTTGACGTCTTGTAAAAAAGGCGTCCATTAAATAATTTAGTGTACTATAGCTAAATTTTGAGCTTGATATAAATGTGAACAAAGTTGTAACTATTTGAGCACTTATTGGTCAGAGATAGCCGAGCGAAAATACTGTGGATAAATTCTTTGTTTTCAGATAGTTCACACGAGGACGTGTGAAACGTCAGAATGGCCGTGTCGGAGATTGTAATATCAAAGCATGTCGTAACGATCATTTAATGAGTCAAGTATTACATGAATCACTTATAATCTTTTAATTGTATTGTCGTAATCGAAACGTCAAGCATTCTAGGCTATAATGCTTGGATGGAATCAGTGTGTAGCGGTGCTCAGGGAGTGAGTGCAGGTCCGCCTCGCTGAGATCATCACGTTTATATTATCGCTGTGGTTCTGAAATAGTGTTGGTCGACATAGAGTTTGCCAGTGATACTACCCCGCGACATATATATATATATATATATATATATATATATATATATATATATATTTGTATTTTGTGAAATAAAATAATAATAATAATAATAATAATAATAATAATAAAAATAAAATAATAATATACCAGTCGGATATTAAGTTCATTTTAATCTATATACAATGTAATATAGAAAAATCTATTGTCCAGTCTATTATATTTTTAAATAAAGAAAAATTAATTATATTTTAATACTTACTTTGTCTTAAAATTTATTCCCATTTGTCAAAGGTAGTGGCGAGATTTTTTCTTAGCAAATTGTGAAAATAATATCGAATTTAGGCAACACAAATTGTTCCCAAAATTTGTAGAATCAACAGAATTCAGAAGGTTATAAATATAAGAAAAATTTAGAGACCATTTATGGTTTAGTTAAAAAAACAACAAAAAAAAACGGACTATGTGCCGAGTTGTCTACTACCGATGATCATAATGATGTAATAATTGAAAAAATACAGCCAAATGACTATTATTATTGTAGTTTTAATGTTTTTTCTTCCCATTAAATAAAATACCTAAGATTTATACTTTAATGGTATTGTAACGTGTGAGCCCCGCTGCTACGTTGAACAAGCGTCTAAGTATAGCGATGACGCAATCGCACTAGCAGCCGGGCTACGTAAAAAAAGCCGAGCGTGCTTAATTACGTTCGGTTGCTTGAACTTTTTGTGTTCATTGTTATTATGCGGTCGAACATTCTAGAGCTCTCTGGAAGTTAATGGCAGCTATATAATAGGGACGCAGCTATGCTCGGGAGTTAGTTATTTACATGGAGAGACCTATAGAGACATTTACATGGAGTGTTAGAGAGTAAAGTGTTAGTGAGAAGTAAAGCAGTATCGTAGTGAGCGAATGCAATTGGTGTTGAGTAGATACTCGGGAAGTTACTGGTATATTGTGATAGCTGTGGATGTGAGTACTCGGTAGTGTTGACGAGTATTGGGAAGCTATAGTGTACAAGGACAGTAACGGCGAGTCGGGAAGTTACTGGTATACCGGGGATAGCTGTGAAAGAGAATACTCTGTAGTATTGAAGAGTATTGGGAAGCTAGGTATACGGGGACAGTAACGGCAAATGGAAGTGAATACTCGGCAGTGGTGTTGAAGAATTGTGTCATACGGACAGTCGGTGATACTGAGTCTGTGGAGGAGAGAGAGTTACATAAATAGACAGATAGTGAAGTGAAAAGTGTGATTTCTGTCCGAGCAGTTGAATATACAGACGCTGTTGAGTCAGTTGAGTATATAGACGCTGTGGAGGTTGGTAGACGTGATATAAATAAAAAAGTGATATAAATAGTGGAAATAAATAATTAGTAATATCATGGAAATAAATAGTAGTGTTAATTGGTTAAATAAATAAATAGTGTTAGTGTTATCTAGTTAATTATAGTTTTAGTCTTAATTAATTAATAATAATTGTCTAATATTTACACTTCACCCAAATAAATAAAAAACGTTACAGTATTTATATTTTTAGATATTTATTTATCTAATTAAACAACTGGAAATGTATTTTCATTATCTGGGTTTGTTTTTATTTGACCCGTGTTGGAATTAATTATTAGATAAATCAATTTTAAAGTAATTATATGAGATTGAACATTAATGTCTAATTATATATTGTATAATACTGAAGTGGAATATTATAAGCTTGACTGTTTTATCTTGTTTAAAAATTATTAAGTTAGCCAAAGTCGAACTTAGTTTGAAATACATAAAGTTGCAATTTGTTTGTGTTTCGTGCGTGTACCACGTGTAAGATTTATGTGAATAAATGCAGTCAATATGTCTGATATCACTCATTCAACTGCAGAATTAACATAGATTTTCTCATAAATCATCAAGTTATCTGTCGAATGCAACCATTAGTTACATTCAGGCTTTAATTATATGTATGTTACATTCGTGCGCTGAATGACAGTGACTTATTATTTGTTGCATCTATAAATCGAATATGTTGTCTTATCAGTAGATAAAGGAAACGTACATCTGATTTCGTAATTCAAAGAAAGATCTTTGTTTTCTGAAGAGCGATATCAATTTGTATAACATTGTTATCTTTTAGAATGATTGTTTTTTTAAAACAAAGGTACATAGAAAAAAAAAGTTCATTAATATTTTTCATCTAATCTCTTTCTTGTGACAAGCATATCGTAAAAAATATAGTAAATATAGATTTCAATTGTATCAGATTTTGAGATTTATATTTTTTGAAGTAAAATATACGAGGTAGCGTCAAAATGTTCCCGGATGTGGTCAATAAAGTTTTATTGAAAAAAGGCTCAACATTTTATTTTAATTTTCTTTAAAATAAACTCATCCTACATTTACACAGTTGCCAGTAATCTGTATATTGGACGAATCAAATTTATTTGATTTCAAAAATATTGTATAGCTCTTGCCAATTTGTACCGTTTTTCACTTGACTCACTAAATGCGGTGTACCGCTGTCCCAGCAGGTAACTTCGTTACCTGAGTGGTAAGGGTGGGATTACCGAAATTTTGCCATTTGTAAACTTCTAAATTATCTATTTCACGAGAGAAACAAAGGGTATTTGTAAGATATTAACTGTAAATGTTCTCTAGATTATTATACATATAAAAATTGGTAAAATTTAATTCTAGTTGCTTATTAGTTTTCAACAACGGAACACAGCAATAAGTATGAATATGTGGAGACCGTGAGTGCAAATAATATTTGTGCAGATGAAGACGAGTGTTTAAATAAAAAATCTGATGTGGACACCACACGACTTCCTTGTACACAAGACCAATATGAAGTATAGACCCAAGTATATAATTGCACATATTTGACGTAATTTGACATTAGCATCTATTTTTTTTTTTGTTATTTTTTGTCCTAATCCATAGCAAGCTTCATTACAAAAACCAAAAATTATATAAGTTTTAAATATACATATCTCGCTTATACAAAGGGCTAATTTAATAACACTTGATGTGCTAGACACAGAATTTAATTCTCTAAAATTTTATTTGAAGCATTTATTTCTAAAATCAAAATGAAACCATTTTATTCAAGAAAAACTGTTAGCACCTTCAGGTAATATGTCACTTCCGATTAGCCTGTTTTAACCAAAATCCACTATGTTATTCTAATTGACATAAAAGTCTTATATACCAAATTTGAAAAGTGTTAGATTATATTTTAAGATAGTTTTTCATTAAAATCTATTATAGACTTCAAATAAAGTACCATTTCTAGAAATTATGTAATGACCAAAAAGGGAGATGCACAACTAGATGTTATAGCAGTCCTAAATACAAAATTTCAACTTTCTACGGCTTACCGTTTTTGAGTTATGCGAGATACATACGCACGTACGCACGTACGTACGTACAGACGTCACGACGAAATTAGTCAAAATGGATTCAGGGATGGTCAAAATGGATATTTCCGTTGAAATCTCAAAACCGAAATTTATCGCGATTACAATACTTCCTTTACTTCGTACAAGGAAGTAAAAAGAGTGCATTTGTCGTCAGATGCAAAGCAAATTATTTTAAATGTCTTTAACTCACTAAAATCTGATCCGAACGAAAGTGGGCCCATTGCGAAAACAGCAACGTTAACCAAAATTCCTTATTCTTCTGTAAGAGATATTGTAATTCAGAAATATCTAGCCGTGAAACAAAGGTGTGATGCAGGAAAACATGATCAGTGAGTAATTTCGAAGCAGATGTCATCCGAAATTATTGAATATTTGTATAAAAACGATCTGTATTTTGAAGAAAATTATAATTTGACATTTACATCTATATTTTATTTTTTGTTATTTTTTGTCCAACAAAAAGTATATAAGTTTTAAATTTACATATCTCGCTTATACAAAGGGCTAATTTAATAATACTTGATGTGCTAGACGCAGAATTTAATTCTCTAAAACTCTTATTTGAAGCATTTATTTCTAAAATCTAAATGAAACCATTTTATTCAAGAAAAACTGTTAACAACTTCAGGTAATATATCACTTCCGGTTAGCCTGTTTTAACCAAAATCTGCTATGTTATTCCAATTGACATAAAAGTCTTATTTACCAAATTTGAAAAGTTTTAGATTATATTTTAATATAGTTTTTCATTAAAATCTATTATAGGCTTCAAATAAAGTACCATTTCTGGATATTATGTAATGACCAAAAAGGGAGGTGCACAACTAGATGTTATAGAAGTCCTAAATACGAAATTTCAACTTTCTACGGCTCACCGTTTTTGAGTTACGCGAGATACGTACGTACGTACAGACGTCACGACGAAATTAGTCAGAATGGATTCAGGGATGGTCAAAATGGATATTTCCGTTGAAATCTGAAAACCGAAATTTTTCGCGAATACAATACTTCCTTTACTTTGTACAAGGAAGTAAAAACAGATGTTGGAGGTTGTTCATACAAAATCTACAAAAAAACAATATGTATGTGATACATTGACCAAAAAATTTGGTCATACTGTTTTGCGTTTACCACCATACCACTGTATTTTCAATCCTATCGAGTTAATTTGGGGTCAAATCAAACATAAGAAGAAAAAATAGTTCTCCGACCAATTGTGAACATGTTTTAAGATTAACCCAAAGTGAAATAGACAATTTGCCAAAAGAACATTGGCGTAATAGTGTTAAACATGTTGTGGAGATAAGAAAAATATCTCTATTTAAATAATGTTGTACAACGTCTTGTTATAAATGATAATAATGATACTGATTCAACTGACGAGAATACAGAAAGCGATTCTGATACAATTGTTAATTAGATTTAATTTTGTATATTAATATTATTATTTTATATTTTCCATGTATAAATGTGTTTTGTTCGTTCTGTAATTGTTTGTGTACCTGTATTATTTTTGACTTTAATGTTAAATTAAATAATCTTTAAATTTGAAAAACCGTATAATTTTATATAAGTACAACCCTGAGTTTCTTACCCTTATAATTTTTAACAACTTTCCAGCTCTGAGGGAGTAATGAAGTCAAAAACGGTATATCATGGCAAGACAATAACAGTAAAGCACATAATGGGAAACCATTTAAAATGTCCTTTTTATAAAATTGTAGCCGCTAGGCCCGGAAATGGCAACGCTGGAGTTAAGTTATTAATAATTGTTTTGCTCGTAATTTACATCCTTCAACTTTTCAATATCATCTTCTTTGCATTTGTCTCACGCTGCGACAGGATCCGTTTAGTGAGGGTTGACTGCTGATGTGACTGAAAAATACTTTAACAGGCAAGTTTTGTCTCGTATTTAAAGATGTGTCCCAACTGTCATAATGTTATTAATAACTGAGTGACAACATCTTCATCGATTTGTTTTTCCAAAAATTCATGATCAATTATGCTGGTAAAGCAAGCCCCTTCGTAGGGTCGGATTGGCCAATCGGGATAATCGGGAATTTCCCGAGAGGCCGCGGCTTTTTGAGGCCGCCGCTTGGTGATTCAAACTAAAAATAACTTCACCTGGTAACAGTTCTTATTTAGATCGTTTTCAGCATTTTCTGACTCTTGAGAAAATTTCTTTCGGTGTTACAGATATAGTCCGAGCTCCAATATATGAGGTTTTGATAATTTCCTACTTTGTACATTTTGAATGATTGGAATTATAGTTAAGGTATTGTCTGATGTTGGTTTATTGGTTTACGGTAGGGTAAACTGATGTCCATGGTTCGTTTTCTCTGTTAAAACATCCAAGAACGGAAGGATTCCATGAGACTTTTTCTCCATTGTGAACCTAATGTAAAGTATATCATCGACATATCTAAGCCAAAGTTTAGGTCTTATATTGGCTGTATCTAGTGCCAATTCTTCAAAAAATTCCATGTATAAATTGACTATAACTGAGAAGAACCCATCAGCAATCCATCTTTTTGCACAAAATATCTATCTTTTTCTTGGAAATATGAGTTCTGTAGGCAGCACTGCAAAAGTTCCAAAATACCATCAAGAGGCAAATCGGTTCTATCTTTAAAGTTGATATTTTTTTCAAGCCTTGTTTTAATGATTTCTAAAATCATCAAAGCTGATAAAAAGATTTTGTGGTTGTAATTGTATTTAGCTCAAAAGTTCTACAAAATGTTTTCAGTTCTTCACAATGATGTTCTTTTTCTTTGAAGTGGCTGAATGATTGGTAATAAAAATTGTGAAAGTTTGTAAGTAGGAGAATTTATGGAACTTTTGACGGGTTTCTGAGATGCTTAAATCTTTCTTATGGATTTTTGGAAGCCCCCCGTACCGATGTGGAAGCTTGCTAAAATATGGAGTGAGGTTTGTTCTTGTTCTAAACGGAATATAATTCTTTATATTTCTTAAGAGCACGATATAGTTTGTTTTCTATAGACATGGTAGAATGTTTTCCAAGTTTTTTATAATTTCCTTGATTCAAAAGCTCTTCTATTTTCTGATCATATAAATTGGTATCCATTATTACTGTAACTCTTCCATTATCTGCGGGTAGAATTGTGGTTGTGTTATCTTTCAATGCTTTATTTCGTTTTCAAGATTATGTTTGATCAGATAATTTTTTTGCTTCAGAATTTAATATTGTCTACAATTTTTAAACGAACCTAATGTTATTTTCTTAACTACAGAATGTTCTATATTTTAAATACTATTTTTAGGAGCGTTTTTTATATTTTAACATCTTTTATAACTGTTCAATTTCTATGTAGGCACAAAATTCGTATTATCCAACACCAAAACTAATTTATTACTTTGTGGCAATATAATTATAAATTAAAAAAAAAAAAACTGGAAATGTGGCCGATATCATGCTAGAATTTTCCCGGGCCGCTGAATCTTCCCACTTCGGCACTGCCCTTTCGTCATAATCTTGTACAGTAATGAAATCATGTTATGAAAAGATAATTTTAAACTAAGAATCGTAATGTATAATTTTTATTTTTCTAAATTTATAAAGTTGTTAAAAATTGATTGCGACGTGACGGTCCTAAATGAGAAATACTACTTGTGCGATGTGAAACACAAGTAACAAGTACAATGAATACATATATCGTCAAAATTAAAGAGCGTAGAGTTAAACAAATAATAAACATAAAATGTTACGTGCATTTGAAACGTGTTTTTGTTTATTTTCTATATTTTTAAATTCATGCGGGATATATTAATATCTGCTGGTAGGTATTGCAAACCTAATAGAAAGTTTCATGTATCCATATCGTTACAAATATTTAAATTTTAAATTTCCGTGTAATTAAGTAGACAAAAGAGTTTGCGCGCAGGCCGCAAGCAAAATAAAGTGATGTCACAACATTATTAAATAATTTTTAATTTCGCATTTTTAATGTAATGCTTTATCTTAGTTTACTTACATCATAAAATATTGTTTGACGGCTAAATTGTCTAATTTGTAACAGACAGTAATAGATAACAACTGTTGATGACGAGTAAACAGAAAATTAATAATTTATTGCAAAATCTCTAAGCAGTTCATTTTAATTGGATGCAGAAGTTCCAAGTTCTAAATGAATTTACTCGATTCACGAATCAAACACTCAGGAAATTGTCCATAATTGAGTTCCGTTTGTTTAAAGTACTGTTTGTTGTTTTTTTGCACTTGAAATTGTCTTCTACGAAATTTACATTATTAAAATTATTAATTTGAGTGTAATAGCTCTACTTTGTCCGCTAGTTAGAAAGAAATAAAAAAAGGAAATATTTCTTTAATATAATTTGACGTAAAATGTGAGAAAAATCTATGACAACTTTAAAAAAATTCTCGGAAAAAGTTATAAAAGCTTTAACGAGAATACAGGTACTTTAATGACTGCAATATTTTTGACGTTTCATTTGACAGCTCAACTGGCAATTGTTTTGGTGCCATTGTGTCATTTTACTTATTATTAGTATGTTCCGTAACGCAACCGATTCGACCAGATTTACGCTTTTGTGTTCCGAACGCGGTTATTGAAAAAAGTTGGTAAAAAGTCGGACCACGTAAACCACGAAATAATCGTGGTTTCTCTAGTATTTTTACCCCCACTACCGCTACTTTCAAACATCATCATAAAAAAATCAAAAGATATACGTTAATGTCAAATTTCTAAACCGCCTTTCTAGTGGTGTTACTAATAATTATTATACACAGTATGAAGATATTATTTATAATTGATATATGTTGACTGTGTTATTTTTATTGGCATTATTCAACGTTATCTTTCTTTTGGTTAATTTTTATTTTTGTTAGGTTGTGTAAATTTTAAATGTCATATGATTCAATGTCAATCTATCCCGAAATGGATGAAAATATTCAGGAACCATGGTGTACCCGGAATCAAGATACTGGTTTTTTGGTTGACTTACGGAACATATATTATTTGCAGCGATAGAAAGAGATAATCGTTAAATTGAAAAGGTCTATTATGATATTTGTCACTTTTATTTGTCAAAAATTGAACTGTTGAATCGACGTAAAAACATGCAGCGAATTAGCGATATTGTGAAGTGTTCGGTAATTATTGTTAGAGCGGAAAAAGGAATGCCGATCAAACATATTGCCCAGCGCTATAATATCAATAAAAATTCTGTCATTATCATAAAGATCAGTTTAAACTAGAAAAAAATTCTCTCCTATTTCTTTCTGTCCACCTCTGTACATTCATAAATCCTTTCTATTCTATTTTATTGTACAGATTTTATAACGATTTTCGGTTAAACTTGTTATAAAAAATTGATTTTGTATTACAATTTTCATCATTAACCTGAAAAAAACCTTATAAAATTAAATATAACTTGAAGAAATTATTGGGTGTTATTTATTTAAAAAAAAAGAAATACTAGTATTAAGAAACGTATACGTGTTACGAAAATCAATGACAATTATATCATAGTTATTTATGTATTAAGGGCATAATCAAAAGATTGTAACATGGGGGAATGTTTAAAGCTCGACGCGTGATCTTGATTATGCCCGTGGTACATTCAACGTTTTATTTTATTTTTGTTCTCGAAATTCAAGGATTCAAGATTCAGTAGGTAAATATTCGGTATCGTTGTGTTGGCGTTGTGAATTTTATGCTGTGATTTCTAGCTATATTGTTTGTTTATAACCAATTTTAATTTAGTGTCAAATGAAAATGGAACATATCGATTATTCAAAAGAAATATTGAATGGATTTGGAGCTGAGCAGAGTAAGTTGGTTCCACAGAAGTCAAAAGACGTATACGAGAAAGGATACAAAATTTTTTACGAGTAGCGGGGTTCAAAAAATGTGATTTATCGAATATATTGTGTTGTCTGACATTTATCTATAAACCATGATTTTGACGTTTGAATAGCTGTTGCTTGGCAACTTTATAGACCCAAGGGAGATGTAAGCCAAATTACGCCCGTTTTTGAGGGCGAATAAACAAGTTTATGATTCCGAAATAAAATAAATTTTATATTGCGTAAAAGGAATAAGGATTGACTTAGAAATAATTGAAAATAGATTAATGTATACTTTTCTTAATACTAGTATTTTTGTTTATTCTTTAATTAAAATGAATAACATCCAATAATTTCTTCAAGTTACATTTCATTTTATATGGTTTTTTCGGGTTGATAACGTGCGTCGTGCCTCTTCTGCCTAATCATTTTGAGTATAACTACGACATGTCCTATGTAATACTTGTCCAAGTTTCTTGTGCTAATTCAATATAACAAAAATTGTCCACCAAAAGTATTCGTTGTTTTTTCGTTAATACCATAATACCATAAATAATATAAGTATGAATTGATTGTATGTCACCTTATTTCAATATGACGTGCATAAACATAAGGAGACCAGTTAATCTAATGTCAGAAGTTATACAGAGTGAATGTTTGATGGAGTGTAAAATGTATTTAATCTGGGATTGACCGCATAGGTCTCTATGGATTTTGTACAGATCGGTCGGATTCCAAATTGAGTAGTGTAATCCACATGAGAATATATAGTAGGATTTACTAATCAGTTCGATCAAACTATTTTTAGTCATATACATTGTCATAGCAACACAAAATGTTATTCAAATTAGAAGATAAAAACATGAAATAACAAAATATTGAAGTACAAAAAAGCAAATTGGATATTTGCCTAGAGCCTTCAGTAAATAAGTTTCCGAATATAAAGGTTACATGCAAATATTTTTAATATTTCTAAATCTATTGGTATTTCTAAAGATGCCGTTATACATTCCTAATACACCAGGTAGACTTAAAAAAAAAACGAATCCCGTTTGAAACTCCATACCTCCGGAGTACATTAATTCTAATTTGTTATATCTTGCAGATAAAGGGTTGAAAATTTAACATTATATAGAAAAACAAGTGAATTTTCTAATATTGCCATTCATATCTACTATTAGATGTTGGTAATTTTATAATTAGCTTAAACCGAAGTAGGCTATTATTGAAACGAATGTAACTGTTGGTGACATTTCGAGTGAGTTGAAACAATTACCATAAATTTGCTCCAAGTTTTGACCAATTATGTCAAGATCCTTTAATAATAGCACTCACTTAAGTAAATCGGACTTAAAGATCATTGCAAGATGTTATCAAGGTAAAAAATGGTATGGCAAAAAATTGCGAATGAATTTCTAGCATAAATTGTGCTATTAGGCAACTGATAGAAACTGGATCAATTTAAAAAAAATCTGATGTGGACATCACGATTTCCTTGTACGCAAGACCAACATAAAATGTAGACCCAATTATAAAATTGCACGTATTTGACGTAATTTGACATTAACATTTATTTTTTTATTTTTTTGTACTTTTTTGTCTTAATCCATAGCAAGCTTTATTACAAAATATATAATTTTTAAATTTACATATCTCGCTTATACAAAGGGCTAATTTAATAATATTGGTTCTGCTAGAAGCAGAATTTAATTCTCTAAAACTATTATTTGAAGCATTTATTTCTAAAATGAAAATAACCATTTTATACAAGAAAACCTGTTAATAACTTCAGGTAATATGTCACTTCCGGTTAGCCTATTTTAACCAAAATGTACTATGTTATTCCCATTGACATAAAAGTCTTATATACCAAATTTGAAACGTTTTGGATTATATTTCAAAATAGTTTTTCATTAAAATCTATTATAGGCTTGAAGTAAAGTACCACTTCTGGAAATTATGTAAAGATCAAAAAGGTGCACAACTACATATTATAATATTCCTAAATACAAAATTTCAACTTTCTACGGCTTAACGTTTTTGAGTTATGCGAGCCACGTACGTACAGACGTCACGTCGAAATTAGTCAAAATGGATTCAGGAATGGTCAAAATGGACATTTCCGTTAAAATCTGAAAGCCGAAATTTTTCGCGATTACAATACTTCCTTTACATGTACAAGGAAGTAAAAATAATATGTACAGTTTATGTCGCGCATAAGAAAATTATACGCCTGATATTATGTTATCTACACATCTTCTCAGCGATATTGGTGTACTTGCAATGAAAATTTTAAATACTCCTACATGATCTGCCACAATGTATTTTTATCATACTTAACAATTTTTACATTTCTTATTTGGAAAATGCTAATTTTAAGGTAGGTAGTTTCCCTTGTTAATTTAATATTTGTGTTAAACTTATTATTTTTCAATGTTTTAGGGTCGAGCTTCGGCTTAAATTTTATATAGGTAGGTACTTATCTGATAATGGCAGTGATATGAAAAAATAAAAACGAATACTCACAGCAGGATTCGAAATTGGGGCTGGTATTATTATGTTTATCTATTTTTCAACTATTTTGAATTTATCATTATCTTTAGCTGATGTATAATTAAATAGGTAATATTTTTTCCCACGACCATTAAATAATACCTTCATTACATGCCTTTTTACCTCCCACTACCCTTGGTAAGGGAGGTATAGGGATCGTGCTAAAAATCGCATATCGAGATATTGGCAAAAGACCATGTTTTAAGGTCCCTAGAATCAATTTTAACATTTTCACGCTGATGTCTGTGTGTATGTGTGTGTGGTTCCTCCACTCTAACTCAAATAGTACAATTTAGAAAATTTTGAAACCTTGTATTTCGATCTTTTTCTGTAATGGAAAGAGCCCATTAGAGTTTGGTGTAAATCGGATAACCGGAAACGGCACTTTACAAGAAGCTCAAAATAGTTTCTCTTCGAAAAATACTTTTCAAATGTTATTTTTTCGACATTAATGTTATTATAAGAATTAAAGATTATTAAATTTTCTACATATTTGCATTACTAGTTTTTCTACATATTATATGGATAAATTTATAAAATTATCTATAATTTAAATTCCGGGGCCTACGCTTTAAACAAACAATACTCCTTGGCAGTTATTCAAATGTATGTAACTGACAGATAAATATCACTGTCAAAGAACTAATCATATCAAATTAATAATAGTATTGTTTTAAAAATAAAAATGTAAATAGAACAATAGGAAAGGAAATCAATACAGTTTCCAGCATATGTAAATATGTAGGTATGTATTTAGATAAATAAAAATTAACGATTCGCCAAAAAGTTTAAGCTAATTCTCATTTTTGGATTAGTGATTTCTATTTTATCAAGGTATTTTAAATTTAATCTTCATTTTATTATAAAAAATGTAGTTACTTGGAATAGATTAGACTATATTTTAAGAAATAAACTGCCAAAATTAGAGTAAAATTCGCTAATCCAAAAATAAGTAAATAAATAATAAATAAATATTTCATCACGGCTTATTACCCATTGCTAGATGTGCCAATCTGCTTTGTACACAGATATCGGTAATGATAAAATATTTGCACCGTGCGGGCGCTTACCAGCCGTCACCTCATGGGCACTCATTGCTACGGTGGAGAGTGCACCACAGGCGTCAATTTTGTACCATTTAAAATTGGAAATATTTGGCGTTGGTCGGGACTGAACCCGCTTCCTCAGATTCGCGATCTTACACACAAGCACGCGGCTACGATCTCATGGGGTCTCAAAAATAAAGATTAGCTTAATCTTTTTTGTGACTCGGGCGGTATATGGCAGGAGGTATTGTGTTGGCCACACCAGATTTTTTATTAAATAATACAATATATTACCCCTGATCACATAACTTAACAATAATACGTTGCAACAACGCTAACATCTAGCAATAACTGGGCTGCAAAAAGTAAACATTTTTTAACAAAGTAAACAAATAATTTAATATTTCAACGATAGAAAATGATTCTGTTCTTTTAATCTGACTTTATCGGAAAGTATAACGAGAGTCCGTTGGAATATTTATTCTTTATTGACCGTAAATTCCCTTGACTGTAACTTTTGGAATTTCCTTTCTGCTAACAAAATGATTCTAGGAAGTTAGGATTTGAGATTTCCTCCCAAAACGAATACGAAGAGGAAGTATAATTTTTCTTCATTTTACACAAAATCGATATGTTCGAACATTTAATAAAAGAAGAAAATGAAAATATCTCTGCGATTCAAAAATTGGTACCACATAATACAGGATAATTGAACAAACAGGGACAAATGGCTATTTTTTTTATTATTAGGTAATTATTTTAACTCTGTAGTTTACATTACAATAATGGGGGCGAACTTAAATTCTATTTTTTACCCTATTTGGTGTGAAAATGTACAAAATTCTACTTCAAGTTACGCCGGAAACGTTATCGTTTGTTGGTTATTTTGTACCTAATGAAATTAGCTTTTCGGTAATGCTAAATATTTTCATTTTTATCAAAAATTACATAGTTATTAAATGTTCAAAATTAGAATACTTTAATGCATTTTATTGTTATCAATTTGCCATGACGTTTGGTACAAAATATTTCCGCAGAAAATAGAGTGACTAGATCTCATCGACGTCAATGCTGGGCACAATGGATATTAGACGAAAAAAAGAATGCTATGTACCATAAGGTTGTATCAGCCTTTAATATTTTTTTGCGAATAACTTCTAAATGTGAAATAATACTGCATTTGATTTGCACCACTTTAGGAAATATTTATTTTCTTTCGAAAGGCGATGCTCAAATTATTTATCATATATAATATCATAAGTGGTAAATTTTTGCCGGAAAAATTTTCAGATATTACGAGAGCTGGTTGCCTACCAATTTATTGAGTGGCTTCAACAAAAAATCACGAGTTGTCAAACGAGTTATTTTTGATCAATGTCACGAGATAAATTAGCAACAGGATCGATTAAAGCAACCGGAAAATTTTGCCAGGATAAAATTTAACAACAAATGGTATTCGGATGAAAATTTGAAATACTCCTACATGATCTGCCACAATGTATTTTTACCATACTTAACAATTTTTTTTATATTTTGGTTCTTTAATATGTACTTTATGAAACAACCGAGATTGAATTTCCTAGACATGAAATAACGTACATTTTTTGAAAAAATTACCAAAATAGAAAAAATAATATAAAATGGTATTCGGATAACTATTTCCGAAATAAAAATCAACTAATAATTTGTTTTTTGAATGAAACTTGGTAACTAGTTAGAATTTGGATTGGTTTATAAATTTATGAGTAATATCATAAGTAGTAAATTTTTGCCGGAAAATTTTTCTGATTGTTACGAGAGCTGGTTGCCTAGCAATTTATTGAGTGACATTGACAAAAAAATCACGAGATGTCAACGAGTGATTTTTGATTAATGTCACGAGATAAATTGGCAACAGGCTCGAGTAAAGCAATCGGAAAATTTTTCCAGGATAAAATTTAACCACGAATGGTATTCGGATGACTATTTCCAAAATAAAAATCAGGTAATCATCTATATTTTTTTTTCTTAACAAAAATCTTTTAATTGTTATTGTGTTTTGAGGTATTATATGTAAGTTTGCTTTTTCAACGTTTTAAATAGATTCCTGATCGAATCGACTCGTTTCTAATAAAAACTGATAACATTGAAAATATAAACACTTTGACAGGTATGTAAACAATATGTTTCTAAAACGTCAAAAAATTTCGCTTATCAAAACTCACTTGTAAAAATACGACATCTTATTGGCTTAAGGGGTGCGATACAATTTTTGTGACGGTGTTTTGTCGAAATGAAACTTGGTAACTAAGTAGAATACTGAATTTGGATTGGTTTATAAATTTATGAGTGAAATAGTCATTGTTAAATTTTATGGACGCCAAATTGAATAGTTGTACTATTTAAAAGAGATTTCTTTAGCTTACCAACGATGTGTAACCTATCTATGTTCATTTGTTTTAATCAAGAATTTAACAATTATTATATATTTAGATTAGTGGTTAATGGAACTATTGAAAAGTACAATAGATAATAATTTGATTATTTTCTTCATTCTCATTAGTATTTTTCACATAAGTAGCATTCAAACATTTTTTATATTCGCTTTAAATACTTATGGCGTTCCATATAAAAATATTACAGTTAATTTCACAAAACTTTATACAATTTTGAGAACTAAATTATGAAATTAGCAATGAAGAACCTTGAAAATGAGTGAAACTCTTAAAAATAGGCAGTTATGCCAACTAATTTTCTAAAATATTATTTTGTTCTTTTAAAAAACGAAAAAATTAATTAATTGTGGACAAAATAACGGGCACGTTTTAGTGCTGGACAAAATAACGGACACTTATCAATGCTGGACGGATGGTCACTTTATCAAAAATCTGATGTGGACACCACAAGACTCCCTTGTACGCAAGACTAATATGAAGTATAGACTCAATTATAAAATTGCACGTATTTGACATTAACATCTATTTTTTTTTTGTTTTTTTTTGTTCTAATCCATAGCAAGCTTAATTACAAAAACCAAAAAGTATATAAGTTTTAAATTTACATATCTCGCTTATACAAAGGGCTAATTTAATAATACTTGATGTGCTAGACGCAGAATTTAATTCTCTAAAACTCTTATTTGAAGCATTTATTTCTAAAATCAAACTGAAACCATTTTATTCAAGAAAAATTGTTAACAACTTCAGGTAATATATCACTTCCGGTTAGCCTGTTTTAACCAAAATCTACTATGTTATTCCAATTGATATAAAAGTCTTATATACCAAATTTGAAAAGTTTTGGATTAATTTTAATATAGTTTTTCATTAAAATCTATTATAGGCTTCAAAGAAAGTACCATTTCTGGAAATTATGCAATGACCAAAAAGGGAGCTGCACAACTAGATGTTATAGAAGTCCTAAATACAAAATTTCAACTTTCCACGGCTTACCGTTTTTGAGTTATGCGAGTTACGTACGTACGTACGTACATACGTACGTACAGACGTCACGACGAAATTAGTCAGAATGGATTCAGGAATGGTCAAAATGGATATTTCTGTTGAAATCTGAAAACCGAAATTTTTCGCGAATACAATACTTCCTTTACTTTGTACAAGGAAGTAAAAAAGAAGTATCTATACCTTCTTTTACACATATTTTTACTGTTACCTGATGTATTACTTGTTTTTGATTATACCGAAAAATTCGAATTATCTAAGATTCAATAAAGAGGGAAATTATTATTATTATTATTATTATTATTATTATTATTTTGAACAATTTAAATTAACTGGCCTTAGTTACAGGCCTACAAGCAAATCTGATACAATATATATATATATATATATATATATATATATATATATATATATATATATATATATATATATATATATATATATATATATATATATGGCATGCGTGAGGGTAACTTCCACTGGAATTCCTTCTTAAATGTTTACATTCTATACACATAGTTATGTTAATTGTTTACAAGTGTTTTAAGTCCAATAGGTTAGTTCTCTTTAGTCTTCTGATATCGTTTTCGTTGTTAGAGCTGGTGTCAATAGAGAAGGGAAATGCACAGAGACCAGTATTTGAATGTATAGAAAATACTAAATTTAGGGAAGACAACACGTATATTGATGGTGAGATGGTGGTAACTTTGTAATGTATAATAGCAATTTACGTCATTAGGCCGGTAGCTAAGCATTTACGGGCGAGCTAGTAAATCATTAGTCCAGCTCCGTAGAGCGAGACACGTGAACTAGCGAGACTGTAATGCAGCTACCGTCCGTGTGTCGTATAAAATTTTCCTGTATGCTCAACAACTATTTTGAAAACAAATTATTTAGAATAATTATTATTCGCGGCGTATTTGTTTTGAACAAGTTTACTGTGATGCGTTAGATAAAATTTATTAAACGCATTTTTTTATTTAATCAAACTTTTAGAGGAAGATAGCTGCAAGCTGCAATGTTTTCGTTACATTTAATTTTGCGCAACTGTATGTATAAGTTGCAAGACTGTAATTAATATTTCAATTTAACATGTTGTTTGTGTGACAATTTAATTTAATTTTAATTGAATTCATTAAATTAAAGGAAACAAAGAAAAGAATGCTAGCCGGCGGGATTTGAACCCACGAACTCAACATTTGTACTGTTGCGTGTTACCAACTACACCACGGCTGGGCTGCAAATCCGCCGGTCTATACAATCTTTTCTTAAGTTATATTCTCATATCCTTGTGTATGAGACCCGCATCGCATTCCTGATAAGGTTGTGCGAATGTTTGACAATTCACAGGTGTTTAAAACGTAGTGGTAGTTTAGATATACCCCACACCTTACTGTGATGCGGGTCTCATACACAAGTCTATGAGAATATAACTTAAGAAAAGATTGTATAGACCGGCGGATTTGCAGCCCAGCAGTGGTGTAGTTGGTAACACGCAACAGTACAAATGTTGAGTTCGTGAGTTCAAATTCCGCCGGCTAGCATTCTTTTCTTTCTTTCCTTGATTTAAAATCAAATAAAAAATAGCACTTACATTCATTTTAATCTACTATTTGAATTCATTAACTTATTTATCAGCAAGCATGGATACATTTACCATCGCAGAAAAAACTCAATGGAACAATGTTAACAATTAAATATCAATTAATAACTTTTATCTGTTGAAGCCCGTAAAAAGCTTAAAGACGGATATTTCATTTTACGTTTATCTCATGACAAGAACCTATTATATAAATAAATTTAGGCATTTGATGCAGTATTAAATTCTGAACATTTTTTGTATTTACACTTTAGTTCTAAAACTAATACGGCAGAATTTACAGGCAAATGAAGATTTTTCAAAAAGTAGACATCCGATATATATATATATATATATATATATATATATATATATATATATATATATATATATATATATATATATATATATATATATATATATATACAGGCTGAGTCTGGGAAGACGCCCCCCCCTTTAACTTTTTTATTATAAGTAATAGAAAAAAATGGCTCATATAAAAGTTTTATTATTTTGCATATACTATTTGATGGCAGATGTAGATATTTTTAATAAAGTCAGGTTTACAAGATACGACTATCAACTTTTATTTTTCAAATGGCAACCTATAATTATTTTAACAAAATAGAAACCGCCATTTTTTATTTTTTCAACGATGTATTATTTTTTATTAATGTATTTGAAAAATTTCGAGAAAAATGAGATAATTTAGAAATATTAGAAATAATTTTTAAACAAATATTATAGGTGGCTATGTGAAAATAAACAAAATGTAACGATGTAAAACAATTAAATTAATGTCAAAAAAGTATACATTTGTTTGTTACTTAATTTAACTTATTTTGTAACCAAAAAAAAAAAAAAAAACATTTTGAAATGTTTACGAAGAACGAATTAATTAATATGATTCTAATAATTGGTGAATCGACTGAAATTTACCGGGAGCGGTTTCCTAGACGTCGGCAACCGAGTTTAAGAACACTGAAAAGGATTTTTACCCGATTTACTGTTACGTTTTGTTTATTTTCACATAGCCACCTATAATATTTGTTTAAAAATTATTTCTAATATTTCTAAATTATCTCATTTTTCTCGAAATTTTTCAAATACATTAATAAAAAACAATACATCGTTGAAAAGAGAAAAAAATAGCGGTTTCTAATTTATTAAAATAATTATAGGTTGCCATTTGAAAAATAAAAGTTGATAGTCGTATCTTGTAAACCTGACTTTATAAAAAATATCTACATCTGCCATCAAATAGTATATGTAAAATAATAAAACTTTTATATGAGCCATTTTTTCTACTATTTATAATAAAAAAGTTAAAGGGAGGGGCGTCTTCTCTGACTCACCCTGTATATAAAATTAACGTTTAAATTAAATTGTAAAGGTTTATATTCATAAGAACGAGATTTAGACGCTATATTTTATATTCCAAAAACTAAAACAAACTTTAGTTAGTTACCAAACAAAACTATAATAACATACATAATGTATAGATAAATTCTTTTCCTGCTTCATTCATTAAATAGTTCATTGTATAATAATAAAATATGTTCTAAAATTTCTTTTTAATATATTATCTTCGACGCAGAACTACCACGAAGCATAGATTGTTAGAATGCAATACGATCGACAAAGAGAGCGGTACTGGAGCGAGGGATTTGTATCGTGTAACATTTCGACCGGGTGGGATTCGACGCGTGGAAATATTTGAATTTCTGTAGAACGGACAAAGTGGTGCAGGTACATTTCGACCGCGTGGGATTTCGACTACATGGAATTCGACCGGGCGTGATGTTTGGAAGGTGGCTACAATGCTCCCCCCTTTAAGTATAAGGAAAGAGAAAGAGTAGACAACTAATGGAACAAACGACAGCGATGGCAGAAGTGTCATCAAGGTTGTCAAATTCCAGGGGTATGGTTAGTTTGTTGAACATAAGTTTGGTTATAAACATCGATCGATACGATTTCTAAACTATCGTTTATGAGTATTTTGAAAAATTTACTGTACTTTTTTATTATTTTGAATGGACCGATGAAAGGTTGTTTCAGAACCGGTCCGATTGTATTGTTTTTAACGAAAACATGGGAAGTTCTAAACAAATCGGGTGAAATGTGAGTAGGTGTTGACGTTTGTTTACGTGAAATGATACGTTGTAGATTTTGGATTGCGAATTTAAGTGTGCTTAAGTATTGTTGTATATTTGTATGTTGTAAAATGTCTGTATTGGTTTTAGGAACCTGGTCAGAGTGAGATAATTGCGTAGGCTTCCACAGTCTGAGTCATGAGAAATATTCGTTTTCCGGGAATGGACTGTGTCATATTTTGATTCAGAGCTCAACGTTTCGCCCGCAGTCGTATGGGGCATCTTCAGGAGCAACGGGGATAGTACTGTCTTAAACAAGGTTACCCGACGTGTCAACCACGCTAGAGGCTGAGTTTAAGCAACAAAGGGGGAGACTTAGTTTACACGTCGAGTAACCTTGTAAACTGAGTCTCCCCCTTTGTTGCTTAAACTCGGCCTCTAGCGTGGTTGACACGTCGGGTAACCTTGTTTAAGACAGTACTATCCCCCTTGCTCCTGAAGATGCCCCCTATGACTGCGGGCGAAACGTTGAGCTCTGACTCAAAACATGACACAGTCCATTCCCGGAAAACAAATATTTCACCTGGTTAAAGTGGCTACATATATATAATGTTAAGGGAAATTATATTGAAAAACGAGTACTTAAATATGTTACTTCATTTATAACTGCTTCCAATAATGATAAATAATACAATAAATCGTTACAGTTTATTTGACTCACCAGTAATGCGATTAAATTTTGTTCCTGCGTACAATCCAAATGTAAATCGGGTTATAAATTTTAACGTTAAATATTTGATATAATAGTATGCAAATTGTATAAATTGAAATGAGATTATATTTAGTCTGTGATGCAAGTTAATATTTAAATTGCTTACACTCGTAAACCAGATTGATTGAAACGAAACATACTCCAGTTTAATTGCAGAGCGCTATGAATTCTCTAAATGAATTTTTATCAGAATTCTGTGTGTGTAAAGCTCATCTGCACTGGCAATCGTCCATTTTCGTGGCTTACATATTTTCATAACTTTCACTATTAATACATGAGTCCAATCATTTATAAATTTTACAGAAATTACTTGCAGTTGCCATCATATGTGCAATTAAACAATTATCAGATTTGCCGGTCAAACGTAATTATTGGTCTTAAAATATAATTGAATAAGATACTTGTGCAATGTTCCAGTAACTGTGTAGAATCCTATTGGAATTTATTGAGAGGATTATTGGACCGAACAAAAACAATAAAAAGAATATAGCGTGATTTTATTGGTATTTTGGTGAAGGTTTTATTATCTATTTTTTGTTGTCAGCAGAAAGACACGGTGGTCAGAAATTTAAACTGCGGTATATAAATTTATTACTTCATGGTTATGGCTCTTTTCGACTTCGCTAATTTACAATTTAGCAGTTTTTTTATAATGAAATTGTTTAATTTAAATCCAACATGTTGGCATAAATAATTTATGGTTTTCCCTGAAGAAGGCAGCAGTGCATGCTGCCGAAAGGTTGAGTTTAAACTAACACAGGGTGTTTCAGATCATCCTTCCCAGCCTTTTTAAAGTTTTATTTACATGATTACATTATTATTAATTAAACATAGCTTAACATGTTACATTCCGTAACCCAGCGGGTGGGCATTTAGCACGCGCCCCAAAACTAAAACACACTACATGTTCCGACAACTAACGTCTTCACGACGCGACGAACTAATCTAGACTCTCTAAAACAAAGCGCTATCTTCAGGACAAGAATATCTTAGGGGTACAGGGTGCATAGGCTAGCAGTGGCGTATTCAGCGGGGGGCTTAGAGGGCTTAAGCCCCCCCTTAAAGTCCAGTGAATTGAATATATAATGTATTTAAATTAATCATTTTCTAAATTTTTTACATTAAAATATTTGAAATATTCTGTAAGAAGTACAATGTCGGTAGATAGGCTTAATGGTTTAGCTCACATGTATAATTTTACCAATTGATGCAGAAAAAGTTATAGATATTTAAAAAAAAAGAAAAAAATTAAATATCGTTTTATAATAATAACGAAATGTTAGAATTCTTTGAAAATATAATTTAGATACTATGGAACTAGATGTAAACAGTATACCTATATGCAGTGTAGTAATAATCTAAATAATTTCATCTAGACAAATCATCTATAGATAATATAGTTTTATCTATTATCTTATCTAGATAATTTTTTTCGAAGTTATCTATTATCTTATCTAAATAAAAATAAAAATTATCATTATCTATTTTTTGATAATCATCTAGATGAAAATTTTAAAAAAACAATAAAAAAATTCTTTTCTAATACAAATCGAATTTAAATTAAATAAAGCTGCGCAAGCGTGCAGCTGTAATTTTGGTAGACTTCTGCGAAAATTTTGAAATTTTGCAGAACCTTAATCTATAAAGATATAAATATGATTACATTTTTTTTGTCAAGATGTCAAGAAGGTACGATTTTGTAAATTCTTTAGAGTTTCATAATTAGGTAATGGACATATTTACATAGAATTTCATTATTTACTTGGTGTGAAATTTTTTTATATACATTATATTAATACACATTAAATTACTATAAAAGAATATTTGTAAAATAATTTATTATTCCGTCCTATATTTACGTTATAACATGCTATGTATATTTTAAACGATTATCTAAAAAGTATCTAGATAATAGTTAATTATCTATTATCTAAATAACTTTATAAATAATTATCTATTATCTTATCTGGATAAAAAAATGTTAGTTATCTTTATCTAGATAAAAAATATAATTATCTATTACAACACTGCCTATATGTATAAGTAATAGGTATATGGCATAGCAGCCCCCCCTTTCCATGAGTCCTGGATACGCCACTGTAGGCTAGGGCATTCAAAGTCACGCACGTATACATAATAACTTCTAGACTTAATGATCAACAAGAAAATAAAAATTTCTAAACTGAATTTCGACATTTATAACTTAAATAGATAAACAGAATTAAAATATGATTACTGAAATTAAAATTTAGAAAAGTTTATAAAAAGTTATTTATCTGTTATTGTTCTTACCCTCGCCTTATCACACAGGACTACGACGTCCTAGAGGTTCAGAAAAAAAGTAGCATAATATAATCATATCTGAGAAATTTACTGGTAGTAGTCTCGATTTCTGGAATTTACCGGAAGTAGGTGTAATTTTATTCAGAATCAGAATTTCAAATGAGAACCTAGGTTATATGTGATATCGTTGGATGTGTATTGTAATGCATCAACAACTTTTGTTAGAAACATTTTTTTATATTAGGTGTTATTTACGAAATATATACTAACAATTATTTAAATGTTCGAAGTACTTTCCACCTTATCGGTACTTATTCCTGTATTTAAATAGTTTAATTTGACATTTAGTACTTTTAGTCACTGTCTCATACTCGCATGTATTTTATGAATGTGGCAACATGTATTGTGTACAAGAAATAATAAATATGATACCTATGTAACATAAAATGGAAATGGCGAGAGGTACTGTGCAGCCACAAGAAATACGTCTGCCGCTCGCTGAGTGAAAATGTAATGTTTAGCGAAGTCAATAATGCCCTAATTTGGCAGCAAAAATGGACGAATCAATGTGGAAGGCATTACGAACATTTAGTGTTTATTTCGTATATAATACCTAATATAAAAATCTGGTGTGGCCAACACAATACCTCCCGCCATTTACAGCCCGAGTCACAAAAAAGTTAAAGTTAATCCTTATTTTTGGATTAGTGAATATTACTCTAATTTTGACAGTTTATTTCTTAAAATATAGTCTAATCTAATCCAAGTAACTACCTTTTTTTAAACATCTCAACAGGATTAAATCCCAATTATAGAGTGGGTTCACATTCATACACATCCATGCCTTAGTTGGATTTGAACCCAGAGCCCCGAGGGCACTCATGACATGAGGCGTTGCTCTAACCATTGAGCCACCGGAGCTATAATAAAATGAAGATTAAAATTTAAATACTGGGATAGAATAGAATTCATTAATCCAAAAATGAGGATTAACTTAAACATTTTTGTAAATCGTTAATTTTTATTATTCTAAATACATACCTACTTATTTACTTATGCTGGAAACTGTATTGAATTCCTTTTCTATTGTTCTATTTACTTTTTTCTTTTTAAAACGTTGCTAATATTATTTTGAAATGAGTAGTTCTTTGATAGTGACATTTATCTGTCAGTTACATACATTTGAATAACTGCATTTTGTTTGTTTAAAGCGTAGGCCTGGGATTTAAATTATAGATAATTTTATAAATTTATCCATAAAATATAATTAGAAAGTATTAATGCAAATCTGTAGAAAATTTAATAATCTTTAATTTTTATAATAACATTTAAAGGTATTTTTCGAAGACAAACTATTTTGAGCTTCTAGTAATGTGCCATTTCCGGTTATCCGATTTTCACCAAAATCTAATGGGCTCTTTCCATTACAGAAAAAGTTCGAAATACAAGGTTTCAAAATTTTCTGAATGATAGTATTTGCGTTAGAGTGGAGGATCCACACACACATACACGCAGACATCATCGTGAAAATGTTAAAATTGGATTCTAAGGACCTTAAAACGTGGTCATTTACCAAAATCTCGATATGCGATTTTTAGCACGATCCCTATACCTCCCTTACCAAGGGTAGCGGGAGGTAAAAAATGTTTCCAACAAAAGTTGTTTGAATATACATCCAACGATACCACACATGACTTAGGTCCTTCAAATTGGATTATGTTATGCTAATTTTTTTCCTGAACTCTAGGACGTCGTAATTCTGAAAAAACGGGTGGGATGAGTGGTCTGAAACATAAACAGAACGTAAACTAAAAGGTTGTTTTATTGATAAATTATGAGTTTTTAAAAATAACTAATGTTTATTATTTATATATTTTTGAAATAAAAAAACACGATCATTTAAAAAAAAGTACCTACAGTAAAACATTAACAATAAATATTTATTTTAAATTATAATAGGTTTGTTCGTTTCGCTACCTTGCGTCTACGGTTTAGTGCCGCGCCCATGTACTTTGTATGGAGGCGGCAGTAAACCGTAGACGTAAAGTAGCGAAACGAACAAACCTAGTATATAATATTCTGATTTAAGAAAAACGGATTTTCAAGATGTTTTGCTTTTTTTAAATGTTAATATTAATAAAAATACCAGCCCTCTATTTTTCTTGACTTGCAAATAAATTAATAATACACAAGAAATAAATAATAAAGCTTTTCGGCGGCTATTAGACAAATAATATTGTTTCACGTATCATTTGGCAACCGTAAAATGTAATTCTTTGCCATCTGCCAGAGACTTTATTGCACGGCCTCATTTACTTTATGGCTGCTTTTACTACACGATTTCATTTACTTTACTCGTTTGTTTAAATAGCAATTAAATTTAGTGTTGCACTGTTTGCAGCTTCATAAATTTCAGGCGAATTATTGGAAAAATCATTATCGCTATCGCTCATTTTATTCCTGAACAAATTAATTAACTACTTATTTTAACTAATATAACCAACGAAAGCGAAATTCTAATTTCAAGGTTATATAGGTATCTCGTTTGGGGTAATAACAACAACAGAGCATGTGCACTGCCACACGCATATGAAGTAAACATTTGAATTTAAAGAAGTCAGGGTCTCTTCTGAGAATCTAAGCATAATAAAAGTAAAAGTAAGTATAATAAAATTTTCTCAAGTCATTTATAGTTTGCTTCAAGATATTTGCAAACGTACCTGCCTCGACTTACGCAGCGGGTGGGTTCTTAAATGGGCTTGATGGGTAACATGACAGGGTTGTAACAAAATATTTGAAATCCAGCAAACGAAATATTTGTGTGGGATTTAATGTTTCACTTGAATTTTAAGAAATACAGAACAAAGACTATGACATTACACCAAATTTTCATAAATTATAAATAAATCAGGTACATATATTAATTAGCGGGATTTTGAGAAAGTACCGTTACATCGTTTTCCCAAATTTTGCTAATCCTCCCCTGACGCATAGGATCATAAATACAATGTTGTTTTGCAGTGTAACGCGTCATTACGAAGGTAAGTAGATTTGCAAATATCTTGAACCACACCGTACCACCATCCACAAATGAAGTGCTTATTTAATCCTTTATAACGTATACCGGGTGTAGAAATGAAAAGTGGCGCCATAGCGATTTCAATATTATTTTTTTAAATACTGCTATATCCATTTACCTACTCATTTTAGCACAAAAAGGGTAAGAATATACGTTGTTCAGAAATTTAAAAGGCAACTTACATAATTATTCATATTAATTTAATAAAATTTAATGTTCTTTAGAAAAATTGTTAGAGTGCCTTGAAGAATGAAACAAGTAAATATTGACATTTTGTTGTATAAATTCCGAACAAGAATTGTAGAATAATATGGTAATGGCAAATTTGGCAACTCAAGAAAAATTTGAATGCGTTGAATGGTATTTAGTACAAGTACGAGATTTGTTGTGTGGGCCAATGTTTCTAAAAAAAACATTAAATTTTTTAAAATTAATATCTGGTGAAATATGAATAATTATGCAAGTTGCCTTTATAGCATACATTTGGGTAGAGATATACCAGTATTAAAAATTTCTACAAATGGTTTGAAAACAAATTACTACGTTTACATGCAGTTTTTTATGCAAAATAGGCGAAAATGCTTACAAGCAATTTTCAAAATAGGTTTACAGATTGATTTCAAAACAGTTTCGGCGCATGCGCATTTGACTGAAGTGACAGATACTCTTTATTCCAAATATTTTGTTTTACCATTATTCCAATTTTTTATTTTATACGCACAACTGTCTGTTTATTTGTAGGTACAAATATGTCATCATCATTACCGATATCTGCGAACCAAGCAGATTGGCACACCCAGCAATGGGTTATATGCCGTGATGATATATTTATTTATTTATTTATTTATTTAAACAAAGCGGTAGAAACGTTTTGCTACGAGTTTGTAATGTACGCATGTGCAATATTGAAACCGAATTTTAAGTCTTTACATGGGTAGTTTTGAAACTAGTTTTCACGTTAAATCCATGAATTTTAGGTTTTGTTTTGACACTGTAAACAAGCCACTTTAAAAACTAAAAACGTTTGCATGTAAACGCAGTAAATATTGTCCCAGTTGTCGATGTGAGTGCTAGTGAGCTAATGTGTCTCTCAAGATCTATTCTTGTGGATAATGGCAAATGACTTGTGAAAGATTCATAGTATCCACATCCACTGGTCTGCAGTGACTTTATACTTCAGTTTATCTGTTGGTCAGCATTACTCTCATGAGAGACAGATACATGGGGTTGAATTTCAGAGGGAGCCATGAATGTTTCACATTTTAGATTCATGGTATATTGCATGTTCACTTATATATAAACATTTTTGTGTTCTATACATACAAAAATAGGTATTTATACAACAAGAGTAAGTGGTAATAGAAAATTTCTACGATTGAAATAATATACAGTCCACACACAAATATTATGCGTATATTGTTTGGAATGCTTACTTACAATATTTTCTTAAATAAAAATAAATAAGTATATCATCATACGTAATATAACAAGTGATATGATTATCATCGATGATATTTTCGAGTGAAACCGAGTTGCAGATTTCACGAGTCCGAAGGACGAGTGAAATGTGCTGCTTCGGTTTCACGAGCAATATCTTCGATTATTAATCATATCACGAGCTTATATTTAATGAGAGAATATAATGAATTTTTGTGACATTGTGTGTGCTGTTAACCTAACTTTTAATATATTGTATTACAATATGGTTAATTTGACAATTGCTTTATTATTTTCATCGTTCCTGATATCAACCCAACGAATGTCGCACATTTTTATACTCAAAATTAACTGTCAATGTCAAATAAAGGAAACAAATCCCTTAGTAACGAATATAATTAAGGTGATAATTTCTTTGTTTTTTATCATCGCTGTGATAGACATGTAACTATGGAGATTCTGAATGTTGATTGGCGGAAAACATGTCACGTGACTCATGAATTATATTCTCACCGTGATGACATCACGGCATATTACTAGTGATGGAGAGAATCGAGTAATTTTCGGAATCGAATTCTCTGTATTTGATTACTTTCAAGAATCGAATACTTTCCGAGTACTCGAATAAATTCTAATATGAAATGGATTACAGATTATTGCATACAGGCTAGCGTACTTTAGAAAAGAGAGAGAGAGAGGGAGATAAAACAATTGTGATTTTGTTTTTCCATTCATTCAGCATTTCTGCTGGCTTACATCAATTTTAAGTTGACTGAAAGAATTTGAGTACTTGAGTACAAGTATTCGAATACACTGACTACTTTCGAGAATCGAATACATGCCGATTCTTTGTATTCGAAAACCCCAACATTACATATTACCCATTGCTGAGTGTGCCAATCTACTTTATACGCATCGGTCATCACTCAGGAGTCACTATTGTGCTATTTAAAATTCAAAATAATTTTAACGTCGCTCGGGATTGAATCCGGATCCCCAGATTCGCGACCAGACACTAAGGCACGCGGCCACGAGACTGTATTTTCTTCTACCTACTGAAGCATAATATCCAAATTTCAATATTCAAAATTTAAAATATTCCCAGATTCATAATTCTAGTAACTTTTCAAATACTGTTAGCACTGATGGCCATGTATTTAATTTTTTTATCGTATATGTTCTTTTTACTTCCTTGTACGAAGTAAAGGAAGTATTGTAATTGCGAAAAATTTCGGTTTTGAGATTTCAACGGAAATATCCATTTTGACCATCCCTGAATCCATTCTGACTAATTTCGTCGTGACGTCTGTACGTACGTACGTATCTCGCATAACTCAAAAACGGTAAGCCGTAGAAAGTTGAAATTTTGTATTTAGGACTTCTATAACATCTAGTTGTGCACCTCCCTTTTTGGTCATTACATAATTTCCAGAAATGGTACCTTATTTGAAGCCTATAATAGATTTTAATGAAAAACTATATTAAAATATAATCCAAAACTTTTCAAATTAGGTATATAATACTTTTATATCAATTGGAATAACATAACAGATTTTGTTTAAAACAGGCTAACCGGAAGTGATATATTACCTGAAGTTGTTAACAGTTTTTCTTGAATAAAATGGTTTCATTTAGATTTTAGAAATAAATGCTTCAAATAAGAGTTTTAGAGAATTAAATTCTGCGTCTAGCACATCAAGTAATATTAAATTAGCCCTTTGTATAAGCGAGATATGTAAATTTAAAACTTATATACTTTTTATAACAAAAAAATAAAAAAATAGATGTTAATGTCAAATTACGTCAAACATGTGCAATTTTATAATTGAGTCTATACTACATCTTCATATTGGTCTTGCGTACAAGGAAGTCGTGTGGTGTCCACATCAGATTTTTTAATATTAGGTTATAGTTCTTAATGGAGTAGATTAAAATAAAGAAAATGAAACATAAAATTGAGGGAGCTGAAGTTACGTACAAATGTGCAGAATGAAATTACCTATCTATAATCTATGTTGTTTTTTCCTATTTGTAAGTCTGACATAAGTATGAAATTTTCTTGAGTACAATTTAGACCTGTAATTGATTTCTACATTTGTTTCTTAATAATTTTCAATTTTTTCACCTCAATAAATTAATAATTATAATTTTATTCATGTTTAAAACAAAAGACTTAAGTTTACATTCTTTCTTTCAATGAAATATAACAATTGTTATATAATTAAACCTAAAAAAATGAGACTAATTTCAGTATTCCTATTTAAAAAAATAATAATTTTGTCTTATATCTCGAGGATTATTAAGTTTTGAATAATAGAAAAACCCGCCATCTTATTCTACATAAAAACAATACAAAATTTACATATCATAATAAATAAGATACATTTTCGAAATGAGCGAAAAAAAAAATTGTCAATTGCAACTGACAGGTTTAGATTATAATTTTAAATTTGATTTACAAGTGAGTAAGAAATAAAATATTGTACAATACACGACAGGACAGACAAGGTAATAACCATTTTACCTGGCTTATAATTTAAAATACTATTACAATTATTGTATTTGTATTTTTGTATTTGTATTGCGTTTCGGGATTTCAACCTCTATTGGTTATATCCCTAGGGTGGCTTACACACACACACAACACCTATTAATTTTACTTTTACAGTACCACGATATTTCTTATTTAGATGGCATGTGTGGTGCCCGCCCGTGCAGGCTCTTGTTACAACCACAAGCCGGTGCCAGATAGCTTTGTGGTTGCCAAATTATTTGTATCCCAACTTGGAAAGGTAACGGGAGAAGGTACCGATCAATGTCGAGAAAATTTCCTCGAAATATTTCAGCCCTGATCCGGATTCGAATCACCGACCTCTGAGTCCAGAGGCTATAGCATTCTATCTCTGTGCTATCCCGTCGTACAAAATACTATTACAATAGACTGAAACATATTTACGAAGAAAATACAGCGCAGTTTTATATCTGGTAAGAACAAGTTATAAAGTGAGGTTCGATTTACTCTCTGTCTACTTGATCATGTTTTTGTCAATACATGTGAATGCTACTGAAAAACGCTTGACCTGGATTGAAGTGCATTTAGTTGTTCTGTTTGTTACTTCTTGTCTGTATGTTGAGAGATATTTCTTTTATGTTTTTATAAAGACAAGGTAGTTCCTACACTAAACGAACATTCGCAAACGAGTGGGTCTGTGGTCCAGAAGACAATAAACGTAAACTGGAAGGTTCAAAGATCTAACTCTTCTATTAGCAGGCTTTTTTCCCCTTTGTTGTATAACTTCAAAGATACTTAGAAAAAATAAAAATAAACGATGCGAGTTTATAGTATATCAAGCATAAAAAGAATCGTTAGTTTTAAAAATCTGAAATATATGATCTTTTGCTGGATCATTGAGAGAAGGATTTCATGCAATGGAGTAATATTTCTCGTACTTTCATCTTCGTAGCATTTTGACATCATCATCATCATCATCATCATCATTTTCATTTTACTGTACCAGATGTTTAAGAATGAGCCTATTTATTACATCTTTTTTATTATATATTATATCATCTGACTAGTTTATTTGACTATTAATAGAAAAGTTGAGGAGTGTTCATTCAAAACATGTCGAATATAAACAGTTTTAAGAAAAACACAAAAAATTACTACATCCCTGCGATTATTATTTTCAATTAGATTAGGTACTTTTTCTTTCATTCATTCAGTAAATGTTTATAAATTATCCGATAGTATTTTTTTTATATTCTTTCTTTTATCTTATTTTGCAAAAATTATTTGCACATGTTAACTTTTGCTTGCAAACATTAGTACAAGTTGTTTTGTTCGATATTTTTGTGTTATGTTATTATAAAATTAAAATTAATTTAAACGTGCAATATTAAAACAAACTCATGATTAGTGCTGAAGAATTATTCATATTGAAATTTTCTCTAGAAAATGTAAAAAATATACAGTAGTATTTAAAACTCTCTTTTCGTGTAAAGGTGAACTACACCAAATCATCGTAGTCACAAATCCTTTTTATATTCAAGGTAGCACTCTGATGAGTTTTTTAAAACTCCTTAGTACATGTGGAGTGTATGTCGTGCAGTTGACAACCACGCCATCGAATAGCCGTAGCATCGAAAACTGGGCTATCGAAAGTCGCCACGTAGACACCTACCCCCCACCACTAATCGTAGCTACGATAGCAGTCACATCAAGTCGCCACATCGACATCACTCCAACTAATATAGTTTTTACGTGGACAGAGTTTAAATTCCAAAACAGTTCTAACAGCATGTTTCTGTTTTTCTCTAAAATTTAAAACAAATTTAAAAATCTGCATTAAAAATGATAAATATTTCACCGTTATATGCGAACATATTTTGAAACGTATTACACACATATTTGCTAAGTCTATCCAGGCCCGATCCTAGCGGGAGTTCATTTTGTTCCCAGAACAAAGGCGGCCAAGCATGGGGGCGGCAAAACTATCCTAACTTTTTATAGAAAAAAAAAAAAATATAAAGAATTTTAAAAATATCAACAATTTATGAAATAAACATATTAATAAAGCATTATTCTTTTAAATACTTGGTTTGGCTGACTGGTAACATATCTGTCCTAATAGGTATATAGTTTATGTTATTAAAAGGCTGAGTATACTTATGATGTCAATCAGTGGCGTAACTAGAAATATTGTGCCCCTATGAGAAAATTTTCTGGGCCGCCTTGATTTACAACGTTCCAAGAAAAAATTTAACAGCAAAAAAATTATAATTTTTACTTTATAGGGTGACAGTAATATTATAATCATTTTTTACGTAATTATTAAATAATTTTTTTCATTATTGTAATCAAATTTTTATTGTTTTAATCAAGTTTTTCCTTGTTGTAATCAAAAATCTTTAAAAAAACCCTATGGAATATAATCAAACGAACATATTTTCATTTTAGAAGTCAATTAGAATTTGTAGTACCTATATGGAATCCGCAATATTCAACATATATAAATCACATTGAGGTAATCTAAAGGAAATTTTGCAAATATTTTATTAATATGCTTCTCTGTAATTGGGGTGCAAACCTTGTTGAGAATTGCCAAATTATAAATAAATAAATAAATTAAATTACCCAACTCTTGATACAGAAATACATAGGTATAGGGTGTTAATCAAAAAGCGGACCATAGGCGTTTAACATTGGAAATCAGTTTCCCGTTGCGCAAAAGTTCCCAATTAATCTTAGACAAAAATGTTTCGTATACAACTATATATAATTAAATTATACGCCGAATTCACTAAACTTGTTTTTTAACATAGTATTAGGTAGATGATTTTATTTCTAATTCATTGTGTGCTATTGTTAGAACTATGCTCTGTTCCATTTAAACCATTCAGCAGATGGTGCTCGCACCAGCGCCAGTTTTAAGTAAACTTGTCTCTTGTCTCCAATTTCAGCCAATTAGAGAGCTCGAAACTATTCCCTATTCTCTGCAGTATGAATAGCTTAAATACCTGAAAAAATAAAATGGGGGGGGGGGGCGGCGGCATTTTTAAATAAGAACAAAGGCGGCTGATAGGTTAGGATTGGTCCTGAGTCTATCATATAAAATTGTTTTATATTTTGTAACATTAAATTGTTCACAAAAATATTTTCTTCCATTTAATCATTTGAGTAAATGCCATAACATACTCGTTCCTGGCGGTGTCATCTGACGTAAATAATGCGAGGTATAAACTAGGTATGTTAAGGCTCATTTACACGGTGACACTAAAGTGTTACACTAGATGCCGTGACATTAAATGCCGCAATAGTGTCGTCGTCTGAACATCGTAATGTCGCAATGCCACGATGTCCTGACTCTAATGTCGTATATCAAAACTTTTTGATATGCGACAGCGCGACACTGGCAATGTCGCGGCACTGGCATCAAATGTCTCGCCCGCTCTCATCTTCTGAACAGTGGCGACACTGACAATACTACACTGAACTAGTATATTTGTTTTTAATAATCATGTCTTCGTTTGATGTGCTTACATTTCTAGGATGTTACCAACAATACCTCTGTCCCTGTCGATGGCATAAGTAATAAGTCCATTCCAGAATTTAAAGACAGAACTACAGGGGCGGCTCGTGAGGTGAAAATTAGGTGAAGAGATATTTATGAAAGAGTGGAGGGGGGGGGTTGTATTGGCAGTTTTAACATTTGTTTATTTAAATTTAATATTGGAGTTGTCGTCTGTCCATCTGGAAAACGGTGTCTCCAATAAAAAGCATAGGTTTAAAATCATTTTGCAGATTAATTCTGATTCTGATTTAAATATGCAATTTGTACAATCTATAAAAGTATTAATCGTAGAAATAATTCTTATCAACGTATACAAGTCTTAGTAATAACAATAATATATAAATGATAATAAATGTAGGTACAATAAAGTACAATAATTGCGATACTTGGTGAAACTTTTGTAATATAAATGTAATTTTATTTTCACTTAAAAATATATTAGCATTACCTTCCAAATAAGTTAAAATAATAATATTAATAATAAACTATTCAAATTGTTTTATTAACAGTGTAGCAAAATAATGCATCAATTCCAATGCGTCGGTAAAGTGCAGTAGTGCAGAGCTCGAGATGTGATATTCACCATTCGTTTCTGTACATGGTAGGGGAAGCGTCGTTTTCATGGCAACCAGTGTATCTAGCCAATAAATTTGAATTGCTCTTCATGTGATGCGGATGATCAGTTATTATAATTTTTAGTTGATAGTTTGTTTATTAAATTGTATTAATGTTTATTTCAAGCTTTACAGTACATATATGAAACATTTAATGTGTTGAAAATAATTTAAAAAAATGTTTTGTTTTCTGAAATAACAGGTGAAGTTGCTCTTCACCTTCTTCACCCGAATAGTCGCCACTGCAAAACTAAACGGAATTACGAAAAGTCTCTTCCAATTGCAATTTCTTTAGCAGTGTTCCTGATGCACCTAATACCTAATGTATTCCCACGCCAAATCCATTTTCTTCTCCATTCTCGCTCATTTGATTTTTGCCTTAATTTCAAAAGAATTATTTGTTCTAAAACTCCCGCTACTGCAGATACGAGTTCCGCCATTTTTTCTTACTCTGGTGAAGGTATATGTCGCGACACTCTGCGTGTGTGTGTGTGAACACTTAGTGCTATGACATCGAATGTCGAGGACTGTCATGGCATTAAATGCCACATCAATGTCACTGCCTTTATAGCGTGTTGCGTGTCAGCTCCAGTTGAATGCGGAATTGACTATTTGAAAGACTCTGTGGCGATTAATAGACCATTTCAAAAATTCAGGTGACAGTTCGATTAATTTTGTTGGTTAGTATTTGCTTCTTCATTGGAAAAGTAATTAATAATAGTTACATTACATATAAATTAACATAATTTATAAATAACTCATGAATATACTCCATTTATTTCGATAAATTTTAATTTTTAGCATAAATATTTTACTTTTTATTCAATTATTTTTGACATTTCTCGTATGCCGCCATTTAACGGCACAAAATTTTTAGTTAAAAAAATAAACACATAGATGTCCCGGACATTTTTGAAATGGTTTATTAGGGGCGATGTCGACCTGCCGACTTTCAGTGTGACATGTGACAGCTATCGTAGCAACGGTCTGTAGGGGGGGGGGTGATGTCGACGTGGCGGATTTCGATGTGAGCTATCGTAGCTACGGTTAGTGGTGGTGGTGGGGAGGTGTTGTCGACGTGACGACTTTCCATGTGACAGATTTCGTACCTATAGCCAGTGGTGGGGTGATAGGTGTCGACGTGGCGACTTTCGACAGAAGGGTTTTTCGATGCTACGGCTATTCGATGGTGTGGTTGTCGACAGTGCGACATGCTCTGCATTTGTGCACTTCTATCTCTAGCTCACAAATATAAAATAAATAGATTGCTAAACCCGTATGCTAGCTTTGTGATTTCATAGGCGGTTATGGGCGTTATGTGTTTTTTGCAGCACTACAAGGCAGTACATATTTTTCACTTTAATTACCAGTATGTACAAAATATTAATTAAATTGCACTCAAAAGTCAAAATCAAACAAAGTATTAACCAGCTTGCACGCTAATTAGTACGAATTTTGAACACGAACAAAATATGTTGTTTGCAAACAAACACAGGACAAACCAAACTT
The DNA here is from genome assembly GCA_963082715.1 of Harpalus rubripes. Lineage (NCBI taxonomy): Eukaryota > Metazoa > Arthropoda > Insecta > Coleoptera > Carabidae > Harpalus > Harpalus rubripes. The sequence continues at coordinate 18,669,106 of OY720452.1, forward strand.
CCGAATTGACTGAACACAGCAGCGCGCGATGTGACAAGTTCATATTTTGATTGGTTATCCGTTTAAAAAGAGAGGCGCGAATGATGCGTGCGCAATTAGCGTAGTTTTCTCTATGAAATCACGAAATCTGACGCCATTTTCATAAACTTTAGCTATCTATTTATTTTATATCTGTGCTCTAGCCATTTGATCAAAACATAAAATATTCAAACAGTAGATTAAAACTCATTTTTGTGCAACCGGACGCGAAACAAGCATTTCGCAGCCGCAATACAGGCTGCGAAATTGGATTTCGCGACCGTTGTTATAGTAACGGACGCGAAATGAATTTCGCGGCCGTTGTCATGGTAGCGGCCGCGAAATTAGGCAAACAATCACTTTGACACTTGAGAATTGCATGTTTTGTTTATCAAATGTTAATCCCACAGCCACCTTGAAAGCTAACTTTCTATTTATAATGAAACTGTTGAAAATTAATCAAATTAGTAATTACATATTTTTTAGGGTTGCACAAAAAATATTGTGTAAACCTTGTCCGCGAAATCCTTTAGCGCCCTCGAGATTGTCTTGCCTCGGCCGCAAGCGGCCTCGGCGACAATTTTTCTCTCGGTACGCTAAAGAGTGATTTCGCGGCCTTGATATACAAATAATTATTTTTAAAGTAAAATTTATATAGGCCATGGACATGTTATATTTTTCTTGAAACCGATCATGCCATTCGATGCGGATTACAAATATTAAGGCGAAAACATGTAGCACTCATTTTTCACAAAAGAGGACATTAACTTTTAAATAAACAGTCCTGTTATTTATATAAGAGTCAGAAAAATAGTACAATACTGACGAGGAATCAAGTACAGACGTATTACTGACAAGGAATCAAGTAAAGACGTTTTACTGACGAGTCATCTATTAACATTTTTCTGAAACCTTTGTTTATAATAAAAATTAATTTAAATTTAATAATTAAATCCGATTTCTTATACGTATTTACCTTAGTAATCACTTTTATGCAGAATGCAAGCATTTTAGAGTTATTTTTATAATAAATAATTGATTTTATTCGAACTAGAGTGTTCAAAACATCAGCCATTTAAGCACTAAATCATGCCTTCCATACAATTTATAACATAAGCAAATTTTATGAATAATATCGTATTTTCATAATACTGTACAAACTCTTGTATATTATACTGTGGTAGAAAACTGAAATGAATTAATGACAGCACAACCCTACTAATGGGGTGTATTAGCGATAACACCTCGTGTACGTGATCATTTTTAATAAGTGAGTCGGGAACTAGTAATGTATGATTCCATTCTGGATAACCTTTATTTATATTTTTTTGTGATGTTCGCATATGATTGGAATGACAGAAGCTGTCAGATGAATTCTAGCTATTGTTAACGTTGAATTGATTTTTGAAGGAATATATTGATAAGGGAAAGAAATTCCTATGATGAAAAAGAAAAGAAAATGAAATACGGATAAAATATTGCCTGCAAAAATTGATCTTTACTACATTGTATATAAAAATTCTACGTTGCTAACGGCAATGGGGCGCCCCTTTTTTCTCTTTTATTTATTTATTTTCTTGAAAGACTACCAGTTTTACTATATGTAAATAAATTATGCATGTTTGTATATTTAAAACAAAAAAATAGCGGACAAAATATATTAAATTTGTTTAAGTTAACATTTGTTTAGAATTTCGAGAAGTGAGGTTAGACAATTATTTGCAGTAATAAAATAATTTTTAATTATTTCCCAGGAGTAGATGTAGTTATGGATAATGACTTGTAAATAAGAAATATTTTAACGCTGACCGCTTGAACTTGAGTTTAATATTTGTGAGCTACAAAGACGGTTAAATGGGCAAACAATTTCTATTTAAAGGAATATACATATAAACTAAAATATACTGCTAATGCCCTATCTTTCACTTAAGAGGAGTCTGCTACAAACATTATTGTCTATCCTTCTCAGTTAGTGTAAGAATTTCCCTCCCGCTAGTTCCCTTTACCGTTCTACACCAATAAAATCAAAGCAATCTGGCGCTTGCGCAGAGCTATTCTTACAAACAAGTGCAGTTATATATGCATGCAGATATATACAGGGTGTAAATGAAATAAGTGCATTAAATTTAACCAGTAATGTAACTCGACGAGAGCAACAATATTTCTTAATAACTTTTTCTCGAAATCGCATATTTTTTAGCATTTTTACCACCCCGTAAATTGACGAGTCGTTCCACGTATTTTTCTAACAATTGAATGCAGTAGCAATAGCTATGAAAAATTTTGTTTTAGCAATTGACAGTTTTGTCAGTTGTTGCAATTATATTTTGGCACTTGTTTATCAGGTAAAATTCTGTCAAAATGCTTACATTTACAAATAGCGAGTACACAGATATTGTAATTACTTACCTATGGTTTATTTATTTATTCGTATCTTTACTACATTTTAATTTGTGGTTGATATAAAGACAGTATTATAAAGTTGCCAACGCATTTAGACGGAGCGTTTCCAAAACATACTGTTCCTAATATTCGCACATTTGTTAATCTTGTACATCTTTATCACAATACGAAGTGTCACATATGACAATTTTAAATAAAGCAACAGTTGTATCCATATCATGTGCAAAAAGATCAATGTTTTCAGCAGACTTCGATTTTGGCAATGGCTCATAATGTTCATTAATGAGACTGAATTTACTTGGGAAGGTGTATTTCTTATGCACAATACACATTTCAACAGACGAAAATGCTGTAAAAATTTTCATTAAAAAACGTTTGAGCGGGAACAATAAATGGAGGACTAATTATTGGTACTCATGTACCTCGTTTAAATGGACAAAAGTTTGTACTTACATTTTTTGAATAACGTATTTAAACTATTATGATTTGTCGAATATAAATAATCATCTCATAACCTATAACTATGCTTTTGCTCTTCCTCGATACCTCTTACCCCTCGTTCCTCCTTGTCTTCCTCTATTCACAGGTGATAAAAGCCTGGTTTAATTCAGAACTTTATAATTTTGTTATCCAAAATTTAAATTTCTTTATTTTAAAAATTGTACTATTACGAATTAATTAATAATAAATGTTATTTCCGTTGGTTCGTTTATTAATTACTGTGACTGCAAGTGTAACCGATAACCGATAATTTTTGAGCTGTTTGTATCCCACTTGAATACGACATCGACGACAGCAGCCATTTGTTCTCCATAGGCGGGTAACGAAATATGCAGCAAATCTTTAAAGAATTTTAACTAAAAGACTTAGAAAAAAAAGTTATTAAGAAATATTGTTGCTCTCGTCGAGTTACATTACTGGTTAAATTTAATGCACTTATTTCATTTACACCCTGTATGTCTGTACTCGTCCAATTTTAGTCTCACAAATCTCACTCCTACCAACAGTATAGTTCAGTTTTATAAGTATATTTTTAAAAGCAAATTTAAAGAACAGAAAAATATATATTTTTTGAACAGTGGTTCTCAAAATCCAGGACCTAATTATTTTATTTTAATATGAACATGTACTGGTTATTTTTTATAGAATTTTATTTTGAATTCAATGATATTTTTATACCCTCGCTTAACGATTTTTTTTTTTTGAGAAAAATACATGTAAATTTTAATATTAAGTTGATAAAACTATGACTATTGGGATCCGCAGAATCCGTTGGCGACGCTGTAAGCGCACCTGTCATGGCAGCCTGTAGGACATGTCAGATTTGTTTACATTTTGAATGAGCCCTTTCTGTCCCATAATATTGATAAAAGTTCTTATCAACACATTTTTTTAAGTTTGTTCTATCGAATCCTTCATCAAGAAATATAGTTGAAGGGCAACAATTCGTAAATCCGGATTTAATTACTACTTGCGGCGTAATTTCACTTAGGTATGGCAATTCTGCCTTGGAACTGCAATCTGCAGGGACAAATATTAATAAAATCAATGAATCCACAAATTTATCACTACTGTCAACAGATGTATTAAAACTACATACCTGCAAAATTTTATTATACTTTCTTTTTGTTAAATGCAAAGTTTTGAGATATATTTAAATATCTTTTTTTCAAACGTCGTAGAAATGGCATTTTTTGTGACTTGATTCACAAGGTAGAAGTTTTATTTCTACGCCGCTGGAAATTTCTACGCCGCCGGAGTAGAAATAGCTAATTTCTACACCGGCGGCGTAGAAATAAGATAAATAAATATCCATAGCAACTACATAGAATTAGCGAATAAAAAGAAAAGTAGTGCATTTAAAAAAACATGTGTCATTCGGAATAAAAGAGTCTTTGTGTGCCTCGCATGCAATTGTCCGACTCGCTTCGCTCGTCGTGCAAACTTCCATGCTCGCCACACACAGTATCACTTTTACTCCTAATAACACAATATACTCTTCTATACGTTCAGTCAATCAATTTTTATCTTCTATGCCAAAAATTATAGAATATGTCTTGAATTTATGTTGTACTCGTACACTTTAACACAGCACTTTGTGGTGTATATTATGTTCATTTTCTTTAATTCGCTTATTTTTCACATATTTTCAAATGAAATTATATAATCTAAAAGTGAGAACATCTTTTTATTGTAAACGAAACAATGATTTTTGACGTTTGCATAATTTGATATGTCCTACTGGCCGCCATTAATTTAGTTCCCTAAAATTCCGCTGATGTCGCATGCTATTCTGCGGGTTCCAATAATAATAGTGCCTGAATGAATACGTGTTATGTTTTTACCTAGAAATAGAATGCCGTGAAAGAAATAAATGAATAGTCTGCTTGCCTTGACATTTTTGATCAATTAACAAAACCAAATATTTACTTCGTTCTGTCAGGACACTCTAATTCTATGTGAAAACACTAACATATATTAATTTTTTCCATTCGTGGCACTCTTATTATAGTCATATATTTAACCAAATTGTTATAAAAATTTTCTCGCAAGATCGTTATTTAAGGGTATAAAAATTATAAATTTACTAACGTATGAGCAAATAAAAAATTATATAGTTAGATATAAAATAAAAAATTTGGCCTCTCTCCGCAGTTCGTGAACCACTGGTTGAAAAAAAAATTATGCACACTAAAATAGTCTTATAAAATAGAAATAGTAAGAATAATAAACAAGAGTGGACAAAAAAAGGTTTAGTATTTTGCGTATATCTTGAAAACTAAATTCCTACCTTGAAATTCAAAAATGATCAGGAAAGAGTACGGCATTTAAAAATTTTCAATTCCCTTTCTCTAGCTCACTTATTTCCCTACGAGAGAGGTAAAAAATATAGATATTATGGTAGACAATTGAAAGTAATGAATTATTAATATACGTTAAAAAAAACTTTTTTAAATAATAGTGTAGTTACAGTGTCTGTAAATCAATAAAAAAAGAATCATTTGTTTTGTTTCTTATATGAAATTTGGTATCAAATTTCTTTATAGCCTGAATTCATTCAAAAACAATTATTTATCTATATTTTGTACAAATTTCATACAGAAAGTTTCTTGTAACAGTTTCTATTTCTTGTTCGTTACCTTCCGGCATTTGTATATATGTATATATATATATATATATATATATATATATATATATATATATATATATATATATATATATATATATATATATATATATATATATATATATATACTATACAAATTCCATACAGATAGTTTCTAGCAAAAGATCCTATATTTCTAGTATAATTATAAGACAAACATACTATGTCAATTGCAATTGACACTGAAATATTTCAATCAGAATTTTCTTAATATAGTAACTGTTTCCATAGTTATAGGATAGGATAAATTTAATTTCTTTATATTTTTTTAATTCTATATCCATTTAATATGAAGTATAAAATGCAGTCAAATCGCATAAAGAATATAATATTCTTTAATAATTATAATAACATGAAATATGACAAAATGATATTTAACATTGGTTTTTCACGAAAAACTGTTAAAATCTTCAAATGTGTGTAAAAGTACATTACTCTGTAAACTTCCGGTTGACCAATTATAACCAAAATCTAATCATATGGATATAACGAAGAGAATTACGAAAGAATTATAATTTTTGGGATTGTAGTTATCGCAGACGAAATTTTTGTCACACACACACACACACACACACACACACACACACACACACACACACACACACACGCACGCACACCCGCACGCACGCACGCACGCACACATACACACATCATCGTAAAAAGAGTACAATCGTATTCTAGGGACCCTAAACACTCATCACCGAATTATTTGACCAAAGACATTACCTTCCTTACCTAAAGGTGACTGAAGGTTAAAATTTAATAATGTTTGCAGAGTAATGTACTTTTTTATCTAATTAAAATAATTAATATAAATGGCTGCAAACATCATATTTGCTCAGAGCGGTGGAATCGAGTTCTGAATATAGTTAACATAATATTGTTGACTGATTCATGTATTATGAATGAAATAACAAACAATGGATTTGGAATTAGTTCGTAACAATATTTCTGTGTATAATATACATTTGATTACTACTAAAAACAAAGAACATAGTTTCTATTCATAATTTTCATATATTCACAGAATTCATAATTTGATATACCTACATAGATTATAATGATTCAGTGATTCAGATATTTATATTAAATGTAGATTTGCGTTGCATTTACAAGCTTCATCTTAATGGAATGTTTATGGGACCAGTGTTGTTATTATAAATTCTATTTGCAAACTTTACACTTGTATTCATCTACACTAACTATTGATTAATTGAAATCATTACAATATGTATTTCATTGAAATCTGTGCATTCACTAACACTGATATACAATATACATATACACGAATATAACCTACGTATTATCAATATACGTGTATCAATATATAAATCAAATGTTAAATATTCGGCTCTATTATGTAACTCGATAATAGATATCGATCGATAATAATTTTTAACAAATACAAACAAATTTTCTAATCAGTGTCTATCCTCGTTCAACGAGAGAACAGAGAACGTACCTGATCACGAACAAAATTTGTGCGGTTTTGCGCAGGTTACGCCTCTTTACTGATTTACAGTACTATAATTATATAAATTTAAAGACAATAATAACACAACTCTGGTATGACTCCGTCTTACTCACTTCCCCAACCCAAAATTTATAATTTGTCTGCGTGAAACAGATACAATAAAATTTTTGAAAGATGTCCGATCAGGGTTATCTACGAATGGGGTATGTGATCAAATTTTCATTTTTACATAATATGATACTAGACAAAAAAATAAAATACCCGTATTTTTTTACATCGTACTTTACGAGAAAATAATTATTAAAAATTTGGGAAAGGGATTTGTGACGTAACAATGGTAAAGGCTTGAAAAAAGACGGTTAGACTGGGAGGGAAAGAGATAGTTATAGCCAGATGTGACCATGCCACACCTACTACAACATAAACGCGACGGTGATAGGCTGATTTATAACTGTCCCTTTCCTTCCCGCAGTCTATCTGTCTTTGTCCACGGTTGTAACATACTTACGGCATATATCCCTTCTCCAAAACATTAAATTGTCAATAACAAGATTATTACAAATTAATATTTAGTTTTTATTATTATAATGAGAAGCTACAGTGGTTAGTTTTTATATTTTATGACATATACAGGGTGTCCCATAACTTCAGGTACATATTAGAAGGGCATATAGTTCTTAATGTCCTGATTACGGAACAAAAAGAATTTTTTCAAAATTCCTATAATTAAGGGTAGTTCACTTAAGAAGAACATTTTTTGTATCCCTGGATACTATAATATTTGGAATAGTGAAATTAGTTATAACTATTACATAAAATAATTTAACAATGAAATTAATTTATGCAATTACGTAAAGCTTTGTCACACCAATTAAGTTTGGGAGATGTGTATGTAATGAAAAATATTTAATATTAAAACTACCTATTCAACCAGTGTCCCAAAACTGTTTCCTTTAAAAACCTCAAAAACTAATTTTTGAATTTTGAAAAAATTCTTTTTCTTCCGTAATCAGCACATTAAGAACTATATGCCCTTCTAATATGTACCTGAAGTTATGGGACAGCCTGTATATTGAAATTCGAATATGGTCACATACCCCATTGTAAGAATTAAGATTTTGTTCTTTCAAATTCAGTGGTGTCGTTCGCTTAGTTTTTATGATGGTGTATAAGATACTACTGTTATTTTATTATTATAAAAATATATGTTACAGTAAAAGCATTCAAAATTCAAAACTAAGTCAACAGTTTATTAGCAAATGTAAAACCAAATATGTGAACAATAAGATACTGACACAGTGTCAATGAAACTGACAGAAAATAATGTTACTCGTACGGTTATGAATTAATATATCTGAATAAATAAATTAATTAATTTACGTTACAGCGAAAGTATTGTCAACAACGAGCTTCGTTTTAAAATGGAATGTCCTAACAATATGAAGTTTTGAAAGACAAGCGTGTTATAACCAGTGGCGTAACTACTGGTGTTCCGCTTGTCCCACGGAACCTGGGCCCGGTGCCACAAGGGGCCCGGTACACACATCGAAAAATATTTTTATTTTAATAGACCCACATGTTCCAAATATATTAAATAACCTTACATCTTTCAGCAGTAAGATACTTTTCAAAATGAAAATTAGTAAAAAAAAATTTTAAGGGATATACAGGGCAACATCAATATCTATAATTTTAATAGAATACGAAATTGCCAGAACAATAGATGTATCTAACATATAGCCTTTTCAGCTTCTGATTTCAGTACGCACTAACGTGTACTAAGTTCTCGTTTTGTTTTCATCATACATATATGTTTACACTTTTTTCGTGGTAGCGTTTTCGGCTTGTCGTGAAATTGCACTCAGTTCGCAGTGAGTACGCACTTTTGTACACCGACTACAGGAGCAAGTGCACGAATATCAGTGCAAATAATATTTCTTCTAAAAATAAAATCATATTGGCAATTGTCAGGAATTATTAGAAAGTTCTTCAATGTCAGATAGTGATGAAGAGTTATTAAATCAAATAATAAAATTTTATGTTGTACATAAATATACAAATAAAAAAGTGAGTATTTAAAATAAAATTATTTTCGTTTTCAGTTCAAAGATACTTTTCAGGTACAAAGGAGTATTTCCTTGAAATTCATAGATAATTTTGAAAAACGCGCCAAAACTATCAGGCTCTCAGACTTGCACTCATTTATGGTCTCGTTTTCAACTTAAACTTGCATTAGCATTAGAATAGTTAGGGTCGAAACTGATTCCATGCATTTACGTCACACAGTGCACTGAGTACGCACTGACACCGCGTAAGCCCATAACGCTAATATCAACTTTTGGCAAAAAAAAAGAAATCAGTAAAAGCTGTTGACATAAACGTACAATATTGTCTTGGTTTCATGTTTATTTTTTGTAATTTTTTTGTTTTTTAATTAAATTTGATTTAAAAAAGTATTTTTTTAAAGTGTCCTATCATGGCATCAATAAAACTATTTTCTTATCTACATAGGGGCCCGGATTGACTCGAGAACACAGACCCATGACTGCATAGTTACGCCACTGGTTATAGCCATCCGAGGCCACACGAGAATACAGGCTTGAATGCTTATCTCTGCTCAATGCGTCTCGTTAAACTATGAGGCTAGCGCGCTAGTCTAGTCCTCTAAAAACAATCGAGCTACACCAGTCAGCACGAGTGAATGCACGGCACAGCGCAGCACGGAACGTCAAATTTCGATGTTGATATTGCAAAAATGGTTTTAAAATGCTGTGCCAAAGTGCAGGAGCAATTACGGTAACACGGCTAAATTGATATACCTGACATTAGAGAAATTAGAAGCCAACCAAGTTTTTCTAATATATGGTGAATGTATATCGTGCAGAACATCAAATTTAGTTGTTATGAATTTTTTTAGGGATATTCAGCAACATTTTACTAAATAATTATAGAAAAAACTGTAAAGAACAAATTTGTAATAAAGAGCAGTTTAACAAAAAAAAAGAACAATAATTAGCGAGCACCTAAATGTATTTTATACCAAAGTAATGGTTACTTTAAATATATAATATGCGTACCTATGTACATCACTTTTAGTTTCATTATCATCATTTTCATATTATGTTCTATGTTATATTATTTTTATTTGTAATCTCCAGATCTAAAGATTTATTAATGTTATTATTATTTCTTGTATTATTTAAACAATAATAAATAATTTGAAGTCAAACATTTGTTTATTCGCATATTTAGGCCCTTTGTAATTCATTTTTCTATTTAATTTGGTTAGTTATGTATATAAAATAGTTATAATATAATATGTGAATAGTTATTTACGAGTTGTATATGTTTATGAATCACATTTTACAATCCTATTTGTTTAAAATTCCGTATATTTCCTATGCTTACACTGCTGTCGTTTGAGGCGTGGCGTGACACGAATTGAGCATTCAGCCTGTATTCTCGTGTGGCCTCGATCCATCCTTATCGTACATGCTTCTTGTGAGAGAGATAAATATATGCCAATTTGTTAATTTGTTCACGATACAGATGACCTTGATCGGACATCTCTAAAAAAATTACTGTATCTACGCTCTCTTGTTGAACGAAGTATACTATATTTAATTATTGGCTACAATTTATTATCGATCGATAAATTTATCGATTGAGTTACAGAATAGAGGTGATTTATTCATTTTGCTTTTTGATAGGCAAATTTGGCAAATAAATGGAATTTCAACAAATTTCACAAAATAATACGCTACTCGGATTTATTATGCATTAAATTTTAATAATAAAAATGTACCTAATACTAGTGAAGCATACAATTTTTTCTGACAATAAAATGAGAATCAATACTGAGTTATAGGTATGTGTATTCAGTAATTTATCGGTGATACGAGTATCTCAAGTTTTCATCCAAGTGTAATTAAATTTCGTGGCTTCAGATATATATAAAAAAAATATTTACAGAGGCACTTTAGAAACATTCCAGGTATGATATTGATTTATGGCTCTCAGTGAAGCAGTTTTTAAATTTATTTTTAATTCTCTATTATCTATCTCTATTAGTTTTTTGTTTAAAATTAAAATAATATCGGTAATTTTGTATTTTAATATTACAATGAAAAACTGTTGATGTCTGTATTCAGAGAAAAGTAATAACTATTAAGCATCTGTATCGCATTAAAATTAAAATTGGATACTGATAAAATTGTTTTTTTCTATCAGTTTACAAAGATTATAATGTTTTCATTGGGTTTACATAATTTCAAGTGGAATTATTACTGTTTATATTATTATCGTCTTATTACAGGTTAAAGCTTCAACAATATTTTTTCCCGAAACCGTCAAAGAAACTCGAATTTTTCCGAAATCTTTACAAACTTTTATGTCAAAACAAAATTTAACTTTTCGTACTCACCTGGCAACTTGAATGATAGATGAGTACGTAAAGTTTTTCTCTATATCTCAAATATTTTTTATTACCGCTATCGAGGCGTACAATAAATTCCATAGTAGTAATAAAAAATTGTACTTTACTGCGTAGATATACAAATACAGTTTTCGACTTGCATGAACTTAAAGAATAATTATCTACCTTAATTGCAGTTGGCTGTGACCTATCAATTATTAATTTTGTTAATTTTAAATATTTAAATAATTTTATTCATTATTGTAATACATGTTATAATAATTGCTCAAAATAACGACAACCAACTTCACTGTAAGCATTTGTTTGAATTTCTTATGCTGCCTTACACTCGGACGTACATTAATACCATATGAATTAGCGTAATCGCAAACAGTATGCTCATTCATAATGCGTCTGCAATTCAATGTTAAAAGTTAAATAAACAAAATAAAAAGTGATAGGTCACAGCTAACTAAAATTAAGGGACATAATTACAGACCGATGAATCACCTGTATATACACGGGTATCAGCACCCTTCAGGAATGCAAAATCACCACTCGCATTCATTTTCGTACTACGGGCATTACACCAGTCTGAAGCATGGCACTCGCACAAGCTCATAAACATTAAGGTCTAACACCTCCTTTGGGTATGGCTTCACCACCATTCCACAAACACTTGGGTATCACACCTACATTGAGAATGGCATCAGCACCATTTCACAAAGATTACTTTCTGAAAATGTACACAATAGGAACCTGAAAAACAATACGCGAAGAGATAGGCGACCTCTCTCTCCCACGTTCACGAAGCTACTGTAATAATAATGTAGGTGATGCAATCAATAATACTCATTAAATGCGCTAAGAAGTTATTTAATTACCCCAAAACAAATACAACAAAATAATAGAAAACTTTTTTACTAGTATGTAGGTACTATCAATGAGATAAAAAAATTGTGGATAATAATTTAGTTTACATATACAGGGTGTTTCAAAGAAAGTGTAAAAAAATTAAGGGCATATAATACTGACCAAAATGAGAAAAAAAATCTTAATAAACATAGGTCTGATCTTCAACTGTTACCGAGAAAAACGAAAAATCGAAGAAAAAACTAACAAACATAGTGGTCGAACAATACATTGTCATGTCAGTAAATAGACTACAAAAGAACAATAAAATTCTATATGAAACATTTTTCTCAATTTCTAATAGTTACGAAGTTATTTGAAAATTAAATATTGGTCAAGGTCGCCGCAATATTTAACTTAGTACAATTATTTGATTTAAAAAAATAAAAGCACGTCTAAGATTATCTGTAAAAGGTATCATCCACATCGTTTAATCAAAGTCGTAACTCTTATAGTTTTCGAGACAGCAGAGGTAAACCCCGTAACAACTAATTTTTCACTGCCTTATATCTCGGAAACTATTGAAGATCGAACCCATGTTAATTAGCTTTTTTTTACTTATTCTGGTCAGTACTATATGCCCTTAATTTTTTTACAGTATTTTTGAAACAGCCTGTATAAAAACTCCTATTTGAAAAGACAATTTTGTTTGTTTTCCAACTGGAAAATATGGATGAAATTGTTATATAGCGATAACACTATACATTTGCTGTAATAACAACGTTTTGCCAATCCCCGATTTCCTTGCACTGAATCGCAAACTTAAGAGGCGCCAAATAGCTAATATATTTATAATTTTTTCATTAAGCAAAACTTTTACTTTTATGAACTATTTTGTTTCGAAGTTATTTAAAATAATTTTCTGTATATATTAATTTGACAATACAAAATAGACGCTATTGGTGGCACTGATCAGTAAACATGTTTTCCGTGATATTCTAGATTGAGTAAATATTGTAGTGAATCATGACTAATGTCAAACGTGGAAAACTTATTCTTCATATTTTATTTCAGGAGATAGTTTAAATATGTAGATAGATAGATAAAATTATTAACGAACTTCGATTTATCATTAGAGCAGAAATAGAAAATAGATCTTAAATATACATTTACAAATAGCATGTTGTTGTTTAACGATCATAACTACCACACAAAATTAATTATATTCTGCTTGATAGATGCATTTTGACACAGGAAAAGCATCAAGATTAATAAATAATTCAACTGCTGTCCGTAGAGTGAAAAGCTTTGTTAAATGGTCTAGAATGCATTTGTTTTTTTATGAATATAAGTTGATTAATTAAACAAAAATTACTCCATTAACAGACCATTTCAGTGGTGTATTATTTCTCGAAAAAATGCATAGGTCACTAAATATAGACGAATTAATTGTTTAATCTATACATAGTGCGAGTCTTATCATATTTTTCACCCGAATAAGATGTAATACTACTGAACTGTTTAGGTATACCTATTATTTGGAAAGCTGTTACTATAATAGTAGAACGTTCCACTGGAAATGGAAAGAGAGTATTTTTTTGGTTTCCAAAATACAACAGTTACTAATTTACGGTAAAAACAATGATGAGACTGTGAAATAAATGAAATTATGAATTAAGTATTCTTTGATTTGAAGTTTATTTTCTTCATTTTCATTCATATTTTTAACTTACTCTGTAATAAAATTTCTTTTACATATCGTTTTGAATGTCACTGGACTGAATTGAATATCTGGAATTATATCTGTATACAAAGCAGATTGGCACACCCAGCAATGGGTTAAATGCCGTGATGATATATACAGTATGGGATTAAAGTATAGAATATTAAAAAAAAACAGCGAACTCAACCGGGTTTTTTAAAAAAGCTAAAACTCGTCGATTTTAGTTTTTAATATTAATATGTGCGATTCACCTTCCGACTTTCATTTGTTTTTAAGTTATGACGTCATCACAATAGAAATTGAATGGCAGTATAGATTTTTAGTAATAGAATACGATAGTGATTTTTCTTCCAATTATGATCATCTAAATAAATCATAAGGTTGCATAACAAAAATTCTGAGAAAATTTAACCTGAAAATTTAATAATAATGAATAATCAAGATACCTAGATTTCATTTTTCAGTTTAGAATTTTTCGTTGATAATTTTTTTAAAATCTTTAATCATTTAATGTTGGTATTATTGTACTTACAACTTATAAAACATGATAAACGAAAAATTCTAAACTGAAAAATAAAATCTAGGTATCTTGATTAATCATTATTTTAAATTTTTAGCTCGAATTTTTTCAGAATTTTTGTGACGCAATCGTATGATTTATTTACATGATCAAAAAGGGAAGACAAAACACTATCGGATTTCACTACTAAAAGCTATATTGTCATTTAAATTTTTTGTGATGACTTCGTAACTTAAAAAACAAATGAAAGTCGGAAGGCGAATCGCACAATTAATTTGTATTTTTAAAAACTAAAATCGACGAGTTTTAGCGTTTGCACCGATCGAGTTCGCTGTTTTTTTTTTTAATATTCCATATTTTAATCCTACACTGTATATTTATTTTATATAAGAAAACTAGCACTGAAAATAAACAAATATTAATCTATAATTGTGTTTTTATCTGCTTTGATGCCACAACCATTGTTTTTACCCAATAAAATTAACAATTGATAATTAGAAACCTGCTTTTAGAGTTGCGCATTAAAATAACCTCTGCAATAATCTGTGAAACAATCTGTAGCTCGTCATAGAAACAACTTTAGAATCATATATTAGCAAAGTGATACTTGAAACTCTAGAAACTACATTCCAGTTAATTTGTGGTTGGAAACTGGAAATGTTTTGAAAAGTAGTTGTGTCTGTGACGTAATTTAGTGCTGCTTAATGATCCATCAGTGGCACAACTTGGGTGGAGATATCATGTTTAGATATTAGTCTTGTAGTCTTAGTCTTGTACAGAACTTGAAACATGCACTATGAGTTCTCTGTATAATCCGAGTGAAGATGTACTTCTATAGAAAATTCTTGCAGTGTCATTTGTCATAAAAGAAAATTTACACTCATACATATTTTACATTCTAAATGAAGTGCGGATGAAATTCAACAAATGAAATGAAATGTCGGGTTAAGAGAAAATTGCATGAGAAAAAGTTGGGAAAAGTATGAAGTGATATAGAACGAACTTTTAACAAAAGAGACGGAAAGAAAAATGACAAATGCCGTATTTATGTAGGTTACAAAGCGAAAAAATACTTTGAACGTATTTGGAAATAGATTTCCATATAGAAAATTTATTGTTTCTCCTTGAATATTTTCCGATAATATTTCCGGGAAATCAGTTTTTTTATAACACACCCGAAAAAGTTACAAAAAAATAATAATCATAATAAGACAATTATTATCAAAGTTCTGTAATATCTATCTAAGTATAGCAAACAGCTGTGGCCGCTTATCCTTTCTAACCGGACTCATCGAGCTGCAGCTATCACTGCTGTACTGCTGGCTAGATTTTAGCCAGTGCAACATTTATTTGATGTATAAGGGACCAACTTGTAGCATCCGATTGTGATAAATACAAGTAGCTGTATGTATTTACTTTTTTACGACAATTTACATATTGTCGGTCAGTGGGACTGAAACGCACGTAACATGGTTTTTACCAACGACCAAATACAACTAGACAAAACATTCCCTATCCCTCCTCACTGAATGTTTTGATTGCGGCTGGCCAGACAGAGGAACTAGAGATAGAGATATGTCTTGTCTAGTTCGAGTATTTCTAACTAGAGGTCACTTAGAGTGTCAGTATATAGTCTAGTATTTAGTTTGAACGATGCTCACTAGAGGCCTCGTAGAAGCATGTGTAATTTGTATTTGTTTTGTAGTGGTTTTGTAAGCGACATGTTGGGTTTTCTTAAATATTAAACCTTCTTAATCTAAGAACATTTGCGTCTCTAGCGAGCAAAGTGCAAACTAAACACTGATACTCTACGTGGCCTCGGTAGTGACCTCTAGTGAAAAATACTCGGACTAGACAAGACATATCTCTATCTCTAGTTTCTCTGTCTGGCCAGCCGAAATAAAAAAAACCAAATGAAGTTTTGTCTAGTTATATTTGGTCGTTGGTTTTTACAGTTACCTACTAGATAAGGTGTAGCTGACTCGTCCTCCATATTGGAGCCCAAATAAACGCAGTAAATTATGAAACAAAAGTGAATTTGTAAGTTTCTGAAGTAAATATAACTTTTCTATTTTGTAAAATTATATTTATTCAAATTTAATAGGTACAATAAAAATATAATAATAAGGTATCGCGATGAGACTCAAGCTTAATTTTGAGTAGAGTTTAATTGTGAAATAATTGCGTAGGCTTCCACAGTCTGAGTCATGAGAAATATTCGTTTTCCGAGAATGGACTGTGTCATATTTTGAGTCAGAGCTCAACGTTTCACCCACAGTCGTATGGGGCATCTTCAGGAGTAAGGGGGATAGTACTGTCTTAAACAAGGTTACCCGACGTGTCAACTACGCTAGAGGCCGCGTTTAAGCAACAAGTGAGGGAGACTCAGTTTACAAGGTTACCCGACGTGTAAACCACGCTAGAAGCCAAATAAACCAAGTGACGAAAGGAAGACCGAGAAGAGTTATATACTAATCTAAAGATACGGTAGATGAGCAAAGCTAATGAGGACCAATGGGAATCGAGTTCGTAATGGTAGATTGGGCGTGTAGTGTTCCGAGAATCACTGGTTTCCACATGTGGCTCAAGAAATAGCCATCATCCTGATTGAGCCACATGTGGAAACCGGTGATTCTCGGAACACTACACGCCCAATCTACCATTACGAACTCGATTCCCATTGGTCCTCATTAGCTTTGCTCATCTACCGTATCTTTAGATTAGAATATAACTCTCTTCTCGGCCTTCCTTTCGTCACTTGGTTAATTTGGCCTCTAGCGTGGTTTACACGTCGGGTAACCTAGTTTAAGACAGTACTATTCCCCTTGCTCCTGAAGATGCCCCATACGACTGCGGGCGAAACGTTGAGCTCTGACTCAGAATATGACACAGTCCATTCTCGGAAAACGAATATTTCTCAGAGTTTAATTGTGTTGGATTTTCTGGGGCTCGACCAGCGATTATAAAATAATTCAAAGTAAAATCAAACTATTTGAGTAGGGCTCCAATCATTTCTTCTGCAATTTATTAACTATTTTTTTTCTTTCTTACGGATCCGCTTAAAATATATGAATTTTAGAAACAGTATGTATTGCATAAGTAATAAAACAAATTAAAATATTTACCTGTGAAAATTATAAACACCAAATAATTTGCACAATTTGGAGCAGAACAACTCGTTTAATGAGTATAATTTCTATGATTAATAATACTGTAACACTGATATTGAATTATTGAAGTGGGTTCCAAAATGGAGGACGAGTCAGCTGTCCTTTCTGTAGTAGGTATAATGGTTCCGGTGACGTCACAGCGGGCTAAGAAATGTGCGTTAACCCGCTCTCAAATATTTGTAATATAAATATTTTTAATGCCTTCTCCATTCTGTTGACAATTTAAAAGCTTGATCAAGTTACAGAAATTGGACTTTCAGAATAATCGAATTACACTTGTCAATTTTGAAGACAGTTTTAAATTAATTGATTCTGTGGGACACCAACAAGATGCCACCATTGTCAAATTAATAAATATTAAACTAAACATATTTTGTATGTGTATTCGTTAATTTTTTTTTATAAGCACAGGTTAATTTATCCTTTGTTCTTGACAAACTAATCATAAACAAATAATCTTCTATATGATCTTTCATATTTACATATATATATATATATATATATATATATATATATATATATATATATATATATATATATATATATATATATATATGTATACGTTTTAAGAATTCGTCACTGTTTTAATTATAATTATAATTTTTGTAGGATTTCAGTGAAAGGGTAAGAAAGTAGAACTCGTTCTGGATTATTTCTTCAGGCTTTCGGATTTATTTAATCCTTCATCCACCACATTATGGCTTACAAGTGAAGAACTTATACAAATCATGGGCTACAACTAACAGCAAGATAGCCTCGCTGAAAAATAGGAAAATATTTCTTCTCAAATGGCGACAAAATGGAGTCTACCCACAACACGTTACTCATAACTACCAACAACATTCCCCAAAGCATCCAAGACTACAGGGGAAAAACAAATACTTAAAATAGAAATAGATGTTACAATCAAACAACTTAAACAATTAGAGTCACAACTAAAAAGCGCCATTCTCCCCCCACAGAAACATCTGCAACCTCCTACCTGTTGAGAGAAGAACTCCGCAGTACGAAATATGTGCTCCAGAAAATTGCACTAATTTTTCTTTTTTCGTAAAAAAAACTCAACTTTTCGGGCATTTACACCAAAATTTTTATTAATTTTTGATTATTTAATTCTGCATAAACAAGGAAATATAATTCATCATGTTCTTCAGTGAACGATAACATAAAGCGTACAAATTTTGAAACTACGTATCAAAACTAAATTTAAAAATAAAAACTTTTCGGCCTACCACACCTAAATTTTGAATATTTTAATAAAACGTAATGCAGCTTAAATTTAGAAGAAACAAATCCATATGAATTCATCAGTGCGATGAACACACATTTCAATAGAACCAAATTTAATTCATTCCAAAATTGTAAAAAAAACACCTATATTTTCAATGAAACTATTTTATATATATTATCACTATCATTACCAAAATTTGTGTACAAAGTAAACTGGCACACAATACGTAATACACCGTGTTAATATATTTATTTATTATATTTTTTATATTAAATGTCGTTTACTTAATAGTGGAAACTAGCGCGTTAGTGAATCTGTTGTATTATATATATTCGTTGAAGTTTGTAATGTTTATATTTTGCTGAGCAAAAAGAAAAGTATGAAAGTTATGAATGTGACACAGTCTTTTTGTTTGCTTTTATGTGCATTCATCTATGATGCAGCGCAGTTAAAATGTCAACATTTCAATTTATGTAATCTGTTGTGTATTGTTGTCATCCTTTCATTTCCAAGCAAAAAATATCTCGAACGAAAAATCTACCGGGACGTTTAAATTATCATATCACCATAAGTAAAGTAGTATTTTTAAAGTAATTTTTCCATAATATTATATTACTATTATAGTAATAACAATGGTCTACCATTCCGTTTCGGAATATAGGGCCGGAATTCCATCGGTTCCTTGACCGAAGTTTACTTGTTTTTGGTAGTGTGAGTGGTCAATCCACAGCCCACAAATATCCACGGTTTATAATGACCTCAGAATCGGTAGATTGTCGAGTGGTTAGCGGTGGCATAACCAATATACGGCCCGTGTAATGAAGTTTTGCGACTCTAGGTTAAATGGTCAATATAACATGTTTAACTTCCTATCACTTTATCAAAAATATCCTGTTTTATAATATTTTATAATTGCTGCTTTGTACGCAGATATGGGTAATGATGATGGCGTTCACCTGGGGTGAGAGTGCTCCATGGGGTCTCTTTTGGCGCGGTCGGGATCGACAGCCATATGATACTCCACTTATAATATTTTAAATATATCATAGTTATAGTGTTTCACTGGAGCAAGTGAATGAGTTTGTATATTTGGGTAGCATGATGTCAAGGGATGGTCGAATTGATAGAGAAATTGAAAGGAGAGTGAGTACGGGGTGTAAGGTAATGGGTGCTCTGGGTACGTTTGCTCGAAACGTAAACGTATCTAGAGTAGCTCGTTTAAGTGTGTATAATGGAGTGCTAGTGCCTACTTTGATGTATGGAAGCGAATGTTGGGCATGGACGGGAAAGCATAAAAAGAAAGTGACTGCCGTGGAAATGAGGTATTTACGTGGAGTATGTGGATATGTAAGACGGGATCGCGTGAGGAATAATTTGGTGTATGAAGAATGTATGGTTAGGAAGAATGTTGTTAAGAGAGTAGGAATGAGTCAGTTGAGATGGTTTGGTCATGTGGAGAGAATGAAGAGTGAACGTCTTGTAAGCGTATATATCTTGGTCAAATTTGGGGTGTTCGATTGCTTGGCCGTCCAGTATGTAAGTGGATGGATGTGATTGATAAGGTACTAAAAGAGAGAAAGTTTTCGAGTGAGAAGAGAAGAAGAGCGTGTATGAATGCGATTATGAATGTGGCCGAGGCGAAAGAAGTGTGTTTAGACAGGAATGTGTGGCGAAGGATGATTGTTTCGTAACTATTATTGTGGTCCGG
Source organism: Harpalus rubripes (assembly GCA_963082715.1). Classification (NCBI taxonomy): domain Eukaryota; kingdom Metazoa; phylum Arthropoda; class Insecta; order Coleoptera; family Carabidae; genus Harpalus; species Harpalus rubripes. The sequence continues at coordinate 18,689,785 of OY720452.1, forward strand.
TTGCGGTATTTCGCTACCGAAAATCGGTCACTTTAATATGTTAAGAGTGAGAAATATATGTTGTACTTATGATGTCAGGTTAGTATGAATATTGTTGAAAGAGACACTATTTTTTGGATGATGTTATTTTTATTCTTTCGGGTTTGTGCTAACCCACTAATCGCGAAATGCGTGATTTTATGTATGTGTGTATGTATGTATGTACAGTGTTTTCCATTTATATACAGGGTATAACAGAAAGTAAATTAAATTTAAACAGTGACACAACTCATTGAGAGCAATAACATTTCTTATTCTTGGTAACTTTTTTTTGGATACCTTCTAGATATAATGTTAAAAAATTTTCAAAGTTTTGTCACAATTTTAATTGCCTCCCTAGAAACACTAAAAAAATGATATTTCAAAAAACATTACAAAGAAATATTGTTGCTCTCGACGAGTATCCTTCCATTTAATGTACTTATTTCTATTACACTCTGTATTATGTCTCAAAATTGGAAATGTTTTTTACCAAAAAATAAATTGAGATTTCGAAAAAAAGTTACTAAGGCACTACACTACACTAGCTGAGTTTTATGTGTTTCATTTATACTTTTCGAGTCTGCCAAATTCATGTATGTATTTTAAATTGTAAAAAGTGTCTATGTAAGGATAATGGATGTCAAAAAATAAGTTTGTTAATAATGGAAGTATAATTATTGGAAACGTACGTTTGTAAATATATGCAAATAAACAGTTGCGGTTGTACATAACGTCTCTATTTGACAGTGACAGCTAGCAAACTTTCACTGGACTTTTGTAACATGTTTCAAAATGCACTATGCAATTATGCATGTGTTGTAACAACTAGTGCCGGGCATGACGTCTTTAGCTGCACTAAGTTTAAAACTAAATATGTATATAAATGGGAAACGCTGTTAGTTTCTTTTTAAGATATTTGAACTTAAACAAATTGTACAATTAAATTTATAATTTATTAAAAATCGTATAAATAAAATAAATAAATATACGAGTATCATCACGACTTTTTACCCATTACTGCGTGTGCCAATGTGCTTTGTATACATATATTGGTAAAGATGATATATTTGCACCGTGCGGGCGCTTACCAGGCGTCACTTCACGGCACTCATTGCTGGATTAAAAATCGTGATAAGTTAAATCGGCGTGCTACTATATTTGATCACATAATGTTTTGTCAAAAAATGTAATATTGGATGAAGTTATGTGGAGAAAATAAAACTTGACTGGCTTTTACGAATCTCTTTGCTTATTGGACTGGAGATTAATTGAGAGGTCAGAGCATCCATATATCGACTGGAAAGTATGTTGTTTAGTTATTTGGGTTAGGCTACTAGTTCAAGCATATGAGGCAGCTTCGTATAAGCTGCCCGATTTCACAGTATGATTAAAATTTAAATCGAAAAAATTAAATGAATAGAAATTACATATAGGTATGATTATACAGGGTGTTAATGAATACGTGTTACGAATTTTCAGAGTACTTATGCAGGGAATGCGAAATAGACTAATTTTTACTAATAAAAATTCATATCCGGAAACGCACCGTATTCGAGTTACAGGCTCTTAAAAAAGTAATTCTCTACCTTAATGTAAGTTGGCCCTGGCTGTTTATTTAACTTCTAGCATTGAAGTTTTTAAATAATTTTCTTAATTTTTATAATACATATTATAATAATTGCTCAAAATGACGACCATAACTTCACCTTCGGAGTATATTTTGATAATTTGTTCAAAAACGCCTGGATTTGTGTGAATTTTTTGTGCGGCCTTACGCTCGGCCTTACATTAATACTACGTATGCGTAATCGCAAAATATATGCTCATTCATGAAGTGTCTGCAATTCAATGCTAATAGTTAAAATACACAAAATAATAACTCAAGTGATAGGGCACAGCCAACTAAAATTAAGGTAGATAATTAGTCTTTTAACAGCCTGTAGCCGAGAACGGTGCGTTCCCGGATATGAGTTTATTAGTAAAAGTTAATCGATTTTGTATCCCCCTACATGCTCTCTAAATTTGTACACGTATTCATTAACAGCCTGTATATTTATTTTAGTAATTCGAACATTTACCGGACATCATCTAACCCTTAATGCAGTGTTTCCCAATTTTTTTTAGTCGCGGCCTCTTTTCTAACGACCAAGTAGCCTGTGACCCCCATATTCCCCCCTCCCCCCTTCACATGTGCCTTAAAAGATATTTCTTGCAAAAAAAAAAAACGTACACAAGGTGAATAAATATATACTTTTATATTATACAGTGTGGGATTAAAGTATGAAATATTAAAAAAAAAACGAATTCAACCGGTTTTTTGTTAAAACATTGAAACACGTCGATTTTAGTTTTTCAAAATACACATTAATATGTGCGATTCACCTGTCCACTTTCATTTGTTTTTTAGTTAAGACGTCATCACAAAAAATTTAAATAGCAATATAATAATAATCATTAATAATAATAATATTCTTTGTCGTATTTAAAGTTACAATTAACTTATTACAAATTGATGTATGGGTGTGAATTTTTGCTTAATATTTCATAACATTTGTATTATATACCTTTAGTGCATGAAGATGAAATGATAAAAGATACACAACAACCATGCTTTATCCGGGATTCGAACCTGGAATCCGTGGAGTGTGAAGCGAAAGTGCTACCGCTACTCCACCTAGGTCAGCTTTAAATGGCAATATATATATTTTTAGTAGTGGAATCTGATAGTGATTTTTCTTATCTTTATGATCACGCAAATAAATCATTAGGTTGCATAACATAAATTCTAAGAAAAATTGAGCTGAACATTAATGGTGCTATTCTGTACCGTTCTATAAGCTCTATAGGCTTTGTAAGTAACCAACGTTACAGGATGTAAGCAAATTGCTATTCTGTAACCAAGTTACAGTATTGTAAGCGCTACAGAGTTATAAAAATTTCTATAAATCTTACAGCGCCAAAATCTTGACTGTAAAGTATTTACAGAGCATATGAAACGTCAAAAATATATTTTAAACGTCAAATATATATATATATATATATTATATAAAAGTTAACAATTTTTATTATATCTATTATTAAATGAAAAAATCTGTTGTACGCATGAAAAATATTTTTAAATACAAATACATATATTCATGTCTCACTACAAAATAATTCTCACATATATTTGCAAAATCTATGGGATATTTTAATATAAATTATGTACAATACATACATTTTATTTATACTCAATATCTCGAAATGTTCTTTTTCTACTTTCTTTTTCTTTTCCTTTATATTCGTCATTTTTTCGCAAATTCCTTTTATATTCTTATTTACGTATATTCTTTTGCGTTGTTGACTTTTTTTATTTTCATAATATTCATAATAATGTACAAATATTTTTGACAGTGACATTTATGTATCAATTACAAACATTTGAATTTCTTGCCTTGTAGTAGTTTGATCTGAGATTTTTTATTTCTAATTATTTTATATGCATTTCTCTCTAAATCTATAGAAGATATAATAATGAATTTATATTTATCGAATAAAGAATTTAACGTTCCTTAATATAAGTATTTACATAAATTTTCGATAAATAATATTTAGATGATTTTTTCTTGTAACTACTACTTCCGGTTGTCCAATTGTTACCAAAACTTAATCAACTCTACCCATTATTGTTAGATTGAGGAATCCGTAGTTAAAAATGTCTTAAGTCTTATAGTATTTGAGAAATCGTGAATCCAACATCCACACATCCACACACACATACGGACATCATCGTAAAAATGTTATAATCGGATTCTAAAGACCTTAAAACGTGCTTATTCACTAAAATCTGGATATGCGATTTTTAGCATGAATGCAACAAGAAAAATCTGATGTGGCCAACACATAACCTCTCGCCAGATATTTTACCTGGTTGTACGCATAAAACGAAAAATATTTTTAAATACAAATACATATATTCATGTCTCACTACAAAAATATTTCTCACATATATTTGCAAAATCTATGGGATATTTTAAAATAAATTATGTACAATACATACATTTTCTTTATATTCAATATCCTGAAATTTTCTTTTTCTGCTTTCCTTTTCTTTTTCTTTATATTCGTCATTTTTTCGCAAATTCCTTTTATATTCTTTTTTACATATATTCTTTTGCGTTGTTGACTTTTTTTTTATTTTCATAATCTTCATAATAATGTACAAATATTTTTGACAGAGGCATACAAATATTTTTGACAGTGACATTTATGTGACAATTACAAACATTTGAATTTCTTGCCTTGTAGTAGTTTGATCTGAGATTTTTTACATCAAACTATTTTATATGCCTTTCTTTATCTCTAAATCTATAGAAGATATAATAATGAATTTATATTTATTGAATAAAGAATTTAACGTTCTTTAATATAAGTATTTACATAAATTTTCGATAAATAATATTTAGATGATTTTTTTCTTGTGACTACTACTTCCGGTTGTCCAATTGTTACCAAAACTGATTGGACTCTTCCCATTATTGCTAGATTGAGGAATCCGTAGTTAAAAATGTCTTAAGTCTTATAGTATTTGAGATATAGTGAATCCAACATCCACACACACACACACACACACACACACACACATCCACACACACATCCACACACACATACGGACATCATCGTAAAAATGTTATAATCGGATTCTAGGGACCTTAAAACGTGCTTATTCATTAAAATCTGGATATGCGATTTTTAGCATGAATATAATACCTTTCTTAGCGAGAGGTAAAAATAGCCAATTTTTATAGAAATTTATGTTTAAAAAGATATTTTAGCATCAAAATAGAGAAGATTCTTCCAGACTCATCAAAATCCATTCAGATCAGTGTACCAGATAATGAATTACATTACTAATTAAGAAATGTTTTTAAACAAACTCATTGTGAAACTTTAATTAAAGTGACATTTTTTTCTTTAATATCAAGTTGAATAATTTTAAATAGCTATAATTAATAATTTGTCATAATTATTGGTTCAAAGCTAAAGACAAGGGCAGTTTCCGCCAGTCAAGATAATTTGAAGAAAACCCTACCTATACTTGTACGAGTACAAATTAATAGTAGAGAACTGTTCACAGTTTCATAGAATAATTGAACCAGTCATTAAATGATGACTTTATAATTAATATTAACAGATCACACTAGCGAGGAGAATAGATTACAAAAATTAAAACAGAGGAGATAAAAAAATTATTAACAATGACAAGCATTGATTACAACAATGACAAAAATTAATTACCTGTAAAAATCAAAACATAACGTATTTTGATTCAATAATTATATATTTCTTTTAATCATAAACCTACATATGTGTAAATCTCATGTATATATATATTAATAATAATGAAAAAATCGTGATGGAATCTATTGCTTATTCAACTACATAAATATATTATGGAATATGTATCTTTCAACCAACATACCTACCATTTTATAGTGTATTATTTATATAACAATCGTTTCTATTTCATATTTTTTGGAATGCCTACAAAATTACTGTCAAATATACTGTAACATATTTGACAGCTAAACAGGAATGAAGTTAGGCATTCTATAAGAATAACTCTGTAGCGAGACTTGTTTTAGAGGGAGTTACAGAATAGGTAATTTTACTACTCTGTAAACTGTCGTCTTACAGAGCTCTGTAGCTTATAGAGTCTATAGAGTTACAGTCTTACAGAGCAAAGTTACAGAATAGCACCAATAATGATAATGAATAATCAAGATACCTAGATTTCATTTTTCAGTTTAGAATTTTTCATTTATCATGTTTAATAAGTTATAAGTACCATAATATCAACATCAAATGCTTAAAGATTTTAATAGTTATTTATTACATTAGTGACGAAAGAAAAAGTTTTCTTTAGTGAGTAATATACATTCCACACGAGTGTAATACAACGTTTAATCCAACACTTATTTAAAAACTTTTTAAATCATTTTTATGTTTTCATTCATCGTTTGACATTGACTAGTAAATTGATGTAGTATTTTAAATTACAAAGTAACCATTGAATGGTTGTTCTGGTTTTGTTATATTAGCTGTATTCTTTTTGGACCAAATCTCAGCTCATTTCAGATCACTTCAGATAAACTCAGGAAATCGTTGTTCTTTTTGACACAACTGATCTGAGTTGTTCTGAGTAAACTCACTTCCCCCTTTTCCGATGCTACACTACTAGTTTTCAAAACTAAAAATGATTTGAAACACTCAGTTTGCATCTAAGATTGTATAATACAACAAATTTTATATTCACATATACAGATATACTTACAGTAATATATTTTCAACATTATCCATTTTTCGTTTATAAAAAATGGTATCATAGATCAGAAAATAAGTCAATAATTTTGACAGCTGTTACAGCAAATACTATCGGTAACGAAGGAAGTGAATGGAATTAAACTTGTTCTTTTTGCACACATCACAACTCACTTCATCTCAACTCAGTTATGTACTGAGCTGAGTTTAAATTGGGTCAAAAAGAATACAGCTATTGTTATTGACAAAAAATTGCTGTAATAATTATTTTTCTGTCACTGGGAATTATTTGAAAGAAATATGCATTAAATTGGGTGAAAATGAGGACCTTCCTTTTAAACATATTCATTTAGAAGCACAAGCAGCATCTTTGAATTTAATTCCTAAGCAAGTAACTACTAATCGTTTCTCGTTTTCTTTTCATCAGCCGTACATGACAGCTGTCATTGTGTAAAGATAAGTAACCTATATTAGCATAAATGTTAATATTAATCTAAATAAATAAATATTATAATGTTAAATTATTTCAATAATAAAATAATTTTGTAAAATTGCTTTTTATTTATATTTAAAAAAAATTGATGCGGCCAGCACATAACCTCCCGTCAATTCCATGTTTAAAATATTGATTGTAAACAAAATCTAATTTGTTGTTCCAATAAATAGAAAAATCTGTAATACGAAATTTTGGATTATATTTTATTGTTCTTCCTCGAAAATTTGTTAAGAGCTCCAAATTAAGTACCATTTTCGGTTTATCATATAATATAGTCAAAATCCTACTATGATGTTTCAAATTATACACGAGTTTTAAATATCAAATTTGAAAAGTTTTGGATTTTATCAATATATTTTTCACGAAAATATGTTCAGAGCTTCAAATAAAGTATTACTTCCGGTTTATTAATTTTAGCCAAAATCTAATATGTTGCTCCCCTTCATATAGAAGTCTAAATACCAAATGTGACAACTTTTGGAATATATCATAATATATTTTTCACGAAAATATGTTCAGAGTTTCAAGTGAAGTATCACTTCCGGTTTATCAATTTTAGTAAAAAACTAATATGTCTTTCTTATTAATATAAAAGTTTTAAATACCAAATTTGAAAAATTTTGGTATATACCATAAAATATTTTTCATGAAAATCTGTTCAGCGCTTCAAGTAAACTATCACTTCCGGTTTATCAATTTTAGCCAAAATCTAATATGTTATTCCTATTTATATGAAAGTTTTAAATACTAAAATTTTACAGTTTTGGATTATATTTTATTATATTTTTTCGTTAAAAACTATTATGGGCTTCAAGTAAAGTATCACTCCCGGTTGTCCAATTTTACACAAAATCTAATCAACTCTTTATATGTATGTAGAGAGCTTAAATACGGAAAATAGAAGTTTGTTTGAGAGTTATCGTGGAGGAAAAAATCGTCACACACACACACACACACACACACAGACACACACACACACATACATATATATATATATATATATATATATATATATATATATATATATATATATATATATATATATATATATATGTATATGTATCATCGTAAAAATAGTAAAAACTTGTTGTGGGGACCCTAATTCGTGAAAACTCACCATCGAATTTTTGGACCAATAACATTACCTCCCTTACCTTCGGTATGACGGGAGGTAAAAACACAAAAATCAGTAATAATTCCTCCGTGACTTCTAAAATATTTTCTCACGGAGTGACTAATGTTGTACATAGAATTCCCGAAATTGAATGATGAGGAAAAATTCCCGGGAATTCCTAGGGAAATTACCAAGAATTTTTTTTTGAAAATTTCGCAAGGAATTTCGAATATTTCGTAGCATCACAATATTTGTTGACGGAGTAAGAGTAGGTAACAGGCAGGCATAAGTCACAAACATGCAAAGCAAAATAACAGGCGCCAAGGTATAATATTATCTAAAGTAAAATTAAAAAAAATCCCGGGAAAAAAGTCAAGATATTTTTCCTTGCAAATCCTAGTTGCAGGAATTTCCGGGAATTTTTCCGGGAAAAAACATAACTCCTTGCGGGAATTTTTTAGTAGCATATCACTAGTTGTACATTAGTTATTTCAAATAACCAGAGTAACAAGTATATTGTGAGATTATCAATTCTAAAACCGAAAACCTACCGGTTGGGAACCCGTGCTTTAATGCATTCGTGAAAGCTTTTCTGATTTTTAAACTACACAAAATGTAAATTAAGAAATTTTCCAGTGAAGGCTAAAGAAATTATAAAAAGTGCAGCACTAATTTTAATCAGACCTGACTTTGCTGTTAAACCTATAGTCCTTCTGAAGATGATTATAATTAATTAATGGCAAGTTATCAACAATTTTATTATGAAGCAAGCCATGTAAACCAATAAAACAGTACTAAATGTTTATTAACCTTTCAATTATTTTTTATCCAAACTTAAATATTAATTAATACCCTGTGTACACTGGATTTAAATTAAAGACACCCTGTTACTTTGTTAGAAGTTATTTGAAAAAGCGTTTCTACCTAGATAAGCTCGAGACAATCCAGCACCAGGAGGAAAATATTCTGGACTCTAGACCTCAAGTGTAAGAAATAATAGCACTACAGCTGAAAACTCTGAGATAAATCATAGAAAATACATTACAGAGTGCACATATACCGAGGCCGGAACCGGAAGCGATATTCTTTTTCAGAACCTCATTTTCAACATGGTTCTAAAAATGGTTGTCCTAATGGGCGCATAAACCATAACAAAAAATAATAATATGTACACTTTATCCTTAAAATACTACTCAATAAATAACTATTAACTAAGAAAACTTTTTTTTAATAATTACTTTGCGAAATATGTCAATTTTTTTTCAGTGCAACAGATGACGTCACACTATTGCTATCTCTCTCGCGCAGCCTACTATAGAAACTGATGCGAGAAACATAGCTATAGGTTTCATTAAAAATAAAATGTAGTTAAACTAAAAACAATTTACTTTTTTAATACTACGAATTGATTCAAAATTAAACGAACTTTTAATAAAAAAAAATAAAGAAATAGGTTTATTTAATTATTTTTTATATTTTGCGTTCATAATGAAGTCATTACGGTACGCAATTGCGTATCGTAATGACCTTCATTTCCATACGCAATTTTTTGTTTTAGACGGTTGATACTAAATGACGTGTTTTTAACCCATTTTTACCTAATTTATTTTTAGTTAATTGACAATTCATTTTAATAATATAATGTCGAAATATTTATTTTTTTTATTTAGGTAAGATTATTTACATGAAAATGTACAAATTGTTACAAATATAATCACAAATTGAGTAAGTAAATGTTATTGTAGAAGGCGCAAAATATAAAAAAATAGTATAAAGAACTCATTTTATAAGACTTTCTTTCACACTTGTCAATTAGAAAACTCGCTAACGCTCGTTTTCTAAATTTTGACGCGAGCGAAAAAAACATGTCTTATAAAACACGTTCTTTAATATACTATTAAAAATAGATTTTTTTCTATTGTTATTCTAGGCGCACATTTTTTTGTTCGTCTTGTTTTATTTTCGTTATTATTTAAATTATTAATTAAATTTCATATACCATTTAACATGGGAAAACAGTTTTTCCTTGCGCGTTGCTTTCCAAATTATTTTAGAATAAAATACTTTAAATAATAGTTGTAGATCTTGAAATCCTGCATTTGAATTAATAAACAAAATTAATTTTGTATGCTTTATAACGGCAGAAATTTGATATGAAAATGTTGAAAATCACATCAAAAATAGTGATAGCCATGAAATTAAAACAAAAGGCAAAATAAGGGTAAGATTTTTTTATCTCTCTGAAAAATACTTGACAGTTAAAGCATCAATCATTTGTTTATTCGTTTCAATTCCACGGGTATCGCTATTAAACTAGAATTGTCGAAATGAATTTTGTTTGTATAGAATTTTATGCTCTACAACTATTATTTCAAGAATTCTTTTCTAAAATAATTTGGCGGGCAACGCGCAAGGCAAAACTGTTTTACCATATTAAATACCTATGTAACGGATTTCCAGCGCCACCCGGTATACCAAACAGACTTGAAAATAAAAAATTTCTGGCGTTTATTTTTAAATGAGAAACAATTACAGGATTAGCTTTGAAAGCTCCATTTTTTTGACTAGTCCTGCATTAGTATATTTTGTAATTAATTTAATAAACGAGATTTTTTTGACATGAACTGAGCGAATATACAGGGTGTAAATGAAATAAGTACATTAAATTTAACCAGTAATATAACTCGTCGAGAGCAACAATATTTCTTAATAACTTTTTCTCGAAATCGCATATTTTTTTAGCATTTTTACCACCCCGTAAATTGACGAGTCGTTCCAAATATTTTTGTGATAATTGAATGCAGTAGCAATAGCTATGAAAAATTTTGTTTTAGCAATTGGCAGTCCTGTTAATTGTTCCAATTAAATTTTGATATTAGTAATAAACTTGTTTATAAGCTAAAATTCTGTCAAAATGCGAGTACACAGACATTGTAATTACTTGCCTATGGTTTATTTATTTATTTATTTTTTTATTCGTATCTGTACTATATTTTACTTGATATCACGGTTAACATAAAGACAGTGTCATGGAGTTGTCAACGCATTTACACGGAGCGTTTCCAAATCATCAACAAATCATTCTGTTCTTAATATTCGCACATTTGTTAATCTTGTACATCTTTATCACATCACAATACGGAGTGTCACATATGACAATTTTAAAAAAAGCAGTTATATCCATAACATGTGCAAAAAGTTCTATGTTTTCAGCACATAACAGACTTCAATTTTGGGAATGGCTCATAATGTTCATTAATGACACTGAATTAACTTGGGAAGGTGTATTTATTATGCACAATACACATCTCGACAGACGAAAATGCTGTAAAAATTTTCATTAAAAAATGTTTTGGGCGGGACCAATAAATGGACGACTAATTATTGGTACTCATGTACCTCTTTTAAATGGACAAAAGTTTGTACTTACATTTTTTGAATAACGTATTTAAACTATTATGATTTGTCGACGATAAATAATCATCTCATAACCTGACAACTATGCTTTTGCTCTTTCTCGTCCCTCCTTGTCTTCCTCTATTTACACTATTCACAGGTGATTAAAATCCTGGTTCAATACACAACTTTATAATTTTGTTATCCAAAATTTAAATTTATTTATTTTAAAAATTGTACTGTTACGTATTAATTAATAATAATGTTATTTCCCTTGATTCGTTTATTAATTACTGTGACTGTAAGTGTAACCGATAACCGACAATTTTTGAGCTGTTTGTATTCCACTTGAATACGGCAACAGCCATTTGTTCTCCATGAGCAAGTAACGAAATATGCAGCAAATCTTTAAAGAATTTTAACTCAAAATCTAAAATTCCATACAGAAAGTTTCTATATTTCCAGTAAAATTTTACCACAAACATACAATGTCAATTGCATTTGACACTGACATCTGTCAATCAGAATTTTCTTAATATAGTAGATGTTTCCATGTTTATAGCAAAGCTGGCTGTTTTATGAAATTTTATTTCTTTATAATTTTTTTAACTTTATATCATTGAATATAAAATATAAAACGTAATCAAATCAAAATATTCTTTAATATTTATAACATTAAATATGATAAAATGATATTTAACAGCGTTTTTCCCAGAAAAACTGATAAAAACTTCAAGTTGGAGTACTTTCGGTCGACCAATTATAACTAAAATCTAATCAGCTCTTCATATGGATTATGGACGTAAAGAGGAGGAATACGCAAAAATTATAATTTTTGGAAAGGTGGTATTGGAGTTATGCGATCCGAAAAAATCATCACATACACACATACATACATACATAAATCCATACATACAGACATCATCGTAAAAATAGTAAAATCGTTTTCTAGGGACCCTAAAACGTGCTTATTCATTAAAAACTCATCATCGGATTTTTGACCAAAGACAATACCTTACTTACCTAAAGGTGACGGAAGGTAACAAGTATTTATAGACTTTTTAAAACGAGGCACATACTATACTTTTTCTACGACTGCAAATTAAGACAACAGAAATTACGTTAGTTATTTTTACAGAATGACAGCTGTCAGCTCAAGCAGCTATTTTCAGCCCGTGCTTAATGAGTCAGCTTTTCTGTTAGTGGTTGCTATCTTCACGCTGTGTTCAATACGAAACACAATTATCAAGTTGTGATTAAGATGTTATTTAGTGCCATGAAAACTAATATGTCAAGACCCATTCTAACAGCGGAAGTAGAAAAAATATTTTAAAAACAATGTGCGTTAAGGTAACGAGTCAAACAGATTCCAAATATTTTCAGTTTTTGATTATATTCTTGCATGCCAGCATAAACCATTTCAGTAAATATTGTACTCTAATATAATATCGGTAGCAAATAAACTAGGATTAGTACCGCATCTACAATATCATTTAACCGGATTTGATTTCGAGGCTTTTAGGTTTCGCCTACAGATCCTTCTAAAAATTTCTAACATCATGCAGTAAAACAATATTATCCCGATTAGATACGTAATACGATACACTACAAATGTTTATTCCTTGTAAATGCAGAACATAGCTTGTTTATTTTATGTCTCAAATATGTATTTGTTATGTTGGAAATGAACTCCAGAAAACAAGGAACTTTTCGAACAAAATATATGCAGCTTGACCTTTATTTGAGATAAATAATTTTACGCATAGGGATAATAGATAAGTTTAAATAAATTTTGTAATAAAATGAATACTTTTTTAGATTAAAAGCTGCACAAGTAAATTTTTTTAGACAAAGATGCTAAAAGGCTTCCTCTGGGAGTATTGTATTAATATTTTTCTATTATCGATTAAAATTTTATAAAAACTTTGGCATATAATAATTATGAACGATAAATTTGATATGTATTGTGATTATAGGGTTAATGCTAAATCATACTAACTAGATAAACAAAATATGTTTGTTTGAATTTCATGTTATTTGAAAAGTTTTGCTTCAGATTCAGAAAAGGTTAGTTTGTGTGATTCTTAAAAATTGTGATTATGATGATGAAATATTAATTAATAAATTTTATATGAATCTAATTTTATGAGAATTATACAGTCCACAGGAAGTGTACTTTCATGTCCTGGCTGCTTAGGTTTATTTTCTCACGTCTACATAAGAAACATATTGTTTCCATATGATTACCTAGGTGCGAAAATTGATAATATTGTTCTTATATCAGAAAAATCCTAACGCGCAAGTGTTACTAACTGAACTGTAATTTGACTTTGTCTTTTATGAGAAATTGCTAAATATCAAAGTATGAAAATAAATAATATAAGTGATAATCTGCATCTGCAAATTTAACCCTTTTTCTTTACAATAAATATGGTTAGTACAATAATTTCACATTTATGTATACAGGCTGTTAAAAAATTTAAGGGCATATAGTACTGACCAAAATAAGTAAAAAACATGGGTCCGATCTTCAATAGTTTCCAAGATAAAGGGCAAGGAAATATCTTATTGTTTTTACTTCCTTGTACAAAGTAAAGGAAGTATTGTATTCGCGAAATATTTCGGTTTTCAGATTTCAACGGAAATATCTATTTTGGCCATTCCTGAATCCATTCTGACTAATTTCGTCGTGACGTATGTACGTACGTACGTATCTCGCATAACTCAAAAGCGGTAAGCCGTAGAAAGTTGAAATTTTGTATTTAGTACTTCTATAACATCTAGTTGTGCACCTCCCTTTTTGGTCATTACATAATTTCTAGAAAAGGTACTTTATTTGAAGCCTATAATAGATTTTAATGAAAAACTATATTAAAATATAATCTAAAACTTTTCAAATTTAGTATATAAGACTTTTATATCAATTGGAATAACATAGCAGAATTTGGTTAAAACAGGCTAACCGGAAGTGATATATTACCTGAAGTTGTTAACAGTTTTTCTTGAATAAAATGGTTTCATTTTGATTTTAGAAATAAATGCTTCAAATAAGAGTTTTAGAGAATTAAATTCTGCGTCTAGCACATCAAGTATTATTAAATTAGCCCTTTGTATAAGCGAGATATGTAAATTTAAAACTTATATATATATATATATATATATATATATATATATACATATATATATATATATATATATATATATATATATATATATATATATATATATATTTGGTTTTTGTAATGAAGTTTGCTATGGACTAGGACAAAAAATAACAAAAAAAATAGATGTTCATGTCAAATTACGTTAAATACGAGCAGTTTTATAACTGAGTCTATACTTCATCTTTATATTGGTCTTGCGTACAAGGAAGTCGTGTGGTGTCCACATCAGATTTTTTTTTTGTAGTCTATTTACTGACAGACAAAATTTTATTCGATCACTATCTTTGTCAGTTTTTCTTCGATTTTCGTCTTTCTCGGAAGCAATTGAAGATCAGACCTATGTTGATTAAGCTTTTTTACTCATTTGGTCAGTAATATAGGTTCTTAATTATTTTTAGGGATCGACCGATATGATTTTTTGTGGCCGATACCGATATACTCATATCCGATATCGGCCGATACCGATATATCGGCCATAAAATTTTGTCATAAATTTTTTGCTGTATAAATGAGGTAAAAGTGATTTATAATGATATACTGTTACCGTTACACGCATAAACCATAAATAAATCACAAAAAAATGCAGAGCAAATGCAAAAAAGACATTTTTTTCAAACGTCGTAGAAATGGCATTTTTGTGACTTAATTCACAAGGTAGAAGCTTTATTTCTACGCCGTCGGAGTAGAAATATCTAATTTCTACGCCGCCGGAGTAGAAATAGCTAATTTCTACGCCGGCGGCGTAGAAATAAAATAAATAAATATCCATAGAAACTACATAGAATTAGCGAATAAAAAGAAAAGTAGTGCGTTTGAAAAAAAATTCAATGTGTCATTCGGAATAAAAGTGTCTTTGTGTGCCTCGCATGCAATTGTTCGACTCGCTTCCCTCGTCGTGCAAACTTCCATGATCGCCACACAAAGTATCACTTTTACTTCTAATAACACAATATACTATTTTCAATAATATATTTAGCACCACCGCCAAATAGTGTTGCTAGTGAACAGCTATTTTCTTCAGCTGGAAATGTTTATGAAAGCGCAATAATTTTGTTACATTACAACTTGCCAAAACTTAACTTTAAATATTAATTTGTTTAACTAAGTGTGTAACTTTACTTCTACATTTTTAATGATTTTTTTGCTAAATTTTGAATAAGAATAAACTTGATTTGTTTTTTATTTAGTATTTCTGTTTTAATTTCCTTTAAAAAATCCTTAGCAACTGAAATATTAAGCAATTTATATTTTTTTAGGCCGATACCGATATAGGCCGATATCGTGGTTTACATATCGGTCGATACCGATATCGGCCAAGAAGACCGATATGGCCGATATACCGATACCGATATCAGTATCGGTCGATCCCTAATTATTTTACACTTTCTTTGAAACATCCTGTGCCGTTTTGCGGTCGTGAGAAAAATAGTGGATAAAACTCGCTAGAAAGAGGTTTTCATACACTCGTCATGAAATAACCCGCTTTCTTAGCTCGTTGTGTAAATAATTATTACGCAATAAGGGACCTAGGATCATTATTTATTTCACTCAAATCTGAACAGATGAAAATGTTGTCATATTACTTCCATCGAAGAATAGAGAGATAAATTCAATTCGTATTCACTATCAAATGAAATTCTAAACTATAAATGAAATGTACAATTATTTGCAGCAATCTTCTACTCGTGTTGTTGAACAAACTTAACATGTTTTTCGCCCATAAAAGCAGATATTGTAGTTTTATTTCCGGTACTAATACCCACCACCAAAATTAGTTTGTGGAAATTTTATCTCATTTTAGTGTTTCCCGCAACGATCTTTACGGCGAAGTTGGAAACTTTTACTGTTTTATTTGAGCGAAGGAAATAAGTCGTGGCCGTATGCGTGGCGGAAGCATCTGTTTATGAAGCTGGTGTCATTAGCGTCGCTAAGGAACTTCAGAACAGCACAATTTAATTAAAAACACCAGACCATTTGCTAGTTTTGATTATGTACACGGTAAATCCCATTTTTCACTTTGGAAAATTACTGACATCGTTCTAATTTAAAACTTTATTATTAATAATTTATTTAAACTAATGTTAGTAAGTACAAAAAAGTGATACAACGTGATTAGGTTCAGTTGTGATTCTGACAGCCTAGTTCAAATCCGATCAAAGTACAATTGTTTCTAATTTTCAATGGGGTCTCGTGGATGCGTGCCTGAGTGTCTGGTCGCGAAACTGGGGATCCGGGCCAAAAATTATTTCAAATTGTAAATGGCACAAAAATGATCCCTGTTCCGCACAGTACTAATATTTCATTATTACCGATATCCGTGAACAAAGCAGACTGGCACACCCATCAATGGGTAACTTGCCGTGATGATATATTTATTTATTTATTTTATTTTCAAATAGCATAAAAGTAACCATTGTGGTACTTTTCCCACAAAATTTTTGAGCAGTAAAAAAATTACTGACAGGTCAAAAAATACATGAAAATTCCTTGACATTTCCGTGATTCTCTGACTGTTGGCCAACCTAAGGGTACGTGTGCACGCCAAACGCGCTTTACTTAGCGCAAGTAAAACAAATTTAATAAAAAAAAAATATGTACTTTCGTCGGAGAATTTTATTATCTGTACAAAGACGCAAGGATTTATCGAGATATATTTTTTGAATACTTGCACATTTAATTTTTGTAGGTAATAAATTTACATTCTTGTGATCAAAATGTGGATTTCATAGGGCTTCCTTTGAAAACATTGCATTTATAAATCATTTGCCCAAACTTTCCAAGTAGATGCACCTTCCAGGACCTTGCAGAAGGGAATTCTATTGCAATTGATTGTGCCAGTCATTGGATGCTTTCTATATAATTTCTCAACATGTTCCCTTCAGCATTTTATATTTTGTATGTGTATTCTTGTATTTTATTTTTAGTTATATTTTGTAATTTATGTGTATTTATGTGTTTTTCCATTATGATAAACTAGGAAAACATTAAAATTGCAATACTTTCACTTCAAACACGGTTTTACGTATGCAACTAAGCGTTAAAAACCAACACTGCTCGTTAATGAGCGTTATGCATGTCATACTTAACGTGACCATTTTTTTTTTACTTCAGAACGGGAAAGCGCGAGGGGGGGGGGGCGCTGGAAACGGCGCCGCAGGCGAAATGTTTTTTCCATTCAGGTCAAATGCATTTTAATTGAAAGTTACATTTTTTCAAGGGATGTGAAGTTGCACGTTTTTCTCCCTTCATGTACAAAAATAAATTTCTAGATCACTAAACATTTTAGAAAAGAGAATATATTTAAGGGATTGTTGACTAAGAATAACAAGCAGATCACAAATACGTACGATCGTACGTCGTATCACACAGAATATCAACGTCGTATCACACAAAATATCAATAATTGTAAATTGTCATAAAATTGAGATGAAATGATGAGCCATTTAATTTTGTAAAAAAAGAATTTATTTTACAAAGACATGGTAACAATGTATTAATAATATGTAACTTGAATTAATCCTTGACGTTAAGATTGCAGTTGCAGACGCATTTGTTTTATATTTGTCGGCGCAGCAAATTAGTTTCAAAATGTCGGATCTAGTTTTCAAGAAGGATGGAGCTCATTACATGACTTGTTGATGTTAGTCTTGGTGATCAAAAATCAAGGTATAATAAATTATCGTTTGGTCCGTTTGTAAAAGCGGGACATTTTTGCTCTCGCTGGGGACAACGGGACAGACAGCCTTAAAGCGGGACTGTCCCGCCCAAAGCGGGACGTATGGTCACGTTAGTCATACTGCTAGTCACTTCGCATCGCATAGATGGCCAATTTGTACAATACTCTGGAAAGCAATAGGTTGTGCCAACCAGTTTAGCTCTATGCAACATGCGAAGCGCTAAGTAAAGCGTGCTAGATGGTGTATACGTACCCTAAGATTTATACACCCGGTATTACGAGTATATTATAATAATTTATTATTATATATAATGGCATTATAACAATAATGACTATTCATTCAACGTTTTTAGTTTTGAAAACGCCATGTATACAGTGTCAAAACGGTTTTGAATTATCTCAAACCAAAACTAAAATTCATGGGTTGGACTTGAAAACTAGTTTCAAAACTACTCATGTAAACAGTTAAAATTCAGTTTCGATACTGCGCATGCGTACAGAGCATAAAGTTTCTGCCGCTTTGTGTTACTAACCTTCAAATATACTGACAGTTGTGTAGGTTTAGTGCGTAGTGGTACGAAGTACAAAAAATAATTGGAATAATTGCAAAACGAAGTATTTGGAGTGAAGAGGATCTGTCACTTACATCAGCTAAATGCGCATGCGCCGAAACTGATTTCAAATCAATTTTTAAACTTGTTTTGAAAACTGCATGTAAACAGTTTTGCATAATTTTGACTGAAAACTGAAACCATTTTCAAAACTGCATGTAAACGTAGTAAATGTTTCCTTTTATTTATGGAATAATTACATAAGTATTCTTATTATATGTAATTAGGATTTAAAAAATATATAAACACTAGAAGCATATAACATTTAAGTGTGATGTGTAGTTTTAAATTCGTATTTGTATATGTATTGAGATAAGAATTATTAAATATTACTTAGATACTCGTATAACGTGAATATCTCATAAATGAATTTCAGGTTATCGTTATACGTACCTACTGTGTAATTTATGAGCACGCAAATAGTTACAAGAGTGATTTAGAAAATTCTCTACGTAGCGATGAAAGAAAACGATTACATAAACGTAAAGTAATATTTTATTTAGTTTTTCTGACATCCTCACTTCCTTTGCAATCTTTTAAATTTTTATCTTTCGTTCTGTTAAAATCAAATCTTCAATCTTTTTGATGTTTTCATTCGTTCTTGTTCCACAGGCCTTCCGCACTTGCTTACATATACACAGTGGCGGATTCCGTAAAATGATTTAAGAGGGGTGATAATTTAAAAGTTTATGTGTACTAGTACTAGTATACAGATATTTGGCAGTTAATCGACTCCCATTTCTTGAAATAATGCATACTATGTCTATTTTTACTTCCTTGTACGAAGTAAAGGAAATATTGTAATCGCGAAAAATTTCGGTTTTCAGATTTCAACGGAAATATCCATTTTGACCATCCCTGAATCCATTTTGACTAATTTCGTCGTGACGTCTGTACGTACGAACGTGCGTACGTGCGTATGTATCTCGCATAATTCAAAAACGGTAAGCCGTAGAAAGTTGAAATTTTGTATTTAGGACTGCTATAACATCTAGTTGTGCACCTCGCTTTTTGGTCATTACATAATTTCTAGAAATGGTACTTTATTTGAAGCCTATAATAGATTTTAATGAAAAACTATCTTAAAATATAATCTAACAATTTTCAAATTTGGTATATAAGACTTTTATGTCAATTGGAATAACATAGTGGATTTTGGTTAAAACAGGCTAACCGGAAGTGACATATTACCTGAAGTTGTTAACAGTTTTTCTTCAATATAATGGTTTCATTTTGATTTTAGAAATAAATACTTCAAATAAATTTTTTAGAGAATTAAATTCTGTGTCTAGCATATCAAGTATTATTAAATTAGCCCATTGTATAAGCGAGATATGTATATTTAAAACATATACTTTTTGGTTTTTGTAATGAAGCTTGCTATGGATTAGGACAAAAAATAACAAAAAAATAAAAAATAGATGCTAATGTCAAATTACGTCAAATACGTGGAATTTTATACTTGGGTCTATACTTCATATTGGTCTTGTATACAAGGAAGTCGTGTGGTGTCCATATCAGATTTTTTGTATTAAGAACGCAAAATGAGATATTGTCAATTGAGAGGTTGTTGATTCTCTCTAAATCGACAATGTCCATTTGCGTTCGAAACACACACAAGATTTTTTCTACAGTTCTCCACCATAACAAAAATAATAAAATGTCCACTTTGTACTTACAGTGCTACTCAATAGTTTTGCAGGAGAGATAAGATCGTATTCAAATATGACTTCAAGATATTGTTTTGGCTTTCGTTTTTTCAAAAAATTAATGCCAATATTGTAATGAATATTATAAGTTTTTTGTATAATTTATTTGTTTCAAGTACATTAAAAAAGTGGTTGTCCATTGGGAGCGTTCACGCCAAAATTTGGCAAGTGGCAGCACAACTGTTCACACAATTTATTTTATATTTAATTTATCGCTATTTTCCATTCTTCTTGAGCTATTGCTTCAATCTAACCTAAGCATTTTATACTTTCGTTTTTGTAAATAAATGCCCCATTTTATTTTCACAGCAATGCGGCATTTTGTTTGGTTATGTAATATATCGTCAGAGCAGTTATACGTTAGATTGACTTGTGAAGGTTGTAAATGTGTAACTATAGTGCCATTATCTCCTGACTTAACGTTTCTATTAAGAATGTAGATAAGTGATATTTCTCAACATTGTATATTTAAAAATTTGGAGAGCGAGCGTTTTTCTACTTTGTCGCGCATGAGCGGCAAAGTGACATTTTACGTTGACAAAAGAGAGCGCAAATGGCTACTTTGTACATAGACTGTAGAAAAAATCTGTTTTTGCCACGTCTTTAAATTACGTATCAAGATATTAAGCCTTTGTTTATATAATACAAAAATAGGCTGGTAACTAAGTAATGACTTGTAACTGTACGGTAATATTATTACCATACAGACATGTATAATGATCTTATTTAATACATACACACGTGTATCGTATCACGGTTTACTTTATTCTAGTAAACATGAGGAACAAAGCACAAAATTTAAATATTTGTCATATTAACATAACGTTAAAATAATTTTTCTTTTTACCACAGAATTTTCAAAGTAGCATTAATGAGAGAATATCAAAAATAATATTCATTACGAGTTTTTATGAATAAGGGCATTAATGTCGTATCATCCGCGTAAATAATAGTTTCAGCTGATGTTATGCTGGTAGGCAAATCATTAATAAAATAAAGAATAATAAAACTGACCTTGTGGTAAACCATATTTGTAACTTTACATATTTATTATTTACATTGGTAATTTGTGTTCTAGAAATTTTTGTATGCTTCATGTATTTAGTGTGTAAATAATCCTGCTGTTGACAACCATTGTTAAAAGATTGTAAATATATTTTTTATTATTTCTAGAGAAACACGTCTAATTCTATAAAACTGTAATTTTTCTAGAAATATCTTTAGAAGTAATATGTTTTAGTAAGATCGCAAAATGTTTGACACACAATCTCCATTATCCAATTTTTCATTTATGTTTATAATCAAGAATAAAACAAAAAAAGATAAAGTTTACAAGATAATTCCAAAATATATACTAACTTATGGTTGCGAGGCATAAGTATTAAACGAAAAAATATACGTAAAATATAATCGTCAGAAATGAAGTTTTAAGTGTCCTAAAAGGATGTTCTAATTCTAAACGCGATCACTTTAGAAACGACCATATAAGTAAGAGAAGAACTGCAAATAAAGTTGAGACTGCAATAAGAAATTATAGATATGAGTACAAGTGATCAGAACATTTGGAATGAATGGATAACAATAGAATCTTTGAACAATTACATAAGTACAAATTTAAAGAAAAGCGCATTAGGGTAGACCGACGAATAGATGGCTTCTTCCGGAACGGATTACACGCTTTATCCATTAAAGAAAGAAGAAGTTTGTAATTAAATTTAATGCAGTAAACCAGTAACTAATTTTTTCAAAATAATCTAACACTATTTTCAATTGAGCATATATCTTAAACAACTTATTATTTACTCAAAGTGAAAAGACCATTTTCAAAAATTTGTTTATATAAAGTAAATGAAGCTACTATTTTCCTGATTCATTAATATTTACCTGGTCATATACGACCCCCTATTCATATTAGTTGAGCCGGTTAACATTTTCAACAAACAAATTATAAATCTTACGCAAATTGTGAGAAATGTCTACAAATTTCTTTCCACTAGTTTAAAAAATAGATATTAAACTTACAAAAACTGAATTTGTTATTCAAGAATTCCGCCATTCAATTCTATTAGGCATTGGATCCCTAAATCCTGCACATTTTCCTGTGAGTATTGCCTCATATGTCTTGCAAGATAGATTTTACTGTACGCACTGAATCTTTACGAAGTTTCATTTCATGTGCCAAAAGTAAAGGATCTCGGTAGAAGCGAAATCTGGACTACTAGAACATGACCCTTAAAATCAGGTCGAACTACTATCACTAGTCATTCGGCCCACACTTTTTTAAAAGTTTTAGGTCTATATTTAAAGTAACCGAAAGAATTTTGTAGAATTTTCCAACCATTTATGTAGATTTTATAATTTGTTGAAAATGTAAACCGGCCCAACTAATAAGAGTTGGGGTCGTATAAGTCGCGAGAAGACACGTGACTCGAATGACTTTAAAGTTTGAAGTGTTTGGAATTAGAAGATTTGTGTGCGCTTGTTAATTTGACAATAACAATGTTATGACTTATTTTGATTTTCAACAACAGAAAAGTTATTATTTTATAATTTTCAGTCAGTAAAACACATGACATTAAAAATAATAACTTTTTAGCAGTTCAATCAAAATATGTTAAAATATTGTTCTTGTCAAAGTGAAAAGCGCTCAAAAAACAAAAGCCATTTGTTTCCACTATAGCAGATTATAATTTGCCCAGAAAAGAGTTATTTTCCCAACATAACTACTTGCCTGCAACATGTACAAGACTACAATAAGTGTGTGTGTTTGTGATTTATTTTTTATCGTTGTAAATCGGTGACTGGCATTGTATTTGCTCTTATTTTCTTCATGTCTATAGACGTTTTCCATTTGTCACATGATTCAATTTAAGATCAGTTCCCCATTTCCACTCTATTGATTTTGCTGCTCCATTTGACTGGAGGAAAATGATTCTTAACTGCATTCGATTCGCCGTCTTTTCATTTTCGAACAGTAGCTAATTTTGTTTTTGTATATATTTATAAGCTGTCATTTGTAGATATTTCCTTTGTAATCATAAGCTACGGCTCAATTGAGATCAGTAACAGTTTCTCATTAAAAGGAAAAATATCTTACATTGGATATACATATAGCTTAATTATGAAATATGTGCATAGAAAAGAACAAATAATAGGATTTACAAAATAAAACATAAAATATACATGGAAAAAATTGCTTCATAACAATTATTAATTATAATTATGAAACTTCTTGTCAAAGTATTTTTAAGGATCGTCTAATTACATATATAAATCAATAGTATAAACTTGTATAAATATGAAAATTAAATATAGAGTGATAGAAAACAGAATAAGCAAATAGACAACTTCTTTATTATTTATATTTTTTAAATTAAAGTTACTTTACCCTTGTACAATTTCTAGCGATTTCTAGTTACTTGTTAAATAAAAAATTAAAAATCATAATATTTTTTTTCTATTTCGGTGTTCTTATGTATCTATAAAAGCACTGTTTATCACTGAAAATACGACGTTTAGAAGATCTATAAACGTACTGTTTTTGGGGCCTTTCGTATTCTAGAGGTGGTAGTCATGACAGATAAATTACCTATAACCTCAAAATGATAAGTTGTTTATTTTGAAATACTACTTGTAATTATTGATTTTTCTCTTATCTCCAGGTGATAGGACTAAAAAGGATAGAAATTTATAACTATAGCTGTGTTAGTTCAGAAAGAAGAATCTTTCAACTAAAAAATTATGAAACAAGAAACAATGCGCTCAGATTTGCTTGGTCAACACAATTTAAACGGTAAGTTTTATTTATTACAATTTAATTTTATGGTAATATTGCAATTTTCAGCTGATCGTATTGTTATATCAGGCAGGTTTTGAAATGTATGGTGCACGTTACTTGAAATGTTGACACTGTCAACTCAATTTGTGGCTACTTACAAGTAAATATGAAAACTTTACGATCCATGATTTCCAGTTCCACGTCGAGGGGAACTGTCGAATATTAAATTTTTAAATATGATTTAGACATAAGTGCCATATACAAATACAACATATGTTTTGTATTGAAGAATGCAAGAACAGCTGTTGCTGGTATGTCTGCAACTGAGCAGTCGTTGTGTTGTCAAAATGGTGGAATGTAAAAGTGTAAATCAATAAATTGTTCATTAATGTATTTCATTATTTAAAGAGTTTTATTTATGATAATAACTAACACGAACCAGCGATCCGATTCGTTATTTGATAAATTTACCTTTATTACAAGATATGTCAAATCAGGTAATTCATAAATAAACCGGTGGAGTATATTGTTAGTATTTGCTTTCCTCTTATATAATTATATAATGCTTGACACAATGTTTTAATGTAAACAATCAGTCAGATCACACAATACCCAAACTGTCAAAATGTGAAATTTCAAATGTTAGCGGGAAGCGCTACCAACATAACTGACAAAAAAAACCAAGACATATTTTTGACAAGTCCTTTTTTAGAAAATCTAATTGTAAAATTACCTCAATAGAAAAAATAGTATAAAAAACATGTACCATAAGGCCTGTTAAGGCACTCGTCCATTGAAAAACTCGCCTAGCGGCTCGTTTTCCAAACTTGGACTCGTAGGTTAACAGATTACCTTATAATACTTGTGTTTTTATGTACTATTATCCA
The DNA here is from genome assembly GCA_963082715.1 of Harpalus rubripes. Classification (NCBI taxonomy): domain Eukaryota; kingdom Metazoa; phylum Arthropoda; class Insecta; order Coleoptera; family Carabidae; genus Harpalus; species Harpalus rubripes. The sequence continues at coordinate 18,714,937 of OY720452.1, forward strand.
ACACCCACTCATAATACCTATACTTCTTACTATGGTTATTTGAAATAGAACATTAGTCACTCCGTGAGAGAATATCTTAGGAGTCACGGAGGAATTATTACTGATTTTTGTGTTTTTTTAAATATAAATAAAAAGCAATTTTACAAAATTATTTTATAATTGAAAAAATTTAACATTATGAAACTTATTTATTTAAATTAATATTAACATTTAAATAGGTTACTTATCTTTACACAATGACAGCTGTCATGTACGGTTGATGAAATGAAAACGAAGAACGAGTTAGTGGTTACTTGCTTCGAAATTAAATTCAAAGATGCTGCTTGTGCTTCTAAGTGAATACGTTTTAAAGGATGGTCCTCAGTTTTCGCTAATTTCAATGTATATTTCTTTCAAATAATTTCCAGTGACAGACAATAATTATTACAGCATTTTTTTTTCAAGAACAATATAACAAAACCATAACTACCATTCAATGGCTACTTTGTAATTTAAAATACTATATCAATTGCCTTGTCTGTGTCAAATACTGAATGAAAACATAAAAATTATTTAAGAAATTTTAAAAAAAGTGTTGGATAAAACGTTGTATTACACTCGTGAGGAATGTACATTAGTCACTACTGAAAAAACTTTTTCTTTCGTGACTAATATGATACACTCCACACTCATATAATAAATAACTATTAACTGTGAGCGACGATAAAAAACGCTAATGATTTCCCTCTGGATGAGGTATTTACAGAAAAAAGTATATACATACATCTAAATAAGTAGTACCCTAAAACGAGTGCAACTAGCAACAGAGTTATTAATTTAAAAGTACCTATACTATAAATAAGGATCGAAGCCCAGATTCGTTTTTTTATCGTTGATATAGATGTTCAAAGATGACAGGCTTATATTATTTTATATAGGAATTTAATTATTATTACTTAAAAAAAAAACAAGTTTCACAAAAATAACACATATTATTATTTACTTCACGTCTTTAACTATTTCTTTGCAATGATTGAATACCCGATTAATTCAATTGTAGGAAATTAGATTAAAAAGTATGTATTTGAAATAAAAATTAATGAGCTTTTGGAACATGTGTGTAATTAATAGGGAGAGAACGTAACATGTTGTTGAAAGGGGATTGATGTGTACTCATGCACCTGGTCTGTTTCAGGCACAAGGTCTGACGTCCCAGAGTGGTAGAATATTCTATTTGACACTGCTGTAATTTATCTTTTGAAGTAAACCTTGATTAGGTTTTTGCTTTGGTGTTACTTTCTTTGTCATTTGTTGTCAAGTAATTCCTCTGGCAACTTAACCAATCGCTCTCCGATGAAACAGGAACAAGAAACGTTTTATTCTCTATAAATCAACAGTTGTTTTTCTTCGACAAAGAACAACGCGATATTTTGTGACGGGTGTTGCAACTAATATGATATTGAAAACCGTTCAATAAAAGTCGTATTTGTAATAGTGACAAAACTCCAACTTATCTACTTTGTCTTTATATTATATTTTTAACTTTATTAGAAGATTAGGTACTACTTGTATTTAGAATTTAAAAATATTGTATTAAATTAATTAGATTGTATACCTACAACAGTGGTGCACAAACTGTTTCATTTCATTAGTTTTCGTTACTTGAATTCAATTTTCTTTTGCGTGAAATCATATTTTGTTAATGTGAAATCTTATTTCAAAAGTGTGAAATCATACTGTAAAAGGTATAGTAACAACTATAGATTAGTGATGCACGCGAGGCGAGACGAGACGAGAAATATAAAATATCGATCTCGTCTCTTCTTCGGATTTGCAATCTCGATCTCGCTCTCGTTCTCGCACATTTTCTCTCGTTCTCGCGCGAGAGTCTCGCTGTAAAAATAAGCGCTTGCGCACTACGTATTTACCTCGGTATTTACGTATCAGTTGAATTGCAAAAGACAAGTTCGCATCAATCGTTCCGTCTTCCATGTATTTACAGTCGTATAACTATAATAAGTAGACGAAACACTAAATTCTAGTCACCAAATTATTTCAATACGAACATCTGTTAATACATTCTGTCATCAGTAAAACTAATTTAACATTTCAAAAATTATTTTTTGTAACTAAAAGTTTCTACACTTTATCATTACTACGAGTATAGATAAAGGTTATGTTTAGTTAAATTTTGTTATGATTACTAATATTTATTTCCAGCAGCAATTTTTTTGTCAATACTTGACTAATTTTAGTTATCATAGCAAAGTTTTTTTTCTTCAAGGTGATGATCGTTGTGAGAATGTTTAAGTTGGCTTGGAGAGCAAAATAATAAACAAATCCAGTGTAATATAAATATTTAACTATATAATATCAAAATTTATTTTTTATTATAATTAAAAATAAATATACGTTATAAATTTACAAACATTGAAAAGGATATTATTTTCACGAGTATAGTAACTGACCTTTGTACAAATGTGTAAATATTATTGTTACTGTTCGTAACATGCTCGATGTAAAAATTAGAACTCGAAGCATTAACTAAAGCAAATTATGGTCTTAATAATTATACAACATATTTTAATTATTTTTTTGTGGTTATTGTCCTAAAAGTGCGCCCCCACTGCGTTGGCTTTTGCCGATTGGCAAAGCCGCACGGACTTGAGACGCACGACGGTTTAACAGAAATTATGGTCTTCTTTGGTGAATCTAAAGATAAAATTGAAATGCGACATCGATACAGTGGGGATGTAGAAACAAAAAATTACAGTAACTCGAATATAGCGATTCAGTTAATAATCTAATGCTGGTTTAAAGTGAGAAATAAATTCTGCCGTTTGATTGGCAAGAAGTCAGAATGCAATCTAAGATCACAATAATAAAATAATTGTCAGCTGTCAGTTCTCAAATAAAATTGACAGTAATAGTTGATATTTCATTATGTTTTTGATTTTGTCATGTCTGTGATATTTAATATTCAATAAGTATTACAGATTTTTAAAACAAAAAAAAAACTGGTGTGGCCAACACAATACCTCCCGCCATGTACCGCCCGAGTCACAAAAAAGATTAAGCTAATCTTTATTTTTGAGATCCCATGAGGTCTCGCAGCCGCGAGTGTCAGGCCGCGAATCTGGGGACCGGGTTACATCCCGACCAACGCCAAATATTTGCAATTTTAAGTGGCACAAAATTGACCTCTGTGGTGCACTCTCCACCCTAGTAATAAGTGCCCATTAGGTGACGCCTGGTAAGCGCCCGCTCGGTGCAAATATTTTTTCATTACCTATATCTGTGTACAAAGCAGGTTGGCACACCTAGCAATGGGTTATAAGCCGTGATGATATATTCATTTATTTACTTGTTTTTCGATAAGCGAATTTTAGTCTAATTTTGGCAATTTATATCTTAACATATAGTCTAATATAATCCAAGTAACTACATTTTTGATAATAAAATGAAGATTAAATTTTAAATACCTGTATAAAATAGAATTCACTAATCCAAAAATGAGAATTAGCTTAAACTTTTTGGCGAATCGTTAATTTTTATTAATCTAAATACATACACACATATTTACATATGCTGGAAACTAGATTGATTTCCTTTCTTATTGTTCTATTTATATTTTTCTTTTTAAAATGTTACTATTATTAATTTGAAATGATTAGTTCTTTGACAGTGACATTTATCTGTCAGTTAAATACATTTGAATAACTGTCAAGGAGTATTGTTTGTTTAAAGCGTAGGCTCCGGGATTTAAATTATATATAATTTTATAAATTTGTCCATATAATATGTAGAAAAAGTATTAATGCAAATATGTAGAAAATTTAATAATCTTTAATTTTTATAATAACATTAATGTCGAAAAAATAACATTTAAATGTATTTTAAGCTTCTAGTAAAGTGCCATTTCCGGTTATCCTATTTACACCAAAATCTAATGGGCTCTTTCCAGTACAGAAAAAGTTCGAAATACAAGGATTTAAAATTTTCTGAATTATAGTATTTGAGTTAGAGTGGAGCATCCACACACACATACACACAAACATCATCATGAAAATGTTAAAATTGAGTTCTAGGGACCTTAAAACGTGGTCATTTACCAAAATCTCGATATGCGATTATTAGCACGATCCCTATACCTTCCTTACCAAGGGTAGCGGGAGGTAAAAATGTATTATGAACAAGATTTGTTTTTAAGAACTCAAATTCTTTATTTAATGCATGAAAACGCTCGACTTCAAGCACCATTTACTCTAATCTTAATTGAAACGCAGTATAGTTCAGATTTTATTTTATATTACACTTAATAAACCGTAACTACTGGATCCTCACGGATGCACGTCACCTTGAAAAGTATTAAAATTTAATACCAAGGGCCGAAGAACGTGCCTATTCATAGCAAACTCAATAAGTGATTCTATACTAAGCTTATCTAGGATGATGGCAAAAGGTATAAATATTTTATAATGTGAAGTAGTACGTATATCCAAATAAATATGCATATCTGATGATGATCGAAGAAAAACCGGTACACAAGATATTTATAGCTGCTTTCATAATTATTCTGTTCTCGATTTTGAAAGTTAATAGATGTTGATGTGTGTTTTTTTGGAATTTTTATACTATGTTTGTAAAATTAAATGTATTTGTGTGTACTTGAATGTACGTTAATATTTAAGATCTTACTTGTATGTGTGATAATATTCACGTTAATTTTATATGCAGTACATTACAGATGATGACACAAGGTTCAGTTCAAATCAGTATCAAATAATTTAATTTATCCCGAGTTTCAAATATAAATAGAAAACAGCTATTGTAAAGAGTTATCAGTAATTATGTTCTCCATGCGATATCTTCAAGTTGTATTGTATGTGAAACAAAAACATCCTTTCAGTTGTAAATGCTAATTAAATCATTAAATTCTTTAATGTTTCAAGATTAGCTCTAGCTCCAGTGGTTCTTTTCACGTTTTGTCATGTATTCTATAGTCACTAGGGGATGTTAAATTTTGTTTTATTTTACTCCTAATAATTTAAATTTTTAGTTAGGTGTGTATTTAATATGAATTATATATTTACCTAAACAAAGGCCGTATTTATTTGGGACTTTTTAAGTAACCCAGTACGTTAATTCTGTTTAGTTTGCACGGTTTAAATAACTCAGAACAGTTCTTGAACTGATCTAACTTATTTGCTAGGATGGTGAGATGAACCAGTTTTCATCTTTGTTTTAATATTGTTATCCCTTTCTAGACTGTCAGTTTCTGATGATATTTGTGGTGGTTATACACCAATTACTTGGTTATTTATTTACATCACAAATTAAATAAGATAAATAATATTTATTTATATATTATTCAGGGTGTTTCCATTAAAACAACCAGTGCTTTTTTGGGCGAACTAATAGTTTTAGAGAAAAATGTTTTATACCAAAAATGATTAAGAATAAGGGGATAATGTATCAATAGTAACAAACCGAATATTTAATCAGTGGTTCTCAAACGTTAGAACAAAATTATATTTTTTTAAATGGCACCTTATATAATTTTTTAGCCCTTTAAATAGAATATTATTTTCTAATTTCAACGATATAAACATAGCATAGGGTTGTATAACAATTATTTCGAGAAAAATGGTATTAAAAACTAGAAATAATGTAATAAAAAATGGGTTTACTACTAGCGTAACTAGGCAACAGACCCGTGTATTGTAACATTATTTTTCTCGAAATAATTGTTATACAACCCTAAACCATATTTACATCGTTGAAATCTCTATCTAATGGGCTAAAAATTATATAGTATACCATTTAAAAAAATATCATTTTGTTCTGCCGTTTGAGAACCACTGGTCGAATTTTCGGTTTGTTATTATTAATAAATTAGCCCCTTAGTCTTGATCATTTCTTGTATATAACATATTTTTTTTAAATCATTTGTTCGCCCAAAAAAGCGCTGGTTGTTTTATAAAGGAAACACCCTGTATAATTATTTTTATAACTAAATACCTACATTAATAATGTAACATTGAGAAATGTTACGAAATATAGAGAGACGCAATTCAACTTAGGCGAGACGTAAAGAGATTAGTTTTATAAGTCAGCAAAAATCACGTATGAGCTTTCTTGCCGAAGTGTGAAGCGTCAGTTTGCACGTATGCAGCTCCAAGCGAGATTGAACTCGCTTACAGATAACAAGAATGTAAGTTTGCTGCTCCAAGCGAAGATGTACTCGCTTGTGCTGAGAAGAAGTAAATAATTATTCGTACAAACTTGGCAAATGGGCTAAAGGAGCTACGTAAAAGTGAGATCGCATTAACATGGTTGTAGTGTTAGCAACATGTTTCCTCCTCCTCACCTTTGCTTACTTTTAAACGTATTTTATCATTATACTTGCAATAAATTTATACTTCACTTGTTTATATTTCGGTAATATTCAATAACGTAATTTAAGTAACAACAATTTTTCTATTTAATATTGTAGCTTTTGTACTCATTCAGTGTGTATATAGCGATTCTCTTTTATTGGGATATTTTATCCTGTTGAGAATCCAAATATAAATAAATAAATAATAAAGTGAAACGATAAGAATAAAAAGGAAGAAAGTTAAAATTTAACGATTTATTTATAAATTAAAAATATAATATTAGAACCAAATAATATAATAAGCAATTTGGGCTTGCACAAAAATATGATAACAAAAAGTTCAATAAATACATGTCAATGGAAACAAATTGGTTTGTAAAAAATAAGCCTTTCCTTTCAGTAATACATAACTGTCCAGCGACAAAAAGAAAAAAATATATACATTTTTTGTTGTCACTGCCTTTATGCTTTTGTTCACTTTCACTTGCATCTACCTACATACAAAAATATACTCGTATACACTTGTTTTGAAAAATGTCAAATTTAATGCTTTTACCTTACCCCCACTGTAAAACATAAGAGTACGATAATGAGATAGCGAATAAACGTTTCATCTATGCCATCCGTGTAAGACAAAGATGCTAGATAAAAGTTTAGTAATAGTTGCAGCAGAAATTGGTGACGTGAAAATCAACTCGCGAAAACAGTAAATTTCTTGTTAAATTTTTTCTATGATTACGTTTATCTCGACGTTTCAAGCCGCTTGAAACAGTAAATCCCTTTTCAATCTTCGAAATAAACGGTCGAGATTAATATTTCACGACGCTGGAAATGTCAAGTCAAGCCTATAAAATAACAGGCTTCGACTTACTAAATTCATAGCATTTGTTGGTTGTTTGCATTGTATCTCACTTTATAAAAGTCCCGACATAAAACAATAAAATTGCCCAAAACTAAATATTTTGGAGTGATGAAGTAACAAACCATTTTTTTGTTTTTGAAAGAGAACCCAATTAACAATAAGATAATTTTTAGATTTTGAGATTACATATCCAGCATGAAATTAGCACATATACCTCTCCCTGTCTGTCTGTCTGTCTGCATATCTAGTATTTAACTGTCTTTTTACCTCCCGCTACCCTTGGTAAGGGAGATACAGGGATCGTGCTAAAAATCGCATATCGAGATTTTGGTAAATGACCACGTTTTAAGGTCCCTAGAATCCAATTTTAACATTTTCACGATGATGTCTGTGTGTATGTGTATGTGGATCCTCCACTCTAACTCAAATACTATCATTCAGAAAATATTGAAATCTTGTATTTCGAAATTTTTCTGTAAAGAGCCCATTAGTTTTTGGTGAAAATCGGATAACCGGAAATGGCACTTTACTAGAAGCTCAAAATACTTTTTCTTCGAAAAATAACTTCAAATGTTATTTTTTCGAGATAAAAATTAAAGATTATTAAATTTTCTATAGATTTGCATTAATACTTTTTCTATATATTTTACGGATAAATTTATAAAATTATCTATAATTTAAATCCCAGAGCCTACGCTTTAAATAAACAAAACGCAGTTACTCAAATGTATGTAACTGACAGATAAATGTCACTATCAAAGAACTAATCATGTCAATATGAGTAACGTTTTAAAAAGAAAAAAAGTATATAGAACAATAGAAAAGGAATTTAATACAGTTTCCAGCCTAAGTAAATATGTAGGTATGTATTTAGATTAATAAAAATTAACGATCCACAAAAATATTTAAGCTAATCTCATTTTTGGATTAGTGAATTCTATTCTATTCCGGTATTTATAATTTAGTCTTCATTTTATTATAGTTCCGGTAGCTCAATGGTTAGAGCAACGCCTCATGTCATGAGTGCCCTCGAGGCTCTAGGTTCGAATCCCACTAAGGCATGGATGAGTGTGAATGTGAACCCACTCTGTAATTGGGATTTAATCGTGTTGAGAGGTTTAAAAAAAGGTAGTTAGTTGGATTAAATTAGATTATATTTTAAGAAATAAACTGTCAAAATTAGAGTAAAATTCGCCAATCCAAAAAACTTAATCTTTTTTGTGACTCGGGCTGCAAATAGCGGCAGGTGTTGTGTTGGCCACATAAGTTTTTTTAAAAGAAGATTGAAAATAACTAAATTTTATTTTCAATTCGCTGGAATAAACCTATATGATATTTCAAGTCATAACATATTTGAAGCCCCTTGAATAGTCGAGATGCGCGTAGTCTATGACAAATGAATTTTATGATAATTTGAACTAATGCATTCTTAGAGCAAATATTAATTAACACTATTTAAAACATTTTAACAATATAAAGTGTATGACTAGAAAGTATTTTAATTAAAATATAACGTCGTAAGTAAATACAGATTTAATAAAATATATTTTTTCTAAGAAGAATGCCAGATGGTGTAAGTATATAAACTGATAATCTAATAAACTGTCGACCTTATACATTGGTGATGTTATGAACAGGAGAACTTGATCTAACGTCAATCTTCCAAGTTTAGCGTTACTCTTATCTTTACCATATCATGCTGAAAACATGTTTCAGATCAGCTTATAAAGGTTGTGATGTAACTCAATCGGGACGAAATTACGGACCTACGACCTACAGCTAAAGTGCGTAAGGGCATAATTGATTCAAAGGCACGTTACGCATAATAAAGTTATAATAATTTCATAATTTCGGGAAACATGTATGTATCTGTAGTAAAGGTTAAGTGAAAGATTGTGAGACAATAGGTATAGCATTTAATTCGAGATTTGACTAAATTAATTTCTTTGGTGAATATTAATAGCCAATATCAATCATTACAATAAATTAAAACAATCTGATGTGACCAGCACATTACCTTCCGTCAGTTCTATGTATTTCGTACAAATTTTATATAGAAAGTTCCTTGCAGAAGATTATATTTCTTGTATATAACCTTCCCGTAGATGTATGTATTTTATACAAATTCTATACAAAAAGTTTCTAGCAAAAGATCCTATATTTCCAGTAAAATTATAAGACGAACATACTATGTCAATTGCACTTAACACTGACATATTTCAATCAGAATTTTCATGTTATATGAGCTGTTTTCATAGCTGGCTTCTTTATAAAATTTTATTTCTTTATAATTTTTTTACTGCATATCCATTTAATATGAAGTATAAAATGCAGTCAAATCGTATAGAGAATAAAATATTCTTTAATATTTATAATAACATTAAATGTGAAAAAATGATTCATAGTTTTTTCAAGAACTGTTAAAAATCAACAAATGAGGGTACTTCCGGTTGACCAATTGTAGTATTAGAGTTATCGCAGGCGAAATTTTTGTTACACACACATACATACATCATCGTAAAAGTAGTAAAATCGTATTCTAGGGACCTTAAAACGTGCTTATTGATTAAAAACTCATCATAGAATTAGGTAACATAAGGTATAAATTAATAAAACTTTGAATAAGGTAACAGATAATATGTATACCGGATGTGTAGGAGTATAGATGTCCGTATTTCGATTTATAATAACAAATATGAAAATTAATAAAAAATCTAAAGTTTTGACGGTAAAACACAATAACCCTGCACAATTAAAATGAAAAAAAGTGTAATTGTTTGAAGTGGACTCCATTTAAAAAAATTAAATTCGTATTTTGTACTATATCTCGATTCTCGAAAATTTACCAATAGAAAAATTTTTTTCGTACGTCACTGGATAAACAACAAATATATTTAAATGTTTCATCTTACGCGGTTGCTGCAGAACCAGATTACCATTTACTATTTAACCGAAATCGTATCTCTTTTGGTTTTCGAGATCTCAAATTCAAAGGTAAGAATCGTAGCTCAGATATTCTACATAAAATATATAAAAATCTAATGTGGCTAGTTCACGCCATTTCCATTTTTTTTAGGTTAGGTTAGGTTACGAGTATATTAAGGTATCAAAGTGCCACTTTTAATTATTTTCCTTTTAATTATACATCAAAATATATCTATTGCAAGAAGTCCGTTTGTAAGGTCGTTTGGCTGTTTGCCCAATATACATGTTAGCAAAGAAAAACAAATATTTATTTAAATTAAAAATGGAAATTGCGAGGACTGTCCACTTTATTTAATTTAAATTTTTTAATATTTATTATGTCATATTAGTAAAAAATTAATTTCGCTGTAGTGTAAATACTCCCACAACATAATTGACATGAAAAATTTATAGTTATTTAAGTATTTAAGGCCAGTAAGTGCTGCATACCGGTTGAGGATGATTTTAAAGATCGAGACGGAGTCAAGATCGTTAATACATCCGATACCGGTAGAAGAGCACTTACTGACCGCAATGCTTATTACGTAAAAAAGACTATTTTTCGGCCGCTTTCATTACTATCCGATTTTAGGTGGCGCCATCTATTATTTCGAGTGCTAATAAAGAGAAAGTAAACGTTTCTGAAGGAGTAACAAATATGTAAAATTGTTCAGTTATTATAAATAATTATATCAATAAATAATAAATAAAAATCTAACGAATTTGTAAATTTTATGAAGAAGGTCAACTAAAAATTTTAGTGTGCACCACTGAGAAAAAGTGTTATTTAGTTCTCTTCTTTTTTCTTTTCTTAAAATCAGACTCGGCCGAAAAAAATCCCTATTTGTCCTTGGTACACAAATAACTATTTCGTCATACCTACTACGAAAATATAATATTATATGTCATTGTTTTGTTGATAGTGACAGTTTATATTCCAGGGCTAGTTATCATAGGCAAAAAGTAAATTGCCTATAAACACCTTTGTAGAGATTTCGCAAGTAATAAAATATGGGAGCTTGCATTTACCGCCTCTTGTATTCTTGAGATATGTTTACAATAAATAGTTATAAATTTATCACATAAAACTATACATTGAACTGACACTGACAAGTAAGACATTTGACATATTATTGTTGAAATAAATATTCGGTTTTCAAGGATATCCAAAGCATCGCTACCGTCATTAATTATTATTGGTGACAGATGTGTATAAAAATGAAATATACTTAATTTTATTTATTGTAAAATGATATAGAGTGTAGGATTAAAGTATTGAATATTTAAAAAAAGCAGCGAACTCAACGGGTTTTTCTAAAAACGATGTAAGACGTCGATTTTAGTTTTTAAAAATACCCATGAATATGTGCGATTCACATTCCCACTTTCATTTGTTTTTACCTTCCGTCATACCTTTAGGTAAGAAAGGTATTGTTTTTCAAAAAATTCGATGGTGAGTGTTTAATGAACAAGCACGTTTTAGAGTCCCTATAATACGATTTTACTATTTATGCGATGATGTCTGTATGTCTGTGTATGTATGTGTATGTGACGTTTTTTCTCCGTCGATAACTCAAACACTACAAGTTATAATTCTTTCGTATTCCTCTTCCTTACATTCCTATGAAGAGCTGATTAGATTTTGGTTATAATTGGTCAACCGGAAGTACTCTTATTTGAATGTTTTAACAGTTTTTCTTGAAAAAACGCTGTTAAATATCATCTATTCACATTTAATGTTAGTATAAATATTAAGGAGTAATTTATTCTCCATACGATTTAACATTTTATACGTCATATTCAATGGATATTGAGTTAAAAATTATAAAGAAATTAAATTTCATAAAGCAGCCAGCTATGCAGTAACACTGGAAACAGCTAATATAAATAAAAAAATTCTTATAGACAGATGTCAATGTTAAGTGCGATTGACATAATATGTTTGTGTTATAATTTTACTGCAAATGTGGAATCAATTCTAAGAATCTTTCTGTATGGAATTTGTACAAAATACGTAGAACTGAGCCAAGGTAATGTAATGGAAATATAGAGTCTTTCGCAATAAATTGTCTGTATGGAATTTTTATAAAATACATAGAACTTACGGAAGGTAATGTGCTGGCCACATAAGATTTTTTAGTTAATAATAATAAAATTTAATAGCAATATAAATATTTAGTAGTGGAATCTGATAGTGATTTTTCTTCTCTATATGATCATGCGATTTATTTGCATGATCAATTAGTTTTAATTTAATGTTGATATTCTGGTACTTATAACTTATAAAACATAATAAACAAAAAATTCTAAACTGAAAAATGAAATCTAGGTATCCTGATTATTCATTATTATTAAATGTTTAGCTCGATTTTTCTCAGAATTTTTGTTATACAACCTTATGATTTGTTTGCGTGATCATAAAGGGAAGAAAAATCACTATCAGATTCCACCACTAAAAATCTATATTGCCATTTATTCTTTGTGATGACGTCATAACTAAAAACAAATGAAAGTGGGAAGGTGAATCGCACATATTAATGAGTATTTTTAAAAACTAAAATCGACGTATTTCAGCGTTTAAAAAAAACCGGTTGAGTTCAATGTTTTTACTTCCTTGTACGAACTAAAGGAAGTATTGTAATCGCGAAAAATTTCGGTTTTCAGATTTCAACGGAAATATCCATTTTGACCATCCCTGAATCCATTTTGACTAATTTAGTAGTGACGTCTGTACGTACGTGCGTACGTACGTGCGTACGTATCACGCATAACTCAAAAACGATAAGCCGTAGAAAGTTGAAATTTTGTATTTAGGACTGCTATAACATCTAGTAGTGCACCTCCCTTTTTGGTCATTACATAATTTCTAGAAATGGTACTTTATTTGAAGCCTATGATAGATTTAAATGAAAAACCATTTTAAAATATAATCTAAAACTTTTCAAATTTGGTATATAAGACTTCTTTGTCAATTGGAATAGCATAGTAGATTTTGGTTAAAACAGGCTAACCGGAAGTAACATATTACTTGAAGTTGTTAACAGTTTTTCTTCAATAAAATGGTTTCATTTTGATTTTAAAAATAAGTGCTTCAAATACAAGTGTTATAGAATTAATTTCTGCGTCTAAACATGAAGTATTATTAAATTAGCCCTTTGTATAAGTGAGATATGTATATTTAAAACTTATATACTTTTTGGTTTTTGTAATAAAGCTTGCTATGGATTAGGACAAAAATAACATAAAAATAAAAAATAGATGCTAATGTCAAATTACGACAAATACGTGCAATTTTATACTTGGGTCTATACTTCAAATTGGTTTTGTGTACAAGAAAGTCGTGTAGTGCCCACATCAGATTTTTTTAAAAATATTCCATACTTTAATCCGACACTGTTTAAGATATGTATGACGAAAAATTTTATATGCACCTCGAGTCGTACAGTGCAATTTTCGGTCTCAAATGCTTGCAGCATCTCGGCTCCACGGGCCATGGTTGCAAATTGCATTCTCGATCCAAAAACTGCACCTATGACTCTAGGTACATAAATAACTATTGTATGCTCTGTAAAATATTGTTTCCTCTAATGGTTGAAACATTATTGCAAATCCGCATAAAAGTACGTTAATTGTCAGTAATTAACAATGATCAGTTTCAAAATCGCAATAAACAATAGTTATGCTATTTGCAAGTGGTCCTCTTTATTTGTGGCTTCATGTTTATGTCAATAGGGAGAGGTTATATCCGACTCTGATTCTAATGTAGATGTGCTCGTGACGTGAACATAATTGATGTATGTTTTTGCCTGTGGAAAACATGAAGTGTTATTTAAAGTGTTTTTTTTTTCGAATGATATAATTTTTTGTACGCAATATCAAAGAACTGAAATTTTATCAAATATTTATATCTTAAAAACATTGTATTTATTTACATAGTAACGTCGTGAGAGTATTTACATCGTGTGAACAAATCGAAAGAGCATTAATCTGAAAGTTACTTAAATGTAAATAATGTCCCTAAAAAAATTACTGATACAATAAAAGTTCCGCATGATATTTGTGAAGATCAGTGTTGTGACAGATCAAATTATAAAGGATCTAGACCAAGATCAAGATCTATATAATTCATATGTTCTAGATCAGATCATAGGTCAAGTTCTGTAATCGGATCTATTTTACAGATCAGATCAGGAATTTGGGATCTGCTTTTCTTAGATCATAAAAAAGATCAGTAACGATTTTCAAATGCCTCATTTCTTTACAAAAAATGAATTAATTACAAAGAATATTCCTAGCCTTATAGGGGACACCTGGGAAAAAAATTAAATACTCACTTAGTTCTAATAATGCTAAATTAATGAATAAAGTAGAAACAGAAACAATAATAATTTTAAATAGAATTGTTGAAATATATTAAGACAGGTCATTACTTTTCGTCTTCTCCAATTTTATTTAAGCTTCCCTTTAAAAATGTTCAAAATATTCAAATCTACTGTCATTGAAATTGCATCTTCTAGGAACTAATATTTGACTGTCAACACTAATTTTCACTAAGTTCCAATGATGCATATGACGGTAGGGTAGTATTGTATTAGAGATACATAAATTTTATATCAATTGAACTTATTAATTCTAAGGCTTTTATTTTATCTTTTTTTAAGATCAGAGATTATAGTTTTCAGATCTAGATCCAGATCAAGATCAGATTACGAAAAGGATCTAGATCAGATTAAAAACCATACTTAATGAACTAGATCAGTGATTTAGATCAAATGATCTAGATCAGTCACAACACTGGTGAAGATAAATAAATAAATATATCATCACGGCTTTTTACCCATTGCTGGGTTGCCAATCTGCTTTGTACACAGATGTCGGTAATGATGATATATTTGCACCGGGCGGGCGTTTACCAGGCATCACCTCACGGGCATTCATTGCTGGCGTGGAGAGTGCTCCACAGGGGTAAATTTTGTGCCATTTAAAATTGGCAATATTTGGCGTCGGTCGGGATCGAACACGGTTCCCCAGATTCGCGACCTGATACTTAGGCACGCGGCCACGAGACCCCATATTTGCGAAGATCAGTAGTGGGATCACGTAAAAGTAAAATAGTATGTTGTGCAACAAGTGCGGAAAAGCACCTATTGCCCACAAGGTGTGAGAGTTTCTGCACGAGACGAAGCCGAGGGCTGGAATCACACAAGTGTGCAATAGGTGTTTCTGCACGAGTAGCACACTATACTTTTTCTACGATCGCACTCTTTGCTAAGATACAGGCTGTCTCACAACTCGCGCCCCAGAGCGAATGAGGAAACACGAGACTGCACTCGGATGTGTAATTTCGAAGAAAAAAATCTAGCTTAAAAGATATTCGAGAAAAGAAGTCTTAAAATTGACCAATCAGCGACCTACACCTTTAACGTGTGTTTGCCGTAATTTTACGTTACTAGGGTTTTATACAAATCAAATCTTCTTTAAAATGTGTGGGCGACTGTAGTTTTCGAAAAATGTCAGTGTCAAATTAAATTTGACAAGGTGAATAAAAAAAGGCAAATTCTTACCATGTATTCAGCCGCTGATTACTTAGAAATGATTATAATTTTCGGAGAATATGGACGTAACGCCAGAGAGGCAGCATGAGTCTATTTGGAACGTTTTCCGGATAGATATCTTGTGGATCATAAAGTGATATTGAGAGCCATCGCAAGGACGCATGAGACCGGTCAAGTAATGCCAGATCAAATTACAATAATATTTTCGTTTAACACATTTTACACAGCTGCTACCACACGTTGCTCTGTACGATATAAATGATGATCTCGGATGACAACCTAAATTTGTTGACAGTGAAAAGTCAACTCAAAGTGTCAAAATTACAGTAAGTCAAACAAATTTTGTAACTCACTATTAGTATTTTTAAAACCCAGCAACCAGTTTTATTTTGTAATAATATCATCACAACTCAAGATATCCTTCCGGGATTGGTGGATTAAAAAGTCTTGTAACTCCGTTATGCAAGCAGCCGCAAATTATTTTCTTCTATTTGTTGGCAACCTATTGTCGTCGGAAAGTGTCAGTTTCGTCTGGGGCGCGAGTTGTGAGACACCTTGTATAAATAATTCATTTTTAATAAAGAACATATTTTTTCCTCACTCATTAATTAGAAAAATTATAACAATAATTACTTTTACTATGCATCGATAACTAATTACCAAATATTTTGTAATTTATAATCAAAAAATACATTTGTAAATATTAACATTATATTACAGTTGGCAACTTGTGTGAGAAATAATTTTTCACACCTTATCCCACGACTGTGGGAAATGAACTTTCGGACTTTGTATAAAGCATGGGAATGTGAGAAATAATTTTTCACGCCTTATCCAACGACTGTGGGAAATGAATAACTTTCGGGCTTTGTAAAGTATGGGAAAAGTGCAATTTTCTGTAGTGGTCGTAGAAAAACGATATTTCGACTATCGACAAGTGCAAATGGGATCACGTAAATAGTAAAAACCAAAAACGATATAGTTTCAAACTGAAAAAAATATGAATTCTAGCAGTGGCGGCGCCAGGATGTAAATGTAGAGTGGGCACTATCAAAAAATGGTTGGGCACCAGGGGGGGGGGCGTAATAGGTTATGCAAAGGTAACCAGAAAAAAAGGCGCTGCAGGCAATTTGTTTTTCATCCAATGTCAAATGCCTTATTATTGAACGTTACATTTTTTTCAAGGAATGTGAAGCTGCATGTTTCCCCCCTTTCATGTATAAAAATAAATTGCCAGATCACAGACTATTTTAGAAAAGTGAATATATTTAACGGATTGTTAACTGGATAAACTGTCAACATTGAATATCACCTGCACTTCTACTATTGCAATTATATTTTAACTGACATCCATATTACGTAATCAAAATTTATATTTGTAAAACAAGCAATCAAATATTAGCTGTTCAAAATACATTATTTAATTTTATTCTTTATCTTAAATTATATTTGCGTTCGGTAACTTTTTTATCAAGTCATGGCTTATGGGTGGGGTAATTACCCTCTTAACCTCCCCATCCGTGTATACGCGCCTGTTGGGCACCCATACCTACCTATATAGTTTTTTTCATATACACACATAAAACGATATAAAGACGCAGATATCTAAATTTAAATAATTACATATACCGGGTGTTTACTTTTTTATGAATTACAGGTAATATGTGCAATGGTGAAATTTTGATATGGCTGTAATTTTTGCCCTTTTAATCCTATGACAAAAGTATAAATACAAATAATGTAGTAGGTGGGCACTTGGGTGGGCACAAGACTTTTTAGGCTGGGCACGTGACCACCCTGCCCCCCCCCCCTTAGCTCCGCCTCTAAATTCTAAACGACGCTCGAAAAGCATGTGAAAACGATAATCGTTCCTTACATCTCTTTTAATTTCATACATTTAGGTATATGTATATCCTTTTCTAATTTACTTAAAATTTACAAGAATATGTAGTGAGCAGTGAATTAACTTTGACGTTTTGAAATGAAATGACATTATGAATGATTTAAAAATAAATTCATATTTCAAATTTAAAAGGTATTTTATCCGGAAAATGATGCAATTGTAAAAAAATACGATAATTAATATTGGTTGCAAGAAAAAATTTCATAAATATTTTATACTAGCATTTTGCGAAGAATCAAATGCTTATGATTTACCGTAACATGTTTTCACACTTTTGAAAATTATGATAAAAAAAAGTAAAAGAAATATCCTGCTAAATGGATATTTTTCTGGTTTATATTCCAATAACTATAAAATTGTTGATTACAATAATTATAGCACAAGAATGTTGATTACAATACAATAATAAATCCAAGAAAGGAATTTTGCGAAACATCAGACATAAAGATTGTAACGTGTGTTTTAAAATTAATATTTTGAAGTTTTTACACAAAATGTGGCCCAGACTTTATTTACTTGAAATACAATCGGTACATAATAAAATTAGATTAATTTAAAATCACTATCTTTCCTTGCATACTACAGTGTTTTAAATTAATGAATTAAGAATTAATCTTGTTTACTTCATAAATTTTTCTTCTGGAATATAGAAAAGAGCAAAAGTATCTCTGGTACATGCTGTCTATTACTAATTGATAGTTTAACTTGTGTCCTTTTCCAATGCTTGTAGCACTGCCATTATGAACGAAAGACAATAATAATAAGATTAAAAAATTTAAGGACAAATAAATTTTCTGTCAAAACTAGTATATAATACAAA
The DNA here is from genome assembly GCA_963082715.1 of Harpalus rubripes. NCBI lineage: Eukaryota > Metazoa > Arthropoda > Insecta > Coleoptera > Carabidae > Harpalus > Harpalus rubripes. The sequence goes on from OY720452.1 coordinate 18,733,399, forward strand.
AACATCTGTCTAAAACTATATCATTTTCGAAGCACGTAGTCAGTTTACGGAAATAACCGAAGATGAAAACGTAGTGAGTGACTAATTTTGCGTGATCACTAAGGAATCGTTTTCACTTATCGATAATCGCAATACGGTTTTCACTTTTATGTGATCCCACTCCAGTTCTTAAATAAGTTTTGCGTATTTTAATGAAAGAGACTGTTAAGTTATTTGTAATTTAAATGTTAAAAGAGTTATTTTGTATGTAGGCAGGAAGTAAGTTTGGGGTATGACGCGCAGCGGGAAGACCCAGCGCTTCGAACAAAAGTAACGAATATCGATTTGTTGTTTCATTTAACATTACCAAGGTAACTAATTCATTTTTAACACTGAAACTGAAATGTCGCGTTTCACACTGATTTGTTACTTTTAACATTAGTGGCATAAAATGACATTTTTAACATATGTAACAAAAGTTTTGAGAAACAACACACCTTTTCATCAAATAGTAATTTTTTATTTGTACATTAACATAATGGGTTGTATCTGTAAGCCAAAGTGATAAGAAAGCAGTTTTACAACACCGATAGTGATAAATGTTACTCGTTTAAATATTTAAAAATGTCAAAAAAATAGAATCGGTCATCCATAACGATCTGGAGATTCACTCCAGCTAGGTCGCTGAGTATTTGAAGCATTTCTTTCTTTTTTTAAAAAATAAAATAAAATTCTGACCAGTCCTGCTAATGTGTGATATTTCAAATCGACGAATTAATTTACGCGACGAAGTTCCAACTGTTTGAAAGAGGGCAAAAGTTAGGGTCGCTCACTTTTTGGTAAATTAATGGATTTGTCCAACTAAATGATAGATGTATTTGAGTATTTCAAATTTCACAGCGTGTTAGATAATTAAACTATTGCTATACCTTTCCTAATTTTAAAATCATATTTCTAGATAAAAGACCATAAAATCAATATCAATGTATCGTTTTATTTATTTGGGTGAATCTATTATTAATTAAAATAGATGTTTATTAAACGATAAATAAATATTAAAAAAATAATAAAATGACTATTACTATGGTTAAACAATATTAAATACTAATTTAAGATTAAGAATATAATTAACTAATTAAGAACTACCACTAAGATTATTTATTTATTTAAATAATTAACAAGATTATTTATTTTCACGCTATTATTTATATCCAGTTTCACTCGCCGTTACTGTCCCCATATACTTTAGCTTTCCAATACTCCGACTATTCATTTCCACAGCTATCCCACTCGACACTATTCGCGATTCAAGTTAGTTTTGCCGCCATGTTTTGTGACGTCACATTGCGGTCTAGCCAAACTAAAAACTAACCTAGTTGCATGTGTGAACAGCTATGATAAAAAGAGTTTATTATTTAGTAATATATAATGAAAGTGACATTAAAGGAAGTTTTGATTTATTTAAAAACAATGGCTTAGTCCCGAAATTATAGTGAGGGAGAAGAAATTATTGATTCCGGAATAGTTATTTACATACCAAGTGCGTGAACTCTTGGTTCCCGGATGAGTGTTATAGTATAAAACTAATAATTAGTAATTTGTGTACAAATAATTTTATTTATTAAACCTTTATTACATAACACTGCTTTGTAGCTAATTTCAGAGTGATGTGTCAAATTTAAAATCCAATTAGGTATTTTAATGTTTTTTATGTAATGTAGTGTTAATCATGGTATCTAAATAACTATTTGTTACTTACCAAGTATTTCACTTGTAGTATATAGCAAATTTAGACTTAATAAACTTGTTAAATATCTTATTTTGTTACAATTTACATTACGTTTGTTGCTTATGTTTTACCGACTTTCCAAGTGCCCTGTCTTGCCGACTCCCGCCAAGCAGAAATTGTCGCCAATATTGTGAACCAAATGCACTAACTTCATTAATTTAAAATTAAATTTCATTCAATATTCCACCATTTTCTTTTATTATTATTATATTATTATTAAGCGAAAGGATGTTTATTTATTTATTTATAAGAAGAAGGCCGCACAACAGGACAAGTCCCAATAACTGTGCAGCACTAATAACATACAACAATTTCTACATCATTGTCAAAATGATTACATATAAACATATTAATATACATAGGTACATAAATTTAAATAAAGTTAAATGAAATTAAATTGAAAGAGTGAAAACGTTAAGTACAGTGCTTAAAAACAAAAGACTTAAATGTTCTTAATGTACAATTAAATATGTCAGGAAAATTATACATTAGTGACAAGTTATTAAATGTAGATATGATTCTAAGAAGTGGGGCATTGACGGCGGAGTTAGTTCTACAACTTGAAACAGTAAATAAATTTCGTAATCTGGTAGAATATGACGGTATTCTGAATGATATTTTACTTAGTAATGCTGGACTGTCAATGATATTGTTCAGCAATTTAAATAAAAATGTTAGATCCATCATTGTTCGACGTTTTTGTAGAGATGTTAATACAATAGAGCTATCTGGAAATTTTTTACTTAAAATGTACAAAAATTTTCTTTGAATTCCTTCAATTCTATTTGTGTATATCTGATAAAAAGGTGACCAACAAATAGCGGCAAATTCAAGATGTGAACGAACAAGAGAATAGTATAAAGATATGAAGGTACCACAACTTTTGAATTTATCCCCAATTCTTAAAATAAATCCAAGCATTTTATATGATTTTTTGACAACATGATCAATGTGTGAATCAAAGATTAATTTGCTATCTAAGATAACTCCTAAATCCTTCACATTGTTTACTCGGTTTACAATGTTTCCGTCAAAACAGTAATTATAAACATATATATTTCTGTTCCTAGAGAATGTTATACATGAACATTTATCAAAGTTAAGAGTTAAATCATTAGCATGAAGATAGCAGTCAACCCTGGTAAGGTCTTCTTGAAGGGCCAAACAGTCAGTTAATGAATTAATACGCATATAATATGTTTGACAAACTATACTTTTTATTATAAATATATTTCTTTGAGAAATAGGTACTTTAGAAATAGGTGAGTGTTTTTTCTAAAATTTCCCGGTCGCCTATCTGGTGGAGCCCTGGGAAATTAATGTTTCGTACGTTGCTCAGGCGACGCAAAACAACAAATTTCAATGCATGAGTACGAAATAGCTATTAACATACCTAGGAATGTTATGTATATCATAACTGCCGAAAATGTCGGTTTGAAATCCGAGCTCGTAGAGCGAGGATATTAAGACATCTAAGGCTTGTTATGATTAATAACATCCGTGGTTTGTTCAATAGTTTATCGGTTTCAGGAAATTAAGACATTATTGATAAATACAATTTTTTGAAATTCTCTCATTAATGCTACTTTCAGATTGCTATGGTTAACAGAACAATTATTTTGACATTTGTCAATATGACAAATATTCAAATTATGTGCTTTGTTCCACATGTTTATTACTTTAGAATAAAAGTAGACCGTATTTAAAACGATAGGGTAACGTTATCTGTATGTATTAATAAAGAGCATTATATTTTCATTTTATTTTATTTTCATTTTGTAGACCGTTGTTGACAAGTCAGTATGGTAATAATATTACCATACAGATACAGTTATTACTTAGTTACCAGCCTACTTTTGTACATGTAAACAATCAAATAATATCCTGAAACCGGTAAACATAATTACATGTGGAACAAAATTCGTTGATGGAGATAAAAATGAAATAAATATTTTTGGCCTGTGAACACTTTAACAACTTTTAAAGCAGAATTGCTCAAATTGATGTTTACATGTTACAGTAACATCGGCCATACTACATGTTGGCCGCATTAAGACGTCATTTTTAAGAGCTTCGCTCACTAACTGCCTTACTGACTATCTATGTAACTGCTCTCGGGCACAGCTGCGTCCGTTTTATATAGCTGCCATTACCTTCTGGAAATCTCTCGAACATTCTACCCAATACTAACATCGAATACAAAAGCTTCAAGCGACTAGATGTAATTAAACAGGTCGAGACTAGTTTGTTTATTTCGCAGTTTGCACGCGACGATTACGTAATCGATTAATATAGATGCTTGCTCTGCACGGTGGTGCTTGCTCGTTACATTAACAAATAAAATTATTTATCAGAAAGAGATACAGGAAGCAATAACGTATGCCAAAGGATGGAGATTCAATAAAAACATTACGAGATTTTATTAATTATCAAATTGTCCACACCAATATTATACCCTACATATGGTAAAAATTGTACGTTCATACAATATTAAGAATATAGTCTTCTATTTAGATTTAGAATATACATATTAGTTTACACTGTTTACAGGTTTATAGAATCTTATTTGAATATTTTCTCTAAATTTCAACAAAATATATGGTGGAAATGCGAATATGAGATAGTTAATTGCCAGAAAGTTACAATGTGTTTTCAGTTTCAAACCCAAAGAAATGTAACTAATCGTTATTCGATTTGCACGTACGCTCTCGTTATTTGTAGTTCAAGTTTATAATAGAGGAGATAATTTGTATAAGTGATCCTATTCTAATGCGAATCTGATCGTGACACGATCACAATGGACCATTATGCCACTTGTTTGAATTAGGAATGTGTATTCTTGAGGTGGAATTTGCCTTATTTAAGCATGATATAATTTTTAAAAAGTTACTACAATTTTAAATTTTCGGATGTGATAAATCTCCCAGGTGACATTTAAAAATGTCATCTGTGTGTTAAATATGGGAACATTCTTGTACCTGACTGTGCTGCCAAGTACTTAAAAACATGGAATTATGTTGAATTAAATTTAAAATGAATAATGACTATTTTTTACGAACAGTAAAAACAATATTAAGTTTAATAATTTTCTTTCACATTTGTAAAAATACGAATGGACAAAATAATATACAGTAATGACTGCAATACTTCATGACTGGACAGGTGATTGGAATATTGAAAGATGAAAATTTATGAGTATCAGTCAGAATAAAAAGTTTATTTTCGTCCTCTACCAGTTTCGGTACCTCATGTGCCTTCTTCCGAAGGTGTCGAAACCCGTAAAGGCCGAAAATAAATTTATTATTTTGAATGATATTCAGAAATTTTCTTCTTTCAAATTTTTAGTAGACTTTCCCGTAACTGGCCTTCCTGTTTCTAAACTTTTTCGTATTCGCAAGGATCGCATGATTGAGGGAATAGGAGAAGGTTGTGATTTGTTTGTGAAATATTGCCAAATGCTCTTATCATTATTCTGTATTTCTCTTTGTACTTTCCGCCAACTTTCGTGTCACTACGGTAACGAATATAATTTTCAAATATTCGAATTATTTGATTATAAAGGTGCATACACACTAGTATCACGTCATGTAAACTTACATGATTTCATATGAAGTGTCAAATTGTTGAGACCCATATTTCTCATTTTTTATATTGCTTGCACAGACACTCACAGATGTGATTTTTATTCATTGCATTTAAAAATAGGTTAATCTCCCTGATCGTGGAAAAAATGTTATGTATACTTCTGGTTGTATTTTTGCAGACTTCAACTAGTTGCAGCCCTTTTTTTCCCTATGTTCGAGTGGTAATCTCTCTCCTCGGTCAACAAAGAGTTATTTTCATCTCGTTTTCATAACTTGGTACTGAGTGTTATGCAAGTAATGCGCCATAGTTAATGGTGTGATAAAGAGACCTGAAAGAAATTATATTTTGAAATTTATTTTACACAATCTGTCTAGTTGCATAAGTTGTGGGATTCTAAAGCCGACCAATTACGAACGAGCTTCTTACTATATTAAAATCTAAAACTGTAGTTGATCCAAAAATCAATGTTTGTTGGTTGTCATAAATGACGCTGCATTTGCAATAATTGGCGTAGTACTTAGATATTTAGAAATGCCTGTTGTTACTTTCATTAATCAAGAATATACCGACATGCATTTGATTTACAGAGAAGTGCGCCAAAACTGTCACCATTGATAAAATGGTATATTACATTACAAGTTATGAAAATGTTTCATTGCAGGGAGGACATTTTTATGACGCGTGATGTATTCTATTTTTTAAAAAATCGGCAATTATAGAAGCATAAAATTATAGAAAAAATTAAGTTTTCATAAATCATCAGAGCTGTGACAAATTTTAGAAAACGTTGTCATGACAAGTAAACAAAGTGACAAATTTTATTATTATAAAAATTTGACGTGTTGTGTTTGCTTTTTTGCTACCGGTAATTTTCCTTTTGAAAACGATGTCGCAATGCGAACATGATTTTGATGGTGAAGATGAAGTACCGATGGACATAACTGAAGCTGCGAACGCCGCTGTGGCAGATTTACTACCAAAAAAATCCAAACAGCGGTTATTTGTGTTTGTTCCTACAGACAGTGGAGAGTAAAACTGACTAGTCTTGAAAATTTTATTTTCATGACTAGTCATGGAAATCTTACTTTCAAGACTCAAATTAGTCCGGAAATGAGGATTTTCATGCTGATTTTAAAATAATTCTTTATTGAAATAAATAATTGTATTCGTTCAACTTGAAATGTTTTTACAACTACAACAAGCACATTAGAATAGTTATTTATTATATGAGCGTGGAATGTGTCATATTAGTCACAAAAGAAAGAGTTTAGCCACGTTTTATCCAACACTTTTTTAAAAACTTTTTAAATCATTGTTGTTTTCATTCATCATTTGACACTGACAAGTCAATTGATGTAGTATTTTAAATTGCCATTGAATGGTTATGTTTTTGTTATATTATTGAAAAAAAAATTGCTGTAATAATTTTTGTCTGTCATTGGGAATAATTTGAAAGAAAAAAATATATGAAATTGGATGAAAATGAGGACCTTCCTTTAAAACGTATTCACAAGCTGCATCTTTGAATTTAATTCCGAAGCAAGTAACCACTAACTCGTTCCTCGTTTTCGTTTCATCAACCGTACATGACAGCTGTCATTATGTGTAAAGGTAAGTAACCTATTGTAGCATAAATGACAATATTAATTTAAATAAATAAGTTTCATAATGTTAAATTATTTCAATAATAAAATAATTTTGTGAAATTGCTTTTTATTTATATTAAAAAAAAAAAAACAGAAATCAATAATAAAATATTCTCTCACAGAGTGACTAATGTTGTACATTAGTTATTTCAAATAACCATAGTAACAAGTATATTATGTGTCAGTGTTGGATTAAAGAAATTATTGCAGATTACGATACATTGCAACCTTATTTATTAAGTGATAACATATGGCACATTACTTACATAATACCATGTGTTTATTTTTCAAAACAAATCCAAATTATACTTTTCAGATATCCTGAACAAATAGTATTCATCGCGTAGGTTAAAATAAATACCTGAATTAAAAAATATTAAATGACTGCATTCTAGGAATATTATTTTCACCTAATTGTCCTTCCTATCAAGAAGTATTAGAAAAAATTGTATAAAAAAGCTTTTAATAACATATAAAAATGTCCTATAAACATTTGCTGAGGTCATGAACGCATATACTAACACTGATCGCCAAAAAAACATAGTGCGTTTATTTAATCGTGACAAGCTATGTAGTATACACAAGTATGTAAAAATAGCAACAAAAAGTTAAATTATAATGCGATGAATTTTTTCCATATATAACAAAACGGTTTGCACATTCCTTAGCCAATTTTTTGAGACAAAATTGATAGTCGCCTTAATTGCCGCCTCAATTGTTTTTTGTTTTTGGGTTACAGACTAAAACTTGTTTTTTGTTAATTTTGAAAATACCTCATATCTCGTTTAAGAGATACGGAATTTTTTTTTCGGTATCTTAGTAGAAGAATATGGTGGTATATTATGTAAATGAAACATTATTTTTTTTAATATATGTAAATTTAACCTGTAATTTCATATATGAAATCCCACTTTATCTAATAATATCTCAAATCTGAAAATATGTATATGGATATTTTTAAGTGGTCCGTATTTTTGCCGATCAGTGTGTTTGTACAAGAGAAAAATATAAACCTAATTTTGCGTGGAATAGGTAGTTTAGTACCCTAGGCAATTTTTAAGATTAATATTGTTTTGAAAAAAGTGTTTAATACTACACAGGATGTTCCACAACTTAGGACAAAAAATTAAAGGGTATATACTGTACAACGTGCTGATCATGAAACAAAACGAATTTTAAAAAAAATCGGAAAGTTCAGGGTAGTTTACTTGAAGTAGACATTTTTTGGACCACTGAAGTAGCATACGTCATAGAAAGAAATGGTAAATGAAATTAATTATCAAAGAAACATTTTGTACTGTTCGTTAGATTTAGAGATAATAATAGTTTCGAATACAAAATAATTTCTGATATTAATGCAATGTATTTAATATTAAGATAATTTGGGAAATAACTAAACACATACCTGAAGCACAAAACAACAAATACTGTTAAAAATTTGCACCATTCATCCCTACACACATTGCAGCACATTGAATTAATGATCTAGTACAGTCTTGACACGAATTTTGTACTCGTATTGTTTCTGCTGAATTTTCGATTCTCTGTTTAAGTTCTTCTTCGTTTTCCGGCGCATATTGGTTATCGTATACGAGTGATTTAAAACGTCCCCAGAAATAAAAAAAATCCAGTGGGTTTAGGTTAGGGGATCTAGCAGGCCAAGCTATAGGACCACCGCGACCAATACACTTGTCTTCAAACACTTGGTTTAAATATTCTCTCACATTTACAGCATAGTGTGGTGGCGCACCATCGTGCGTTCTGTTAGCCCCTGTACCCGTTGAAAATGGAATCGGTGGTAGTTATGATCTCTTAAAATTCGCTATACTGAATTATGTGGTACTCCTAATTGTTAAGATACTCTTCGGATACTAGTAGTTGGTTCAGCATGTACAGCGCCGTGCTTCTCCATAAATTAACACCATGTGCACTAATTCACTGTTACTAAATACATCTATTTTAACAAAAACTACACTACACTGCTATTCACTAAAATTAGAACACTGCACCAGCAAAGATAAATGATAATTAACAGCAATGTCGACGAAAGAATTCCTTATCACCTATCAAATTAAATTAAATTATTAACAATACAATATTAGACATTTATTAGTATTAGATATTATGTAAACAATTACTTTCATTGTAGAAGATTTGAAAAAAAATATTAAAAATAGTTACCGACCAGTGGCAAAAAAATGTGCTTAAAATACGATGCATTTTTTTGCGTATTTTTAAAAATTCTTTTTGTTTTATGATCAGCACGTCGTACAGAATATACCCTTTAATTTTTTGTCCTAAGTTGTGGAACACCCTGTATAGGCATAATATTATACATTGTAGATATTATATTATAAATATTACACAATATCTATGGAGTAAAACGAACAATAAGCTTGAGTCATAAGATTCCTGCATCTAACATTTAATATTTAATTTGATTGTTATGACGAGTAATTAACTTTATTACACGTTTTATGTGAATAAAAATAATAAAGCATTTTTTTATTATTAAATTGAAGTTATAATTATAGCTCGAAATTTATGAGCTAGGAAATATATTAATGGAATAATAAATTTATCGTGATATAATTGATTCATTTTCTGATCTTGAACATGAACATGCTTCTAGGAGTTCAATCTTCAGTTGATTTCAAAGTTTTATGAGAATATGAGAAATGAAAATTAAAGCGGATATTTGAGTTTATGCACATGTAATGAATTTGGCGTTTCTGATATTACTCAGGATATTAATTTAGTCTCCAAATTAATTAAACGGTATTAATTATTGTTTTTAATATATACTCAAGATAAGCATCATCTAGTAAAAACATTTTGCATTAAAAATATTCTCTGCAATTACTAGTTTTAATATGAGTTCAGTGAACATAGCTAGTGTTTCACAAGACAAGATTTCTTGTCTTGCTAGGCTAGTTCTTGTCTTGTCTTGTAAATAAGACAAGAAATTTAAATAACTCTTGTCCTGCGTTACTCTTAAACAAAACTCTTGTCTTGCTTGCAAACTTCTTGCATATTTCTTGTCTTGCATGTTTGCTCGTAGGGTTATAATTACATTACATTACATTAAGAACAAGCCAGCTGCGTCAGCACTCGGTTCTGCAGACCACGCCTCCAAGGAAATGTTCAGCGGCGTGCACAATATTCAATTTTGTCTATTCGCAATTTTTTGTTAATACAAATTATTATTTTTTTCCATTTTGGTTCTTTCATATGTACTTTATGAAACAACCAAAATAGAAATTCCTAAATATGAAATAATTTATATTTTTAAATATTTTTTGACAAAAGAACCAAATAGAAAAAATAGTATAAAGTACACGTTTCATACGACATTTCCGCGCAAGCCTGTCATTTCTAACACACCAGCATACGCTAAAATATTGTCTTATGAAACTTGTATTAACCCAACTAACATTTTCGGAGCTTATAGTCACCAAATTTCAAATTTTTAGTTTTATAATTGTTATATAAATGTTACTTAGACATATAAAGTTATTTAAAAGTTATATAGTATTACCACTGGTTTCGAAGTTATATTAGTGGTTTGTAACGTTTCATTTGGCGATTTACTCGTAACGTTTTATAAATAGATAATAGAAACGTTACTATTACCGCCATTATATAACTTGAATATACCGTAGCTTTAAGTTTTATACAAAAGTTTTATAAGAGTAACCAATGTTAAAATTAAACTTCCATACTTATTATTTTTTTAACAGTTTTATATGATTCACTTATATAAATTTAGGAACAAAATGTAAAACTTAGATAAATATAAGTGACAGATATTAGTCTTATAAAACTGTTGTATTTGTAAATCATAAATTAGTTTCTACTTCCTCCAAAGACAATTCATGTCTATTATTGATTCACAGTTGCTTCTTCTACTCCTGACCGGGTATTGAGTTTTCATCTTTTGATAATTTGGTGTAAACCTTGATTTTTACAACGCGGTCACTGTAAATTTCCATCTGTTTTCCACAGCTATGGCAGTGGCACTATGGTTAGTAATGAATTATGTCGTTCTGATTCAATAGTTTGCACAATTTTGAAAGATATGTTGCAAACTTTTAAATGCAATCTGTGACATATCAGTTGTATAATAATACAAGTAAGGGTAATATTTTTTTTTAGGTTAACCGGCAGGTAATGTGCGCCTCTATAGCGATAACCTTGGAATAAAGTTTTATAACATTACCATTGTTAGTATAACGTTACCGGAAATTTTATAAGGTTACTATTTTAGGTCATTCTTGTCACTCTTAGTGTATAATAAAAGCAATAGTTTTATAATAATAGTTAAGTAGTGTTATAATGTTGTTTTACATTACTTCACCTCCTATGAAGGTGCTTCACATTGTAACAATAAAACTTTTAGTAATATAACCGTTTTACAGCGAACTTAAAATATGTGCCGCCATATTTTTCATTAACAAATATCCGCCATCTTGAGTGTATATTAATAAATAAGTAATTATTATTTATATTTAGGTTTGTATGCGTATTTTACGCAAATTTTATTTAAATACTTAATAAAACTTAAAAACAAAAAATATAAAATTGAAAAAATTAAAACAATATTTAATTTTCATTGGAAACATTGAAATTAAAAAATATGAAAATAATGTATATTTTAAAGGCGCGTTAAATAATTAGAAGTTTTATGAATATGTTTCACAGTAAAGTTACATTTGTTTTAAATTTACGGTAGAACTAATATATATATATATATATATATATATATATATATATATATATATATATATATATATATATATATATATATATATTCCATATGATGTAGAACTTATGAACACTTCGTTTAAGTACAGAATACCATTATAAATATTTCAAGTTTTATAAATAACAACTGATTAATACAAAATAGTAATGAAAAAGAATACTACAGATATTTTAGTTATATTTTGACCCACAATATACATGAATGTTTTATAAGAGTGGTATTTTGGTTATATACATGACATGTAAAGGTAATAGAAACCTTAACAGTCCCATTTTATAAATCTTAAGAGTTTATAATATTACCAAAATTTTGTCTCCGAAACCATTATAAACTTCTCCATTTAAGCTCTTTAACAGTTTTATAGAAGATTATATAAGGTTTAAATAAATAAAAATAAATCAAGAAGTTTTATAATATTAGTAACAAGAACATTTCGGGTACCGCAATAAAACAAAAAATGTTCATTGGGAATGTACTAAAATATGGATTTTTCATTGTCTCTCCATTAAATACGGGTACAATGAAAAATTCCTACAAAATAATATTTTAAATTAACTACAATAAATAATGTACGCTTCATTATGCAGCGTTATTAGCTTCCAGCTTTAAACTTAACTTAAAAGCTTATGTATTTGGAACGTAGCCAATCATAAACTTCAACGTCACTCACTTTCTCCCTGTCGTACACCTGACGATTGATGACGCAGTTGCCTTGTTCTTTTGTTTACTCACTCTACCAAATCATATGGTATAAAACTAAATATACATAGAAAAATATTTTGTAATATCCTCTCTAAAACTCATTATAAAAAACTTTAATAAAATGTTGATATATTTGAATTATAAGAATACAAAAAAAATATTAAAAAATCTTGCCAGTCTTGTATTTCTCTTGTTTTGTTCTTGTCTGGCTTTTTCTGCAAGAACAAGACAAGAAGAACAAAAATGCAAGACTCTCGTGAAACACTAATCACAACTATTACAGCATACTTCAAAACAAATACAACACTTAAATTATTATCCCAAATTATACACGTTGGGGCCTAGAAACTTCCCTTTTTTGAAGGCGAATAAAATTAAGTATTGTTGATAGACAAAATTTATTTTTGGATAATGAAAGAACATAATTGGAAGTTTTAAATTACGCAGTTTTAAACAAAACATCTTGAAGGTGATGGCCACAGTTCCCTATGCACTGATGCAACCGTTTTCTTAAGCTCCACTCTACACGTCTCAACATTCGGACTTTTTTTTTCAAGGCGAATACAATAAAAAGTATTGCTGATAGACATTTTTTTTGGTAATAAATAAAACATAATTTCAAGTTTTAAATCGCAGTTTTAAACAAAATATGTTGAAGGTGATGGCTACCGTTGTCTATGTACCGATGCAATAGATTTATAAATCTCCTCTCTACACGTTCCAACAATCGGGCTATTTCCTGCCGAATAAGATTCTTTAACTGAAGCAAGAAGCAGGGTTGTAGTATGGTGTTTGTTAGCCTCTGCCTTGAGATACACCCATAAAAAAATCACATGGCGTATGAGTTATGTTCCTCTGACAGCTCATTTCGATTCGAGGTAACATCAAGTGGGCGGCGCGTTCGCCCGATCTAACGCCATGAGATTTTTTTTTATATCTCAAGGCAGAGGTTTACAAATACCGCCCTACAACCCTGCTTCAGCTGAAGAACAAGATAATCCTAGAGATCTCCTGGTCATTATATTCATTGCAATAACTCAAACACAGTGGTAGCGCTAGAACTTTCCAGCGATCCATTGGGCCAGTGTTGCCAGACGTAGCTACATTATGATGTTTGAGCGACAAAGCGGCGAAAATTCAAATACTGTTATAAAGTAGCGACTTTTAGATTTTTCTTCTTTTTTATCAATTTATTTCAATTATTGCTTGATTAAAATTTTAATTTGAATAATTTCACGTTTATTTTTCACACATTAACGAAACTAAAATGTCTAGATACTCAGATAGACATGTAAATTATCATGAAAAGCAAATGTCTGTAATAAATAACTGAAATTTTTCTTTACTATTTTTTTTTTGTTCAATGTGCAACCGATTACATGTGATTTTTGTATTTTCCGCTTATATTAAAACGTAGTATAGTAATTTTTATTCTTTTTTATTAAAAAAATGACTAAGTTCACATTTATTTATTTTCACACTAAATTTAAATTAAGCAAGACAGTACTTTAGTCGCCTCGCAGATCCAGTGATGTTCGTCATACGACGTATTGCCTACTTCGTATATGTCTTAGCATATCCAAGCGTTTTATATTGTCACGTTGTCAGTGTTGTTACACCAATCACACAGTCACACAATAAGCAGATTGAGATGTAGACACAATAGAATTCAATGTTGCCATGCGTGTGAAATTAAAAGCATATTTTAATCATAAAATCTCCTGAAAACGTGGATGTACACTAAAAAGTTTTACTGTGTATATTATAATTTTTATAAATAAGTGATAATAATTTGATTAAATTTGTTAATTGTGTTGAAACACGAGTTTTTGATATTTTTATTTATTTTGATTGGTTAAACTATTTGTGACGTAAAATGACGAACATCACTGGATCTGCGAGGCGACTAACTACACCATATTCGAAGCCGCCTTCTACCATATCGTTCAACTCAGCCCCTTCAAATGTAGCACCGGCCCCATTGCAATGAGCGTCAATTTCAACTGCGACCTCGCCTAACAACTTATTTTATTTATCATTTGATACTTATATTTAAATTTTGTGATGGATGTATGCCATAAGCTAAATTTAAAAAATCTGATGTGGCCAACACATAACCTCTCGCCAGATATTCTACCTGGTTGTACGCATAAAACGAAAAATATTTTTAATTACAAATACATATATTCATGTCTCACTACAAAATAATTCTCACATATATTTGCAAAATCTATGGGATATTTTAATATAAATCATGTACAATACATACATTTTCTTTATATTCAATATCCTGAAATTTTCTTTTTCTACTTTCCTTTTCTTTTTCTTTTTCTTTTTATTTGTCATTTTTTCGCAAATTCCTTTTATATTCTTTTTTACGTATATTCTTTTACGTTGTTGACTTTTTTTATTTTCATAATCTTCATAATGATGTACAAATATTTTTGACAGTGGCATACAAATATTTTTGACAGTGACATTTATGTGTCAATTACAAACATTTGAATTTCTTGCCTTGAAGTAGTTTGATCTGAGAATTTTTACATCAAATTATTTTATATGCATTTCTTTATTTCTAAATCTTTAGAAGATATAATAATGAATTTACATTTATCCAATAAAGAATTTAACGTTCTTTAATATAAGTATTTACATAAATTTTCGATAAATAATATTTAGATGATTTTTCTTGTAACTACTACTTCCGGTTGTCCAATTGTCACTAAAACTTAATCAACTCTTCCCATTATTGTTAGATTGAGGAGTCCGTAGTTAAAAATGTCTTAAGTCTTATAGTATTTGAGAAATCGTGGATCCAACATCCACACATTCGCACACACACACACAAACACACACACACACACACACACACACACACACACACACACACAGACACACACACACACAGACACACACACACACATACACACACACACATCCACACACACATACGGACATCAGCGTAAAAATGTTATAATCGGATTCTAGAGACCTTAAAACGTGCTTATTCACTAAAATCTGGATATGCGATTTTTAGCATGAATTCAATACCTGTTTTAACGAGAGGTAAAAAAGCTGAAGAATCTTATTCGGCAGGAAATGGCCCGAATGTTGGAACGTGTAGAAAGGAGATTCAGAAATCGGTTGCATCAATGCATAGAAAACGGTGGCCACCACGTTCAAGATGTTTTGCTTAAAATTATATGATTTAAAACTTGAAATTATGTTTTTTCATTATCCAAAAATTAAATTTGTCTACTAGCTATACTTTTTATTTTAGTCGCCCTAAAAAAGGAAGTTTCTAGTCCTCTCACGGTAGGTATGCTTTTAAAATGGTTCTTATTCAGTATAAAAGAAACTTTGTACCGACAAAAGGCCGATAGTGTCGTAAATAGCTATTGCAGTAGATACGCAAAGTAAGCTTTTAAGTCTCCAAATGAAGCATATAATAGATATTTATTATATGAGCGTGGAATGTATCATATTAGTCACGAAAGAAATAGTTTAGCCACGTAGTCCGCAGGGAGAGTGGCTAATTTTCTTTAGTGACTAATATACATTATACACGAGTGCAATACAACCTTTTATTCAACACTTTTTAAAAACTTCTTACTTTTTTTATGGTTTCATTCATCGTTTGACACTGACAAGTCAGTTGATGTAGTATTTTAAATTAAAAAGTAGACATTGAATAGTTGGTATGGTTTTGTTATATTGTTATTGAAAAAAATTTGCTGTAATAATTATTGTCTGTCATTGGGAATTATTTCAAAGAAAAATTCATTAAAATGGGTGAAAATTTCTTTAAAACGTATTCACTTAGAAGCACAAGCAGCATCTTTGAATTTAATTCCGTACATGACAGCTGTCATTGTAAAGATAAGTATCCTATTTTACCATAAATGTTATTATTAATTTAAATAAGTTTCATAATGTTAAATTATTTCAATAATAAAATAATTTTGTAAATTGTTTTTTATTTATATAGAAAAAAAACACAAAAATCAGTAATAAGTCCTCCGTGACTTCTAAAATATTCTCTCACGGAGTGGCTAATGGTGTAATTCAAATAACCATAGAAATAAATATATTATGAGTCGGTGTTGGATTAAATAACTAATGCAAAATACCTATGTCAGGGTGATAATAATAATCGTATATGATATGCTAAACATTTCAGAATAACAATTGTTGTTTTGTTTTGTATATATCGAATGAAATTGACATTTACGAGTATGACCCTCAATGTTATACAGCCCTTCATTTAGTACATATATAACTGCAAAACACTTGTTATGAAATTGAATCGGCCACGCAATTTCTATGTAACAATAAAATAGCGCTTTAAGGATTATTCTTACGTGTATTTATAGTATTGAAAAAGGAAAACAAACCAGATTATTTTCTCAATAACGTGAAAATGGTACATTCGATAACGTCAAACCTAAAACTGAAATCGTTACTAATGGAAGTAACGAGTTGTGAAATGGTCTCCTTAAGTTGAAGTGTGGCAGCGTAGGAGTATTTCAAATCGCGCGTGGCCGATAACTGACGTACTTCCGCCAATGAAAAATAGAAAAATGCGAGAAACGATTCGCTACTACGAATTGTTCACTAATATGTATACAAAAATTGTACTACAGTAATCCAATAAAAGATATAAATTTTTTAACTTCTTATGATATATCAATAAAAACACACTCACGCTTGATAGAAGCTAATAATTAAGTTTTGTTTTTTTAGTACATTAATATTTTTTCATTGTTATTTATAAAAAACACATCTGTGAAATACAATTGTCTTTGAAATTACACACTAATGTAGAAATGGGAAATAGTAATAATAGAGTAAGTTAATTATGTTAATTATACAGTAACGAGACCAGTAACTTCCAAGATATCTTTCGCAATAATCAATAATGTGTAGGAACAATGTGCAAACTATTTCTAATTAGATTAATTTAATGCAATTCCATCAAAATTAGGGTAATCTATTCTGAGTTCTGAGACTAAAAAGTATGTTTTGTACTACAAGCGCGCAAAATCACATATATGTTAATTAGTAATAGATATTTGAATACGATTATTGAATACAGACCCAGTTACCAGCTTCCACTATGACGTCATAATATGATCTTAATTCTTAGTAAATCATATTTTTTATAAAAATATAAAATATTAATGAAAAATAAGTGTACAATTAGTAAATTGTATGTTAGGTATGCTTTTAAGTATTATTTCTGTTCCAAAACAATCCACTAAGTTGTATGACTGCTAAGAGTGCAGAAATTTTAAGTTTTTGTCGCCAAAGTCACCATCGCGTCGTCGCCCACTTAACAATCGCTCACTTGACTATCGCCAAGGTGACCATTGCCTAGTTGATTATCGCCGAATGTGAGTTGCCCAATTGTCTGTCGTCCAGTTGTCACGGTTAATTGGGCGAAGGCGACTGGACGTAGTCAACTGGGCGATAGCCAAATGGGCGCCGAAATCTGGGCGAAAATTTTAACGTTTTGTCGCTCGCTGAGTTGTCGCGTACCGTTTCAACTGAGCCAACTTAATATAATTAATTATTTATGTAGCAACGTGAACGTAAAATTTGAAATTTAAGACATCAGAATAATATTTCAAAATTGTTACATACATGCACAGACAAATATTATTACACGCAGATGTCAAAATAATGGAATTGTATTCTTGATAACCAAAAACGTGTAAATTCACTAATAAGTAAATAATAAAAATATTAGTCGCGTTCTTTTTATCATTTGCTTCACCTCACCTCAGCTCAAAGTGAGATGAGTTTGACCTGAGCTGAGTTGAGATTTCTGTGAAGTAAAAAGAACGACAACAAATTCCGTAGAAATGTGTGTTCGAAAATCTGAAGTACTATCCGCTGAACTTGACGAAAATAAATTATCCGTATATCATTTATATCATCATTTCATAATTGCCCCTAAAAATAAATTTCAAATATTATAATAAATAATCCTTACTTAAACTCCAGCATATCTCTAATATTATCGGTCATTTTCTTCATATATCCAATAAAATAATAATATTACTAAAGGAATAAACAAATAATCTTTTCAATAATCAAACTAATTGTATGTGACAGCAAGTGATAGCAAAACATATTTATCCACACCGTTTATCTAAGAAAAAAACTCAACCAGCACAACCTTTTGAGGGGAAGGGGGGAGAAACTCTCCTCACTTCAGTGTCACTTATCTCTCAGAACGGTCAAAATTAGTGGGGCAACTAAAGTGTGCTAAGACGAACTGAGCTATCATATAAAAAGAACGCGACAATTGATATTAATGAGTGAGTTCATAAAATTTTCATTGTAATATATGAATGTACATTTTTAGGTAATAAATTGATGGTATGCTAATTCAGAATTGGTCAAATTTTTGTATCTGTAGGACATTCTGACATAATTTTGATTAGATTATAAACAGTAAATATTATATGAATATTCTCCAAATGCTTTGTATATTTCAGTAATATGAAAGACAATTCTATATTTGTTGTGCAAAAAGTAAGTTTATGTTTATAAATATATATAATATTTTTAAGGTATCTCGGGTATTATTAACGATAGATTAAAACCGTTTTCATATTGCAGGGTCAACTTTTTGCGTATAGTTTAATAGCTTCGAGGCGGAGGTTCTGGATTGTGGATTATCTGACCATGCAGGTCAAATAATTAAACTACATGTCCCTACTTACGAAACAAATGTCAAATGGGTAAGAAATTTTAACTACAATAATATTTTAAAGGTTAGAATTGCTTTAGAATCGGAAGATTGGCAACAATTTGAAAATTCAAATAAAGACACTAATGAACTATCTGTCCTTCTTGTAAAAACACTAGAGAACTTAATCACCATGCACTGTCCACTGAAAAAGATTAGACAAATTACGGAAATAGTATGGTTTAATGATAATCTTAAGAAACTGAGAAACAAAGTACAGATTATTAAAAATATATATAATACCTCAAGAAATCCAAGTCATTACGAAGCTTTTAAAATAATACGTAAAAGATATCATAATAAAATCTTGATTGCTAAACGAGCAGCATATCAAAATTTTATCAATAATTCAGAGAATTCTAGCAATTTATCCAAAAATTGCTGGAAATTAGTTAATAATATTAAAAGTAAAAGAAATGCTTGTAATGTTCAAACGGATATCTCACCAGAAGTTTTCAATGAACATTATGTAACTATTGCTGATGAAATCACTGCATCTCTTGCTCCATGTACAACTAATTTCGATACAATACTAAATAATATAAAGTCTCCATCTTCATCCTTCTGTTTTACGCCCATTACAGTTGAAGAGGTCATCCATACTATCCAAAATTTAAAAAATTCGAAATCTTCGGATGTGTATAACTTAAATAGTAATCTAATTAAGGCGATTGCTGATATTATTGCTATTCCCCTAACTATAATTACTAATAAGTGTTTTGAAACGGGTATTTTTCCCGACGCTTTCAAAATCAGTAGAGTAGTGCCTATTTACAAAAAGGGTGATACTTCTAATCCAGAGAATTTTCGACCTGTCTCCATTATACCGATTCTAGGTAAAATAATTGAATATTTAACAGTAAAACGATTGAATTCATATCTTGAACAGTTCTCGATTCTTAACAATAATCAATATGGTTTTCGCAAGTCCAGATCTACAATTCAGGCAATACAGCAACTAATATATAAAATAATTGATGCCATGGAAAGGGGGGATTATACTGCTTTAACAATACTTGACCTTTCCAAGGCATTCGATTGTGTCTCTCATTCACATCTAATAGCTAAACTTGAAAAGTATGGCATTAGAGGGGTATGTTTAGACTTCTTCTTATCATACCTAGAAAATAGACTTCAATGTGTAAACGTAAATAATACCTCATCTAAATTTTGTCACATAAAATATGGGGTACCACAGGGCTCCGTCCTAGGTCCTGTTTTGTTTCTCATCTATATCAATGACTTATGCTTATTTATTCATCCCAATGAATGTATACTTTATGCCGATGATACCACTTTAATCTCCTCGGCAAGAGACATGGACTCTTTAAATGAAAACATAGGGTATATCATGAATATGGTACAAGAATGGTTTGCTGTCAATAAATTAAAACTAAATCAGGAAAAAACACAATCGCTAAGTCTTTCCATGAGCCAGAACCTGCGCCAAGGGCATGATGTAAAAGTATTAGGCATTATAATGGATGGAAAATTGAACTGGTCTAGGCATGTCGAGTCTATTCGTAATAGACTAGCATCTATAATTTTTCTGTTTCGCCATTTATCTCTTTATTTGGAGAAGAAATGTCTATTAGCTATATATTTTGCCCTCTTTCACAGCATAATCACATATGGTGTAATCTTGTGGGGAAATGCACCTAATGCTACTAAAATTTTCATTTTACAAAAAAAGATAGTTAGAATAATTGCCAAAGTCGGAAATCGTGAACATTGTAAACCACTCTTTAAACAATTCTCAATACCGACATTACCATGCTGCTATATTTACGAAGTTTTAGTAGAAATACATAAAAATATAAATAATTATACAAAAGTAAATGATACGCATAATTATAACACCAGGAACAATGACATGCTTAGTACTAAACGGTACAGGCTTGCCACCTCAGCTAAAAATACTATTAATGTTGAAATATATAACCATTTACCTGCAACCTCAAAGAAATTAAATTTGAAAGAATTTAAAATTCAGGTAAAAAAGTTATTAACTAACTATTGTTTCTATTCGGTAGAAGAATATATGAATAGTACTCTTCACTGTGTAAGGCATCTTTCATAGTTTTTTATTACCTATATTTTATTTTTTTACCCTTTCTTACGCCACTTCAAGTAATTTTAGGTGGAATATACTCTCCATATTTATTTGTATTGTATATTCTATGATATAAATTAATTTATACTATGACGTGTCATAAATGTTATATGTAACATAATATGACCAAATAAACTATTTCTATTTCTAGTCACCACAGGAATTTTCGATCTTCTTTTGTTTCTGAGCTACAGGCAAAAACTCGTTTTTCGCTCATTTTGAAAATATGTCATATCTTATTTATTATGATAGTTAGAGAAAAAAAAATTTACAAAAATTTTACCGTTTTTTAGATGGAATAAAATGGCGTAATTTTTTAAATACTTAATAGTTCTCGAGATATAACACAAACTTATGATTTTTTAAATGGGAACCTATGTTGAAAATAGTCTCATCTTTTTGCTTAATTTATAAGTTTTTCAATGATATATAACATGTCTACATTCTTTTGTTTTGAACATTAATAAAAGACGAATTAATAATTCATTGGGGTAATTTTTTTGGAAATTATTAAGAAACAAATGAAAAAATCTCTTACAGTTCATCATTTGCATATTTCTAATAGTATTTGTTTCAGTTTTACTCATTTTTTGAAATTATTTACTTCAAAGGCATATTAAACCGTTTCTTTCCAATTGTGTCAAAGCCAACTAACGTAGATAAATAGTAATTTAACTAACCCGAAAATAATTGGTTATGAATAATTTTAAGCACACAATTAATAGATATAGAATCAAAATAAACAAATGATGAACTGTAATACATTTTTTCATTTGTTTCTTAATAATTTCCAATATTTTCACCCCAATAAATTAATAATTCCTCTTTTATTAATGTTTTAAACAAAAGAATGTAAACTTATTATATATCATTGAAAACCTTATAAATTAAGAAAAAAGATGAGACTATTTTCAACATAGGTTCCCATTTAAAAAATCATAAGTATGTGTTATATCTCAAGAATTATTAAGTTTTCAAAAAATCTTATTACGCCATTTTATTCTATCTAAAAAACAGTAAAATTTTTGTAAAAAACTATTTTTCTCTATCATAATAAATAAGATATGATATATTTTCAAAATGAACGAAAAACGAGTTTTTGCCTGCAGCTCAGAAACAAAAGAAGATCGAAAATTCCTGTGGTGACTATTAAACTTTTCTGGATAAGTTGACCCTGGAACATGCAAACGGTTTTAATCTATCATTAATATTACCCGAGATCCCTTAAAAAAATCATCGAAAATGAGACACCCTGTACAGCATGTAAAAAGTTTAAATGTTTAACATATGGTCGTTAGCAAAAAAAAATTATAAACTAATTTGAAAAATAAAACGTTTATGCAGAGACCTTGACATTTGATTTTATAACCAAAATATCATATAATTTTTTATAGCTACTTTAAATTCCGAACATAGGAATTATAATAACTCACGTAAGAAGCATATTTATTATACTTATTATATTAATAATGATTGTATCAGAGATAATTCTAAAGATGAATTCATAGGTACGAAGATAAGTAAGACAATAAATAATAGTGACAATAAATATACAAAATATTGTTCTGATCTGGTGAAATGAAACGCTGGAAAAATCACGTTATTTCTACATGTATGTGAAATAGGATAGTGGAGATAAAAGTCATGGTCCTGCTCTAGGTTTTATGGTTTCCAATATGTTTTACTATTATATTTTTAGGTTGATCTAGTAAATCGGAATACACTGATTGGATTTCTGATAGGGAATGTTCTTTGTTATTTGATGTGTAGTATAAAACCGTTTAATTAAAGGCTTTTGTCCTTTACAAAACTAATTACATCATGTCATCCTGTTCCTAAATGCATTACATAGACTACGGCTCAATGTTTTAAATGCTATTTTATGATTGTTTTCTGTTGGTTTCATTACGCTCTTTTAATTGTATTCATTTTAAATATTATCACGTGTCACCTATATTATAAGTTTCTATGATTTTATTGTAAAGCGTTACGTTTTATAAACCATAATTACAACTTTTCTATACAAAGTTGACACAGGCCCGGATTTACTGTGGGAGGTTCTGAACAAAACTGCGCCGAACGAATTGGACTACATCCTTTTTCTTAACTTACAAGGCAACTATATTAGTGACGTTCGCGAGGTGAGACGAGACGAGAAATGTAAAATATCGATCTCGTCTCGTTGTCAGATCCGTAATCTCGCATAACGCTACGAGACGAGACGAGATGCGAGAGATTTCTCACCTCATGCACCTATAATAATGCACGCGAGGCGAGAAATGTAAAATATCGATCTCGTCTCGTTTTCGAATCCGCATAGCATAACGCTACGAGACGAGACGAGTTGGAAGAGTACTCTCGTCTCGTCGTGAATCAGTGAACTATACATTTACTAATGATAATAACCCGTTTTATTTAAGCTATATATTAATCTAATAACACAAAAGTAAGTTTAAGAATAATAATTGATTTGTGTAAACAATACATTAAATAAAAAAATCTGATGTGGCCAACACCAAACCTCCCGCTATTTAATTTTTATTAATTTAAATATATATATATATATATATATATATATATATATATATATATATATATATATATATGTCGGAGATTGTAATATCAAAGCATGTCGTAACGATCATTTAATGAATCAAGTATTACATGAATCACTTATAATCTTTTAATTGTATTGTCGTAATCGAAACGTCAAGCATTCTAGGCTATAATGCTTGGATGGAATCAGTGTGTAGCGGTGCTCAGGGAGTGAGTGTAGGTCCGCCTCGCTGAGATCATCACGTTTATATTATCGCCGTGGTTCTGAAATAGTGTTGGTCGACATAGAGTTTGCCAGTGATACTACCCCGCGACATCAGAAGTGGGATTCGCCTGCGATCCACAATATTGTATGTGGGTTTTTGTTCTGTTGGTGAATTATAAAGTGAAGTGTAGGGCCAAGCAGGTTAAGATGGAAAGGCCGTCTAACAATTTTTACAGGTTTTCATCCTAGGGCATTGACCAGTAACAAGGATTCCGTCTGTGTCCCACCCGGAGAGTGGTGACGTAATTACAAGAGCTGGTTAAGTAGAACCGTGAGTAATGAGTACTGAATTTATTTTAAGCGGTCTTCCAATACTGGTAAGAGATTTTATTATAATTGGGTTGCTGTTGTAATAAAAGCAATTCGGTCAGTTGCTTGTTGAGAAACGAGAGACGAAGTCGAGTTTGTTGTTTGTGATATTGTGATGGCCGATGATCCGGATTACCGATCTCCATATATGTTATTTAAGATATTATTTATTACAGTAGGTGTTCATGGCAGTTGTTATATTTTGATTGATGTTTTGTCATTGAGCTTGTATGACGTAATAAGTATTTCATTTTGGTAGCTTGATTCTACTCCTTTACATCGTCTGCGACGTGACAATATTATTAAACTGAATGTAGGTCAAGTAGTCACAGATCGGGAGTATCAACCAGTTTGCGATTTAGTTAGTTATTTGTGAAATAACAAACGAACTAATACAAATTCCATAAAGTGTTTCGGTATGTCAAGAAAGATTGTAAAATGTTTTCATTGTACAAGTTTCGCAAACTAACAGACACGTTGAGTAGGTACACAGCAACCTTGAGGCACTTGATATATCGTTACTTACTTTTTATCCAGATATGACCGATGCGGGTGCAGAACCATGGTGTACCGAAATATAAATTATAACATTAAAATTTCACTGGGGATCTTCAGTGAAGATAGTTAATGGTGGAAATATGTTGGAAAACTATGCTAAAGATTAATATTTTATTAAATGCGGATAAAGTTTACTGAGCTACAAATTGTTATTATCATTATAAGGTTGAGGGCTTTAAGCGCTGGTGACTTTTGTCATCACGACCAGTAAGATCTGCTGTAGCATGTTTTGACTGAATGTCTGGAAGCCACTTCAAAATTTTGATGAACTGAAATTTGGTATATTATAGAACAATGACTAGTAAAGATACTTGTCATAATTCAAAGTCCCTTTTGTTAAGAGCTGATAACTCTTTAACGTTCATCGTCAAGGGTGAAATGAATATCTCCAGGCTATGAATTATGGCTTTTCAAGTATCCACAGGAAATGCCTAAGACTCACTTATACTACGGTACCCATTTTAGCTTTGATTCACAAGTGAAAGCAGCCTGGTTATCTGACGTTATGTAGATTGCTTCTCCTTTGAGAGCTTGTTTAAGTTTATTGAGCACACAGATTTATTGCTTGAGATATAATGAAACCGTTGTGTATGGATTCCTTTATTTGGCAGCACGGACCAAATAAAATCGATCCAGTTTCTGCTGACTCTAGTTTAGAAATATCCGTAAACCAGGACAGAGAATCTATTTGGAAGAGTGGCCTTACTACTGTCCACCGAAGGCGATTACCAAAAACTCTCTTGTGTAGCTTTTGTTTCAGAAATTATGAGTGGCCTACGAGATCTCCAAGCTTGAAGTGTTTTGTCTTGCACAGTGCAAAGACGTTGGCCCCAGAATAAATTCCATTACTGCACTTGGACAGGTATTCATAGCGCCTGTGGTATGTGATACAAAGAAAAACTATCGTTGCGCTTCCGCAAAGACGCTTGTGCTGTGTTTTGTTACATTTTTGCCGCCATACTAATATGCATGAGTGATCATTGGTCCAAATACGGTGATGTATGGCCAGTGGTTCGTTTCTGCCTGCAATCTCTAGTTTTTGCTAGAAGGACAGCGGCTTGTGTCCGAGGCTGCTACGGGATTTGTTTTGATGATTTTGTTAATGTATAAATTGCATGTGGACTTTTGAGTATTCAGGTTTCAGGTATCTGCGTTGACATTAAGGGTAATGTGATTGAAGTGAGAGATCGATGCATTCGATCAGTTACCATACGATGATGCTACTTGGGAAAAATATTGTTGACAGTGGCGGGAGAGCTGTAATTATGGACGAAGTCTGTACCAGTCTGTCTCGAAATAATAAGCCAGAATGGGCGAGCATCCTGCCCAATACCTACGAATGAGGCGATGTGTAGCACTGATAGTGAGAGAATGTATTGGATGTACCGTGTTAGCGTGAATAATATAGCGCTGTGCAGGCAGTTCAAATCTGAGTGAACTTTTATCAATTGTTCATGGTATAATTTGTATGAAGTTATTCAAGTTCCTGCACGTCCATGTTCCAAAACCCTAAGTCGTTACGGATGGAACTTTCATGAATATTGAAATTTAGGTACAAATATGGTAGTGGTTTGAAATAGTCCCTGAGTGTATTCCCAGAACATACTATATGACTTTATTGAATTTCCGGTGAGCATGGTCGTAGCTATAAAACTTGGCGTTTTGGTTTTGATGGGGCTGTGGCCGATCAGGCTCCTCGTGACCGTTTTCGGGGTGACCATTCCAGTTTTGTCAAATTGTGAATTTGTTGAATGTTTAAATTGTGGCAAGCTAGATCAGCCGCAGAGGAGTTGCACAGGATAGCTGGTGCCCGGACTGGAGCCTGCCACGGTTGCGAAGCAGACTGTTTTACCTGAAAAACAATTGAGCAACAGAAATCTGTCAGCCATTGGAAGCAGAGAACTCTGACAAGACGGGACTTGCTTTTCAAATGTTTGTCTTAATGTTTGTGACGCCTAAGTGCAGCGTGATGGACGCTGGAACAAATTGCTTTAAAATATTTTGATCGTATCCAAGGATAAATTTAATTGAAGAAAGTTCATCGGATGATGGATATAAAGGAAGATAAAAAAAAATTGTTTCTACATCTCCTCTTGCAAACCTTTCGGTATATTATTTTACCTTCATCAAGTGCTACAATAAAAATATTTGAAATCAACAACAATCGTTTTCCAGAGTATAATCAAACAATAATAAACAACAAGTTTAAATAAAAATAAAAAAATTACCTGTGAGATATGCAGGCCAAACGAGAAACATTATAATGGACAGCATCACCTGTGACAGTGTAAGATCAACTGACTAAAACTTACTAACCTCCAATAAGAGCAAAAACCAACTTGTCAAAAAATTAAACTAAAAAACACTAAGCCAGAATACAGTTAGGAAAACGAAAAGAAGAACTATCTGTTTGAATTATTTAACAAATTTAGAACATTTTGATAGCTCTAAGTATTATTTACATAACACATGAATCCATGTTCTAATTTTTAAGTAGAGCGGTTCATGCGTACAATAATGAACCTTCTGGGGGTTGAGACCACAATTTAGTTAGGCTAATCGAGTGGATCGTTGAAAATCCACAGGGGTGACTAAAACTTTGAAGAGCCGACAAACTTTTATAACAAAAGTGGCTAAGGAGTCATTGAGGCGTTGGTCTGGAGATTGGTTATTTTCGTTAAATTCTTTAGAATTATTAACCGTGATGGAAGATGACATGCTACTGGATGCC
Source organism: Harpalus rubripes (assembly GCA_963082715.1). Lineage (NCBI taxonomy): Eukaryota > Metazoa > Arthropoda > Insecta > Coleoptera > Carabidae > Harpalus > Harpalus rubripes. The sequence goes on from OY720452.1 coordinate 18,761,154, forward strand.
TCTGTCATGGTGTTTCGGTATGCTACTCTGATACCTCTGCCGAAGGTAACATGCTAACTAGGTGCCTCTGTCGTGTGTGTTTTCCAGTAAATGAATTGGGAAGCGTGGCCTAAGACGACGAGCTAAGTTTTCGATTTGCCATAGGATTTCTGATTTAGGACCTGAATGTTAGCAAACCAGTAATAATTTGTTTTGTATGTTCTAAAGGCCCATGACTCTAATCGCACTTATAAATACGCACATGACCAAATTAGAAAAATGTCAGATAATAATGATATTTCTTCCCTAGGAACTGACGAAGAGCCAGGTTCTACACAAAATAATTAAAACTAGAATTGTCTATAGTACAATGAGGGTGTTCCATTGCTAGGTAAGCAATGACGGTGTGGTTTTCCTGAGCTGGATAAGCGATGACGGAATAGTGTTCCATTGCTGGGTAAGCAATGACGGTGTGGTTTTCCCGAGCTGGTTAAGCGATGACGGAAGGGTGTTCCATTGCTGGGTAAGCAATGACGGTATGGTTTTCTTGCGCTGGTTAAGCGAAGATGGAATAGCGATCGATTGCTGGTTAAACAATGATGGTCTGTCGCTGTTGGACAAGCTATAACAATGCTTGAATACTGATATTGGTAGTCATGTATTTACTGGTGAAATGTATTGTCTCAGAATTATGTTTTGTTTGACGTCTTGTAAAAAAGGCGTCCATTAAATAATTTAGTGTACTATAGCTAAATTTTGAGCTTGATATAAATGTGAACAAAGTTGTAACTATTTGAGCACTTATTGCTCAGAGATAGCCGAGCGAAAATACTGTGGATAAATTCTTTGTTTTCAGATAGTTCACACGAGGACGTGTGAAATGTCAGAATGGCCGTGTCGGAGATTGTAATATCAAAGCATGTCGTAACGATCATTTAATGAATCAAGTATTACATGAATCACTTATAATCTTTTAATTGTATTGTCGTAATCGAAACGTCAAGCATTCTAGGCTATAATGCTTGGATGGAATCAGTGTGTAGCGGTGCTCAGGGAGTGAGTGTAGGTCCGCCTCGCTGAGATCATCACGTTTATATTATCGCCGTGGTTCTGAAATAGTGTTGGTCGACATAGAGTTTGCCAGTGATACTACCCCGCGACATATATATATATATATATATATATATATATATATATATATATATATATATATATATATATATATATATACTTACATATTTAGTTATTGCGGCACCTGTATTAAGATCCATTCCGTTTAACTAGGGTTCTATTTACTATTTTCTTTTTAAAACGTTACTGTTATTAATTTCAAATGAGTAGTTCTTTGAGAGTGACATTTATGTCAGTTACATACATTTAAGATATGAACTGTGTAACCAAGGAGATTTGCTTGTTTAAAGCGTAGCTCCGGGATTAAATTTATAGATAATTTTATAAATTTATCCATAAAATATATAGAAAAAGTATTAATGCAAATCTGTAGAAAACTTAATAATCTTTAGTTTTTATAACATTAATCCCGAAAAAATAACATTTAAAGGTATTTTTGGAAGAAAAACTATTTTGAGCTTCTAGTAAAGTGCCATTTCCGGTTATCCGATTTACACCAAAATCTAATGGGCTCTTTCCATTACAGAAAAAGTTCGAAATACAAGGTTTCAAAATTTTCTGAATGATAGTATTTGAGTTAGAGTAAAGGATCCACACACACATACACACATACATATACACAGACATCATCGTGAAAATGTTAAAATTGGATTCTAGGGACCTTAAAACGTGGTCATTTAGCAAAATCTCGATATGCGATTTTTAGCACGATCCCTATACCTCCCTTTCCAAGGGTAGCAGGAGGTAAAAATTCTGGGTGTATCAATCTGCTTAGTACACATCACTAGTGATGATAAGATATTCGACCCGTGCCCATCTGGGCGTTTACAAGACGTCACTTCACGGGCATTCACTGCTGGCGTGGAGAATTCGAGATAAGTTTTAGCGTCGGTCGGGATCGTACGCAGGTCTTCAGATTCGCGACCAGACACTCATGTACCCGGCCATGAGACACCATTAAATAACTGAGAGAAAGAAATTCAGGCATTAACTTTTGTAATTTTATACGAAAAATAATAATACATAGATTTAGGCAAATTCTTTTGGCGCATGGCTCGTATATGCAGGACTTTATAACCTGCTGTTGGTTGTGTAGTAGTGAAACAAAAAAGGATAATACGGCTAGTATTCGGTAACCAACGAAGAGGAAAAAATAAATAAGTAATATTTTTGAAACTACAAATACATATAAAACTTAATTTATTGTTTTTGACAAAAAATCACAATGGGCGCGTTTAGCGAACGCAACAGTTGTCATAGCGGAAACTGATTTTTCGCTGAACGTTACCGCTGAGTATACGCTGTTTCTCAGCAGTTTGTCAGCATTGTAAGCAGTGAATTTTTACGCTGTATGCAGTCAGCGTAATATTAATAACTTGTTAGTTTGACGTTAACAGCTAAATATGTCGAATAATTCAAACATTTTTAAATGATTATGATCTTATTAATAATCAACTCATTTCTACAGATTCTATAAGTACATATTATTTTATATAAAGCTTTGAATTGATGCATAATTAGTAGATTTGTACATTAAAATGCATATTAAACGACTGAAGAAGAACCTGGAGATGGCGAGAATATAATTATAGAGCAAAATCCTGGAGGCTATTTCATTACATGATCTTGGATTTGGCCACTGAATAAACTGATTTTTAGCTCTATAATCGCAGATATAATTTTTATAAAAATATATTGTCCGGTACCTTTAGAAAATCCAAATCTATCACAAACTGCCAAAAAACTTTCTTGCTTCGATATAACCCATAATGAAAACAAAACTTTTGTTTCTAGTGAAATATATAAATGTCGCTTTGGTAAATTGGTTGTAATAAATAACACAATTCTTCTACGTTAGCGCAGGTCTAAAATGATTTTTATATTCATCTAAACTATAATTAGGTACAATATTTTCCACATATCCTTCGTTATTTACTGGCACTATTCTATCCGGAACAATATTTTCAGGTACGTCAGCAATAACTACTTGAATTATGTTATTCACATTAAAATCATCATCAAAAAAATAATCATTTATTATTTCATCCACAATGAAAAATTATCTTTATCTTCACACGAACACCTTATAAATATACGTCCGTTCAGCGAATATGCAAGTGTTGATACTAATCAGTAGTAAACGTGTTGTAAGATGAGTTACAACTGATGTGTTCGCTAAACGCGCCCAATGTCTGACAGATAAAACATCACACATTTGTTTTTTCCCCTTAAATAATTTGAGAAGAAACTAGCTAGAAAAACTGTTTTCTCACGTTAAACGCCTTTGGCTGTATTTCGTGAAACCTGTATATTGAACGTTGAAATACGGGTTGATTCAGGACTAGTATAACAAAATTTAACAGCCTATTCCTCAGGTCATTTTGAGTAAAAGAAATGTCATATAAATATATATTCTATTTTTTTTTGCACGATCGGTTGTTTTAAATGTTAAACGCAGTAGACTTTATTTACATATAATTGATCTGTAAGTGATGTGAATCATCTACCGATTAGGAGACGGAGGCGGTAAAGTAAATAAAAACAATGATCAAAACTTACTTTAAAAATGATGTGATCAAAACCTCTTAAATTTTGTTACACTAGTCCTGGTCCAACCTGTGTAATTGTCTTAATTTATATTTTTGGAAAAAAAAGAAAATCAGGGATTTCCTCATTTCATAGGACACCATTGGAATCTCGAAAACTGTTGCGGGTTAGGGTTAGGTTTACATGGGACTGGACTATCTGAAGCGTCTTTGGGACACCATCTTTTTGTTGCGCTTTTGTTTTGCTAGACTAAGATAACGACAAAATGTTAATTTTTAAATAACTCTAATGGCCAGTTGCACCGGTTATAGTTAAAGCCTTAGCTAAAGGTTAACAAAAAAAATGAGTATCGAAATTTTGACCATAATGTTTAACAACTAATTTGACATTTCGTTTCGATACGATGTTTTCAATTCAACTAAAAGTTAAAATTTAACTATAAACTGGTCAAAAACCAATTGGTAATGTAGAAAAATTCTATTATTAAAAAAGTTAATATTTATTGTTTTTATTGATTAACCCGACACCGTAAAAAGGCGCTGGATTAAGTAAGTTATTTGTCAAAAATGCTACATTGGTACTGGTAGTCTATATGTAATCACAGATTATTGCAGAACTACAAGTATTTTTAATAAAAATATTTGACTCTGACTAAGAGTCGTAGAGTGTAGTAAAATAATCTTACTGTTCCTTGAACATAAATACTATTTTTGTATGCCGCTATAGTTTTATTGCTGGACCCGTCAGAGCCAAAAAATTGCTATATTATATTATTTTATATTTGTGGTCGTATTTAATTTAAACAAAATATACCGCCCAAAGTTGTGCGATAATAAAATTACCACACTTAGACCCAAGCCTACAACTATGGGCAATGGGCAACTTTCCGACTTCATCATAAATTATGGTGAAAGGCGGCTATAAACAGTGGTTATATGAAAATATTATTGATTTATAGAACTTTCAGACTTTCTTTCGCTTGATGTAACACGCGAAACTGTTTCACATTTTTTACAATTTAACAGTATGCCGTTTTTGTTCGATATATATATTCTATTCTCCCTATATTGAAAAATTAAACTTCTAAATTTAGATTTGAATATTTTTCTTTCTACTAGGAACAGATGGTGCACTTGCGGCCGAGGCAGGACAATCTCGAAGGGCACTAAAGGATTTCGAGGACAAGATATTTTGAGCAACCGTAAAAAATATGTAATTACAAATTTTAATAACTTTTAACAGTTTAATTGTAAATAGAATGTTAGCTTTCACGGTGCCTATGGTATTGACATTTGATAAACAAAACAATGTTATTTTAAAATATCAAAGTGATTGTTTATCCAATTTCGTGGCTTGTATTGCGGCTTCGCGTCCGCTTGCATAAAAAATATTTTGTTTCTAAAATAAAAATTACTTTATTTCCAAAAGATAGGAAATTCAATGTTAAAATTTTGATTTGGTTAAAAGTGTAATGAAGAAAAATGTTCAGAATGAAAACGTGAAGTTTGTTGTTCAATTATTTCTTATGTATACGAGTTAGAAGCAAAAGAAAATACTCGATTTAAGGCAACTATCAGAGTGTCACGAAAAATAAAACTAGTTATTTGTATATCAAGGCCCTCTTTAGCGTACCGAGAGAAAAATTGTCGCCGAGGCCGCTTGCGGCCGAGGCAAGATAATCTCGAGGACGCTAAAGGATTTCGCGGACAAGGTGTACACAATATTTTTTGTGCAACCGTAAAAAATATGTAATTTTAAATTTTATTAATTTTAAACATTTTCACTGTAAACAGAAAGCTTTCAAGGTGGCTATGGGATTAACATTTGATAAACAAAACCATACAATTCTCAAGTGTCAAAGGGATTATTTACCTAATTTCGCAGCCGTTACCATAACAACGGTCGCGAAATCCAATTTCGTGGCCTGTATTATGGCTGCGAAATGCTTATTTCGCGTCCTCCAGTGCAAACAACAATTACACGGACTTCGGCGATTCGAACTACGCCAGTTCATCGCACGGAACGAGTGCGCATTTGCTCCGAAAATGATGAAGAGAGAGACAGAACTACACGCACCGTCAAAAAGTACAGTGCAAGAATATGCGAACTCGGAGCGTGCACGCTTGTCAGCCGAATGCAAAATTCGAGCTCCACTCGAATCGTGCGGACCAGCCGAATGCAGATATTTGGACGCACTAGAACAGTGCAGCCCAGTCGAATGCGCCGCACGAAAAAAATTCGAACTCAATGCCACTGGTGCTATTAGTTTTCATGGCACTCTGATAATTGCCTTGATTCGTGTATTTTTGGTGGGTTTATACAGCAAGTAAAATAGTAAAGTAAAGTAAGAAGTAAATTAATAAAGTAAAGTAAAAATGTATGAATTCAGTGTCGATTATACAAAAAAAGTAACAAGTAAAATGGAACCAATCAGAACGAACTACTGCATACATATTCATCTCATTATAGTAGGCAGCAACGAAGTAGACAGCTAAAAATTGTTATTATTGTTAACTTGTTAGATTAGGTGCTGAAATGTCAGAATGAAGAATTTTGACGAAAATTTAATAAAGCAAGTAGAAAAATTTGATTTACTTTATAATAAAAAAAATCATTTTTCAAAGAAAGAATAGCAAGAGAAAACGCATGGGAAGCAATTGCTACTGCTGGACAAGCTAATGGTCACAAATGTTTCAAAATCTTCATGTTTTCGTCGTGCTCTTCAAAGGTCTTGTTATATATAAATCTTCGTGATCTTCGCTGTTTTTCCATTAATATACTCAAAGCGATACTTGTTATTGTTAAACAACACATTATTGTGTTGCCCATTTTACAATTCATTTTTATAACGTATAATTAATTAATGTTAAACAAACTTACATAATATAACCCCGCACTATTCACTTTTCTTTTGACAGTACAAACCAAAATAGCAGCTGTCAGCTGTCAAATTCAGTGTTTGAATCGTTCGGATACTTTCGTAAGGAACGATGTTACTCGAACGTAAAAAATTAATGTAAAAAGATAAAAGATAAGCAACTTCTACGTTGCGCTGATACTTTACGTTCACTTTAATTTACTTTACTTTATTGTATAAACCAATACATTGATTTAATATATTTTATTTTTTGTTACATTACTTTTTTACTTTACTTTACTACTTTACTTGCTGTATAAACCCACCATTTCTTTTGCTGCTAACTCGTACATAAGAAACAATTGAACAACAAACTTGGTACTCAGTGATGTAATTTTTCATTCTGAACAGTTGTCTTCATTACACTTTTTTTCTAAAATTAATGTTCGGGAAATAAAGTAGACACCGATATAATATTCTTTATTATTCCGTGCTTTCTGGATATCAGATCACTATCTGTATAGCTGGATAGTAAATATAATCAGTTGATAAGTCGCATATCCGTTGTATATCTAATTGTATTATTTATCCACAACTGTCAAATAATATACCCATAATTCAACCGATTTTTATCAATTAATGACTTTCGTTACTGTTGCTAACTGAATAATGTTGACAGTTCAATGGAATAATATTATTCAATCGTTATGTCAAATTCAAATCCTACCTTTCAAAGAGTACAAATAAAATTACTTTTAATAAGTAATTCTTTCCACATAAAAAGCCAAAATTACACCAGTTTTGTAATTTTTCATACTTTTATTTTCTTCTTAAGTATGAATTGTAGCTGAATAGTCGATTTTCAGATTTTCTGTTAAATGTCAAATCATTTCATAATTTTGTTACAACAACAACGATAACTAGATTTGTCTATGTAAACAAAAATATTTTTGCATCCGTCAGTGAAAAAATTCTACTTATTTGACAATACAAATATGTCACTGATATGTTATTATTTGAAAATTGTGGATAAAGTATAGTATTCTATTCGCATGTAATGGTTATTACTCATTCGAATTACATTACATGCTCATTGAATAATGTAATATTATATATTGACCGCAAAATTCTTAATTGATCAATAAATATTTAATTCTTCAATGAAACGCTCATCATTACCGAAATTTGCGTAAAAAACAGATTAGCACACCCAACAATGGGTAATATGCCATGATATATTTATTTATTTATTTATCTAAAAATGTATACGAGATGAATAACTTTATTAGTTACGTTCGCATTTTACACTTATGTCACATAGCCGAAATAAATTATTAAAAATTTAGAATGATTTTTATGCAGATTTCCACGTGTATACTATGTAGGTACAAGTGATTGTACAAATGGAGGTATACAATCGGTAGTTTTAGGGGATATATACAGGAATAATAAAAGGTGGTTTTCTATTAAAACAAAAGGCATGTGATGCAAAATTAAAATATATGGACATTGTGGCATGCTCTTAAATGATTTCATCACATGTAATGATTTTTATGTAATAGGAATCATTGCTTTAGTTTTTACGTATATTCAAATATTCTACACTGCAATTAACAAATTTTATTTTTTTTCATCCACATAATTTTTCTTCTTTCCCTCTTCTTATTTTTCCCTCATTTTTACTTCATATCAGACATTATTGTTTTTTTTTCTTTAAAGAACTGTTTATTGTTGTCAGTTTTGTCAAGAAGATGAAATTGTTAATGCAAATAATAATAGAGAGAAAAATAACATTATACAAAAAACTATATATTCAATAATTTTGGATGGTGAAGTGAAAGATTTTGTTTTTGTTTCGCATAATTTTATGAGGTTTGTTCGTTCCGCTATACTGCGTTTAACGCGACGGTAATTGTTGCTGTGTTTTGCGATTTACTGCATATCGCCGCGGTAATGATTTTAGTTACTAAAAATTATTTTTTTTTACATTCCGTTTGCGGTAAATTATTTAGTTATTTTCGAAGATACTTCATGCTCCATTGTAATAATAAACGATACTCAGTAAATTTATAAATATAAATTTACCTTATTACAAATCATAATTCATTTGACAATAACATTTTTTTTATTTTAGCAAATGTACTTCAATTTAAGATACAAGAATGAAAAGTTTATAAAAATTATGTATCAAATTTTTTGAACTCACCCGAACCATGTACTAATTAATTATATCAATTAATGAATAATTAACTATTAAAGGTAGCCAAAACCCATGATTCTTACAGAGTTGCGCCACGAAAATGACCCATCCAGAATACTTCCCCAGTGGCCAGATCCGAGAATTTAATTTCTGAAATAACAAAACAAGGTAAATAAATATATCACACTAAATACGAAAACAAGCATAATATAAAATCAATTCCTAAACATTTGGGCCTATTCTGTAATTAAATGGACAATTTTTATTAAGTCGTTAAAAAATTGTGATCAAGTACATAAATTTACTCATATGTTGACTTACAATAAATAAAAACAAAGGAATTTTAGTTGTTAAAATTTATATCAAATTGATAACAATTTTATTTTTTATTTTGAGTCAATTTAATGGCTATCACTACAAATAAGCAGTATTTATATAATTTTAAATTTGGTTTTACAGGTCACAATCACAAATGGTGGAAAATAAAATCTGATTACTGATTTAGGTGTAGAATTTAATTACCCACAACTTGTTTTTGAAATAATTCTGTCTGAAATTAAGAGGCAACTAACTATAGAAAAAAAAAAAAAACATTGTATTCCTTATACGGGATGTTTTTTATACAAGGTGTACGTAGGGGATTAACATGGTATATTAGATTATATTAGATTTATTCTTGCCAAATTGGCTTTGAATCTATATTTTTTGATATATACATTTTATATTGATAATCCATCATATTAAATTAACCCCCCGTTTTTTGATGACGTCTTTCATCCAAACTTGTCCGGTCAAGTCGTCTTAACAACCTTTTTATTTCTTTTTTCTTTCTGAACCTCTCTACACGATGTCCTTAGATGCCTAAATGTTTCCTCTTCTCTCCCGCATACCCTGCACCTTCTCTCTTCACTTGACAACCAGTATTTGTTGTTTTTCCCTTCATTACCACATCTGAATCTTGCAATCATCTTGATATTTTTCTTTTCGTCTAGTAAATACCGTGGTATTGACGTCGTTTGGATTGATTTCTATAGTTTATTTAATTCGAATTGTTGATCATACATTGTTGTTTTTGCTGTTGTATGTCCCAATCTCTCTGATATAGCTCGTTGTAAGTGTTTTCTCCATTTATGCGTAGCCTCTCTATTTGTACTGTGGAATATCAATTTATTTCGTAATAAGCTTTTCTTGCTTGCCCCCATTTTGTTGGTTTGTTGTTTTATTCTCCTTGTCTTATTACCCGCCAGCATTCTTACAGAATTGAATTTTTGTTATTTCTTATTCGTTCCTCGTATTTCCTGTTTTTAATGCTTCCATCTCTTCCATTACTGTATAATCTGGTGTGCATCTATCTATCTAGGCCCATAATCCATTATGTACCGTACTTGCATGTCTTCTATTTGTTTATTTTTTGTTCATCCGTATATTTATTATGACTAACATTAATTCAATAGAAATACTGTAAGCTGTAGCGAATATAGGATTAATTCAGGTATACAAAAAATTAAAAAAATAGGTCGACACTGTGGGACAAACATGAAAAAGATATAAATTAATAAATATATCATCACGGTTTATTACCCACTGCTGGGTCTGCCAATCTGCTTTGTACACAGATATCGGTAATAATGATATATTTGCACCGTGCGGGCGCTTACCAGGCGTCACCACACGGGCACTCATTGCTGGCGTGGAGAATGCACCACAGGGGTCAAATTTGTGCCATTTAAAATTGGCGTCGGTCGGGATCGAACCCGGTTCCCCAGATTCGCGACCTGATACTCAGGCACGCGGCCACGAGACCCAATTCAAGAAGATATATTTGACGTGACACGTGACACTCATATATACTTCATTTCACGTAAGAAAATAACAGATGGCGATTTAGAGCTGACCGTTTTTACATGCATTAAATAAATAATTTAGAAGCTTTGTCAATGCTACATATTTTTATCTGTAAATATTAAAAGTCTAAATTAAAAACAGAGTTAAATATCACTTAATTCTGTCGATTTTTATTGATAACTGATAGATCACAGGTGCTAGGTGTGCATTGTGATCAATCAGAAGGCAAAATTTATTTCTCTATTTAAAGCAACGTTATTTTCTTACGTGAAATGAACTTTAAGACTGTGTATTACAATTTCAACACGTTTTTTATCTTAAAAATTATCTTGATAAAAGTGAGTTTTTCAGTCGCAAACCGGAATTAGTATCTACTGAAACAATAATTGCTTTTATAAACATAAACTTTGAAAAATTAATCATTTCGTTGCTGTCAGATTAGAAAATAATTTTTAATGTGATTCAAATACCGCATTTCACATACCTGTACATTCAATCAACGCACCTTTCATCAAAATAAATACAGAGGGCTGTATTGATGTGCTGTCACGTGAAAATTTTGACGTTACATTACATACATACGGTTTTAATAAAAAAAGATGTGTCAAACGGGATTTTATAAAAAAATTACAGAAGTATTTACAAAATTTTTGAAAGTGATTAATTAGTATTCATGTATCAAGAGTTAACATTTATACTTTTGTTGTTTCAATTCTAAGCATATGAAGTAAAAAAATATTTATTTTTATTAATAATCATTTAAAAGTAATAGAAAATTTGCCGTTACCAAATTCAGTCAAATAAATCATCAAAAAATATTGAAAAACTATTGCTAGAGGACATTTACTTGTGTTTATAAATCAGATTGACATGAATTTTCAAATAATTGAATAAATGTCAATCCAATGTTACCAACTACATCCTTACGTATACAATAAATTTAAAAGTATTGGTAGTCGGTACTTGGTGGAACATAATATAATATTAGATGAAAAATTTAAATTAAAACACAGATTCTTCGTTTTTCCACTTTGTTTAAAACTTATGACGGCCATTTCGGACATCATCAGATTGAGTATACAAGAATTTTGTACAGGTATTTATATGTTTAGTAAGGGTGAAACAGAAACATCAACTTGCTCGTTACAAATATTTTTTCCCAGAATTAAAAGCTTTTCTAATTTCTAGATTTTCCAAGCAGTTCAATCGTAATCCCTTCGGTGCTTTAAGAAGAATTTTGAAATCCCCATCGAAAGTATGTTTCATATTAATACAGTGTTCGATAAACCCTGTGTTGGTAATATGCTTCGTAATGGCCTTTTGATGTTCTGTAATCCTAGTTTGAAAAGATCTGCCGCTTTGCCCTATGTAGACTGTATTGCACTCATTACATTTAATTTCATATACCCCTGTTAAATTACCTTTATCAGCTTTTACTTTATTGTTTCATAATAATTTATTTAAATTTGTTTTATTTACCGAAATAGTTTGAATGTTGGCCTTACTTAAATTTTGGATAACCTTTTCTGTTAAATTTGGAATAAAATTTAAACAATGCCATTGTCGATTACGATTGGAATTCTCGTAATTACAATAAATTTATTGCATTAACAATTGTTTATTTTTCTTTTAACAATATAACCAATCAAATCCGTATTATAACCATTATTAGCTGCTATAGTTTTGATAGTTTTCAATTTTTTATTATAATTTGATTCACTGAGAGGATTAGAAATATTTCTATGGACCCATCTTTGAAAAGCTGCAATTTTTTCGTAGGATGATTGGACTGAGCCTTTTTAATTAATTCTGGGAAAAATATCTGTAACGAGCAAGTTGACGTTTCTGTTTCACCCTTACTAAACATAACCTGTACAAAATTCTTGTATAGAGCCCGTGCATGTGACGTCACGGATATTTAAAAATGGCAGCCTGGTGGACCAACAAGCCAAACTGACATATAGGAATATGTTTAAAATGCCATAATTTTGTGCTATGATTTGATATTCCAAACTAGTGACAGTAGTGACGGATTTTCAATTTATAGATTTGCATCGGAAACAGATTTTAAAGATAGAATTATAGCTTTAGGAAGCTATAAAATGGTTAGGTACGGTACAGAGAAGTGATCTTACGAAGGTAAACTCAGAGGCGCGCCGTACCATTGTGTCGCCCGTGTGCCAATGCTCATCTTGACGCCCCCCGTTCAACAGTTATACAAAAATAAGCATCGCAATTCGAAATAACATAAAAAAAGCCTAAAAGGTGCAAACTAAATTTAGTACTATTTCATATTTGGAAAGTAATGTATTCACAAAAAATCTGCAAAATTTACATTTTTGCCTATATCTAGTGACCTACGGATTTTCTCTCAAATAACGACACCACTAAAATGGTCTTCTAATGGGGCAACAATTATGTAAACACGTTAACTTGAACAGCTTCTGTACTTTTTCATAGTTACCATATGTTATAAATAAACCACAATAATTTACCTTATAAAATTAAGAATTCTTGCATTTTCTGCTTGAAACATAGATAAATTGTTTGAATGCTAAAATAAACTCTCTTTCAATGGTATAATTTTGCGACTATGGAAATTATAAATTGGAGCCCATTACTTGAAATTTAATAGTGATAAAAAATCTTAGCATCGTCGTTTGAAGGAATATAAAAAGGGTACTTAAAGACATGCAAACCAAAATTCCATATAATTTCATATTTGGAAGTTATTTTTGAATATAAAAGGATGTGGCCAGAGTACCGAACGCGGGACCGTGTTCAAAAAATTAAGATCTCAAATTGACATGGTTTTCGCAATTTCTCTAAATATACCCCAACATTATCCAACCTAACGCCCAAACTCAGGCTTGGAAAACGCGGGTCAAGTATTATGCGTTATATGAGGTTATTGTTGTTCTCTTTAGAGTAATATAAAAGCAACCTTAGTAAGCTATTCAACAACGGTCCCGCGTTCGGATTTGAATTTTTAACAACGGTCCCGAATGTTAAGACATGTCTCTGCGACGTTTCAAGTACTAAACGAGGGACTAAATTACGCCATTGGGAATTTTGTACAGTAACTATTTGTATATGCATTTTTCGGAAAAAAAAAACAAAAACATCTTTAAAATAGTCTACTAATGGGGCAACTTTGCCCTAACTTAATAGACTTCGTATCTCTTATAGTTTACGAGATCCCAATGTGAGCCTCGAAAAACGGGCATTTTAAATTAAAAAACTTTAGTCTTATTACAATTTTGCTCGCCGTGTCGCCCCTAACCAAGTGTCGCCCGTGTGCGACGCACACATCGCACCCTGTGACGGCGCGCCCCTGGGTAAACTAATAATAAATATAATTTTGTAGGAACTTTATTGTAGATATTTATTAAGTATTTTGTCTGATGCGTAATATATTACCTACAAATAATATTAAAGCAAAATACACGTCATCGTAATGTAAAAAAACGTAGCCTATAGCCATCATGTTTTAGTAATTTAATTGCATATGTTAGAAAATAGGACAATGAAAGTGTTTTTATACATATATTATTTTTTTTTATAAAATTATATTAAGAGTATTCACATTGTCAGTTACCTATACAATCACAGTGATCACAAACAATCTCATCGCTTTGCAAATCATACAAGATACTTATAAGATAAGATGTTTGCTAGTAACTGTAAAACCTGTAATCAGCCAGAAATTTTGATAGTTATAATTTTTAATGCCCTAAATCATATTACTAATATACCTTGTCTTTCACGTCGATAGTCGATGTCTGTCATTCTCAACGCTGGATAGATTTGACTGATTTACAACGAAACTCATTATATACGCCTCTAAATTTGTATAAACTTGTAATATTTATGAACTTGTGCTATGCTCAAAGCACACTACAATATCTGAATATTAGGTTTGGGAAATTTTCAGGCCTAAACATTGTATTCATGTCAATACGGCATGGATCTAGGTTATGATTATCAATAAAAGATACGTATTTTTAACATTTTCCGTCAGAGAATAATAATGTTCAGTGAATTGAGCCATAGTACTGCACCAACCCCATAAATGTTAAGAAAAACAGCTAAAAAACGCACAAAAAAAGCATAGAAAAGAAACCAAACTCATTGTAAACAAAGGCACTTAAAAGGTTTGTTGGTCCACCAGGCTAACGGGTTGCCTAGATCCAACCACGTGCTGCTCGCGCCCTATTCGTGAATAAAATCACCGGTGGCGGCGATGTTATCAACCAAGATGTCGGATGATTGTCGTACTGTCATTTTCAAACGTACTTGTTTACATGTTAAACACGCAGTTTTCACGAGTGTTTTATTCTATTATTACAATATTTAGGCAGGTTTTATTTTACTTACTGATAAGTTTGAAGATTAAGTTTCAATGTTATTATTTCAATTTTGTGCATGGACGTTTCAAAATTTGTTTATTTGCAGATAAATATGGCAATGTTCTTGGAAAATTATCTTCACCTTCATCTTATTTAAATTTTTAAATTCTAATAATTCTTCAAGGAATTTTAAGTAGAAAATAGAATAAATGAAGAAAAAATCAGGAAACTTTCAGTCATTAAAAAGGAAAGTGTAGAACAGGTTAAGGATGAAACAGATTTAAACTGGAAAGTAGTCTTCAAAAAATCTGATTTTGGTCAATACCTATGTATTGAAGTAGTGAATGAACACGTACAATAGAAATAATAAAACAAAGACTTACTGTTCACAAACAATAACCAAATAAAATAACACTAGCCCAAATAGCGTTTTCAGTGAAGTATGACAACAAATAGTTCTTATTTTGCCACTAGATGGCTACGGCTTAATTTTATTCGCGAATACTTTGTCCGTTCATGTCCGAAAGGACGAAGCGGCCGTCATCTCAACATCTCAACTCGGTTTAACATAGCAGGTTTTTAAAATATTTTAGTGTAAATATATAAAGGACTCATTTTCTAAATATTGACGCGTGTCGCATGCGATGTCTTATAAAACTCGTTCTTTAATATATTATTTTTTGTTTTTTCTCTAATTTTGCCGAAGTGTGTTTATTTCAGAAACAGTTTATTTTCGAACCCATATGTTTATTACTTATTTTGATCTCTATTCTGTGTTAATAAAACATTATAACTTATTTTTTAACGCGCTGTACTTTACCTAGAATAAACGTTGGAGAAAAATTGATGAAATTTTGGAATACCCTGTTGTTACGATTTATTCAGTAAAAGAACTACATACATATTTTATGTATGTAGCAAAATTTGAGTATATGATGGATGTTGTGAATCTTAAACTTTAAGTGAATATTGAAGCTTTGTGTATTATAAAATCAAATTTCTATAATATTAAATATATCGTTCAATCAATGTCTTTCTCTAAGCGGAAACGCGGGTCGGTTGGTTCTTTTTCGCTGCTTCTCCAGGGCTAGTGCTGAATTCCGAACAGCAGAAAATTGAATTAGCAACAGTGTTTCAGAACAAAAATACACTACGGGATATTGAATTTGGAGAACTTTTTCTTATTTCAAATAAGATGACTTGTTCTCGTTAATGCACTGAACTAATTTTTCAATTACGAGTGAAAAACTTACTAAAAATTTATATACAACTTCAGTAAATATTTATGATACACAATAATAAGTACCTATACATATAGTGTGTATGGCACAAAATTAGTCAGTGTAGTGTATTAATTATAATAATTTTTAACAATACCTATATATCATTATTACTTTAAGGTAAAGTTACAACTAATTTGAACCCAGTGCAATTTCATGTTTGCAGCGGTATTCCGCTTTGTAACCATTAACAAAGAAAATTTTAGTCAACAGACTACTAATAAGAAAAGTAATTATATGCGGATGCATGCATGCTGAAAGCAACGCCTTCCTTTGGATTTTGAGCACCCGGGCGCAAATATAGAGTGCCCCCCTTCCCCTATACCTCCAACACTATACCTTTTCAACTACCATTCAGAAAAAATAAATTTATTTTCAGAAAAAGCAAATTCAATTCCGAAAAAAGAAAATTCAGTTTCAGAAAAGGTAAATTATTTGAATTCCGAAAAACTAAATTCGGTGCCTGAAATTATTGGTGCCTCAAAAATAAATACACAGGGTAGAACACATAAGAGTGTCAGTCATCGTATGCCTGAAATATTTGTCATTATCTATCTATTTAGGGCTTGAATACAGCTGTCGCCGTTTACCCTTCCAACCGGGCTCACCGAGCCGCAGTGTTTTACCACTGCCGTACTGCCGGCTGGATTTCAGCCATTGCTACATTTATTTAAGATGTATAAGTGGCCAGCTTATAGCATCCAAGTGTTATAAATACAAGTAGCTGTATTTATTTTTTACGACAAATCACACATTGTCGGTCGACGGGAATCGAACGCACGGACCATGGTTCGGGTGACGTCACTGCGAGTTAGGAGATACGCGCTAACCCACTCAGCCACCAAGCGGACATATTTGTCATGACAAATGGCAGATGATGATATTTGTCATTATATATCTCAATTATTTTTATGTAAAAAAATAAAGTTGGAATTGAATATACATTTTCTGAAATAATTGATGTTACTATTCCGAAAATGAATTAATCCAAGAAATAGAGAGTTTTGCCTGGAAAAAATCCAGGAGTTTTACAAATTGGCAGTTTAGTTCAATATCTCCTTTCCAGCATTTCCTGAACAAAAAGTATTTATTATAAAAATTGTAACTTGCAATTTTTTATTCAAGAAAGGATTCTTACATTTTTTACGTAGAATGAACTGTTAAAGATTTAAGTTAAAAAAATAATTAACTAAAATAACAATTTATAAAAGACATTTAATTTACACAAAAATATGCAATCATGTATTCAATATTTAGTCTGATTGCTTTTACTACTTATAACAGTTTGCATTCGTCGAGGCATCGAATTTAGTAATATTTCGATGATTTTAAGTAATTATTGTCAACGATTTCCTACAAATTTGCATTTATTCTACCACCACTCGGGCATATTCAAGTATATGATAACGCTGTAAGTATTTGAAATCGTCATGAAATCCTCTTTCATATCATGTATTACACGATTTTTACCGATAAGCGGTTCTAACAACTTAAATTCATATGAAATTCCTCTAATGTTTTAAACATCTGCAAATCAGCCCATATCTCATTTTTTCATCAACCACTTCCACACGTATTAAATACGTAATATTGTTTATATATCACCGTGGGATAAGTTATACCATACTGCACTCATTTTAGTTATGTAATGGCCTTGTTAGCCCAATAAATGCGGTAATGAAATTCTAGTGGTAATAATTTTTATTGGGCTAACAAAGCTATTGCAAATTACATAAATAAAATGAGTGCGATATGGTATACGGTGATAGATAAAATTTTGTGGATATTCATAGGATACTACATCATTAACGTACTATTTGAATACCCTAACTCGCCCTGCAGGCTCGTAGGGCAATTAACAATACGTGCGTTAATAATGTCTATATCCCACTCATATCGTATAACTATTATTTTACCGTGTCAAAATTATGAATGAACAATAAAAAATTAGCCGATTTTCAGATGTTTAAAATATTAAAAGAATTTTATGTAATTTTAAGTAGATAGTATAGATTTAGATTTCAAGTTTGTAAAACATCTTTCAAAACTTTTTTCTGGCAATTTAAAATGGTATATTATAAAACAACTATTATGTATTTATTATGTCCAATGGCAACTATATTTGACCTTATTTAGTAATAGCGTAAAATTTTTCTCTAAACTTTGGTTTCATACGTTATTCTCATTGCCATCAGTCAATAATAATTACCAAATTAAAATAAATGAACAAATAATCAGTATCTCGCACAGTAATAGGTTTTTCCCGCATCCGTCATGTAAGTTTAATTATAGGGCAATTTTGAGGCAGGGAAGTAAATCATGTAAAAACCTCATAGGACTCTTTTAGCATTATGATTTCACATATTTCAAATTCGATTTCAAATTAACGAAAACTGATTTCACACAAATGAAAACAATTCATAACAACGAAAACGAATTTACCACTAATGAATTCCGATTTTACAATAATGAAAACAGAATCCACAATTTTGGAAATCATTTTTATGTAAATGAAAACAGATGTCAAATGTTTTTATTCTTTACAATGTTTTATAAGTAAATAACAAAAAAATATTAAATATAACGTTGATTCAGCGAGACATTTATTAAGAAAAATAATAATATATGTCATAATAACTGCCAAGAACTGTTTTAAATATAATAAATTTTGGAGAAATGAAGTCAAAGATTGGATAGAAACAGAAAATACTTTACATTTGGGAAATTTCTCGACTGTGGCGTGGATAAGAGCAAATATATATACCGGGTGTTTTTTTGTGGATCATAGGAAATACAATGGTAAAATTTTCATATTGCTGCAAATTCTGCCCTATTCATTTTAGAACAAATGCATGCATACAAAAATTATTCAGAATAAAAAACTGCATCTAAAAACTCTAAAATTATTGTTTGCATGCGTTTCGTTTATGAAAGAGAGACAAAATAAAAGTAATAATTTTTAGCTATTTACAGAGTGCCATGAGCACTAGCACAAAATTTTAAACCGTTGTATTGCTTGCGTTTAGCAGATGACATCTATCTTAAAGTTTTTATAATTATTGAATTCATTAAATTATTTATCAGTAAGCAAGGATACATTTACCATCGCAGAAAAAACTCAATGGAACAAAATTAACAATTTAATTATAAATTTATAAATTTTTATCTGTTAATGTCAAATAATACAACTATTTGAATTGCATATTTTGTCTTGCAGGGCACTCGTAAAAAGCTTAAAGACGGATATTTTATTTTACGTGCATTTCATGGCAAGAACGTATTATATTAATAAATTTTATATTTACATTTTAGTTCTTGAATATATAATGCAGTATTTACCTATATATATATATATATATATATATATATATATATATATATATATATATATATATATATATATATATATATATAGCAATGAGTGACCGTGAGGTGATGCCTGGTAAATGCCCGCACGGTACAAATATGTCATCATCATTACCGATATCTGCGTACAAAGCAGATTGTCACACCCAGCAATGGGTAATATATATATATATATATATATATATATATATATATATATATATATATATATTACCCATTGCTGGGTGTGACAATCTGCTTTGTACGCAGATATCGGTAATGATGATGACATATTTGTACCGTGCGGGCATTTACCAGGCATCACCTCACGGTCACTCATTGCTGGCGTGGAGAGTGCACCAATTTTGTGCCATTTAAAATTCGAAATATTTGGCGTCGGTCGGGATCGAACCCGGTTCTCCGGATTCGCGACCATAAAAAAAAGTAGACACCCGGTATATGTACTCTTTAGGAATTTCAAGTACGATGGTAAAAACTGAGTGTTAAGAACGGATGTATTTTGTGTACATATTGTAATATTTTGTAAGATCTTACTACCCTGAAGTAGGTGTATGTGTCCCGAAACGTAGTTGTTGTAAGAATAAATTCTATTTGACTGAGATTTCGTGTAGGTAATTGTTGACATAAGGTATGTATAGCATACAAATGGTTAAAAGAAGCTATTCCTAAGATAAAGGTGGTAATGCATTTATGTAAAAAAGACTACCGTATTATAAGAGGCATTGGTAAGATGATTTGGTGAAGATTGTATTTTAACAATGATAAAAATGTACGTTCGTGTTAATAAAGAAACTTAAGTTCGTGTTTGCCATACCTGTGATACTGTAAAAATTAGCCGGATGGAAAATTATTTTCAGGTGAACACTTTTAAACATGATACTTAAAATTAAAATGCATTAAATGTCTCATTAAGTCAATGTTTTGTTCAATGTTTTTATTGTTTACCTACAAAACGTTGTAGGCTATAACTAAATGTTGATATGTTTTCATTTAGACGAAATTGGTTTTCAAAATTGCGAATTCTGTTTTCATTATTACAAACTCGGAATTCATGAGTGATAAATAAATACTCGTTAATATGAATTCTGTTTTCATTTTGTGTTAATGTGAAATCAAACAGTAAATGTTAAAGCAAAATAATGAATTAAAAATACTATTTTTTTACACAAAACAAAATACTTTTTGGCTTTTGAATCTTCGTTAAAAATTCAATTGTGGCATCTATTTTTATTTTAATATGTAAGTTGTATTTTCTGCATTAGATACTTGTAATGCAACCATCTTCAGAAATTGAATTTAAATTACCCATATTTTATTAAACAGATTCGTAACTGAACACACTGCACGTGCAAGTATTTTAAGGATTACTTCGTGCTGACCAGGATCAGTAAATATAGTGGTGGGGGTAAACTAATCCGTGCAAATGGAATGACAAAATAAATGAACTGATTCAAAAGTGCAAGTTAGATCTGATCCAAGTGGCAAATGGAATAAGCCTATTGCAATGTACCTTACTATGGTGATGATATTTCATGTTGAAAATTCCTGTTTTGCATATATATATATATATATATATATATATATATATATATATATATATATATATATATATATATATATACCGTGTGTCTGTCTTAAAGGTGTACATAAGAGATTAACATGGGAAATCAGTTTTTTGAAATTTCCTGCTCGTCTAATTATTTTAAACAAAAACACGTCAAATAAAAGTTTTAGGGCATAAAATTCTGCATCTAAATCAATAATCAGAATTATCTTTACATGTTTTGTAACGACAGAAATTAAATATGAAAATTTCGAAAATTACATTGAAAATATCGACAGCCATGGAATTGAACCAAAAATAAATAAATGCTTAACGTTTTATCAAATTGCCAGAAACGTCAAATAAGTTAACTTACGTTGTGACAGATAAAACGTGAAGCATTTATTTATTTTTTGTTCAATTCCATGGCTGTCGATATTTTCAACATAATTTTCGAAATTTTCATATTTAATTTCTTTCGTTACAAAGCATGTAAAGGTAATTCTGTTTATAGATTTAGATGCAGAATTTTATGCCCTAAAACTTTTATTTGACGCGTTTTTGATTAAAATAATTAGGCGAGCAGGAAATTGCAAAAAACTGATTTCCCATGTTAATCTCCTATGTACACCTTTAAGATAGACACACTGTATATATATATATATATATATATATATATATATATATATATATATATAGGCTGTTCATTTTAAATGGGCCACCATTGCTATTTCGAGAACCATAAGAGACGGTTAAATGGGCAAACAATTTCTATTTCACAAGGCAAATTTAACGTAACTTTTAAATTTTAAAAGAGATATATTTTTTATTTGCTCATTCGTTAGAGCATTTAATTTTGAATTCAGTGATATAATATTTTTTCCCTTACATAATGATTTTTTTGAGAAATATTAATTTGAATAAAATATGGCTATAATAAAAGTGCAATGAATATTTTGTTTACGATGACATTTAGGATCACTTACAAGAACAAAACATTCACTTCTTTAGGTCAGGGTACTACAATTCTATGTAATAAAAATAACATTGTCATTATTTTCCATTCGTGGTACTCTTATTATAGCCATATTTTAATCAAATTAGTATAAAACTTTACATGCATTTTTCTCAAAAAAAAAAAAAAATGAACTGAATTTTTAATTATATTCTCCAATAAATGAGCAAAGAAAAAATATGTTATACTCGTATGGTAAAAACCATATATTTAATATACATATTATTTAATAGTCGTAGATAAAAGTACCTACATTATCAACCCTTGCGGTTAAAGTGCTATATCATCCACTTTTGAGTAGACGAAAGCACACTATAAATTTTTGTAGAATAGTTATTTGTATCACTAGGCCAGAAACTGAACATTTGCGAGACCGAGTTTATTTTGACGAAATACGAGATCTCGCAAAACAGTTTCTGGGCGTGTGATACACAAGATTTTTTTGTACCGACTTCTCCATAAATTCTTCGTATATTTCTCTACACTTTATTCTATGTTACATAACCTAAAAAATGAATATATATTTTTATCAGTTTTGCATTGCAAGTTTAATTAGGGTCAAGTGAGGTAATAATGAGACAAATTTTAAAACTCTTCCTATAAAATCTGTTTGGTGCCTAGTATAACTTTTGCTTTGAGTGTGCACTATTACTTTTTGCACAGGCTTTTCAATAAAATACTTAGATTGTATGATTTCGTACTAGTAAAAAATATAAATTAAAAAATATGTGTCTCATTTTTTCCCACAATTTTGGGAAAAAATGAGACAAGTGTGGGAAATTAAAAGACACCGCTGTAGTTCTCTAGTATTCTACATTGAATGATTCGCTGGGTAAAAATGAGACACTGTGTTCAAAAGTGAAAAATACTAAGTTATTTTATTAATGCCAATAGAAAAAGAGCTATAGATGTTCAAAATAAAGATTATTCTTTCTAATAAACTTAAGGGTAGTTTCAATATGTAAATAGACAAAGAAATAACAACAAATATTAAACTATACTAATTACATAATTTACGCAATGACAAGAGCAACACAAAAATCAATTAAAAAAATTATAATTCCTCAATTTTTCCAGAATATTAATAGGGTTTTCAAACACGTATTTTTTTCTGCTCCCTATAGCAACTTCTTTAGGATCGGGTAACTTAAATTGAATAGATGATAAATGTATTTCACTTATGTCAGTTTCATCCACTTTAAAAGTCGTATTATTAGAATCTGTGGCCTTTATTCCCATAACTTCTAATAGCTATCCATCAACTCCTTGGTGATAATATTTACTGTTTAAAATGGTAAGTATTGCAGGTTCCGTACTAATGTTTTCTTCATCACTATCTATCTTTGCCCAATCTATATCATCATCACTGTCCCCACTAGGTATCTATTCTTCTGCACCTTCGTCTGACGATGAGGAATCGGTTGCCATCTTCTTTGCAATCTTTTTCCCTAGCTTTGACTGTTTAGTAGTTTTCTTTAACCTAGTCTTTTTCTTCATTGCAGCCTCAATAAATTCTTCTGAATTTACCATTTTCCCTTCAAAGTCAAGTCTTCTTCTAATTTGGTTTGGAATTTGCGTTCTTTTCAGTTTATCTAAGAGAATTTATGTAAATATTTGTGACGTTGAATCACTTGTTGACGCTTTTTTACTAGTATTTGGAACTGCGGGCTGAGATTCGAACTTCGCTTTGGAGTGATGGAATTTCTTTTAAAGTTACAATTGGAATTTCGATTTGGGATGGCGTTGGAACTTCGTTTGAATCTATTAGTGGTTCTACATCTACAGTTCTGTTCTGCAAATCGTTATATCGTTGTAGCTTCTCCGGATCAAATCTTTGCATTCGGTATTTTTCTCTGTTTGGCGGATATAGACCTGTTCCACGAAATCCATTTACAATAGTTGTTGCCGTCATAGAGTCATTCCAAATTGAACACAATAGATTTGCGAATTCACTTTTCGTAAATCTGTGCTGATTTTCGCGTTGCCAGTTAATTAAATTTGTATCCCAAAGTAATTTAAATGGTCTAAAACAAGATAAGTCTAGTGGTTGAAGTACATCTGCAGTATGCGCCGTTCACAAATTGTCTCACTTTTTCCCGAATAATGTCTTATTATTTCCCAAACTAATGTCTCATTTTCACCCCTAACAGTTTTCATAATTTTTTGTTAGTAACGAAAATGAAAACAACATAAATATATCCAGATATGACATCCCCATAGTATCTTCTACGACAGATTTTTGTATTACGTCGGTCGGATAATCCATATTGTAGATATCGGAAGAGTTGAAAAATATGTACGGAGACATTTTGGATGTAAAAATGTGGTATTTTATTTCAGAATTTTTTTTTACTAAACTGCATAACTTAAAAACATAACAATTTTATTAAATATAAATAAAATAAATAAATATATCATCACGGCTTATTACCCATTGCTGGGTGTGCCAATCTGCTTTGTATACAGATATCGGTAATGATGAAATATTTGTACCGTGCGGGCGCTTACCAGGCGTCACCTCACGGGCACTCATTGCTGGCGTGGAGAGTGCACCACAGGGGTAAATTTTGTGCCATTTGAAATTGGAAATATTTGGCGTCGGTCGGGATCGAACCCGGTTCCCCAGATTCGCGACCTGACACTCAGGCACCCGGCCACGAGACCCCATGGTAGAGCAAATATAAGGCTTATTAAATCTGCATATAACTTTAAAATAAGTATACGAAAATGTCATATTTAAGAGTGTCTCATTTTTACCTACTTTTTTCGGGTGTCTCAGAATTACCTCACTTGACCCTATAATTACTTATATTTGAGCTTAAAATGCGTAATTATTTTATATCTATTGAAAATATAACATACAGACATTACTTATATATTTTTTATATACTTTCGCATATTTTTAGTGACAGATGTCGGAAACTCAATTGTATCACGTGAAATTAGTTGTAATTACAAAACAAACTAGTCCTAAAGTTGGAATTTATAATTAATCTATACGAGATGTCAGTAATGACACCATATTATTATTTTTATGACAAAATTTAGTTATTTAAATTACAACAATGAAATATTTAGCCCTAAAATTTGTAAACATTTTTCTAATTCTTGTGTTGAAAATAATCTTAAATTGACATATCACCAGAACAGTAATGCCAACTCCTTTTGCCAGCATAGGTCAGCAACAGTGCATTTCTGGACGATTTTGAGTTCTGTAATACTAGTCAAAATGGACGGAGGTACGAAAAGAATGTTTTTGCTACTCCGTTCGGTATAAGTAGTTTAACATATCTCTAAATTGTTCACAAATACTTTTCTAAATAGGGTTTTTCAAGTTATATGTTGGCATTACTTCTTGATGAAATGTCACTTTATGACAATTACAACAAAGAATTAGCAGAACTTCTGATGTTACCAACGTAAAAAACCATAGAATTTAATATTTGCACAATAAATCAAATTTACTTGTAAAATGCGGTGTAAAATTTGTATGTAAACGTTTCATTTGTTTTCTTTGACAGTTTTGAAATAGGTAACTTTGGTAAAATTAAAATGAAAGAAAAATTAGTTTCGGATTTGCAAGATATATTGGAAAAATTGGACTTCTGATATTTAATAACATTTGCAGGAAATAAAATTATAGGAAGAAGTTAATTTCAGTTTTGGTTGTAAAGTGAAAATTTCATCAAAATTTCAGAGAAGATTTTTACTTTGATCACCGAACTCTTTATCTTCAAGACGGAAAGTGGAATGTTAAAGGTGGAGTAATCGAATGCTATTTGTCGAGTTATAGCGTACCGCGAAGCGAATATTCTGCGCATTGGTGAAAATAAAAGTTACTAAATTGTTTAATGGATCTAATTTGTAACAATGTTCTTATACAATAGTAATGAAATTAGCAGATTTCTTGGCTACCCGAATTTAAAAGTTTTTGTACGAGTTTTGTTTGAGTTGCTCATAGTAGCGTGAAAACAAAAATAAAAGTACGAGAAACGCTATCTTAAAGCATAGCAACTCGTATTTAAGTGTGAAACGTGTCATTTTTGTGTGACTATTTCACTAATAAATTTATAAGCCAATCCAAATTCAGGATTCTACCTAGTTACCAAGTTTTATTTTGACAAAACATCGTCACAAAAAATTTATCGCACCCTTTAAGCCAATAAGATGTATTTTTACAAGTAAGTGAGTTTTGATAAGCGAAAATTTTTGACGTTTTAGAAATATATTGTTCACATACCTATCAAAGTGTGTATATTTTCAGTGTTATCAGTTGAAAAAGAAAACTTAAATATAACACCTCAAAACACAATAAAAATTAGAAGATTTTTGTCAAGAAAAAAAAAATTATAGTTGATTACCTGAATTTTATTTTGGAAATAGTCATCCGAATACCATTCGTGGTTAAATTTTATCCTGGAAAAATTTTCCGATTGCTTTACTCGAGCCTGTTGCCAATTTATCTCGTGACATTCATCAAAAATCACTCGTTTGACAACTCGTGATTGTTTGTCAATGCCACTCAATAAATTGCTAGGCAACCAGCTTTCGTAACAATCTAAAAAAAATTCGGGCTAAAATTTACCACTTATGATATTATATATGACTATTTAACTCATAAATTTATATTATATTCAGGATTCTACCTAGTTACCAAGTTTCATTTCGACAAAATAGTCACAAAAAATTTTTCGCTTCCTTTAAGCCAATAAGATGTCGTATTTTTACAAGTGAGTTTTGATAAGCGAAAAATTTATGACGTTTTAGAAACATATTGTTTACATACCTGTCAAAGTGTGTATATTTTCAGTGTTATCATTTTGTATTGCAAAACACAATGAAAATTAGAAGATTTTTGTCAAGAAAAAAATTATATAAATGATTACCTACTTGATTTTTATTTTGGAAATAGTCATCCGAATACCATTCGTGGTTAAATTTTATACTGGAAAAATTTTCCGATTGCTTTACTCGAGCCTGTTGACAATTTGTCTCGTGACATTGATGTTGCTAAGCAACCGGTTCTCGTAACAATCTGAAAAATTTTCCGGAAAATATTACCACTTATGTGATATTATACAGGTGTTTATTTTAAATGGGCCACCATTGCTATCTCGAGAACTGTACCTAAAAGCTACAAAGATGGTTAAATGAGCAAACAATTTCTATTTCACAAGACAAATTTAAATAAAAGAATAATATTCTTTTTCGACAAGTGGTTCTCAAAATACGGGACCTACCTTTTTTTATTTTAAATGAGAATATATATTTTTTAATTGCTCATTCGTTAGAGAATTTAATTTTGAATTCAGTGATATAATATTTTTATACCCTTCTCTAACGATTTTTTTTTAGAAAAATGCATGTAAATTTTTATTCTAATTTGATTAAAATATGGCTATAATAAGAGTGCCATAAATGTCATCAAAGAAGTACACAAAATATTCACGTATTTGTTTCATGGCATCCTATTTCTATGTCAACAAAAAAAATTAACACGTATTCGTTTTTTTCCATTATTGACACTCTCTTATCAACTGATATCTGCATCCACGTCAAAGGTAATATTACAGCTACTTCTATTTTTTTTTTGCTAAAATTAATTGCTATTTATTGTACTGTCAAGAGGTTTACATAATAACAATATATTTGAAAATCGGATCTTACTACGTATTAACGAGTTAATACGTAATTCAATATTTAGTATTTAACTTTATTTTAATTACAACTCTTATAATAATATAGTTGATAACTTAGCACACAAAAATAATTTATACATATTTTTTTGTAAATACACATACAAGAAATTTATTGTCGAATAAATATTTTGTTATTTATTCAGGTAATCGCTAGAGCAATATTGGTTTAATGTTTAGAACATCTGTTTACTGAACGATAGTTCGTATGCTATAAAACCGCATGCGACTATAAATATTAATCAAAAATACCGCTGGTGCTATGTCTAAATAATTTAGAATTTCACACAACTGTAGGTTAATAACCTGAATCGTAAAGACCTAAGTAAGAAAATTCAAAACGTATTGGTTAGAATTCTGTGGAATGTATTAAAGCCCGTCAAATATACAAGGTATTGACCGCGACACCGGAACATAAAACTTTAACATGTAAAATTATACTTTCGTAATGTATTATTTTGGCTAAAGAATCTTCAAATAAATGTTGTAGAGCATAAAATTCTACATTAAAATCAATAAGCAAAATAAATTTTGCATCCGCTATAATGGCAGCAAACCTAAACTAAGACTTACAACAATCTATAAAAAATTCATTAAATCTTGATTTATATAATGTTTTACCGGACAATGTCAAAAATTTAAGTATAAAAAAATTCAAAATGGCAATCAAAACTTATTTGATTAATAATGCCTTTTATTGTATTAATGAATATCTTGAGTCTGATTTAAAACCTATGAAACACAGTTAGGAAATTTTTACTCAAATTTGTATACTCTATTATGTATTTAATTTTTAATTTTTTTTGTTATACTTGACGTGCTGAAACATTGTAAAATGTAATACAGCTAATTTAATAAATAAATAAATAAAAAATAGGCATGAAAATGTCGAAAATCACTCAGAAAATAGCGATAGCTAAGGAATTGAAACTAAAAATTAGCAAATGTTTTAGCGACTTATCTTTGAAACTAGGTTAGTCAATATAGTTTTTTTTAAATTTCTGTTAATGTGAAACATTTATTTAAATTAATAGATAATTGATTACTTGAACAGATATTACAAATAGTACTTAATAAAAATATATATTAACTTAACTTGAAAGAAAAAACGTCAAACATTTGTTAATTTATCTGTTTCAATTTCTTGCCTATCACTATTATTTATGTTATTTTAGAAATTTTTATTCCTAATTTCTGCTGCTACAATTAGATACAGAATTTTAAGTTGTACAACTTTTATTTGAAGTATTTACCTAAAATAATAAGGTAAGCAGGAAGTTACGATAATCTGATTTCACATGTTTTATGTTCCGGTGTCGCGGTCAACACTTTAATGAAAAAATCATTTGTATTTTTTTTAAAATTTGACTTAAAAAAGAAATAGATATTCCATCTCATATGATCAAATTAAATAGTATATTCTACAACAAGTATTGGAATGGCCCATATTCCACATGAGCAAAAAGTTTGTGGTCCAAGCCGAAGGCGAGGACTACGGTTTGCGAGTTTGGATTGTGCCATTTCAAACGTGTTGCAGACTATACTTTCTCCAACAAGATTTAAGAAATTATACAATTTTTTTTTATTGATTATAACAATAATCATATACTATCACATAATTTTTTTTAACACAAGTCAATAAATAAATAATAACTGGCCCACTGTATCATTAGCAAGTTCCCTTACTTCTGATAGCTTGCATTCCATATCTATATCTTCATTGCCACTTGACATTTTTCTCTACAAAATGTTATTTAGTTATTTTCTAAGTAACATATTATTTAGATAAACTTACTGCTCTAGAGATTTCCAAAAATCTGTAAGAGTTAACACAAAACTCTAAAACCGTTCAAAACTTCATAACGTCAAACGCGAATTCAGAAATAAATAAATATAAAACAAAGAATCATAACCTTAGCAACCGAATCAAGATATTTGATATTCCGCCCTAATATACGGGTAATCAGATTCTGATTTGTCGAAAGCCGTGTGGAATTATTCCAAACGACATACGAAATTATACCAAAAGGTTTGATGGAATAATGTTGATTCCAACATAATTTTTGGATGTGGAATGTGTTTTTAAAATAGTGTTGGAGAAAAGTATTATAGGTAATTAATAGAAGGAGAAAACAAAAAGTACCCCAACAATATAAAATTAGCTTAAAACTATCAAATATGTCATCATTACTACCGATATCTGCGTACAAAGCAGGTTGGCACACCCAGCAATGGGTAATATGCCGTGATGATATATATATATATATATATATATATATATATATATATATATATATATATATATATATATATATATATATACAGGGTGGGGCAGAAAAACCTATCCGATTTCAAAACGTTATAAAATTAAAACCACTCAACTTGTCAAAAAAAAATTTTATTAACATATCGCAAATTTTATGCCATTTTTAAATTTAAGTTTTGAAAAGCACATCACTCAAATGTCGTCCTTGGGAGCGGATACACTGATTTAGGCGCTCGCGGTAGCTTTTCATGACTTTCACCGTCATTTCCACAGGAATTTCTTCAATTGCCCGAGCAATTTCCCTTCGTAAAGCAAGAAGGGTCCTTGGTCGATGCTGGTAAACCTTCGATTTGAGGTAACCCCAAAGGAAGAAGTCACATGGAGTGAGATCCGGTGAGCGCGGCGGCCAGCCAAGATCACCTCTCAGGGAAATGAGGCGACCGGGAAACAGTTCCCTGAGAATGTCCATTGATCGTCGCGATGTGTGGGCGGTTGCACCATCCTGTTGAAACCACACATTTTCCACGCCATTTTCTTCCATTTTGGGTCTAAGAAAATTTTCCAGCATGAAACAATAGCGCTCGCTGTTGACCGTTACGGTTTGCCCATTTTCTTCAAAAAAGTAAGGCCCCCAGACGCCTAGGCGGGAAAGAGCACACCACACAGTCACTTTTGGGCTATGGAGGGGTTCCTGATGGATTTCTCGAGGATTTTCGTCACTCCAATATCGAAAATTCTGCCTGTTAACGGCACCACAAAGGTGAAAATGGGCTTCGTCCGTGAAGAGCACAACATCGTCGTTTGGGAGTTCTCGGAGATCGCGACACAGGTTCGTACGGGTTTCAAAATCCCTTTCACTTAATTCCTGTGCAACAACCATTTTGTAGGGATGCATTTTGAGGTCCCGGTGCAAAATACGCCGAATACTGCGGTTGGAAATCGCCAAAGCGAGCGAATGTTTTCGCGCCGAACGACGCGGCTCTCACATTGGCCACGTTTTCAGGTCCTGTTGCTGTCCTGGGACGTCCAGGCGACTTCTTTTTCAATGCTGAACTCGTCTGTCTAAAATTTGACACCCACACTTTAATCGTAGCGTGATGTGGAACAGGATCATGACGCCCGAGTCCGAAATGAATTCGAAAAGCACGTTGTGTAGCAATTATCGAACCGCCGCATTCGATAAACCGCTCAATAACAAAAGCACGATGTTCACCAGACCAAGGCATGTTGACTACTGACAAATGGCATAACACCGGCTTTCTAACGGTTTTTACCCCACTACTCTACCTGCTCCCTCTTCTGGGAAAAAGGGATTTGAAATCGGATAGGTTTTTCTGCCCCACCCTGTATATATATATATTTTAAACTATCAAATTTATACATTTTTATTTACCGCACAACCTAGTAATAGTGTCGGACCCCTATTTTACTAACAATGTATATTAGAGTAATTATATTTTATCAATAATTTCTTATAAATAGTGCCAGTATATTTAAATATTTAATATAAAATTGTGGAGGACATGCTTAGTTTATATATCCCTTCATTAAAGAAGATTTTCATTTACTATAATTCTTAATTACAATAATGTATTATATTGTATTGGGATCCGCAGAATCCGTTGGCGGCCCTGAAAGTGCACCTGTCATGGCCACCAGTAGGACATGTCAAATATGTTTACATTCTGAATGAGTTTCTTCTGACCCAAAATATTGTTAATAGTTCAACTCCACACGATTTTTTAGTTTGTTCAGTCAAATCTTTCATTAAGACACATAATGGAGGGGCAACAATTCGTAAATTCTGGATAAAATAATACTTGTAGCGTAACTTGACATGTGGTATTTCTGAATTGGAACTTCAGTCTACGGGGACAAATATATGTAAAATCAATGAATCTACAAATTTTATTTATCAATACTGTCAACAGTTGTTTTAAAATTAAATACCTGCAAAATTTTATAATAATCTCCTTTTGTGAAATGCAAAGAGAAGACATATTTATTTATTAGATTAAAGTTTTGCAATATATTTAAATTTCTTGAGGCTAGAGGCTAGCACTCTACCCCTGTGCTATCCTGCCGTCTAATTTCAAAAATGAAAATTTGGTTATAATAATAATTGGCACACCCAGCAATGAGTAATATGCCGTGGTGATATATTTATATTTATAATGAAAATGTTTAGTTACACCAAAAATTGATTATACTGTTTGTTACTATTTGCTATACCGGATGGCGCTCGATATCCTTTACATAGGCATTTAACATGGGAAAACCGTTTGTCCTAGCGCGTTGCTCCCCAAATTATTTTAGAAAAAAATCTTGAACTACAAGTTGTAGAATATAAAATTCTGCATGTAAATCATTCGTAAGTTTAGTAACTCCAGAAATTGAGTATGAAAATTTTGGAAATTTCAGTATAATAGTGCTAGCCATGGAATTAAAATAAAAAATCTGATGTGGCCAGCACATAACCTCTCGCCAGATATTTTACCTCGTACGCATAAAATGAAAAATATTTTTAAATACAAATACATATATTCATGTCTCACTACAAAATAATTATTTTAATATAAATTATGTACAATACATACATTTTCTTTATATTCAATATCCTGAATTTTTTTTCTACTTTCCTTTTCTTTTTCTTTTATTCGTCATTTTTTCGCAAATTTCTTTTATATTCTTTGTTAGGTATATTCTTTTGCGTTGTTGACTTTTTATTTATTTTCATAATCTTCATAATGATGTACAAATATTTTTGACAGTGGCATACAAATATTTTTGACAGTGACATTTATGTATGAATTACAAACATTTGAATTTCTTGCCTTGAAGTAGTTTGATCTAAGAATTTTTACATCAAATTATTTTATCTGCATTTCTTTATCTCTAAATCTATAGAAGATATAACAATGAATTTTATATTTATCGAATAAAGAATTTAACGTTCTTTAATATAAGTATTTACATAAATTTTTGATAAATAATATTTAGATGATTTTTTTCTTGTAACTACTACTTCCGGTTGTCCAATTGTTATCAAAACTGACTCGACTCTTCTCATTATTGTTAGATTGAGGAATCCGTAGTTAAAAATGTCTTAAGTCTTATAGTATTTAAGTTATGGTGAATCCAACATCCACACACACACACACACACACACACACACACACACACACACACACACACACATCCACACACACTCACACATCCACACACACACACACACACACACACACACACACACACACACACACACACACATACGGACATCATCGTAAAAATGTTATAATCGGATTCTAGGGACCTTAAAACGTGCTTATTCACTAAAATCTGGATATGCGATTTTTGGCATGAATACAATACCTCTCTTAGCGAGAGGTAAAATGACAAGTAAATGTGATGGTTTAAATGCCAAATATTGTTATTTTTTGTCAAGAAAAATGCGTATTTGAACAGTATAGAAGAATTAAATTATTATTCTGCTTAAGAATTTTATGTTGTGATAATTTTATTAAATAATAAAAAGTAAATTAAATTCTATGACAGATAAACACACGTTGTTTGTTAAGCTTTTTGTTAATTCCATGTCTATCACTACTTTTGAGTAGATTTTCGACATTTTCATACCTAATTTCTGCTGTTACAAAGCATGCAAAATTAGTTTTGCTTATTGATTCAAATGAAAATTTTTATGTTCTACAACTTTTATTTAAAGATTTTTTTTGTAAAATAATTTGGGGAGCAACGCGCTAGGAAAAACGGTTTTTCCATGTTAAATGCCTATGTAACGGACTTCGAGCGCCACTCGGTACCTATGTTTTAACAATATAAATGTTAGAATTAACTAAGATGAGTATTCATCCAATATGATTTCAAATTGAAACTGTAGAGCTATACATTTTACAAATTCAAAAAGTTGTCCATGCTTACAGACGTGCGTAGCCTGGGAATTATTTTTCAGTACCTAATATTTGTCTTCTACTGAAGCTGGTTGACAAATATTTGTTTCGGGAACGCATTTTTTCATTACGTTATGTTTTATGAAACCTCATTTCTTTTTAGATTACTTTAGAAAAAACAATTTAATCAAAAAGCGTAGTCAATGTAAAAGCAAAGCGTACAATATGTAACTATTTCAGGATGTAAAGTTGTGAGTTATAAGTCTCACTTTGAGACGACTTTGAGTACGGCAATCATTTTAAATAAAGGGTGGGGCCTAGAAACTTCTTTTTTTAAAAGGCGAGTAATATAAAAAGTATTGCTGAGAGACAAAATTTATTTTTGGAAATGAAAGAACATAATTTTAAATAATGCTGTTTTAAATATCTTGAAGATGATGACCACCGTTCTCTATGCACACTGATACAAACGATTTGTGAAGCTCCTCTCTACACCCTCCAACATGTCCACCGAAATTCGGGCTATTTCCTCCCGAATAAAATTCGTCAGCTGAAGCAGGGTTGTAGAGCGGTGTTCGTAAACCTCTGCACTATAAAAAGAATCACATTACGTTAGAGTTGTGAAGGCAATGTCCCCCGGACAACTCATCTCAATCTCAGGTAACATCCCGTGATCGGCGCGCTCGCCTGATCTAAGGTCATGTATTTTTTTATGGGGTTATCTTAACCATGCTTCAGCTGAAGAATCTTAGTTGGCAGGAAATAACCCGCATTCCGGTGGATATGTTGGATGGAACATCTGAGGAGCTTCGGAAATTATTCTTCTATTTTCGTAATTTAGTATTCTACGGTAACTACGTTACAGAATTCATTGTTGACAAACAGTTTCTAGTATTAACTTGACATTATGTTCTTGCATTATTCAAAAATAAACTTTGTCTATCACCAATAGTTTTTATTTTATTCGCCTTCAAAAAAAGAAAG
Source organism: Harpalus rubripes (assembly GCA_963082715.1). NCBI lineage: Eukaryota > Metazoa > Arthropoda > Insecta > Coleoptera > Carabidae > Harpalus > Harpalus rubripes. The sequence continues at coordinate 18,796,120 of OY720452.1, forward strand.
TTTCTAAGCCCCACCCTGTATGATAATTTTTCACGCATTACATTTAATACTTTGCAGGACTAGCTAAATTTGTCTTGTCACTCGAAGCTGACACAACCATCAATTTAAATGAGATCAAATATTTTCTCATCCAATTATCCCACATTGTGGAAATTGGTGAAATTTTTTCTGTATGTATTTGTCAAATCAGTTTTCAATCATTTGGATTACTTTGAGATTTAATGGTATTGCAACGTGTGAGCCCTGCTGCTACGCTGAACAAGAGTCTAAGTATAGCGATGACGCAATCGCGCTAGCAGCCTAGCTACGTAAACAGAGGAGTCGCGACGTGTTTAATTACTTCCGGTCGTCTAAACCTTTTGTGTTCATTGTTATTATGCGGTCGAACATTTTAGAGCTCTTTGGAAAGTAATGACAGCTGTATAAAAGGGACGCAGCTATGCTCGGGAGTTAGTTAGTTACATAGGGAGTCATAGAGACATTCACATAGAGTGTTAGTGAAGCACAGCACTATCGTGGGGAGCGTATGCAGTATAATGTCGAGTGGAGGACTCGGGAAGTTACTGGGATAGCTGTGGATGTGAATACTCGGTAGTGTTGACGAGTATTGGGAAGCTATAGTAAACCTTGTTTACTATAGCTAACGTAACTATAGTAACGGCGAGTCGGTAGGTTAATGGTATACCGGGACCGGGATAACTGTGGAAGTGAATACTCTGTAGTATTGAAGAGTATTGGGAAGCTAGGTGTACGAGCAGTTGAGTATATAGACGCTGTGGAGGTCGGTAGGCGTACAAATGAACGTGATATAAGTATATAGTGATAGTATATATAGTGATAGTGACATAAATAACAGTCTACAAGAGTCTGCAACAGTCCGGCAGTCTAAGATTGGCACGCGTAGTGAAATAAAAAATTTGTAATATCGTGGAAATAGTTAATAGTGTTAATTGGGTAAATAAATAAATAGTGTTAGTGTTATCTAGTTAATTATAGTTTTAGTCTTAATTAGTTTTTAAATAATTTTTCAATATTAGTAATCGTCATTTTTATTATCTTTGATATTTATTTATAGTTTTATAAACCTTTATTTTAATTAATAATAATAGTCTAATATTTACACACAAATAAAAACGTTACAATATACAAACCTCTAGCCTCCCTCTAAGTAAATCAGGAAGTTCAAACCAGAACGATACTTGATAATTTGCTCTATTTACATAAAAAACGGAGTTACATGTGTGATAAAAGTAATATTCTCTACATATTTAATTCTTAATTTGACTTTTAATTAATGGATTAAAAAATTAATTCGATTATTCGGGATTTTCGATTTTTCGGGACCCCCTCCTAGTCATTACTCCGGATAAAGGAGGTTTCACTGTATTTAAGAAAGATATTTTAAAGCTCGGATTATATGCAAAATGCACATTTTTACATATTTGACCTAATTCTTGCATTTTTTGCATATTTCATTGTAATGTGCATATATGTGCATATTTTCTAAATTTTACGTTATTTTTATCAATTTCAGTAAAATTCTCATAATAATCCTTGCATACTTGTGCATATTTTTGAAATTTTACGTAATTTTTATCAATTTCAATAAAATTCTCATACTTTTGAAGAATATTGTGGTCACCGAACCAGTGCTACGCCGTCAAATATTACCCAGAATTTCATTCATGGCTGTACTTTCCTAATCCACCTAATCCTAATCCCTTACAGAGAAAGTAACGGTCAGTCTAGCTTTTAGTTTTTTGCCGGTTATGTATAAACACATACTGAGTGACAGAAAGCAATCATTTAAAATGGGTAACTTGGAAAAACATTTAATTATTATTGCAAATGAAAATGTATTCCGTAGTACGGGTGTCAGTTTCTATAAATATTCATTAAGCATGTAAATATAACTGTATTTATAAACAAAGAAATTTGTTAAAAACATTTTCATAATACCATACTGTTAAATGTGCTTTAACAGTACTGTATGCTCAACCGGTATATGCATCAAAACAGCCACGGCCGTTATTTTTTATAACAGTACAATTATTAAAAATCATGTGTTCCTAAAAAAAATCTCAGCATCATGAAATTCTCATGAAGAGCTGTCACCTGTCAATATGCCATAGAAAATAGAATTTTAAGAAGATATTTTATATTATGAAAAATACTGAACGTCACACGGCTGATATACAAATAACAGACACGGTTGATTATAAAATCTCGGCTATCGCCTCGATTTTACAACATTCAACCTCATCTGTTATTTGCTACATATCAGCCTTATGACGTTAATAACTATATTTTGTTCATATTTTACATAATAATAATTCTATGTTGTATTTAAACTTTTCACAGTTGTTACAACTGATGTGTAGATGGAGGTGAGCAATTATTTACTATATTTTTTGTATTCTTGAACTGCATATTTTGCATATATTTTTGCATATGCTGTACACCTACCTGCATATTTTCCAATAAAATCCTGCATATATTTGTGCATATTCTTCCTATTTTCCTTGCATATAAATCCGAGCTTTAGATATTATATTTTAAGATCATATTTAGTAGTGTGTTAAATTTAGCAAATATTTGTCATACCGGTAATTAATTTTCTTCTCTGACACGAGAAAATTAAATTGAAATTGTTTGTTACTTAAAATATACATAAAGATAGAATGATTTCTCATTAAAACATTCTTTACATCTATAGGTACTTCTCTTCCGCAGACATTTCAAAATAAATCATTATTTGAACGACAGGAATTTGTGGATTAAAATCTTTATTGAAGTTCTTGTTAAAAGTATTTTTAAAAAGTACATTAATTTATCTTTCATGATAATGTGTGGGATTACTCAAAATGAGTCTTTTCAGCAATAATAACTTCACTTATTTGAAGAGGAACAAGAAAGAGAACAAGATGTCAGTGACAGGTCGGCAATCCGGTGGATTGAATTCCTTTTGTACGTGAAACTTTTATTCAATTCGTTCATTTCCAGCAATAAAATTCCGTCTGCTGCGACATATTCAAACAAACTACTGGAAATTTATTATGGTTTTGTTTCAGTTTCCAGTGAAATATCCATAGCAACGAAACAGTCTTTTGTGATTCAAATGTTTCAGTTTAAATCAGAACACAGCTAAGCATGTTTTGTGATACAAGTGTTTACACAAGTCCAACAACCAAAGAAAAGAGGACGTGTAATATTTATTTTGGGAAATGAGTATGTTTTCTTTGCTTCAAATGGAAGGTTGAAGGTTCTGCTTGGAATTACAATTACGTGTTTGTTATGCATTAAATTTACGAACTTAATACCTTTACAAATCCTTTTTCATTTTCATGTTGTCTTGTAGCACTTGATTATATTCAGGAATTAATATTAAACAGATATAATTTTATTCATGCACAAAAACCTATTTTAAATGTAAAATTTGTTGTTTTACAGCGGTTTAATTCTTCTGCGATTATTTATCTCGTGTTAATTATACTGATACTTTTTTATTGTTATGTAAACAATTATATTAGGATATTCTTTGTCAATTAGGAATTATTACAGTAAATAGTTTAACACTTTTGCTACTATAGGTGCGTTCAGTTATTAGTTCTGTCCACCCAATTTTATTAATTTGCTCAGTAAGCGTTCGGTTATTAATTTCTGTGCACTCTGAGTTCCATAGAACGCGTTAAGCCGGGATCACAAATTCGGTATACGGTGTATACGTCTTCAGACATGCGTAGTTTGCCGAGCATTTACTACGTTTACATGCAGTTTTGAAAATGGTTTCAGTTTTCAGTCAAAATTATGCAAAACTGTTTACATGCAGTTTTCAAAACAAGTTTAAAAATTGATTTGAAATCAGTTTCGGCGCATGCGCATTTAGTTGATCTAAGTGACAGATCCTCTTCACTCTAAATACTTCGTTTTGCTATTTTCCAATTATTTTTTATACTTCGTACCACTTCGCACTAAAACTACACAACAGTCAATATTTTTGAAGGTTAGTAACATAAACCGACAGAAACGTTATGCTCTGTACGCATGCGCAGTATCGAAACTGAATTTTAAGTGTTTACATGAGTAGTTTCGAAACTAGTTTTCAAGTCCAACCCATGAATTTTCAGTCAAAATTACGCGAAACTGTTTACATGTAATTTTCAAAACAAGTTTACAGATTGATTTGAAAACAGTTTCGACGCTTGCGCATTTGGCCAATGTAAGTGACAAATCCTCTTCACTCCAAATTCTATGTTTTGCTATTATTCCAATTATTTTTTCTACTTTGTACCACTACGCACAAAAACTACACAACTGTCAGTTTATTTGTAGGTTAGTAACACGAAGTAACACACAGCGACAGAAACGTTATGCTATGTACGCATGCGCAATATCGAAACTGAATTTTAAGTGTTTACATGAGTAGTTTTGAAACTAGTTTTCAAGTCAAACCCGTGAATTTTAGTTTTGGTTTGAGATAACTCAAAATCGTTTTGACACTGTATACAAAACTAAAAACGTTTTGAAAACGGTTTGAAAACTGCATGTAAACTCAGTAATTGATAAGAGGGTGCTATACAACTATATAGGTAAATATTCGTTCACTTTGACTCGGCTCGATAAACCGACACGAAGCGGAGTACAGACGAACATTCGCGGCGATTGGGATTCGCCAAGTGCATGCACGAACTCTGGACGTGTGCCCGGCTGTTCGAGTTAGCACGTAAAGTATGAAGCGATAATTGATTTATGTCTGAGAAGTATGCAAATTTTAACTAATTTTTAAATATAAAAGTTATTACATTAATAAATATTTACAGAAAGCTTTCTTGGTTTTCTAAGTACCATATTAAAATCATTGCCACTTTTCAGATGTACTCAAAGTTTTTTTCTCATATTTATTTAGTTCGCGAACAAGATTAATTTTGTATAATACAGTTATTTATGTAACAAGTGTGTAAAGTAGTACTTTTTTGGTCCAGTGCGATGTTTCATCCGAACTGCCATGACGCTCGGCGTCGCCGTCGGCCCGCTTTTGTATGGAAAGCGTGGAGTTAGCAACACAATCCTGGTTCGCCGCTGGCCCGGCTTCACCATTTGTACAGGCCGCCCGGCATAGCCGAGGCGTCTACAGTATGCGACTGTGTCGCCATACTGTCTATCCCGACAAGTACCTGTGCCGTACCCGTCGGGGTGTGATTTGTAAAGTGATACTCAAGTGAACGTGGACAAGCCAACGTTCGGTGCTGATACGGCACACATCTTGAGCTTAGGTGGCTGCAAGCAGCGACCTGCAAAATTACGTTTGATTGAAAACCAATACTAGGTTATGTAGATATAAATTAATTATATAATTGTGACAACAATCAATCATAATATAGTGCTTGTCCCAGTTAAGTTCCTCGTAATTGAAAAAGGAGCCAAATCAGGTGATTAGGGGGGACAGCAGTGGAGGCTCCCAAACGTGCCTGGCATAGCCATAGCAGCTGAATGGGGGAAAGTAGTGGAGGTTCCCAAACGTACCTGGCATAGCCATAGCAGCTGGATGGGGGAAAACAGTGGAGGTTCCCAAACGTGCCTGGCATAGCCATAGCAGCTGAATGGGGGAGAGTAGTGGAGGTTCCCAAACGTGCCTGGCATAGCCATAGCAGCTGGATGGGGGGAAACAGTGGAGGTTCCCAAACGTGCCTGGCATAGCCATAGCAGCTGAATGGGGGAGAGTAGTGGAGGTTCCCAAACGTGCCTGGCATAGCCATAGCAGCTGGATGGGGGAAAACAGTGGAGGTTCCCAAACGTGCCTGGCATAGCCATAGCAGCTGAATGGGGGAGCGTAGTAGAGGTTCCCAAACGTGCCTGGCATAGCCATAGCAGCTGGATGGGGGAAAACAGTGGAGGTTCCCAAACGTGCCTGGCATAGCCATAGCAGCTGAATGGGGGAAGTAGTGGTATTGGAAAGCGGAGTCGAAGGTAGACCTGGAGAACTTGCCTCGGACAAACAAGTGTAAAAGTTCGATGAGTTCAGAGCCTTGGGTTACCCAACATGTCAACCATGCCAGAGGTCCAAGGTCTGTGAGTCTGGCCGAAACCAGACTGCCGAATACATTATGTTAAAAGCGTTTCTACACCACCTTTTGCAAGGAAGTAAGGCAAAGGTCTTTTTTGGTCTCAATTGACTGGTTTATTTTGCCATATTTCCATAATCTGAGAAAAAAATCTTTGCAATTTACCGGAAAAATATTTAGTCCTAATTATGTCTTTTGCTATTCTTTTTTTATAAACAAACCATATCATCCTCATTTTTAAAACACTATCACCTCTCGCCGTGTCAGTTAATACGACCTTGAGACTTCAACCAACAACGCGAACATACTTTTTAGTTCAGAATAAACCAATTAGTATCTCAATTCGGAAAGATATAGTCAGGAATGAGTTGTTGAGAAAGATTGGAAAAGAAAAAAGAATTTTGATGAAATAAGAATTAAGAAAGAGGAGAGCTAACTGGATTGGATATATTTTAAGGAGGAACTGGATACAGATAATTATAATTGAATGGAAATTACATCGTTGAAGGGAAAGAAGAATAAGATACCTAATTTTGAACGTTGACAACTATTAAGGATTAAAAGACAGAAATACAAATGATGATAAGGCAACATATTTTATATTTTAAATACAAAACTTTGTAAACAAAGCAAAAAAAAGCCACTGGCCCAAATTTCTATTCCATTGTGGTTTAAATGTATTTTTCGTATGAATAACGTGTAGTTTAAATAAATTCAATTCAATATTTTAACAGCAATACAGAATAATTCATTCGACATTTCATTACAATATTGACATTGTCAATTTAAGGACTTACATGTTCAAAAGTTGGCTGTTAACTAGATAATAACTGGATCTGTAAGGTAATACCATACTGACATATCAACAACAGTCTATAAAATGAAAATGATAATATAATGCTCTTCATTAACACATACTGATAACGTTAGTGTATCGTCCTGAACACGGTTTACTTTAGTCTAAAATAATAAACATGAGAAATAAAGCACATAATTTGAATAATTGTCATATTGACATATGTCAAAATAATTGTTCTGTTAATCATAGCATTCTGAAAGTAGCATTAATGAGCGAATTTCAAAAAATAATATTCATTAAATAATTTCTTTACTTTCTGAAACCGATAAACTATTGAACAAACCACGGATGCTATGAATCATAATAACAAACCTTAGGTCTTCAAATCTTCGCTCTACGAGCTCGGAATTCAAACAGACATCTGCGGCAGTTATGATGCCCTTAACAATCCTAGGTATGTTAATAGCTATAAGTTAGTTGTTAGTACATTGGTGCTACCGGCCATTAAAGTTTTGACTTTGAAATTGATAGTTAAGTGATAGTTACGTACTAAAATCGTTTATTATTAGTAAATCATTCATAATAAATAATTCATTACGAGATTAAGAATAAACGGATTTTTATACAGTAATGAAACCCATAAATAAAAATTAACAAATAAAAAAGAGAAATATTAATAACAAAAAAATATATTTTGCCCGTTAAGAAATCTGTCGTATATGCTGTAGAATCTACAGTGTAGGTGTAGATAATAGTTTTCATTAGAGGTGGTTCTGGATTTTTGATATGAGTAGCATTTTGAAAATGTAAACAATGTTCATTATTATGAAATATTGATAACTTAATAAAATATGCAGAGTATATTATGCACGAAAGGTCATTTATGAACCGTCTGATATAATATTACTTGCAGATAACTTCACCCACAGGGCGTGCAACGCGAAATATTTATGGATACATTTTAACTAAAATATAAATTTTTTCAAAGTTTTATTTTCTTCACCTACGTTTTTTTGCATAAAACAAATATATAGACTTGACGTAAACTATAACATTAATTAGAATAACATTTTTCCATTTTGAAATGAATTTATATTAATTTGAAGTGTAAATTTGCTTAATATGAATAATTGTAAATATTCATAAAACTTGTTCTTAAATTCAAATAAAAGAATTCATTATTTCCATGAAAATTTATATTAAAATATTTGAATTGCAGAATCACTCGGATGAAACAATAGATAACATTCATGAAAATGAATATACGAGTAAATATTCTAGAAATATTCAAGTATATAGTGAAAAATATTCTTGTTTCAATTTGCCTCGTGGTATTTATTTGTAACTTGGCATTCGTCCTGGTATTTTCTCAGAAGGAATCTCCAAGGAAGAAGTAGACATTCTGAGAACCGAAAGTTGAATTCCAAGTAAAAATTAAGTTTTCCTTGTCAACGAATAAAATCTGTAAGAAAAATAGCGTGAATGGAAGAAACAAATATGTACGACTTTGAAAATTTGCCAGGTTGCAAATAACTTCAGAGAAACATTCTTTTGTACGAAGTTCGTTCACGCCTAAACCTATATTTGCTTTATTATGTGCTTATCGTTTACCGTGAAGTATGGTAGTTTACAGTTACAATTAAGTACCTAAATAATATCAATAAAACATGTTTATTACTAGAGATGCAAAGAATATCTGGTTAATATCCGGTAACCGTCCAAGTTATTACTATCTGTCCAAGTATTTTTTTTTTCGTGTTCGTACAGAAAACGAGCTGTTCTTGATCAGTATTTAGACAGGAAAATCCTTCTTTACTGAGTCACACGAGATCGGACAAGTATATTTTATAACTAGTATGGAATTCCGCGAGAGCGAAAAGTTTGTAGGCCGAGCCGTAGGGGAGGTCTACGGTTTCGCGGGTTGCAGATATACAATTCCATACGAGTTTTAAGACTACTTCTCTAATACTATTTTTTAAAAATAATATTTTCATCATCACTTGATATTTTTGCTAAAAATAATAAAATATTATTGGTATGTTACAAACGCAATAATTTCTTATTTATATTACCGTGTAGAAAACTTCAAAAAGCGTAAAACAAGGCGTCTTAATTAGTTTTTGTGAAAATTTATTTTATAATTTAACAGTTGAAGCATTTAAGGTAACAAAATCAAAGAAACAACGCGCCAGGTAAAGCCGGCTTGGTTTTGAAAACAATTGTTTTCCCATGTATTTTAAATGGGTGAATTGAGAAACTAGTGAGCATTGATTATGAATATTATTCTGTAACAATATGAAAGAATGTGCTCATTATGTAAGAGTTTCTAGTTACAGAATGTGTGGTTTCTATAATAATATTAGAGAAAGTAACTTTACGATCCTTACATGAGTATTTCCATGGCGATCAGTTTTTATTTATTTATTTCTTATATCCTCGAAATAAAAAAAATAATATATAGCTATTGATTTTTACTTATTCTTTTTTCAGGACCACGAATTTTTATTGAACTTACTACAACTTGAAACTCATAAGCTCCCAAAGCTCGCATTCGGCTCGCTCTGGAATATGCTTGCTCGCCCAGTAAAGTACCACTTTCAGGTCTTGTTTCGTAAATTACTATTAATTTAAGAACAAAATAGAAATATTTTAGTTACCTATGAGTATATACTGGATGTAACAGAAATAAATACATAAAATTTAAGCAGTGATAGAACTTTTTTTTAAAATTTCATTTAATATCAGTATTTTTAGAGCGTCGAATTGCTACCACAATACGATACGTGCAGCTCACGTTGACGTTCATGCCAAAATCAGCTGAGTGGAAGTAAACCTGTGCTAGTATATGATTGATATGTGACATGTTTTTCACTTTATGATGTTATTTACTTAAAAAAATAAATTCGTATTTCCAACATTTTGAGTCATTGGACACTGAAATGTAATGTCGTGTAAGTTTAATTAAGTATACGAACTTTTAATAGCAAAACGTCAGAATTATGTCACACGTCAATCAAGGAATATACAGAATGTCCAGGATAACTCTTCCAACATGTGGTCTAGAGAACTATAAGAGATGCGAACAACCAGTGTTTATAATCTGTAAATTGAATAATTGTTTTATTTTTGTAGTTTGAAACAAATGAACATAGATATGTTATAGGCACATGTTGGAAAGCTGAAAAATATCTTTTCAATGGTGTAACTTTTAATATAGCGTCTATATAAAATTAAAGAACATAAAAAGTGCCCTAAAGGTGTGCAAATTAAAATCCAGTATTATTCCACACTTGGAAGTTATTTGCAAAAATAAAAACTGCAAAATTTACATTTTCGCCTATATAATTTAACTCACTTCGTATCTCTTATAGCTGTTTTACACTTAACAATAAATCTTCAATTTATTGATGGATAAATCGATCAATTTATCTTACAAGTCGAGAATTTACACTTAACGATTTTCTATCAATTTATTTTTGTTGAAATTACGACTACCAACTTAATATTATTTTATAAATTTGTGAGGTTAGAGTTTAACCTAGCAGCAATTCAGTTTTCTTATAGTTTTTCGGAGTGTAATCTTTCTTGTAACGTACTTGTTAAAAATGAGTAATGAGAGAATATACGCAATTATAACCTTGCAATCAAGCACACATTAAATGTAGTTTGAAATGTCAAATACTATAGAGTTGACAATAGAAAAGTAACCAAAAATTCCCTAAAAAATCGACGGAAAATCGCGGAAAATAGAACTCGTTCTATTTCATCAACTTATTGATCAATTTATTTTCGTAAATAAATTCATCGATTTTTCTGTTTTACACGCACCGATAAATTGAAGGTCGCAGTCGATTAATAAATCGGTCGATTTATCGTTAAGTGTAATATATTTACTTATTGTAAATTCACTCTACAGGATATCCCAATTACAGAGGAATTGTTTCACTGAATGTACAGAAATTTCGTCGCGCGAGTAGTGACACCTTACAATAAAAATAGAAAAAGTAATATATATATATATATATATATTTATAAATAAACTATTATTAAATTTAAATTATAAATTATCGGTTCTTGCAAGAAGTATAGCAGACAGTACTTTCTTGAACCTAGAAATGCTGTTAGAAAATATATCTAGTTCTAATAATTCAATTACAAATTTGTTGTAAATAATACACATCTGTCTGACAGGTGAACGTAGTTCGTAGTTTGTCCTTGGAGTCGGGTAAGCAAATGTTAATTTAATTCGAGATCGAGGAACAAGAAGATTTATTTTAGAGAGAATAGCCGAATCATCTACCGAATTATTGACCCATTTGTATAGATATAAACATGATTGCATTTTTCTACGGTCGTCCAAGGACATAACTCCGAATTCGATTAGACAGTTATTGTAATTAAATTCATTAGTAGGGTAAACATGATATCGTTTAAAGTACGTTGCATTACAAATATAACATCGAGAACTTCTTGTAAAGATAGTTTTAAGGAATTAAATATCATGACTTTAACTTCAATTTACATCTACGAACTTTGTCTGTTCATTTATAAGAATAAAACATCATTTACCATGAGTTCAAGTCTACACGATTATGATACTCGTCATAAGAGCAATTTTTATATCCCAAAATCTAGATTAAATATTACTAAAAACTCTCCAAACAGATTGGGTTTAGAAATTTTTAATAACTTGCCTGAAAACTTAAAAAACGAAAATAATTTCAAACTTTTTAAAAAATCATTGAAGACTTTTCTAATTGGACACAGCTTCTATGATTTGAATGAATTTTTTAACATGTAATTTGTAGTATATTTATCTGACTTGTTCTATACACTGTATTATTGTGTCTACAGAATCTAATAAAAAAATAAAATAAAAAATAAATATATCTAACAAATTTTCTTTGTAAAACTTCAATAGAATCTATATGTTTATTGTAGGTTGGGCTCCATATTTGTGAACATACGGCCATTATAGTTCTCGAGATCCCCATATTGGACGAGTTATCATGAAAACCTTGTACATATAGGCTTTGCATATCTACCTTGATACCAAAAATTGCCATTATTTACTCCTTACAAGCACATATTTAGTTCCTCTCAGTAGTCTCAGCTCAACAAATGACTGGGGAACTGGGAAGACCTTTCATATTTGCCCTACCTTATCTAGTCTCTATTTAGTGCTCTAATATTATCCTCTGAGTACTTCCTTAAAGGATTATTTGGGCGACAGATGCTTTAAGCTAGGAATTGAATTTAAAAAGTGTGCGTTACTGTAATCAAATGAAATTTAAAAAAATCTATTCTTCATTTTATACGTAGTTGACAAAATGCTTTAATGTAAATAAAAGTTTAAGTTAAAAATAAATGTTTCTTCCACTGTATAATTTTGTTTCTTTACAGTCCAAAAATTAAATTCCAGTTTTAGATTGAACGACTCTAGTAAATACAGGGTGCCTATTTTATTTGTTCCCGCCTGAAAATTCATGTATAGGCATTCCATGTTATATTTCATAAGACTTGGTTTTAAAGATTTTGTTTTGCTCTTATACCTACTGTAATTTTTCGAATTAAAGTATTAAAATTTACCAAGTGGGAACAAATAAAATGGGCACTTTTTATTTGACAGAATGAGCGGGTGTCACATTTTTTTGAACAGTTTTTTAAATGAAAGTTTACGCAATTTTTCATAGTTACAAAATAATAATTTACTCTTATTTTCGTAAATAATTGGCGCCAGAAATAGTCATGAAGAACATCTCCCCACTCCTCTGACGTACGTACAACACGTCATTCATAGCCAATAGGAAAACAGTTAGTCCGTCACCTACGGTATTTATATAAATAAAAATAGACGATAGTTTGTCACATGTGATGTACTCTGACGTCATATTCTGTTTCAGGGCACGTGATTTTTTCAAAATATTTTACAAATTTCAATAATTATTTGTTAAATATCTAATGGGTATTTTGTGATATTTTCAAATTTAAGGCTCTTTAAACACAATATTTTTTAAATTTAGTACTTAGAAGTCACATTAAAATTCTTACAATAGCCCTATTATATACCTACCTTACTTGAAAATACGAAAACACAAAAGTTACATTTGGAGGTAGCGGGTCTCGAGTGTTCATAAATGCACGAATCATGTTATCTTCTAGTGCAATTTATTTGTCACAATCACAAACAATGAGAATGAAATCTGCTTAATGGGAAATTGTACGTTTTACAGTTAAAGTTGCAATTATTAAAGGGTATGTCTACATATTTTCTGTAACGTAAAACTTCACAAATCATATTTTTTATGTTATTATGGGAATGAAAATAAAAATCAATAATACAGACTGTTTTACAACTTCGGATGCAAACTTTAAAGGCATAGTACTGATCAAAATGAGTAGAATTTTTCTTTTATTCGTCCAAGAACGTATACGCTTCTATCGGCCTGAGAAAGTAAATGTTTTTAAATAATTTTTTTTCAGGGTGTTCATTTAAAATGGGCCACCATTGCTAACTCGAGAACTATAAGAGCTACAAAGATGGTTAAATGGGTAAAAATTTCTATTTCTCGTATTTTAAGAACCACTGGTCGAAAAAAATTATTTTTCTCTTGAAATAAGTGTAGTAAAATAGAAATTGTTTGTCCATTTAACCATTTTTGTAGGTCTTATAGCTCTCAAGATAGTAATGGTGGCCCATTTAACATGAACACCCTGTATATTTAAAGTTTGTGCCATTCCACAACGAAATAAGGCGAAGCGTTGCATTGCTAACTATTTAGTTACGTATTTTTTTTTTAATGTGAAGCTTGTAGACAATATCTGAAGAAATTCCTCAAGCAATTCGAATAAATGCTAGTGAAGTTTTAGCGGAAATGACATTATTTTTTAAAAATAAGTGTTGATTATATTTCCAATTGCATTTTTGATTTTTTATTTACCAGTCGCCGGGCTTTTGCTCTACTTTATCGCCCGCAAGTGCTACTTTACCGCCAGTGGGATGTAATCTTTTAGTTTCCGCCGTGGTTCAAAGTAACTAAGATGCAAACAAACAATTTTAATGCAGTTGTGCGTAAATGACTTTTACATTATGTAGACAAAGACTATCATTTCGTGTGTTGATAGTTATCACAACAAATATTAACTTTTCATGACAGTTTTCGAAAAACTATATTCACGTAGATGGACATCAATTTTAATATTTAACAGGTATGCGTAAATTAATTTAATTTAATTGTATTAGGTGCCAATGTCTTTTGTGATTAAATAACATATAACTGATTTTATCACTGGAAATATTTAATAACATTGAGGAGCTACTTCTAAAATCATGTAGGGGTTACACATGTTATAATAATTTAACACATATATGTTTGGTGTTAATGTATGGAAAAAAAAATTATATGCAAACTAAATATGTTTAAATCGTTAAAGAATCCTTGTTGGACTTGCATTGTCTTTATTATTTTTATATTTAAAATATAACAACGTTTCGACTGTAGATCTGTAGCAGTCGAAATGTTGTTATATTTTAAATATAAAAATAATAAAGACAATGCAAGTCCAACCAGTATTCTTTAATAATTTAACATTGTCTACAACCTTTAAACAGAAATGTTTAAATAGTATTGAATGAACTATGGATGGTACAAACCCACGAGAGTTAATGCTCGGATTAAACACCGTGGATAAACCTGACAAGATTCGACAGCTGGTTCACACCACTGGACTTGGCCAATATACCAAGGACAATATTATGTTGTGAAACAAACGAAGGAGTGAATGAACGAACGACCACAAACGAACGCACGAACCAAAATACAAGAATGAAGAAATGTATTTATACTATGAGGCCACAAGATGCAATCCGATGATGTCACTCGAAAGAAACATATGCAAACCTACTCTACAGCGAAATACTATTATTAAAACCAAGAATATGAATCAAACCCTAACATCGCGGGTTTCCGTTAGACAACACGGTTTTACAACTGATTCCTGAGCAACTGTTGGCTGTATAAAATGGCGACACAATAAATTTCACGACCCAACAACAAGAACAAAATCAAATAAAACTCGGTTTATTTGACGTAATTGACAAAATGAATGATAATTCTAACAACAATAAACTACGTGCTAGGCAAGCAGAGTTAAATTTTAATTGCAAAAATACAACAACGACGAGAGACAGCGAGCAATGCGTATATTCTCTACGACAGCCAACAAGATACTGACGCTGTGCCCAGTGTTGCCAAACCTCAAAACCCCAAATCGGTAGAAGTTGTAACTCTAAATCGGTAGATTTGTAAAAAAATCGGTATATGAAAGAAAAGACAATACTTTAATATTTTTTTTTATTAAAAACTTACATTTTGTTACAAAATTATATTTTTATATAATATAATAACATAAAAAAATATTTTTTCTGCGTTTAATATAAAATTAACACTTCTTTACTAATAATATAAAATTAACACTTCTTTACTAAAGTTATAAAGGATAATAAATCACGTTACAACTTTATATATACACATGTACGTTCAAAATCTAACAATTAATTATGGCGATTTTTAGGGTCGTACCAATATTCTTTGGCCATAGCAGCAGTCATTTTTTTATCAATTTCAAAATCGTAACAGTTAGCTTCATTCAAGTATCTTTGCGTGTGTAATAGACCCGTGATTGACTCAGTAGACAGCCTATTTCTTTGCTTAGTTTTCATAAGATTAATAGCTGAGAATATGCGCTCTACATTAGCGGACGAATGAGGCAAACATAAAATAGTAAATACTAAGTTAGTTATCAAAGGGAACATTGGAGTTTCATCGCCTCTTTTTAATAAACTGACGTTGTCCCAAAATAATTCTATGTCATTAGGAAATGTATTGATTTGGTCAGTATTTCGTAGAATTCTCCATTCCGAATCAAGTTGTTGGAAATCTCTATTGTCAACAATATTGGGAAATAGTCTACAGACAGGAACTACAGACGCAGTTTCACCACGTTTAACATTCATTGGTTCAAATACACTCAAGTCTTTAATAGGATTGTTTTTTAATGGAAATCGTGTTATAATTTGTTGACAAGCTTCGATATAAAAATCTAAGCATCTAAGTTTAAAAAAATTTACTTGTTCTGGACTAAGACCTATATCACTAAGTAAAGTATTAGTTGCAGCAGCACCATAATACACATTATCGATGTTCATAAAATTTCGTGGATCTTTGAAATCCACATTTTCAATAGGAGTGACAGTCAAATAATTTCTTTTTAAAAAACAGTCGAAGAGCGTTTTTAATGTTTGACATATATTTGCATATAAAACATGAATTTTTGGACGCTCTGCTTGCATTGCTTTGTTTAAATCATTAAACAATGGTAATGCAAAATCTAAAAATTGCAAAAAAAGAAATGTAGTTGGATCCTGCAGCTTTTGTGATATATTTTCTGAAGCTAAAAGATCATTTTTAGATACTTGGTCTATGAAAAATAGTTTCAGGGCAGAAAATTGCTCCAGAACTCTTTTTACTGCTGCATGTACTGACAACCAGCGAGTTTGAGAGGGATGAAGTAATTTATGTACTTTCAAGTTACAAAAATCTTGAAACTCTTTAAATTCTGTAACTCTTTTTGGGCTAGAAGAAAAATAATTATATATATCCCTTACAAGATCCTCTACAAAACGGGGCAGTTTTGTGCAGGCATATGAAGCGCAAAGATGAAATGAGTGGCAAATGCACTTCATAATAAAAAGATTCGGTATTTCATTTTGCAATAATGTGACGACAGAATGATGACGCCCCATCATTACATTTGCCCCATCAGACGCAAAACCAATTAGATTCTCTTTAAACAAAATGTTATTATTTCTAAAAAAGTTTACTATGTGTTCAAATAACGTTGCTGCTTTAGCAGCTTCTAATGGGATGAGAGCTAAAAAGCTATCTCTAACGCGATTATTTTTTGCATATCGAACGACTAGGCACAAATGTTTCGTTGTGCTAAGATCTGTACTCTCGTCAATGATAAGAGAAAACTTACTCCGCCGAAGGTCTTTGCAGAGATCATCTAAACTTTCTTTGCCTATAATGTGATCAATTATTGCGTGTGTTTTCGTTTTTGAGCATTTTATTTCTTTTGCAATGGTTGAGTCTGGGCAAACGGCTTGAATTAATTTTGGCAGATGCTCCATGATAGTGAAAGGTAGATTGTGCTCGGCAATATATGCAGCTAATCTTATTTCACCTAAAAAAGATAAAAAAGAGACTAGTAAATGAATACATACATAAATCAATAACAAAACACAAGTACATAATAATCTTTTAAATTATAGAAATTGTCACATTACCTTTACCTTCTTTCACTTGTACATCGGTTCTCTGTGATTTTGTGACAGTAAACGAAGATATTTTTGGTTGCGATTTTATATTCTTTAAAGATATCACGTGAGCTTGTGAAGAATTGTGTTTTTTGAGTGCATCTTTTCCTGATGCAATGTTTATATCTTTATTGCAACTCACACAGTATGCATAATTTGCGCCTTTGGAACTCTTTTTAAGCCAGCCTGGAAATTCATCTTCCCAATCTTTTCTGTAGCATTGCATATATTTTTTTCTTTTTGAACCCGTGCTCGTTGAGGTGCTCGTACTCGATTCTTCATCTCCCGACGACATTTTCACACTTTCACTTTCTGCTTTATCCAATCGATGAATAAAGAATTAAATAAAAACTTTTAATCTGCGTTTAGACAAGACAAAGACAATGGAAATAGAAATAGCTTGGAAATGGAAACAGCTATGGGATTCCCGGAATCCCAATTCCCTATGTATATGCGCGCGCTGGAACTTGGCTATTGGCTAGTACACGCCGGCTCAAGTGTTCAGCCAATCATGTTCAAAATATTTTGCCGCGAAACTCGTCAAGGTACACACAGAGTAAAATTATTTATGAAAATAGGTGTAAACAGGAATGCAGTCAGTTTTTTTTGGCAATATATTTATTTGTTGGTAATCATCGACATTTCGTCGCCAAATTATTTATATTTATTTGCAAGTATTTGTTATTTAATTTTGAGTACATAGTAACAGATACATACAAATATTTTTTAACAGTTTAATATCGGTAAAAATTGGTGACATATGTTCGCATTACCGGAATTCGTGAAAAAATTCGTTAGTTTCGGTATATCGGTATAGCAGTTTCCATATCGGTAGAAATACCGAAAAATCGGTATGTTCGGCAACGCTGGCTGTGCCGCTCATCGATCGATACGCAGACGGCTTGGGGTGTTTGGAGGGCGGTTATATTATTTTTATAATAGGACATCAAGTTTGTGCTGCCCTCTTCTATGAACTAACAACTGCCTTATCCCATATGTAAAATTGGTTGCTACCTCAAAGGGGTTAACCATTTCAAATTCAGTAATTATTTAAGACCTGTTGGTCTTAAACATATAGGTATATAGAAGGACACGTGTAATACCTAATTAATTATGGAATATTTTTTCGCGAATTATCTGAAATGAAGATAAATTTTTTTCCTAATTATTTTTTTATTTTAAAAAGGAAAATGTAAAAATAAAACTTTCAAGAGATTAAACATCGTTTCAGTTGAATTAGAATTAGTGATTGCCTGATAAGAAGTCTGATTTCCTTTGAGGCTTGTGTTTATTTTGTCAATTTGGAAAGTTCCGTATCTCTGGCACCTGCGCAGATCTTATGAAAAATTATTGCAATCTTTAAAATTAAAAAATTTGATGTGGATACCACACGACTTCCTTGTACGCAAGACCAGCATGAAATATAGACCCAATTATAAAATTGCACATATTTGACGTAATTTGACATTAACATTAATTCTTTATTTTTTTATATATTTTGTCCTAATCCTTAGCAAGCTTTGTTACAAAATACAAAAAGTAAATAATTTTTAAATTTACATATCTCGCTTATACAAAGGGCTAATTTAATAATATTTGATGTGTTAGACGCAGAATTTAATTCTCTAAAACTTTTATTTGAAGCATTTATTTCAAAAATAAAAATAAAACCATTTTATTCTAGAGAAACTGTTAACAACTTCAGGTAATATATCTAACTAAATATATGTAACAAAATTAATTTACAATTCAACAAATAAAGATAACATAAATAAACCTTGGTACCCTATAAAACATGTACAAACCATTTCAGAAAATGTAAAATTTAAACTGAACAAGTTAGATCTTAGAATAATCTCTGTAAATAAGAACAACTTAGGTAGAATGTTAGTAAACAATAAAGAAAAAATAGATAAAAAAGATTTAACAGGTGTATACAAAATTTCTTGCAATGACTGTGACGCAATTTACATTGGGCAAAGCGGAAGAAACTTTAGTTGTAGGATAAAGAACATATGAAAGCTATTAAGGACAATAAAAATAATACAGGCTTTTCCACCCATTGTGTTGATAATAAACATAAATACGATGGTAACTTTGAAGTTCTACACGTACAACAGAAAGGTTATAAACTAAACTCATTGGAAAACCTGGAAATCCAGAAAGCGGTCAATACAAACGAGAATATTGTAAACGAACAAATAGATCTAAGCGCCTCCCCGTTGTTAAACATTGTATTCCCCCATAGAGATAGTATTTAAGAATGCACATTTTGTAAATTTGTAATAGTTAACCTGATGATGACCGCAAGGTCGAAACGATCGTCGAACATTTAATAAACTGTGAAACTTAACCAAGTGTTTTATTTTTAACCTTAATTCATATAATAATCAATATGTTTCATCAAGTGCCTACCACAAATTACTAAAATAAATGAAATATCAGATGTGGAAGATGTGTTGACTGATTCTAATGTAGTAATTGAAATGGATTCAGATGAAGACGAAATTTATGAAGCTAATGATCTTGATGCAAATACGGAAATTACTCCGGATGCTCTAATCTTACGAGGGAAAGATAATACTATATGGAAACGTGAACCACCACATCGTACTGAAACTCAGCGGCAAAACATTCTTCGTCAAAAGCCTGGACCAATAAGATCTACAGAGAAACTATCATCAGGAGAAGTTTTCAACTGCATATTTTCTGAAGCTATGTGTGACATTATTATAACAGAAACAAACAGAAAAGCTACAAAAGTATACGAAAAATGGAATTCGGACCATTCAGATAAACCGAATAAAAAGTGGCACAGTATTACACAGGAAGAATTCCGTGGATACTTGGGTGTTCTGATTACTACTGGCGTGCGTCACTCTAGTTCAGAACATATTATACGGGAACTATGGAAATGTGATGCCTATCCCTTGTATCGAACAACTTTACCAATAACTAGATTTTGTGAAATAACCCGTTTTATCCGATTTGCAAACAGTGAAGAGAAAATCGACTGTTGACTGACAAGGCAGCAGCGATATCTGACATATGGCTTATGATGTATCAAAATCTGCGGTCACATTATGTCCCATCTGATTGTGTCGTTATTGACGAACAACTTTTTGCATTTCGAAGAAGGACGCGATTCACTCAATATATGCCTTCAAAGCCAGCTAAATACGGCATCAAAATCTGGTGGATATGCAATCCCGAATCTTCATATGCTTTAACGGGACAAATTTACACCGGAAAACCGATAACTGGGCGAGAAAAAAAAACAAGGTGAGCGAGTTCTACAAGATTTAGCTTTTCATTTCAAAAATACTGGTCAAAACGTCACAATGGACAATTTCTTTACGTCATTGCCAATTGCGCAGCTATTGTTGTCTTGGAATCTGACCGTTGTTGGTACTCTAAAGAAAATAAAGCTTGCATACCTCTTGAGACGATGGCGAATAAAGACCGACAAGAGTTTTCATCAATTTTTGGATTTAGCGAAGACGGAAAAGTGACACTGTGTTCATATGTGCTTAAGAAAAACAAGTCGGTCATCTTACTTTCTACAATGCATAATGATAATAGTACCAGTGGACCAAAGCAAAAACTTGAAATTATTCACTACTATAATACCACAAAAACAGTCGAAATACAGCAGTCAGCGTGAGTGGACGCACGGCACAGCGCAGCACGGAACATCAAATTTCGATTATTTTTCGTTGAAAGAAATTGCAAAAATGGTTTTAAAATATTATGTGCCAATGTGTAAGAGCAATTACGGTAACCCGGCTAAATTGATATAGCTGGCATTAGAGAAATTAGAAGCTAAACAAGTTTTCCTAATATATGTTGAATGTATATCATGCAGAACATCAAATTTAGTTGCTATGAATTTTTTTTTAAGAATATTCAGCGAAATTTTACTAAATAATTATAAAAAACTGTAAAGAACAAATTTGTAATAAAAAGCAGTTTAACAAAAAAAATAGCGAGCGTTTTATTCCAAAGTAATGGTTATTTTAAATACGAGTATATAATATGCATATGTATGTATGTCATTCATTTTTGGTCTCATTATCATTTTCATATTACTTATGTTCTTTTATATTATTTTCATTTGTTAGCTCCAGATCTAAAGATTTATTCATGTTATTTTTATTATTTCTTCTATTATTTAAACAACAATAAATAATTTAAAGTTAAACATGAGTTTATTTTTATAATTAGACCATTTATAATTCGTTTTTTATTTAACTTGTTTAGTTATGTATATAAAATAGTTATTATATAATATTTATTTGAATAGTTATTTACGAGTTTTATATCTTTATAAATCATATTTTACAATCCTATTTATTTAAAATCTCGTATATTTCTTACGTTTACATTGCTGCGTTCCAGGCGTAGCGTGACAGCAAGAGGTTAGCTGTGACGTCACGAATTGGCCTGTATTATCGTGTGGCCTCGCTTGAAGGAACAAACATAGACGTAGTATGAAAACAAAACGAGAACTCAGTGCACGTTATTGCGCAATCAAATCATAAGTTGAAAACGCTATAACATAATATTTGAGTATCGTATTATAATACTAGCCATAAATAATTCATAAATAACAACTTTCCTGCTTTATAATACAACATATAGTATGCAAATATTATTTACTTACACAACTGATAAATTACGAACATGACCCGAAGCCGTAATAACATATAATAATGTACACCAGTATTTCTTTTCATTGTATTTATAATTAAAACAGTACCTATTTTTATAAATTTTATTCAAGCATTCATAAATTACATTCATATATCTTTGAAAGGAGAAAGAAAAAAAATTAATCATAGAATAGTTATTTATTATATGTGTTAAAAGTGACATTTAATTTTGTGAGACGGAAGTTTGGAACACGACGCGAAGTGGGTTGATCCAAACCCTCCAACAAAATAAAATCACTTTTAATACGTATACCAAATATTATTCTTTCTACAAACACTACTTTTTCATTTCAATTTATATTTATATGTTTTTGACATGTAAAAAAATTAGATTTGTTGTCGTCCTTACCAAGGTAATTAATTTACTTTTAATACCTAAACAAACATTAAAGAGCCTACTTTTAATAATTTGCAGAAAATAGTACATTAAGATACAAGTTTCGTGAGATATGATTTTAGCGCAGGCGTCTTTTTTAGAAACGAACGGCTTGTTTTCTAAGGGGACAAGTGCGCTAAAATGTCTTATGAAACATGTATTTTATAATATTTTTTTCTATTTTAGTCCTTTTGTCAAAAATTATTTACAAATGTACGTAATATCATTTTGAGGAGTTTGTATTTTGGTTGTTTTATAAAGTACTTATTAACGAACCAAAATAGAAAAAATACATAATGGCGTCCATTTAAGATTAAAAAGTTTCAACAATAGGCGTTTTCGTTTATTGTCTTTGAGATCCCGGAAGGATCGTAAGCGTTCGTTCATTGTCTCAAAGCATACCTGTACATTCGTTTTTTATCTCGTATCTTTCAGATAGGAACGCTCCGAATGCTTTTTACCACTCTGACCTCTGCCAGATCTAAAATATAATTATTTTATTTTATTTTTTATTTTATTTTCCGTACAAGGAGAACCAACAGTCGGCTGACCAATAACAGATTCTCACGAACAATACAAATACTTATACAAATACAAAATTTTATCAATCACACAGAACAATTATGGTGATACAACATAAACATAGAAAAGTAACGAGAAAATTAATGAATTATTGTGCATATCTATGAGAGTTCTTTTACAACGGCAGTTTTGAATTGCGAAAAAGAAAGGTGAAATATGTCTATATGACTAAACATTGAATTGTATGAATTAATAATTCTGTTGATTACAGAATGCATTGAAATGTTTGTGTTAGACTGTTGTGTATGAAATAAACATTGTTGTCTAGTATTTCTACTTGGTATGTGAAAGTTAATCAGGCATAGTATATTTAATGTGTCATACATGTTATTTACAGTTTTGTATAAAAAGATCATATCATTTATTAATCGTCTATTTCTGAGTGGTACAATATCGAAATATTGCAATCTCTCAGAATAACCTTGAATGTTGACATTAAATTTAATACACAACAGTCTAACAAATTTTTTTTGAATATTTTCTAATAGATTAATGCTATTATTGTAAAGCGGGTTCCATATAATGGAAGCATATTCTAACTTTGATCTTACAATACTATTGAATAAGTAAATTAGAGACTTTGGGTTTTCAAAATGTTTGCTGTGACGTAAGATGAATCCAAGTACTTTATAGGAATCTGTAACTATTTTGTTGCAGTGATACCCGAAAGCCAATGTAGGTTCAAAGTTAATTCCAAGATCTCTAATTACTCATTTATTTATATATGTATTTTAATTTGTTTCACCTTATTTCTTTTCGTAGATTCATCTAAAGTTTCTTTCAAAATAATTTCTTCTATTTCATCATCCGAATTTTCTTCATAAAATAATTATGTGCAATGGGGTTTCTTCTTGTTCATAATGTAACTTTAAGTAATTTAAGTTATATATCTTATTTAATTAATGAATAAAAGGTTATGTAAGTAAACGTACAATTACAATATTTTGACTGTTACAACGAAGGATTGTGTTTCAGTTTAGAATGTATTTAAACAAAATGGATAAAAATATTTAAAAAAGAAGTTCAAGCAATTGTTATTGTTTCATACAAAACACTTTTCGTTGAATAATTATAAACAATAAATATCCCGTATGTCTTATTAAATTTAAATAATTCAATTTATTAATAATTAGTATACGCCGGTCGATCGTTATTTTGACAGAAATTTCAGCGCAATCTATTGCATTAATTATGAAAGAAAGTAATTGTTTACTTAAAAATTTAGTCATTTTGAAAAATAGTTTCAAACAGTATTAGTTGCTGAAACGTACGTAAAGATACAAGCCGTCATTTTCCGTCATCCATCAGTGAATAAACCAACCAAAACATTACTTTCAGGGAAGCAATGATGTGTTACGGTTTCACAAGCCGAGCTGAAATAGCTGTCCTGTTATCTCATATTGCCACGTTGACATCGAATATTTATAAATAGACATAGTAGATGAAACCGTAATGGAACTATGACGTATGATAAGACGCACCTGTTGTTGTTTTATGGAGATATTTATTACCAATGCCAAAAATTGAACATTATTTCCTATTTTTGCCACCACATATTTGAAGGAAATATGAAGACAAATAATTAAAACCAAATCAGTTCAATATTTTAGTAGATCTCCAAGGGTAGTGTGACTCGAAGAACAAATAGTTTTAATTTATTGCAATTTTATTTTAACTTATTTATTGTTTTAATTTGGCCGAAATCCATATATATTATTATTCACGAAAGATGACTATTCAAGGTCATTTGTTCGAAGAAAGAATACATTAAAATGAGAAAAGACCTTTAGGTTCCAATTTTTAAAATTTATAAATTAACTAATTTGGACGTTTCGGGCGAAAATCCGCCCATCATCAGCTACATGAAATTTTTTTTCAAGAATTTCAAATATGTTACAGTCAGTAGAAGCGAATAAAAAACTTACCAACATGTTAAAATGGTATTAAATGTTTGACATTAAGTTGTACAATATAAATTATATTCAAATACATATGAAAGCGGAACGCTAATTAATATAAATATTTTATATATATGGGCATCTTTACCTACTAACAAGCAACTGTGCGGAAGCACAGCAGCAAAATAAATGAAATATCACATAGTTTATCGGTGTAAAAAATATATGCAACAACAGACTGGACCGAACGTAACATAACTAACAACAAAAAACAAGGCGGTAAAATTCAAAAACTGTTGAATATGTTGTTTAAATGTAAAACATTTTGTTTGAAATCTGTTTGATTGTTGATACATTTATTTTTGTTGATATTAATATGACATGTTTCATACAAAAGCTGTGTATCTTTATTATGAACTTTATCTAAGGTCTTAAACTCTTTAAATTTAAACTTATGATCCGTTTGACAATGGTGTTTGCAAAGGGCACTATGGTTGGAATTCAGAGTATTACAATGATATTGATGTTGATAAAGCCTTTTTTTAATCGGCTGGGAAGTTTCACCAATATAAATTTTGTCACAGTGACCACAGTTGATTTGGTAAACGATGTTCTTTTGGTCAGTGGTAAAAAGTATTTTGGAAGTAATGAAGTTACTATTGGCTATTGAAATGTTAGATTTTGACGTTATTTTATTGATAATTTTGTTAATTTTATGGTCGTAAGGGATAGAAGCGAAACTTTTAAAAAAACTGTGGGACGAATGACTGGTGATAATAGTTCGACCGGTATTTTAAGAGTCATCTTCTAATCCAGATTTAGCTTTTTCCGAAACCCTTCACTTTTGGCACAATGAAAGGCTACTTCGTAAAAATTCGGTGCGCACATTAAAATCTACCTTGCAAGATAAATGGGACAATACTCACAGGAAAATATGCAGGACTTATGGATCCAATGCCAAATAGAATTAAAGCTGGTATTACAAATAAAGGCGATGTAACCCAATATTAAATGGTGGAATATTTGAATAACAAATTTAGTTTTTGTAAGCTTAAAACCTCTATTTTTAACTAGTAGAAAGAAATTTACAGATATTTGTCACCATTTGCGGTTAGAGTTAATAATTTGTTTGTTGATAATGTTAATCGGCCCAACTAATATGAATTTGGGTTCGTACATAGTACTTGTAAAATGTTAGGAGTAGTAATTTATGAAAAACGTCAGATTTTGTTTTCTTATTCATATAAATATCTTCATAGGTATATATTTTATTACCTAAATTTAACTTTCCATACTTACATTTAATTATTTCTTATTAAATTTGTTTTCATCTACAGATAGATATGTCCGACAATTTATAATATGTAGAATATTTAACGGAGTTTATAAGCAATGAAGAAATTATATGGCGTAGAATACGCACCCATCACTAAAAATAATACACCAGTACACCACCTCTTACTTTCATTGTATACTCGTAAGTAACATTTACAGAAAATTAGTACTTATTATAAAAATTTACCCTTCATAAATTGTGTGAATATTGTTATTTTCTTATTTATTTATTTATTTGTATTTTCAGCCAAGGAGTGTATTAAGAAAAAGATTGCAGCTTGTACACATGTACTCGTAAAAGTGTTGTTTTGTTCGTAGAATTGATCCACTTTACAAACCCCAAATTGCCTTAAATAAATTTCCACTTACAAGATTTGCGAAGATTTATACCACAAACTATTACGTTCCCTTTTTGTGTATCAAGGTGTTTTGTTTTCGCAAACTTCTCCTTAATGAACTAACTTTCTTGGAGCTCAAAACAAATAAATTTTCCATTACGTTAAATATTAAGATACAAAACAAACACACATTTAATCATTGGCAAATTTGCTTTTCACAATTATTAATAATAATGACTGCTTTGATTATAGCCAGCCAACAAGATGATGCAGAGACAGTGTCAATTTTATATTCTTATAGCTATATGAGTGGGACCCATCATCAATGCATCATTTTAATTATTCATTGTCAAGATATGAAATACAATATTAATTGCAAATAACACATTACCGTCAATCCTATATACCTATGTATATATATATATATATATATATATATATATATATATATATATATATATATATATATATATATATATATATATATATATATATATATATATATTATATAAATTCTATACCTACAGAAAAGATTTTAGCAACAGATTCTATATTTCCAGTACAATTATTTCACGAACACGGACATACAATGTAAATAAGTTATTCCGGCATTTTTAAAACAAAATTCATTAGTTCTTCCCTGTATGCTTGTGGATATATAATTTTGAGTAAGATAATACATATGTCAAGTGAGATATGAATTTTTAATAAATTCAGCGAAATTCAAATTTTCTATCATGGCGCGCCTTATGACAAGCATCCGATATTGACATCTGCAGCGAACTTCAGTACCTAAACACATGTGTTCATTGACAGCTTTTGAAGAAGAAAGCGTAGGTAAATAAACAAATATCAGAGGGACATAAAGTAAATAAAATACACGCTCGTAAAGTTTCTAGCAAAAGATTCTATTTTTTCAGTACAATTATTCCACGAACACGGACATACCATGTAAATTGTAGGTACTTGGTACTTGGCACTGACATCTATTAATTAGTTATTTCAGGCATATAATGTTGAATTGGCGGCCTGTTATATTATTGTAGTTCGCAGTATGTTCATAGGAGGCAACTAGTGATCTATATCTGTGGTTATACGAGTATAAGAATCTTAACTGTTTCTATGGTGAAGGTGTAGCAGCATAGGTTGAAAGATTTATGAAAAATAATTTTTTTATCCCTAAATTCTTTGAATATTAAGGCAAATATGCAACCAAACCGTAAAGAGAATAAAATATTCTTTAATATTGATAATAATGTAAATTTTTAAAAATATAGTTATATTTTACTGCTTTTTTCCATGCATGAATAACTGAAGCTGACCCGTTGATCAAGTACAATCAAAATTCAATTAGGTTTTCATATGGATACAAAAATGTGGAATACTAAATTTTTTTAATTTTTGGAGTTATTAGAGGCGAAAAAACCATCACAGACTTACAGACATCATCGTAAAAGGACTACGTAGCCAGAAGTTAGTAATTGGATAGGTGACCATCAGGGAACACTGACACCTGTAGCCCCCACATTAAAACGAGCGAATCGATGCGGCATAAGAGAAGACTCTGGCACAGGAAGTTTGAGTCCGATTAATTAAAAACATCATCTTAAAAATAATAAAATCGTTTTCTATGGACTCAAGAACGTGATTATTAATTAAAAGCTCACCATTGAATTTTTTATCAAAACCAATACCTTTTTTGCTTTTAGATAAAAAATATTAAGCAATTAAATAAAGTTTCATTTTTTACCTTCCGTCACCTTTAGGTAAAGAAGGTATTGTCTCTGGTCAAAAAATTCGGTAGTTAGTTTTTAATGAATAAGCTCATTTTAAGGTCCCTAGAATTCGATTTTACTATTTTTACGATGATGTGTGTGTGTGTGTGTGTGTGTGTGTGTGTGTGTGTGTGTGTGTGTGTGTGTGTGTGTGTGTGTGTGTGTGTGTGTGTGTGTGTGTGTGTGTGTGTGTGTGTGTGTGTGTGTGTGTGTGTGTGTGTGTGTGTGTGTGTGTGTGTGTGTGTGTGTGTGTGTGTGTGTGTGTGTGTGTGTGTGTGTGTGTGTGTGTGTGTGTGTGTGTGTGTGTGTGTGTGTGTGTGTGTGTGTGTGTGTGTGTGTGTGTGTGTGTGTGTGTGTGTGTGTGTGTGTGTGTGTGTGTGTGTGTGTGTGTGTGTGTGTGTGTGTGTGTGTGTGTGTGTGTGTGTGTGTGTGTGTGTGTGTGTGTGTGTGTGTGTGTGTGTGTGTGTGTGTGTGTGTGTGTGTGTGTGTGTGTGTGTGTGTGTGTGTGTGTGTGTGTGTGTGTGTGTGTGTGTGTGTGTGTGTGTGTGTGTGTGTGTGTGTGTGTGTGTGTGTGTGTGTGTGTGTGTGTGTGTGTGTGTGTGTGTGTGTGTGTGTGTGTGTGTGTGTGTGTGTGTGTGTGTGTGTGTGTGTGTGTGTGTGTGTGTGTGTGTGTGTGTGTGTGTGTGTGTGTGTGTGTGTGTGTGTGTGTGTGTGTGTGTGTGTGTGTGTGTGTGTGTGTGTGTGTGTGTGTGTGTGTGTGTGTGTGTGTGTGTGTGTGTGTGTGTGTGTGTGTGTGTGTGTGTGTGTGTGTGTGTGTGTGTGTGTGTGTGTGTGTGTGTGTGTGTGTGTGTGTGTGTGTGTGTGTGTGTGTGTGTGTGTGTGTGTGTGTGTGTGTGTGTGTGTGTGTGTGTGTGTGTGTGTGTGTGTGTGTGTGTGTGTGTGTGTGTGTGTGTGTGTGTGTGTGTGTGTGTGTGTGTGTGTGTGTGTGTGTGTGTGTGTGTGTGTGTGTGTGTGTGTGTGTGTGTGTGTGTGTGTGTGTGTGTGTGTGTGTGTGTGTGTGTGTGTGTGTGTGTGTGTGTGTGTGTGTGTGTGTGTGTGTGTGTGTGTGTGTGTGTGTGTGTGTGTGTGTGTGTGTGTGTGTGTGTGTGTGTGTGTGTGTGTGTGTGTGTGTGTGTGTGTGTGTGTGTGTGTGTGTGTGTGTGTGTGTGTGTGTGTGTGTGTGTGTGTGTGTGTGTGTGTGTGTGTGTGTGTGTGTGTGTGTGTGTGTGTGTGTGTGTGTGTGTGTGTGTGTGTGTGTGTGTGTGTGTGTGTGTGTGTGTGTGTGTGTGTGTGTGTGTGTGTGTGTGTGTGTGTGTGTGTGTGTGTGTGTGTGTGTGTGTGTGTGTGTGTGTGTGTGTGTGTGTGTGTGTGTGTGTGTGTGTGTGTGTGTGTGTGTGTGTGTGTGTGTGTGTGTGTGTGTGTGTGTGTGTGTGTGTGTGTGTGTGTGTGTGTGTGTGTGTGTGTGTGTGTGTGTGTGTGTGTGTGTGTGTGTGTGTGTGTGTGTGTGTGTGTGTGTGTGTGTGTGTGTGTGTGTGTGTGTGTGTGTGTGTGTGTGTGTGTGTGTGTGTGTGTGTGTGTGTGTGTGTGTGTGTGTGTGTGTGTGTGTGTGTGTGTGTGTGTGTGTGTGTGTGTGTGTGTGTGTGTGTGTGTGTGTGTGTGTGTGTGTGTGTGTGTGTGTGTGTGTGTGTGTGTGTGTGTGTGTGTGTGTGTGTGTGTGTGTGTGTGTGTGTGTGTGTGTGTGTGTGTGTGTGTGTGTGTGTGTGTGTGTGTGTGTGTGTGTGTGTGTGTGTGTGTGTGTGTGTGTGTGTGTGTGTGTGTGTGTGTGTGTGTGTGTGTGTGTGTGTGTGTGTGTGTGTGTGTGTGTGTGTGTGTGTGTGTGTGTGTGTGTGTGTGTGTGTGTGTGTGTGTGTGTGTGTGTGTGTGTGTGTGTGTGTGTGTGTGTGTGTGTGTGTGTGTGTGTGTGTGTGTGTGAGTGTGTGTGTGAGTGTGTGTGTGAGTGTGTGTGTGTGTGAGTGTGAGTGTGTGTGTGTGTGTGTGTGTGTGCGTGCGTGCGTGCGTTCGTGCGTGCGTGCCTGCGTGTGTGTGTGTGTAACAAATTTTTCGTCTACGATAATTCTAATACTACAATTCCAAAAATTATAATTCCTCTTTGTTGCATCCATATGAAGAGCTGATTAGATTTTGGTTATAATTGCTCAATCGGAAGTTCCATCATTTGAAGATTTTAATAGTTTTTCTTGAAAAAACGATGTTAAATATAATTTTTTCACATTTAATGTTTTATACTTCATATTGAATGGATATAGAGATATAAAATTATAAAGAAATTAAATTTCATAAATTAGCCAGTTATGCTACAAACAACTACTACATTAAGAAAATTCTTATTGAAAGATGTCAGTGTTAAGTGCAATTGACATATTCGTAGTATATTTGTATTATAATTTTACTCGAAATATATGATCTTCTTACTCGAAATTTTCTGTATGGACTTTGTATAAAATACATACAACTGTCGAAAGGTAATTTACATACAAGAAATTTAGAATCTTATGCAAGAAACTTTCTGTATGGATTTTATAGAAAATACATACGCATTTGCGAAAATTCTACCGGTACATACCGCATCTACCGACTATGTTCAAAAACACGAGTGATAAAAAGTTACCGTGTTCGAAAATTATTCAATATCTACCACATCCATCTACCGGATTCATCAAGAATCTACACTGAGAAAAATGACTGGTTTTTAGCAAATAAATATTCATAATTAAGGGGTACTTCATTCATTTAATTATTGCAACTTTGGAACAAATACAATTTAATCTTTAATATAAAATGTATTTTATTCATTCACTTATATTATTTATTTGACCGTCATTTATTTCATTTAAATTTAATTTAATTTTCTCAAATAAACTAATATATTTATGTTTAACATTTAAAATTGAGATTTTTAATAAATAAATTTATAATTTTCTGAAATATTTATTTGTTTCTTACAAATATGTAATTGTTTAGAATTAAATTCATAATATATTTGTGTAAACTTTATCTTAATTACAATGAAAAATAGTTTTTATTGTATGAATCTATATTTATTTGTCACAAATAAATATTATTTGTGGCAAAATAATATTTCCATTGAGTGAAAAATGTTCTATTTGTCAAATGACGATTTTAAGTGAAGTGACTTGTATGGACTTGTTCATTTGTTGTACGTTGCATCTTGTTTATGGTGGTGCTCATTTGTGACAGTGTTCATTTCTGGCGATTTGTTTTTCATTCGTGTGCTAAAAAGTAGTGAATATGGGTGACGAAACAGTGAAAAATATACTACTTGAGTGGAGTTTTGGATATTTGCTTTGCATTCAGTGTATCTTTTATACCAAGGCACATGCATCGGTATCTGTTCAGATTGTGTATTTATACTATTATAATTTTTTATTATATGTACATTAATATACTTAAGGATTAAATTTGTGTGTTAATAAAAATATGGTGTACGAATAAATTAAATGTACTAGTCTTTATTTAATTATTTTGCTTCAATTTTAATCTATTTAGAGTGGACAGGTTATGAGAGGTAGATATTTAAATTTGGTTCAAATAAATTATTATATATCCAATAATAATGAAATAAATTTAGCGCAATTAAAATCATTTTTAACGTAAATAAATGCATAGTTGTCATGAAATAGAAGATATAATTGATCTCAATATAAATTTATTTGAGACAAATAAATATTTCAAATAAATAATTACATTGCTTAAATTGTAGATATATTTGGATCTATTCAAGCTTAGGATTTATTTGTAACAAATAAATTTACAGTTCACGTAATTATATCTTTTTCTCAGTGTATTCTCAAAAAAAGGTAGTGATGCAAGGCGAGGCGCGCGCGTTAAAAGTGGAAATATGTTCAAAGTAGGACTCTACTCAGTTTGTTAACTACGTCAAATTCCTAACCTATTTTAAATTTTCAAATTTTTTCATGGGTAATGGATCTACCCTGTTTACCACTTGCGTTCTTAAAATATCGATTCCGGTAGCTATAACCTGTTAAAAAGCTGTTTATCGGTAACAGTTCACCAATAGAATTTTCGTAAATACCTCATATAACTGACGGAAGGTAATGTACTGGCCACATCAGATTTTTTTAAATTGCTTAATGCAAACATTGTCCCTAACAATTTTTGGGCATATTTTTGTACTCGTATATAATTTTTTGGTGCTTGAGTGTGCAGATTAATACCCTAAAATTTAGCTAGACACCCTGTATTTATTCGATTTGAAAACTTAAAAACAATACACGCATGAATAATAAATATTAATAAAAACACTTCTATCTATTTAGCGCTTGTATACCGCTGTCGCCGTTTACCCTTCAACCGGACTCACCGAGCCGCAGTGTTTTACCATTGCCGTACTGCCGGTTGAATTTCAGCCATTGCTACATTTATTTAAGATGTATAAGTGGCCAACTTATAGCATCCGAGTGTGATAAATACAAGTATAGCTGTATTTATTTTTTACGACAAATCACACATTGTCGGTCGACGGGAATCGAACGCACAGAACATGGTTCGGGTGACGTCACTGCGAGGTACAAGATGTGCGCTAGCCCGCTCAGCCACCAAGCCGACTAAACACTTTATAATGCTATTATCTCTACACTCATTCAGTATTTCTATTATATTGTTAAATATTCAAGACTACTTAAATCTTTAACAATGAACATAACCACAATACCTAATAAATTTTTTGTATAAATGTGAACTTAATTACAAACTTGTTTTTCGCTTGCCATCTGTGTGTGCACATAGCACCGAGTGTATGCAATGCGCACTAAATTTTAATAATCTGAAAACGCTATTAAATGAAAACGCTATTAAACTTAATATCCATTTCCACTATTGTATTTTTGTTATTAATGTACCAACTGATTAAACCTGCAGAATAGAAGAAATTGTCCTAAAGTTTTAAACATATACTTCTTCTTCCTAATGACAACTCTAACACGAGGGGGGTCTCCTAAGAAGATGATGATGATGATGCTACTACTTCTTTCTCCAACGATGACACACTGACTGGTTGGTGAAAAGGAAGAACACACATAAACTTACACTTTATGAGGGATGAACACTGACATTTATGGACATGGACATTTCTTGATAATTTACTGATTAACTAACTAAAGTTTTATTTACATGATTACAATTATTATTAACTAAACATAACTAACACACTAAGCATTTACTAATATGTTACATTCCGTAACCCAGCGGGCGGGCGTTTAGCGCGCGCCCCAAAACTACAACACACTGTATATCCAAAACAACAAACGTCTTCACGACGCGACGAACTAATCTAGACTCTCCAAAACAAAGCACTATCTTCAGGACAGGATTATCTTAGGGTACAGGGTGCAGAGGCTAGGGCATTCAAAGTCATGCACGTATACATAATTTTTAGACTTAATGATCAACAAATAAATGTGTATTATTATCTATTATTGCTCTTACCCTCGTCTTACCGCACAGCGTCTGCCGCCCAAATGTTCCTTCAAAGGACAAAACAGACGAAAATATGAAGGCATTAAAATAGAATTGAAGGAGGTAATGTGGAAGGTCTTCCGAACCCAATATTTGCAATTTTTCCTTAGTTGTCAAGAAAGTATCTATCACATTATTCTGCAGGAAAGCATTTCCTTTGACAACAAACCACATCGTGTGTTGCAACCCTACATGAGTAATTTTACGAAAAGATATCCATCTATCATTTAAGAAGTTCTTTATCGTTTAATATTGACTGTGGCATCTAAACCGTTTGTTCTAGCATTGTTACAAACAAATTCGCACCCTCTTTTAGTCTTGGCCCAATTTCAACAGGTTTGACATCTTCTTCCAGAAGAATACGAATAATAATAGGATTAATGGATAGTAGAAAGCAGTTCTGGATTGAATAGAAACCATATTTGTAATGGAAAGATACAAACGGTAAGTAATTACAGAATCAAATATCGCTTTTTTATTTGAAAGTTCGTTGTATTTACCAATTCATTTATTGGGCACTCAAAGTTATAGCGGCAAATGGAATTTAGTTGAATCACAATCCATATCTTAATGCATTCATTCACTCCAACATCAATGATATTAAAATACATTAATAAAACTAGATGTAGTCAGCGTACCCTTATAACCGACAGACTTGTCATTAGGGATGGCAAAAGTAGTAGCATATATCGATATATCGTATCATTCGATATATTTTGAAGGTATATCGATATATTCGATATATCGATGAGAATATATCGAGTATCGATATATCGATGATGTATGCAAAAAGAATTAAATAAAAACACATAAATTAACTACACAACTTAAAGGTTTATTTACTATTGTAAAGTATAAATTCAAATTTTACTTTGAAGTGAAGTCATCTCAAACTGTCTGCAAAAATAATAATTTGTTTGATCATTTACCACTTAGTCGATAGGAATTTCGTAACGTTATATAGCACCTACATATATCGATGA